>OZ026596.1:24247821-24322821 GCA_964020085.1 Micromussa lordhowensis | reverse complement strand
ATTCCACAGTTGCTTCAAACGAGTATCAATTTCATCTAAACTAATATCAGCCTAGCCTGGCTGCCTAACACGCACTTTCTTCCAAGAGTAACCACAGCGTTTGCAGAATCGAGAATCACAATCATTGGTATAGCCACAAGATGGACACCGAACAGAAGCTACAAACAATTTCGCTAGCAGCAGGAGCTCCTAGCACTGGACGAAAACATGGATTTTCCCGGGTAGCAAATCCGTAACAAAGATGTCGTAAAGACCGCATTTGCTTAACTTCGACCAAGTTTGCTTCAAAGCAAATTTCATGTTTAGCACGATGTTTACTACAGGTGCAAAGGCGGTAATGGCCGCTTTTACTTGCAGTTTGATAGTTTAGCAAATGTAATGTAAAATAACACATTTTTAAAGTATTTTCTTGCGTAGTAAATGTATGGCGAAAGTATACATTTGTACCACTAACAGTGGGGCAGCAAATGTGGTGTAATTTTCTACATTTGCACGAATTTGCTTATTTTTGCACTGAAAGCAAATGTCATATTTGCTTTGTATTCACGACTCATGCAAAGACGGTAAAGGCCGTTTTTACTTCGTGTTTGCTCATGCAGCAAATGTAACGTGTAAGAACACATTTGTAAAATATTGTTGCGGCTGTGAATGTGTCGTGAAAGTGTAGTTTTGCGCCACAAACACTAGGTACCCAACAAGGTGTAATTGTTTACATTTACTCGGCTTTGGTCCTTTTTGCACCCTAGTAAATTTTGTGTTTGCATTACGTTTAAGACCAGTTCAATGCTTTTTTAAAGATGGCAAAGATTGCTTTCACTATAGATTTGCCCACCTACGCAAATATGAAGTAAGAGCTTAACATTTGACAGTCCTTTACGCACAGAAAATGTATTGTGAAAATTGACATATTTACACTCCAGCACTCCTCATTTACATGGGAAGTAGATACGTGGCAAACATTGCATTTTTCCTACATCAGTTTGAAAACAAAATTCATGTTTCTTACATTCTAAATATGCTCGGCCTGTTCAGTAATTGTTAATCAACGCTATGTTTGATATAGAAAACACTGCAAATATCTTATAACTAATTGTAAACAACATTTTTAATAACAGAATACAAGCACATATTTCAGTCATCCTGCATTTATTTAAGCCTTAGCAATGTTCCTGTTCCTCATGATCCAGTAAAAGTAAATCCAAGTAAAATCCAACGTAAGTTTTCCACAATCCTTCTAGCTTTCTAATTTAGTTATCTGTCCCTCTACTCCCAGTTTCTTCTATGTTCATTCTAACAAGATGGAGGCTAACTCGATAACCTCGCGGTTTTTTAGCCTCCATGCACGAACTATCAACCTTTAATATCTTTATTATTGTTTTTACATATGTATCGTTTTCCGTTTTTTTATGCTAACATGATTGTAATTTAAAAAAATGAAGTGCTAAATAAAGTAAAGTTGAAGTTGAGGAAACACAAATCGCGAGTATAAAGTATACTATTTGATGATGTTATGCTATTTGATAAAAAGTTAACAAAATATTTTTTACCAATTTAAAATGTCTTAACTAATCGAGTCTATAGATCTATGTTACAATAATTTTTAATACAAATTACCTTTTGAATTTATTTATCGATATATGATAAACGAGGACCAAAAAGCAATCAAATTCCTTGGATTAACGCTAACAGACACTAACAGATTTAAAGCTGCCCAGGTCAAACTGCACGAAGAAAACAGTTGAGAGGAATTCATATGATCTGCTTACTATACAGCTAAATGTATTAAACTATGATTTTCAATTGCGTGTCCAAAGTAATTCACATTGGTTCAAGGAAGTCACACCAATTTCTTGACAAACAAAGTAAAACCAAAACCAATAGTGACTCGCTCTTACACTTTGCACTGCCTACAGTATTAATTTTGCTATAATTTTTGAATGCTTCACTGGATTGTCAGCTTCCTTGTGATTCACCCGCCAGAAATTACTTTGGTTTTGGCATGAAGATTACTCAACCAAAAATCATTCTCTATAATTGTTACTTGTGGGACTGTAACCCTGATCTCCACAACCAGGATGCATTGATTACGTTTGCATACTGACATTAATTTTGAAGTATAATAAATGACAATGAATAACTTCATTTTGAGTTGTGCAAATTCAAATGGGAACAAGCCGGATTTCAAAACAATTATTGAGTGATCAACAGATGAAAATTATACCTATCCAACATGCACCTCCCAGACTAAAAGACGGCAAATGGGAAAGCATCTCATTAGCACTGACCCACCAGTGCAAATAACTCACTTGAAAAGGGGATAGTGAGTCTATAAGTAGAGAAGTCGTTAAGCCAACACTAGACTGTTTTTGGGTCTTCAAGCTGTAACTGCAAAAAATAACTGTGAACTGATTTGAAAAGCTGTACTGTAAAGGAGTGATATGCTCCTTCATTAGAAACCTAGTGCTCACATGCGCCAAGCATTTAATTTCAGTCAAAATAGACCAAGTGTTCCTTGCTTAAATATTAGATTTGTGGTGTATATTATTGGCACAAAATTACAATTTATTTCGTCCTTCACAACGTGCTCAAATCTTAAGGTTCTATCTATCACCTGTAATGATATCTAAGGTGGCTGATAGCAGTTTTTAGCATTTTCCAGCCCTTAACTTTGACAGGTCACTACTACAACTCTTTTGTGGGTGGGAGGGGGGAAAGACCATTCGAAATAACCGGAGGGGTGACTTTTTTTGCCCAAAAGTATTGCTGGAAGGGAAACTTTTCTAAAAAAAAATCCTGCAAACGGTTGTGCCTGAAAAAGGTTTGTGCAACATATAAAAAATCCTGCAGACAAGAACCCCCTCCCCCACTGGGTTATTTATAATGGTTCATCCCTTATCAGATGCTATTACAGTAATGGTATGAAACTAATACCCAGTGATTGGGCAACAAGTTGTGATCATTTTGTCTACATAATAGATTACCATAGCAATAGTAGAACCTGTTAAAAACACCCTTAAGTTTAGTTCTCAGTGCCATTAACTAAAAAATGTGCTGGATGACCCACTTTTTTATTATTGAGTTATGATCAGCATGGCATGATACATCTTTTGACAAAGTAAAACAAATTATATCAAAGGGGGGGTTCAGATCCACATCAAATTCTTGATCAGGATTTTTTTTAACCCATTGACTCCTGTGCCGGCCGTAACCGGCCGTGCGAAAACCCACCCCCAATTTCCTGTGCCGGCCGTAACCGGCCGTAAAAAAGCACGTGAGGACAAATGCCTGTCCTACCCTCCCTGAAGACATTTTGGTTCTCCTATTGTACTATTGTTGTTAAGGACAAATAAACCAATGAAAATGGACTTTCTGAGCATATTTTTAGAGGACTTTAGGGGTCCTAGAAAGATGGGTTTTTGTCTTAAAATCACGCGCTCGAAAAGTGCAGGTAATCATGGCGCGTTGCGGGCCAAATCTACAAACTTCCAGGGTCTTGTTTTCATTCCTAAAACGGAGAAATTACTCCTTTGGCACTTAAAATGGAAAGAAGAAACATAAATCGATGTTTAGGTGGCCTTAGAATGGAAGATCAAGGTGAATGGAACCCTCAGACCTTTCTGGTGACTAATTTTTCCTTCCTTCAACCGCGGCGAAAACAAGACGATCGGGTGCGTTTTCAAGTGAGTTTTGAATACAGATCGCGGATTTAAAGCAGCTGCCTCGACTTTAGAAAACAAAAATGGTAATGTACAGTATTAGTTCGAAGTTGAATTCAGCTTTTAGCACGATAGGCAAAGCCACGGCCGATAAAATAACTGCAAAACTTGTAGAGAAAAACTCGCGCTTTCGCTTTTGCGTGAAAATTAATTCAAACATGTGGTCATGCCGCGAAGCACGTCTCTAAAATTTTGAACATTTTTGTGCTTTTAGATAAGTTTTTTTGCCTCATCTTGAATGAAAATTTATTGTTATTGAACTTCCTGTCACGTTTCTTTCATTTGGTTGCCTATATTTGGGAATTTTAGGTTTTAAAAGTGAACAGTATTTTTGAACGCTGGAATTCTGCATATTTAATTTACGGCGACCCCTCGTGGTTTGTTTGTTTAGTGTATTCACTTCCCTCAAATATATTTTATTGAGTCTTGTTCAGCTTCTACAGAACACCTGAGGATAGAACTAAGTTGGCACTTAATTTACACAGTTGAAAAACGATTTATCTCAAAATAATTGCTTTGTTTTTGTCGTCTTATTGATGTACATTTTTCAACTTTCTTTTGCTGCGCTGTATTATTTCGTCGGGCGGCAAAAAAATTATCCGATTTCTTCTTTTTGAATTGGTTTTACGTGTGTTTTTCGCCTTTTATTTTCTGGTATTTTCTTAAATGTTCTCCGTTATAGTGAAAGAATGGAAATTCTGTTGTATTTGGTTTCGTTTCATCCTCTGAAGTAAACATTTAACTCAGTTTTGCGTATTCAATTTTCTCGCCGTTTTGTCACGCGGCGAAGAAAAAAATATAATTTCTTGTTTTCTTACAAGTTATACGCATCAAGTTGAGTTCTTTTTGTTGATATTTTTTACTATTTTGGCCGTTCATTTATTGAACTTTAAATAAACGAAGTCTTGAAACCTGATCTTGTGTCTGTGGTTACTGCGCATATGGTTTATTTTTGTGCTTTCACTCGCTCTGACATATTTCCAAAAAACGCCAGGAAATTAGGGGTGGGTCACGGACAGTTTGATGCAGGAGTCAATGGGTTAATTTTGTCAAAATTTTATACCACGACATGCTGATCATAATTCAATAACACAATTTGGGGGATCACCAAGCTCATTGTTTAGTTAATAGCACAGAAAGCTAAAATTAAGGGTGCTTCTACAGGGTATACTATTGCTATCATGGTAGCCACTACACTGTAATGTTGAGAAAATAATCACAACTTGTAGACTAATCATTAGGAATTTGTTTCTCACCATTGCTGTAAGAGTACACAATAAAGCGTTATCAGTAGTACTGACACATCAGAGTATAAGATTTGGAAAACTGCTCAAAACCATTATCAGCCACCTTGATGTCTGTACAGTTGGTGGTTTAACATGAAATATTGACAAATGACAAGCTTGGGCATGTACATGTATTGCAAATATTTTTTCTATTACATGTACTTTAATGAGCTTTGGAAATTTGGAATGAGCCCTTTAAGTATATTACACTCTGGCATGGAATGCTTGGCCTTTTTTGACTGTAAACCTGCTACATGTTCTAGCTACATGTAGGATATCCGTTGTTCCTACGCCAATGCAAAGGGAGGGGCATCCTCTGGAGCTGGGCGGCTTGAAACAATGCCTCTATTTTGCCTTTGCAATGTCATGTTTGTGCTTTTTGCACTCCTCCTTCGATGAGACTTCCTATCCAGGCGATGCATTAAGTCTCCCAACTGCACACTTCGCCATGGTAGCGTACTCACACTGAACACCTTTACCCGGTTTCTCTCAGTGTCTGAGCCAGAATGGTCACCATCAGCTTCTTCATCTGTCTCAGACATAGAGTGCTCTGAAGACATGTATTCGGTGGTCATGTACTTTACGTATTCCCCCTTTTCCTCTGCTGAATATGTCGTTGACATATTCAGAGCTTTGATGCGTTGGTTCTTTTTCTGTGTTAAAAGGAATTCAAGGAAAAAAATATCACACTGCCACTCCCATATCATAACATGTAAGCAAACAGTCTGCCATTAAACTCATACAGTTGGACTACACCATTTTGAACTCTTTGGGGAAGAGAAAAATAGTTAGAAATAACTGTGGTTTGCAATATCCTGGACTGATTGATAAAAATTGATATGCATTTAACATAATGGAGGAAAACTTCCAAGGACAAAGGTTTACAGAAAAAGCATAAAAAAATTGTAGCATTCCAGCTGTGTCCTGACACAAAGTTAAGTCCTGCTGTAGTTTATTCTTGAACTCTACCAATTGAGACTATGTCTTTCACAATGAACAGTGCTAATGTTTGGCCAAGGAAATGGAATAATCAGATAGAAATACATGAGTCAATGACTGAGTTTGAGTTTGAAAAAAGCAAGTAGTTTCAAATAATGGATCCAATGATATATAACTGCCACAATATAATGCTGACTCTACAAGGTGTACCTAATTTTTACTGATGCATGTAGGTTTGATGTTATGACATTTTCTTATATTAAACTGGAAGCCTGATAGAGAAAGCTATTGTGATGTCTATGGCCTTAAATAAGTTAGAAAATTCTGCTGTTGATATCTACCTCTTACTACATGTAGATGGTGGAAAAAGAGGTGCAAAGGCTGGAATAATTCACCTACACGCAGTCATCAAATAACATGTCAAATATCTCTTATTAATAATATTTTCAATGACAGGTTTCTATTTACAACTGTTAAAGAATTACGTGTATATCAACTCACCGTATTCAGGCGGCTCCGGACTCTTTGTGCAGTGAGGACTTCATTTGATATATTCTTTCTTTCATTATTATACTGCCGAAGCTTTGTTTTGAAATGAGCTCTCATAGCAGCTGAAACAAGCAAGGAAGCAAGATCAGGTTTCCTCGCTTTAAAACACCACTGCCCTGGGTGTTACGTGATTTTTTTCAAAAGACCAGTTTGAGGGATTTGTGTTTGGAGGAAGTACATGGGGGGTAGTTATTAATTTATAGGATGGAATTTATGTGAGCAATATTTCTATGTATAAATGACAATAATCAGGCATGCTAGGAAGGGACTTCTTATAGAAAGTTGTTTTGCATTTAATTTTTTGGGGGGCTTCATAAATTATGTCCAGAAGAGACTATAATATAGGAATGGCCTTATTTTCGGAATTTTAGGGTAACTCGAGATATTTCACATAACCATGTAACTGACAACTTACCTCTAATCACTGTAGTTGAAGTTTCAGTGTCTGTACTTTGGAAACCAGCAAGAATATGTTGGTTAACTGCCTGGTTTTCTGTTTCAGTGAAACTGCAATGCAATTATTGAAAATTGCAATAATTTTGGGTTTTATAATTTATTATTAACTTATTCACAGAAAATTTGTTAACTGTTAATTTCTTAAAATATATCATCACATGGTCACAGAGCTTTAAGATTGTTGTTTCTCTGTTTATATCACGGAAAAAAGTTTTTGTTTGTGCTCTTTTCCTTGGATCAGTGGCAATGGAAGGGCTGCATGGAATAAGGGTTAAGCCCTTAATGACTTTAAGGCAAATTTTGATGTATGCAGCATGTAAATTCCTCCCATCAAACTTACAATATAAATGTAAAATGAAATCTCCAAAGTCCAGTGGAAAACAAACAAATGAACTAAAGTCACTTAAGGCTTTATTCAAGGTACCCTTTCAGTTAGATACACAGACTTGATTTTGACAAAACAGAGAATTGCATCACCTGGTTTGAGGGTGCATACAGTGTATGTAAGCTTAAACACAGGCAAGGACAAAAGTCAACTCAGACTGTTAATTTGGAACAGAAAAGAAAAAAAAAGATTCATGTATTGTAAATTTTCTCATTTTTGAGTAGCTGCTATTTTTATTCAAATCAACAGCCTGAGTCAATCTGGTGCAAGTTTTGTTCAGCTGCCCTCTAGACGCTCAATCTCGCGGAATATTGTCTGACGATATTCCGTGCGATTTCGCAGGATAATTGTTAACTACTGCTTCTGAAAGGTCCAGCCTGACAAGAATTAAGTAAGGGTGCCTGTCCTATTGATCCACATATAGCTACTAATGAGGTATACTAATGAGATAAAATGACACAACAAATGCAAATTTGCTTCTTTTCTTTCTCTTACGACATGTGGAAACAAGTTATTTGTATCCACACTGAATTTTAGAAGAATTTTCAAAACTCAAAGCCATGTGACAGTGAAAGTAAAGCCACAGAAAAGGACCTCCTGAGAGTAATTAAACAAATCAGTCTTCACATGCATAAATACAAACTTGTACATTTCCTGCAGGCCATTACATACCCTGCAGACCACCACTTGGTCTTGTTTCGTAAGCTTCAGGTTTTGATCTGACAACTTTGTAATGTAAATGTACATGTACATGAAAAAGGTACATTTCTGTCACATACGTAGGTAAAACTGTTACTCAACGTTTTTTAATTCAGCTCTATCATTTGAGATACACTAGCATACCTTTTTGTTAAATCCCACTGGATCTGCTCCCCATCGTCTCTGCTAAGAGTTTTATACACGTCTCGAACATTGGCCTATGAATAGTATGGGAAGGAACATAACTTATGTGCAGTAAACTCATAAATCTCCCAGTCTGGGTCTCAGCCATATTGTTGGAGGGTTCAGGAAACAACTTACATATATTAAGACTTAAATCTATCCGTTCACTATTAAGAAATCGACCCAGAAAAGTCGCAAACGAATTGCAGACTACGAACTACACTGTATTGGTCCGCCATAATGGACTACTAACCATCAAGACCTGCGCTCTCTGTTTCCCGCCATTTCCTCCCGGCGCCTCTCCCCCCACGTCCCTTTTAAATCACTCGCCTTCGAAGATTTAAAATCAGTTAAATATGCAAATAAACCCTTTAGCTTACCGTAACAGCTTTGGGTAACCGCCTTGTTCTCCGTTGTTTCTCAACACTGGTTGCGGTTTGTAAATGCTCCTCGATCTTGGCATTGAAAGCTTCTTGTCGCTGGCAAAAATCTTGTATCTGCCTCAAGATTTCCCCTGAGGAGAGCCCACCATCGCTACAAGCAGGAGGGCGAGTCGCTCTCCTCTCATCTCGGCGACTTTCTTCGCTGCTGAGGCTTGATCGCCGGGTCTCTTCCGTAGAATTTGTCAGTGAAGGCGGACCTGATCGCGACGCGCCGTGGCCAGAGTTCGATCCTCTCGACAGCGGCGTTTCTCCCCTCATATCTCGCTCGTTTTCTTCGCGTCTGGGGCTTGATCTCGGCGTTTCACTTAACGGTGAGACCGTCGGCGGTGTACATGTAGATAGCGACGAGTGAGGAGAACTCGAAGCTGATGAAGAAGTTGTCCTTCGAGGCACGACGGACGAATGGCTTATTGCCGGCCGAGGTGTGACAACAGGACCATTGCTTCTGATGGCCCTAGCTCTGGTCGATGAAGACGAACGGTTTGTTTCTTGCTGCCTGCATTTACTTTGCTTATTCGGTGGAAGCCTTGCCATTTCGCTAGACATATAACCGGCACTCAACGAAAACTTAACTTTGTTAGCGAGAAACCTCAAGAGAAATGGTGCTCAAATTTTGAATGCGTAATAGAATATCTTTCGGAGCACCCGCTGTTATATTTCCTGGCATTTGACTGGCTGAGAGATCTCAATGGCCATGGAACCTGGGATGAGATGAGCAAAGGTCAGTTTCGTCACAAAGAAACAATAAAAACTTTGTTTAGTTGTGGTCGCCACAAAAAGAAAACAACTTGGACTATGCCGGGTAAACGAAAATTTTGCGATCATTGTGGAGAATTTGTCTCTGAGAGAACGTACAGACGACACAGCGACCTTAAGTTACTTAACCAAGAGTTATCCTCGGACGAGGATGAAAATCTGGTGCTTCAAGACAAGGAAGTTGCGATGGATTTCAGGGAAGAGCAAGACGATGAACGCCAAGTGCCAGGTACGCGTATAAAATCAACTTTCATGAAATCATAGTATGATGAAATTTAACAATGTATTGTTCTTTTTATTCTTAAGACTTAATTGACCTCATTACCATTATCGCCCATCGAACTGAAAAAAAAAAACATTGATGTGTTAAGCCAGAAGCGTATCACCTAGAACTAGGTGATATGCTTCTGTATAAACTTAACTGCCCCAAGAAATTCGGGCCAATTTTATTAGACAATTTTGTTTATGATAGAGGTTAAAATACGAAAATTATACACAGTCTAAGAATGAGTAGAATGTAGATATTTGACTGCTGATTTAAGCTTATATGCACGATTATGTTTGTATATTCAGTGCATTTCTGAATATGAGAATAAGTAAGTTGTCCATTTCAAGAATTCAGGAAACATTTGCCCCATAATTGTGGGGATAAATTAATTTACCACTCACTATACATTGTCTTCTTTGGCTTTGCTGCCAAGATTTGAGAGTTATTGTTTTGGGGTGGATGGCCCAGAGGAGCTTTTGTAGTAGAACATGTCCTGCTAGGCTAAGCATAGGCTGTAATTTTGACCATTTTTTTAAAAAATTGCATAAATTATCCCAGCTACAAAGCTCCTTTAAAAAAACTTATTGGACATTCATTTATTAAGTTTTGTAATTAAAAAGTAGTCATGGTATCTTACAATTCCAGAGTTTTGATTGCTTAAAGGCCATGGTATATGAATGCAGAACAAAAGAATTGATCAAATTTCTCACCTTGAAATCAGCTGTGCTCAGTTAAGAAATTTGTGCAAATATTGTGATTAGTGAGAGTGGTTGCTGAGAAAGAGCTGATTGCATGTACTGCTTATGTACATTTAATACCTGCACTCTTAAGCAGAAAATCATAGGAAACAAATTAACTTTCCCATATAACTTCCTATCTTCCCCTCCCATCTTATGGTTCCACATTTTATTGGAATGCTAATAAGGGGCTATCAAAGTAAATGTTTACGATTTCACCATTTTCTACAGAGTCATCACAGGGCTTATGCATTGAAGATTTGGAAGATGAAGACATGACATTGCTGCATGGTTCCTCTCCATTGATGGATGAAAATGGAATGGAGTCTTTGTATCGGCAGAGAATTTGAACTTCCTCGGAGATAATGGAAGAGATTTGGGACCTGACAAATGAAGAAATGGATGCTGATTTTTCCCAGGCTAAATAAGTTCCCAGTGTGAATGTGACTGAACCTGAAAGGTCATTGCAAAATGGAAGGACCATCATTCGTTGGGTGCTCCTGTTTCTTTGTCTCTGGGCATCATTTTGTTCAATATCAGATAATGCATTGGAAATCCTTGTTCTTTTCATCAGGGCAGTATTTGATTCACTTGCAACTGTTTTCCCTGTAGTTGCAGGGTTTGCTGCTATGTTTCCACAATCTCTCCATCTATTCCTCTCTCCATCTATTCTCGGGGAAGTGACCTGTGATGGACTAGCATCCTGTCCAGGGGAAGTAGAAATACTTCTAGCCGCTTAATGCTACAGAAACCGGGATAAGCTCCGGCAGCTATGAGCCAGCCTTGGCTCCAAGGCTTCACTTTTATTCCGTAAACACCTTGGAATTGGCAATGACAAATTTACAAAATATGTTGTTTGCCCTAAGTGCCACAGCTTATATAAATTTGAAGACTGTTATAAGTATTCCAATGGGAGAAATGTGACTGTTAAATGCTCATTTGTGGAACATCCAAATCATCGTCAGTTGTTCCGCCGCACAAAATGTGGTGAGCCATTATTGAAGGAGGTCACCTTGAAAAGTGGAGGCAATAAACTGTACCCATTCAAAGTTTATTGCTACAACAGTGTTATTGATAATTTACGCCGCTTCATAAAGAGGCCAGGATTTTTTATGAAATGTGAAATGTGGAGAAACAGAAAAGTACCAGATGGCTTTCTAGCTGACATTTTCGATGGGAGAGTTTGGAAGGAATGGCAAGTGGTCAATGGAGAACCCTTTTTATCTGCCCCGAGAAATTTTGCATTTATGTTAAAATGTTGACTGGTTTCAACCATTTAAACACTCTCTGTACAGTGTTGGTGCACTTTATCTAGTTTTGAAGAACCTTCCAAGAAGTGAAAGATTTAAACCCGAGAATGTGTTTTTGGTAGGTGTTATTCCAGGACCACATGAACCGAAACTGAACATCAATACATACCTCTGCCCCCTTGTTGATGAATTAAATGTCCTTTGGAAAGATGGTATATATGAAGCTGAACATGGCACATCAGTCCAACACTTATTCCATGCAGCATTGCTTTGTGTTGGGTGCGATGTCCCAGCTGCAAGGAAAGTTTGTGGCTTCACTGGACATGCTTCTTCCAAAGGATGCTCCAAATGCAACAAATTATTCCCGGGAAATGTAAGTACCTCACTGGACTTCTCTGGGTTTGAAGTATGCCCTAAAAGATCAAACAATGAACACCGCAAAGAAGCACAAGAGGTACAAGCACAGACATCAGCTACTGACCGCAGTCGCCTAGAGCAAAAATATGGCACACGTTTCACTGAGTTGATGAGGTTGCCCTATTTTGACTGTGTCAGATTTCATATAATTGATCCAATGCACAATCTCTTCACTGGAACAGCTAAGCATGTTTTGAAGAACATTTGGATGGATGGTGATAAGCCACTTTTGGACAAGAACAATTTACTGAAAATTCAGGAGAAAGTGGACAAAATTCCTGTCCCAGCTGATGTAGGGAGAACACCTAAGAAGATCCAAAACAGCTATGGTGGTTTTACTGCAGACCAATGGAAATCATTGACTATCTTATTTTCTGTTTATGCACTCCATGGAATTTTGCCAGCAACTGATTTGGAAATTTGGCGGGACTTTGTAATGGCATGCACTTTCTTTTGCTCCACAGTAATCACTGAAGCAAGAGCAGACCTTGCCCACACTTACATTTTGAAATTCTGCAGAAACATTGAACAACATTATGGTCGAAATAGGATCACCCCAAATATGCATCTACACACCCATCTGCTTGATTGTATTTTAGACTATGGATCAGTGTATTCATTCTGGCTTTTCAGTTTTGAGCGTTACAATGGTATCCTGGGAGAATATGGTACAAATCAAAGGTCTGTCGAAATGCAATTGATGCGGAAGTTTTGCTCAGACCAGTTTGTGAAGGACATTCCACTGCCTTCAGAATTTCAGGAGATATTCCAGCCAATATTCAACAGACTGACCCCAAAACAAGCAGGGACAGTACACGAGCAGGCGTCAATTTCATGTGATGGAAATACTGAAATAGGTAGGCCTTGTGCAAGTGACATTCATGCTAGTCTCCTTTCACTGGGCCCTCTAAAGAAGGATGATGCATGGATATCCAATTTCTCATTATTTTCCTGTTGTGGTTCATTTCAAAGAGCCTCATTAGACCATAGCTTACTACTTTCCCTCAAGAAATGTTACAGAAAAATCTTTTCAGAAGTAGAGGAATCCTCTGTAACTGTGAACTTTGAGAAGTATGCTGCTTGCAGGTTTAGTGGAGACCGCTTTGGCTCACTTAAAGACCCTTTGTCACTTACCGTGATGCTTTGCGCATTGTTTGTTGTCAAGCGTGGTCACTGACCGGAACAGCCATTGCTATTTCGATCGAGACACGCGGGAAATTTATATTTAGACATGGCTTCTGACCTCGGTGAAGAAATGGATACAGAGACTGAAATTTCTGGAGATATTCGCGATTTGCTGCCAAGGAATGGTTCTGTAAACGCGTATGGTTCCTATTTGGCAGAAAATGAAAGCGAACAGAACGAAGATGGTGGCGCGACACGTAATGAAACTCGTGAAAGTCAAGTGGTGTGTTTTGCGTATATTTTTCAAACTATATTCGAAAATGTTCTTTGTACTTTGTAATTTTAACAAGGGCCACTGACCGATTGTCTTTATTTGTATGCAGTCCTGTTCATGCAAGACTACCTGCAGTCGGAAGAAAACGGCACGAAGCGAAGGTTGCCCGTGCAGGAATGCTGACAGTAAATGCTCGTCACGTTGTGGTTGTGGTAAAGGGAAAAAGCAATGCAAAAATGGAAAGATGGAGGCAATAGAGCGAGAAAACGCTCAGAATTTGCCTGGAAGTGCATTTCAGCGCCATAACGTGGACATTCAGCGGTCGGTCGAGGAAATAAAGGTAGGAAACGAGGGTTTCTATTTTTATATGGTTTTGAACTTTGACAAATCCTGATAAACCACACGAGGTGTCAAAAAAGATGTGTGACAATTTTTTCGTTTTCTTTTCCAGGCATTTATTACCGGTCTTTCAGTAGAACAAAAGGACAAACTCCTCATCGAATTACTCTCAAAGGGAAAGGGAAGTTTGGACTACGCCAAGAATTCTACGGAGGAAGACGGAGACCCTGGCGAGCCATCACACGGGGAGCCCGATTTGCGACCAAACTGGTGTGTTTGCAGCCACTGCATTCAAATGGACAATCCGCAAGAACAGAAATGTTGTAGACTTAAAAATTGTATCACTTCGTATGAGCTCTTTCAAAATTTATGTCTTGATAGAAATGTGCTCGAAGTAGCTATCAAAGCTAGATGCGACATGCGTGCGGATGACATCGATTTTAGTAGTAACAGTTTTAGAAAGGCGGCATATCGTCAGTTCATTTTATGGCGATACGGCAGGCTGGGAAAGGGGAATAGACGAGTTTGTCCTTCATGTTGTGTGCGCATGATAAGATCTGTTTATCCATCTGCTGATGGCAATTACATGGGGTTCCGGGCGTTGTAGATATATTGACACTAATGGGGCTGGGCAGCACCCCTATCCTATTTTTTGTTAATTCTCTACAAATTGCTCAATGCGATTTTCAAAACCGGTACAAATTGAGTTGAACTATCTGATCGTAATTTCTGCTTATTTAGTCTCTTCCACCCGTATCATACCCCCATGGAATAGTTGAAGACACAGTGTACCTCCCTCCAGCCTCCCCACCCCATGACGGGATTTATTTTTCTCTCATCCCCTTCCATTTCAGTTGACTCTTCTTTTGGCAAGTGGTGTGTAGGCTTATAAGGAATTTGAAAATATGATATTAGAGTATGGTGACTTTTGTTGACTGTGTAAGCAGCCCTTGCTTGTGGCTCTACAGTGGCCATACGTTTTTTGCTTACAGTTCTGAGATTTGATTTGAGCATAACTGTATAGGGGGGAGGGGTGATTTGTAAAGAAGCAATATGCTGAACAGTAAAAGGTAAAATATACAGATTATTATTGATAATAAGTAATTATTCAGATAGAAAAATTTAAGTTCTTTTTTGTTATCAGTCTAATATGACTATTTTTTCTAATTCATAGTCATGCAATACAAGAGTCTTTCCATAACTTTTTTATCGTGGATGTAGACAGAAGTAATTTGTTGTAACACACATAAAAGCAGTAAATCTACTTTGTTGACAATATGTTGTGACATAATTAACATCCCTGGGCACTTTCATTTGCTCGGTCCAGTTCATTTAGACATCTGGGGACTTTTTTTCCCTTAGTCCATATCTGGCCAGACGGAACTTCACAAGTTCGGCGGTCTCTGTAGGCTGTTTCATGGCAATGGTTGGTGCCAAATTCTTTGGGTGAAAGCTTGGACGTTGTACAACCCTCCGTACTGATGTATTGTCACCATGTCTGCGACGTAGGATTTGTGCCAGAAGAAATGGCCAATACTTGTACTCTTTTGGAACTTTGACAGGTTCTGCATGCCATTTTTTGGTGCGTTTACTGTATTTGCGTGCAAACTTGAAGCTCCCATCCCTTGTTGTGGCATGGGGTCTGAACACATGCATATTGTGGTCAATAGCAGCCAAAGTTACCCTTGCCACAAAAACTAGGTACCTAGCCAATTGAAACAAACAAGTTTCACAGAAATTAATTTAAAACTGTGCAAGAAAAGCCATCCACATGGGAGGTATATTTATACACTAGTTCTCTGTTTTATAAACCTTTGAAAATGATGAGCCACCAATCCATGCAAAACCTTCCCATACAAACAGCAACAAGAAATTTGTCACTGGAGTATAGCCTAGACAATTTGCTTGCACTGATTTAGGAAAATTTATTCATGCAATAGTACCTGAATGGCAGTTCGGATTGGGACAAATCTTAGAACTGACTTGTCTTACTTATGGCTGAATGTTAAGAGTTCTCTCAACACTGAAAGAGGTCAGTCCACTTCCTTGGTCAAATAGAAATTGTCAAGTGCAACAAACTGTAGTAATAAGTTTGCAAAACTTTAGTATGTTTCAGATGATTTCACAAGTTCAATAGGCCTTTCCCACACTTGCTCCAGTGACTACGAACAATGGTTTCAAGTCAAGGCTGGGGTGGACAAAATACAGTAAATGTACGAGCCTTGATGCAAATTGTCCACCCAGGCCTCGACTAACCATTGTTTCCAGGCATTGAAGCGTAATGCGGGAAAGGTCTATTGATCACTATACAAATTGAACATTTCTTTTGGTCGCCTAAGTGAACAAATTAGTGAGAAAAGTATGGAGTGGCTAGTCCTAGGAAACCATACAGTGGCCACAATCTATATTCATGAAGTAACATTACATGACATTACATTACGTACTCAAATGCATTCCTCTTGGGTGCATACTTAGTCATCATAGAGTTGAAATTTTCCAAGTCACTCGTGTGTCTACACAAAATAAGGAAAAAGTTGTGATGATTAGCTGTTTATTTCATAAAAATGTGAAAATATGTACCTAACATAGCAAATGATTTGACAGTAATAGGCCACGTTCGATATATCAATATTCTAACATGGCTCCGAGGCTTTCAGGTCAAAATTGTAAATATTTTAAGTTTCTTTTGTCTCTCAATTCCCAAAAGAGACTTTGCTACAAAGAAAAAACATCAAATATAGAAGTTTGACCCGAAAGCCTCGGAGCCATGTTAGAATATAGATATATCGAACATGGCCTATTACTTGCCCCATGCCCCCCCCCCCCCCCCATACAGCTCAACATTGACAGGTGAATAAGGGCATTACCGAAAGGTGACATAATGAATCAGGGAATTGAGCCATTTGTCATCGAAAACAACTTTTTTCACAGCATTCGCAGACTTGGATCCCTTCGCCAAGTACGTTTTGCCATCTTCAGAACCCGTCAGTGGTCCATGTGAACACTGGCCATCTGCCCACTCATGTTCTCCTACCACATGGTGCACCACACCAAGCCACATGCTCTGTAATTAAAAAACAAAGTACAGTTATGTTTATGTCACATTACCTTGTTTTTCAGCAGCATTAAAAGGTAGTGTTACCTATAGAATATTTTGCATTATTACACTAAGTATTATTCGCACCTTTAAATTATCCACATTTGCATCACATGCCTGACAACAGTGCCAGAAGTGGTTCCGTATGGGCTCGATCCACTGAGCTATGTCATCACAGTGTTTAACTTTTGATGCCTAAGTAAAGGAAGTCAAATACTGGTTCAAAACCTTGTTACGACAACAATGAGAGTAGTACCATATCTGACTGTTTAGAAAAGGGGATCCAAATGTTGGCAGGTATAACCTCTTATTATAGAATCATTTATGGGCTGCTAACTATTGCTGGATGGAATCAGATAGGTAATTCTGTAGGTTGGCAATAACTACAGCACAAGGATATACAACCCAGTCAACAATGTTTGTTGAAACCATTCAACAATTTGTCATAAGCAATAACAAATGATAAAAGAAAAAAGATAAAAAGAATAATAATTCAAAAGGTAGGGACAAAATAACACTAGCTTTCTTTGATCTACAGTAACATCAGATTTGTGAAACTCAATGAACACAGTATGTTTACAGTATATTGCAGAACATGTACATAAAGACTACCTCAGTAAGAGCTTTGGTCAATTTGCAGGACTTATGCCAGATATCTAGTGAATGTTTAAGTGCTGACAATGCTGGATATTTGTCTGAAAAAAGAGTAAATAGGATCTGGAATTAGAGTTTAAGCAAATTACTCAACTTTGAGATGCAATTTACTACAAACAAAGAAAAACTGAAAACAGTTATACACAAAAAGTTATAAAAAGGTAGCAAGAAAACACTTTGGGTTTCATCTCACAACTTCAGTTGTTATTTTCCTTACACCTGACACCTACAATTTGATTAAATTCCCTTAATTGTAGTGGTGCACAATAACATTTCATATTCTGAAAAATTGTGTGGCAACCATTACCTGTTAAAAATGCTAAAACTTTCACAAATAAAAAAAGGAAATATTACAGTGCAAATATTCACCCTTCAATTTCTTGACCATGGCAATAACTGAGGTAGAGGCATCTGTGGTCAATTCCCCAATGCTCATTGTCTCAACTAGTCTCTCCAAAAGACACTTCAATGCTGCAACCTCCATCACTGTGGAAGTACCTCCGGTTTCTCTTTTATCCTTGACCTCGATGTCTACGATTACCTTTGTTACAGCCTCCATCAGGGAATACACACAATACTGAGCTGAGAACCCAGGGGAATCATTCCTACCATCACCAGAGAGAACAACCTTTTCATTTTTCATCACTTCATGTACAACAGTTTTCATGTCACTCCAGAATGACTGTACTGCTGGAATGGCATACAGCTTCTGGATTCTATCAAATGTAGACGAAGAAATAAACCCCATATTCAAACATCTACTCCACAGCGATGTTTTGCTAAAATTATTCCCTGAAAGGAGAATAGAAGCCGCCAACATCACAGTATTTACATACACTTTTGGGCCCCTTTCTTTTTGAACCAAAACATCAGATGATTCCCATCCACCACCATGTCCACCTCCACAATTCCAAGTAACAATAACAACTCCCCCTTGAACCTTGTGATGTACTTCCTTTTGTCTTTCACAACCAGCTGACTCACAACCACCACCAAATAGCTCCAACAATTTACTCAAAGTTACAACAACCCTTTCCTTTTTGGCCATCTCCTCAAAAGACCCTATAGAATTACCTCCCAACAACCCATCAAAGGCTGCCTGAAGTTTGCTACTCAGATCATCGGTAGGAGTAGCAGCAGCTCCATAAGAACCCGCTGCTTCCTCCGAAGCAGGTGTAATAGATAAAGAATCACCTCCTGGTTCAGTATGGGGATTACCATTATTGCCAGGGTTGTGCGGAGCAGCATCATGCAATAACATGTGCCCAGTGGCATTATCAATCCCAATGGAAAAATCATTTGTGGCATCATCACCTTGAAATGAGGCAGTTAGAGTGGTCTCATTGAGGCCAACACTGAAAAAAAAGAAACAGCAACTCACACAAAATACAACAGAATGATCACTAGCCATTGGAAATAACTGAAGTGCTGAGTAGAAAAGGTTGTACAAGAATGCCCATGTATTACAATCTTCAGCATGCATGCATGCATTCCAGTAAGTTGTCCATCAAGGTAACAATTTTCTATACAGTGGAATGACTCATGACAAAACGAAACACCAAGAGACTGCAGATGTTCTGACACTACATGGAAAACGAGGTTATGAATACCATTCAATAATACCGGGGGGGGGGGGGGTACTCCCATAAATTTCGGATAGGTGTGTGCCGCGAAGGGTCTTAAATCCTGACCCTATTTAAGGATCGAGCAAACGAAAATTGATACCCTACTGTATTTAAGGCCCAAACCCGAAAAATGACACCCTATGCAAGGGAAAAACAAAAACTAAGAATTGCTTGAATGGGTCAACACAATCTTTATAAAATACCTTTGCTAATACTTTAACTTTAACATATCATTTGTTTTCCGCTTAATTGAGTATTTACGCACTGTTATTTCAGCTGATACAATTTAGGGACCCTGTCTAAGGATCTCACCAGGAACACTATGCCAACATGCTGAAAAGTGATACCCTATTTAAGGATTGAGAACCTCAAAAACCATACCCTATCCCGTGGCACATACCTATATAGCCCATGTATGGGAGGCTCCCCCCCCCCCTCCCAGGCAATAATACCAGGATTTCATTATTGGAGGATTGTTTTATCAACAACAAACTGTAAATTGTTTAACTTGATATTGTGTCACTCCATAGCATTGACATGTGTTACCAGTTTTCTAAAGAACTGATTTCCTATTGTTGTTTCAGAGGCAATGAATAATTAAAGTCAAACTGGTTTGCAAAATTTTCCTTACTTGTTTTCAAGTATTAGTTCGTCTTCGTAGGGTTCATTGTCCGAGCTAACTTCGGTGTGGCTATCTTTGATGGAATCCAAATCATCATCATCATCATCATCTTTTTCGTCGTCACTGTCATCAGAACTTTCACTTTCATTTAGAATGACACTGAGCCTAAGAAGAAAAGAAAATTAATTAATAACAGCCCACATGAAGTCTGCAACAATCATCAATCACAGTAAACTATGGGGAGTAGGAAGATCAGGATGAGGGGTGGGGGGGGGGGGAGTGGTAACCTTACTAGAATGTTTGCATACTCTATCTGTGGATTTACATGTAAATACATTTTTACGAAACATGTCCCTTACCTTCATAGAAATAAGTTGAAATAAGTTAAAACACAAGCTTATAGTTGAACAAAAATAACCTCATCAGATATTTCAAATCACAATTAACAGTTTTAAAGCATCTATTATATCTACCTAGAAAACAATTCTCCATCGCTGTCAGTGCTGTCACTGCTGTCACTGTCATCTGTATCTGAAGCCCCTACTAGGGTAGAACTTTTAAAAGGATCACCAGCTAGTGTAGCGAAATGCTCGTTGAAAGTGCGACACTGAACAAATGAGGATGACCCAGCCAGGATGGCAGACATGTCAACTTCATCCGGTACTGACAAACCGGTGACATCAACATCACTTCGGGAAAAACAAATTTAGCATTCTGTATCAGCTAAACTGTAGAGAAGAAAACTATATATAATCTGTAGACAAAAGAACTTGAGAAAAAAAAACAGGAATATATATACGTGCAAATGATATCTTACTTGTCTGATATTGGACTATCAAGATGGCGAGTGCTAGTCCCTTGCCTTGGAGTCGATGTAAACAGAGGTCTTCGACCTGAGAGTATAATATAAAATTAGGGTCACTTCGAGGGTGTGCAACATTAAAATACATTTCATGTAAATAGAAAAGAGATGCAAGCAAACATGAACCTACTAGCAACTGGTGACTGATCATTTTGATCGTCGTCCGTGTCAATCCTTCGCCTCTTGTTTGAAGGGGATTGTGGAGGCGAAATTGTAACTCGATGTAGCAGAACCTCAGCAAACTCGCTATTAGTACTGCTTCCATATCCCAACTGATTCTTTCTCTCATTCCAGGATTGATAAACTGATTGTCTAACCCATAACTTCACACGGCGTTCATTTCGAGGCGGCCGTCCCGTCTTTCGTTTCGGTGGCATGATTCGAATGACAAACCAGTCTTCCACAGATCGGAGTATCCCAGATAAATTCCCAAAAACAGACTTCAGGATACCTTATCTACCTAGCGAATCTATTTTTAAATCAAAGAATGAGACGACTGCTCAGATGGAAACAGATTTCTCGGCCGCTAAAACAAGAACCTCTAATACGCGACTTTCTGGGTCCCAGAAACTACAAAGTGACCGCGATGCATCCTGGTAAGTGACAAAGGGTCTTTAAATCAAGAACAGATCGATCCTCCTTTATTCTTGCGCGGTGGTGCACCCTTGGAGGGAAAATTGACTGTTTTGGCTCTGATCTGAGACCTGGGGTCATTGATTATTTTATGAAGCAGAACATTGTTGTCAATGGCAGATATGCTCAATGTATAATGGCAGCTGTTAGTTGGTTTCAGCCTCATCCTGCAAGGCATTTGCTTGGCGTCCCTGTTGAGGTGTGGTGCAAAGATTTGTTTGAAATGGAGGGTGAGGCTACCTTCATTCCAGTACAAAGAATTCATAGTAAGTTCATTCCAGCCTTTGACATTGTGGAAAGGGAACGTGTTCTTGTGGTGTGCCCTCTTCCTAGGAAGCTGCAATGTTAAATGCAGGCCTTTAAGACTGAACAATAATATTCGAAGATCCTATAGGGCTTCATAGTCAGGCATAATCTTATAAAAACTGAAAATTATTGTCACTGATTTATAATTTGTATGGGTGATAAGAACTCTCTCTTGGTGCAGCATTGCATACAACATAAATACAAATTCGATTTCAATGACATAAAGATTAAAGACTTTTGTTCTCAGTGGTCAAGCAGATTGTTTTTGGAAGCATGTCAATCCACTTGTCAATGTACAATTAACCCTGGACAATTACTAGTTGGTTCTTGCCTTGTTAAAAAAAAGCAGTGCTATACCTCATTTACATCTGGATTGCTGATCAAGGTTAGAGTATTTTAACTGAAATGTCCCATTTTGTTAAACATTTTTGGTCAGTGGCAACAACTTTTAGTTTTTAACTTTAATGTTTTAGTTTTTAACTTTATTGCACCAAATTAAAATGTACTTTGTACTACCTGTTAGGGTTTAGGGTTATGTTGTGACTCAAATTTTTCTTTGGTACAGTGTACACAATTTTTCAAACCAGTTTGAGTTTAAATTTTTTTTTTGGCCTTTCCCCATAATCTGGAACCATTAATATCAATGAACAATACAAACCAAGGAAAATTTGACCCAGGACATATGCAGCTGTTTTGAGAGAGATTATCGAGCAGTTAAAAATAACGAAAAAGTAACTGCTTTCTGCTGGTCTTTGAAGAACATTTATTGTTCCATAGGCCATAAAAAATTAATATATATTTATTTGTAAATGTAGAGTTTTACAAGGTGGCTGAACACAGTTTTCCAATCTTTGGAGTACCTATCTTTATTTTGCTTGTACTCAAACCTGGCTCAGCTGACAAACTTAAAATTGGTAGATTATAGGATAAGCTAGTATACCCTCTATTTGCAATTTTTGCACAATTCTCACCGAAGAGCCTGTTGCATTACCATAGCAACTAAGAGAAATACTCAATTTCAGGAAAATTCACTCATCATTTTTTCATTGTTTTTGCGCATCAAAGTGGAAAAAATTCTGACATTTTAACATTGAAGTAAAAACATTTTATCAGAGGGAAGCTTCAATTTTTGGTTCTTTTATGTTTCCATGTAATGCCCAAGAATGTTTAAAAATTCCTTTGTTAAATTTCAGATTTTTTGGAAACAGCAGTTTTCTTGCCACCTCAAAATACAATATTACTTTGTAAAATTTCTTTAAATTCTAATAACTGGTTTAGTTGTTTTGTGCTTTTTAGTAAGACCATAAAACACCCAATCACTTGTTTCTGATCAGCTGTGCACCGGCAGTATTTATATTTTATTTCTTTTGAAGTCTTAAGTGTGTGCCCTCGGACTCACATCCACATTAAATCCAAAGAGCCCATGGAAGCTGTGCTCAGTCACCTTGAATGTGATAGAAGTGCATTTGAGAGTTTACAGTTCAGTATCTTTTTTTGAGGGCATAATAAATTTAAAGAATCAGTGTGTATTACCTTCCAAATCTAAAAGAAAACATTTGCTTCGCTACTCCTTTACAACTACAGTACATGTTCATTTAGTTGTTCATACACTGAGGTACATACATGTACCTATTTTTCTGCTGAAAATGCAGTGGTTTCTGTTGTGGTGTGCTTTTCAAGGTTGAATAAACCATTGTGGTGGGTGGTACACAGTAAACAGTGTTAATTCACATTAACAAAAATAGGTTTAGTTACACAACAAAGTGGCATGAGGTATCTAAGAGAGACTCCCCTTTTTGTTCTAGTGATATAATTTTGAATTGTGGCCTTATGCTCCACCCAAGGAGCAAAGAGGATGAGTGAGTGAGTGATATAATTTTGAAACAATGTTAATACCCCACTCCCTGTCTGCTGAAATTTGTATGAAGTGTAATAAACATAATTCAACCTACCGAAATCTTGGTGAAATCAAAGCACTGACAGTTGTGTATTGAGGAAGATAGGGTGGACAGGCTTCCATGATGTAACAATGAGAATTTGGCTTAAAGTCTCTTTTTTCCTCCCTCCGCCCCCCCCCCCCCTAAAAAAAAAAAGAAAAATGAAACAAGGCATTGGGCCATATGGCTGCTATCTATACAACAATTGAGCATCATATTCCTAATTATGGACACAAGTTAGGATTTTTTTGAATCTATCACATTTGCAAAGGAGACAACCACAATGGCAGCAAATGCAAATCTTCCCTACTCTCGCCGGACATAATTTGCTTGCGAACCTTCTGGCCAGCGGTTAACATTTTTTGGCGCTCTTTTCGTGCATACGGCATACGGCGGGAACAAGGTATAATTTCTCTTGATTACATCTTGATGATCTTCACGATATATAGAGTTAAATACTTTAGATGGAAGGCCAGCGATCCTTAGATGAACAGCAGAGGAGCCCTTTCAAATGGCGAAAAAATAGTCTTGTCGAACAGCGACACATGAGGAACGACAGGAAGAAGAGGAAGCGGCACCAGAGAACAAAGTCGAAGAACGAGTACACATGGAAGGCAGATGTAAATATGGATGGTTTCCCCGAACGCTTGCAAAAGGAAACCAAAGAAAAAGAGCGATTTCTCTACCTTGCCAGAAAGTATTACCTAAAATGGCGACAAAACAAGGAAATCATAACAACACTTCAGCAAAAGGCTGCAAAGCAACCATCGACGTACTCTCGATTTGGGATGCAAAGCAAGGTACAAGTAGACTGTTTTTGTTTGTTTATTGTTTATTTTTTCTTTAAAAACAACAACAGCAAGTTTGCCAACATCCCATTTGCAGATGGTATGCCTAAATAAAGTAATAACATGACACACACACGCTCACACACAACAAACTAATGTACTTGGATTTGACAACACCAGCTTTATTCATTGAAAACATAAGTTGTATTAAATGCGAAATATAGACGTTTAATGCCATTTTAAGTAATTTTGGACAATGTTTTTGTTCAGTTGAAAAGAATACACAAGCATAGTGTAAAGTGCCCATAACCCCAAATTCTTTTTTTGGCTAAGATAAACTTAGACACACAAACAAAAGAATTTGCCAAATTTCTCACTTTGTGACTTTTTAAGGGCTTTCAAAATTAGCAGAACGTAGTTGAAATTTGATATTTTTTGTGTTATGACCGAGCTGGTGAGAGGTCTGGGTATATTCCTGGGTTGACGTCACATATTCATTTACATAGCATTAACTCTTTTTAGAAAATAACCCAAAGCAAATACGCACGCCGATTGGTTTAAAACCGTGTTTCTATTAAACAATTAGATTATGAGCTCGAGATTTCTATCACGTGATAGTTGACGAGGGCGCAGCCCGAGTCAACTATCACGCATAGAAATCGAGAGCGAATAATCTAATTGTTTTAGTATAAATCTACTAGTCGTTCAAAAATTTAATCTTAATCCTCTTCAAAGACACTTCAAAAACACAAAGAAACGGCCCCTAGTGCGCGCTGCTACGCTACTCACTATCTATCACAGAATAGAACGTGGGTAGCGTAGCCAATCAGAGGACGTTATTCGTGATAGAACGCTAGTAGATTTATACTAAAACTCGATAGAAACACAGAACTGGCACGAGCTGTTGACGTAATGATGGCGCGAACAAAGAGAATTTACATTTTGATGATCAAAGTAAACAAGTTTTTCTTTTTCTTCGTCACGGTATTTTCTAAAAGAAATAGAAAACATGTGCCGTGTTTCTATCGAGTTATAGAAACACTCGTGAAAGTTTGGGAGAACTCGAAAAAGCTGTGGAAACACTCGCCTGCGGCTCGTGTTCCCACAGCATTTCTCGTTCTCCCAAACTTTCACTCGTGTTTCTATAACTCGATAGAAACACGGCACATGTTTTCTATTTCTTAAATAAACATGCATGCAAAACAGTCTGTGACGTCAACCCAGTAATAGACCCAGACTCCTCACCAGCTCGGTCATGTATCAAATTTCAGCTACTTTATGTTAATTTTTAAAGCCCTTAAAAATATCACAAACCGAAAATTTTGGCAAATTCTTTTTGTGTGTTTGTCTAAGTTTCATCTTAGCCAAAAAAAATTCTGGGGTTATAGGCACTTGTAAGGGATTTGACTCTAAATTGCAACCAGATAGACTGTGGGTATTGTCAGTGTTGGGTACATAATGTAGGGAGCCACTACAATGAAAATAGTTACAGTTATATTGTTACTTGCCTGATGTATTTTACCGTGTTTTTAAATAAAGATGATGATGATGATGATGAGTTACACGAAATAATTGATTTATTGTTCATTCAAAATATTTCCAGAGCCCTAAAATCACTGGATTTTGGATGTCTCTCCTAAAGATTAACTTTAAAAATTAATTGACTTAATTCCCTTTGAAGCTTTTATTGTGTTTTTGCTATCTTTATTATCTAGTAATTCTGATTTTTTCCACCAGAATGTTAAATCGTGGCAACCATTTCTGTGCTTTCTATCTCTTCAGTATCAAGGTCATTCTTGCATGACATCGTTCACCAGATAATTTTTTTGTTCCTGCACCATAGATGTCAATTGTCTAATAATTATTGCATCAATCATCCGTACATACAATAACTAGGGCTTCTTCCAAAATGTGGTAGATGCCAGCTGGTTAGCTGAAATAAACCAGGGATGAAAGTCAATCAGAAATGGAGAAATATTTTGAATGAATGATGTTACCATTATTGCTGCTCAATTTTTCTGCTGGTTTGTTAACATCATGACATCTACGAAATTTTTGGGCTCTGATTTAGAGAGGGTCACAATTTTGTGGCTCCAATTTGGGGGAGGGTCACATTATTTTAGCCCACCTCTTCACAACTTTAGTGCCAGTCTCCCGGTAAATAATGACTGGTCCTTAATATTCTAGTGAATATTCAGAGTTTTCTTTTAGACCAGAAGGCATTCACCACTTATATTCAGAGTTTTCTTTAAAACCAGAAGTCACTCCTTTTAAATATATGCACTTCATTTGACCAGAGGAAATGACATTTTTTCATTTTTTTGTTTGGTTTTGTACTTTTGCAGCTCTTAGATGAAACAATTTATGAGATTGCTTTTTAGACTCTCTCAGTGTGGTTTTCTGATCACCTGTCAAAATGCTTATGCAATTGTCTGGAAATGATTTTTGACTTTGTTGAATTAGATCATGTAACAAAATAGACTCAGGTGGGCCCTCTGTCTAAAACATGAACATGGTATAATTAAGAAATAGAAAACATGTGCCGTGTTTCTATCGAGTTATAGAAACACGAGTGAAAGTTTGGGAGAACGAGAAATGCTGTGGGAACACGAGCCGCAGGCGAGTGTTTCCACAGCTTTTTCGAGTTCTCCCAAACTTTCACGAGTGTTTCTATAACTCGATAGGAACACGGATAACAGGTTTTCTATTTCTTTTAGAAAATACCGCGACGAAGAAAAAGAAAAACAACTTGTTTACTTCGATCATCGAAATGTAAATTCTCTTTGTTCGCGCCGTCATTACGTCAACAGCTCGTGCTAGTTCTGTGTTTCTATCGAGTTTTAGTATAAATCTACTAGCGTTCTATCACGAATAACGTCCTCTAATTGGCTACGCTACCCACGTTCTATTCTGTGATAGATAGTGAGTAGCGTAGCAGCGCGCACTAGGGGCCGTTTCTTTGTGTTTTTGAAGTGTCTTTGAAGAGGATTTAGATTAAATTTTTGAACGACTAGTAGATTTATACTAAAACAATTAGATTATTCGCTCTCGATTTCTATGCGCGATAGTTGACTCGGGCTGCGCCCTCGTCAACTATCACGCGATAGAAATCTTGAGCTCATAATCTAATTGTTTAATAGAAACACGGTTTTAAACCAATCAGCGTGCGTATTTGCTTTGGGTTATTTTCTAAATGAATATAATGCAAAGAAAAGTAAACTTAAAGCAAGTTTTTAGGATTTACTTCATTTCAAATTTATCGCAAATCAACACATTTGCTGCTAAAACAAATACGAGTAAACCTAATGCAAAACATGCTCATTTTCATCATGAGTAAATATAGATGCAAATAAATAGCTTTGCACTTTATTTGACTGCATTTGTGCACAAAGACAAAGTACTATGTTTGCAAAGAGGGCAATTGCTGTGCAAATGTATGTATATGTTTTAGATTTCCTTTAGTAGCAAAGGTGAAGAGAATCTGAAGCAAATGTTATATTCACTTCAAATTTGGACACTTATACCACCAGAGCAAATATGCATGTCTACATTTACTTTACAGTCATTGCAAATTTAGTTCAAATGTAGGGCCCTAAATTTACCACATATTTGCTCGACGCGCAAACTTTCGTAAATCCATTTTTTCGTCCAGTGTAGGGTGAGGCACAACAAGATATTACAAAATTTATTTAAGACAGTGAAACTTCATTTCAGAAATTAGAAAGTACCATTGAGTAATCATTTATTAATGATAGTTAATTGACTAGTTACAGATCTAGAGGTATCGAATGTCTCTTAAAATCGATTGCACGTCCTACAGCGTCATCTTTTGTGTAAGATCCGGAGACGACGCGTAAGCTCTTACTGTATTCACGTTTGTCATTTGCTCTCCACGCTCTTTTCGTACAATGTCACTTTCGGCAGGCGCACGTCCGAAACGGCTTTCTTAAAAAGTATCTGACCCTGATTACCTTTACGACCTCCCTTCGCATTTATTGTTTCCTGACAATTTGAATTTAGAGGAGGAGGAAGACAGTGACGATGCTACAATCAACCACATTAGCCACGTTACAACCAAGCAGCCAAAGCAGCCTAAGCACTCCAAATCGAAATCTACCACGGTTCCTGTCCCTCCGCCGCCGCCAATCTCTCCAGAGGATTCAGGAGCCAAGCTCACGTACGATCAACAAATTCAACTGGTTCAGCTCCAAAAAGAAAAGCTACAATTGGAATTACAAGTCCTTACTTTAAGCCGCTGGGAACGCCCCGAAGAAACCATGTGCGAAGGCTTCGCTGCAGATGTCCCAGTTACGCAACGACGTCCTAAAAGATCAATCGACTGGCCTCACGACTTCGTACCAAGTGTTCAAGGCGAGTATGACAAATTAAATCTTTCTGAGTTTGTCGCAGGTTTTTTAGTTATGATCAAAACATACAACGCGCAGTTGAAAGAGGCGTTCTTGGCCCACCTCGAACTCTTAATGATGAAAGCCATCAGTTACTCCTGGTCCAGTGTGCGGGCCTTTCACAAGTTCGTAGCAAAACAAGTAGAGCAGCGACGCTTGAAATGGCAAGATTCTAAAGCGATTAACAATCAGGCAGCCACCTTTTTTCGCCATTCGGACCTTCGCTCTGCTTCACATACCGAGGTCCCGCATCAAGCTTCGCAGACTAATTCTCGGTCTTCTAGCGGTACTACGTCTCCCACCCAGTCGGCGTTTAAGCCCAGTACCGGTCCCAAGGCATGCAAGGCTTGGAACTATACAGGCGCCTGTGATTGCGACACACAGGACAGCGCGGCCTATAGCGAACATCACCATTGCCGTGTTTGCAAGGCGGCTCATCCTATGTTACATTGTCCGATACGCCGCACTCCAATTCCGGCACAGTGACTATCAGCTTCACAAGAATCCAATACATTCTCCCCTTCGACCCGGAACGGACAAGGACATGACTCTTTCAATATCGCCGCAGTGGTGCGATATTTACTTGCCTCGCGTCATACTCAACCATATGCCTTTGGCGCTAAGGTTCTAGTTCCCTCTTCGCTTTTACTCTCGAACTGGAGAACATTGCTTTCCGATTATCAGGATAACGTTGTGGTTGATTTTCTTACATATGGTTGGCCGATCAACTACACTGCCTCTACTCGTCCTGTCTCATCATCTCATAATCATCCGTCAGCTTCGAACTTCGACTCTCACGTGCAAGCCTATCTCAACACCGAGTTGTCCTACAATGCTATCGCTGGTCCGTTTCACCATCCTCCTTTTGCCAATGACTTTGTATGCTCTCCACTCCAAACCGTTCCTAAACGAGGTTCTTCGACTCGTCCAGTGGTTATGGATCTTAGTTTTCCGCAAGGATCTTCCGTAAACGACGGCATCCCGCCTGATACTTATTTGGGTGACCAGTTTAAGTTACGTTTACCCAGAATAGATCGGCTGGTTGAATTTATCCTTGCCAAAGGCCGTAACTGTCTCGTGTTTAAGAAAGACTTACGTCCCGCTTATAGACAGTTTCCTGTTGATCCACGGAACTACAGCTTGCTCGGTTTTCGTTTTCAAGGACAGTTTTATTTTGATACTCGTTGTCCTTTTGGCTTGCGTTCATCGGCGATGATTTGTCAACGCACAACAAAAGCCGTCGTACACATCTTCAACGGGCAGGGATTTTCAGCGGATGTTTATTTGGATGACTTTTACGGAGCCGAATATCCGTCCCTGGCTTTTCAGGCTTTTTCGCAACTTGGACAGTTATTTCAACAACTCGGTTTGGATTCTTCCCCTGAAAAGGATACACCCCCTTGGACCCGCATGACCTGTCTTGGAATTTTAGTTGACACCGAGGCTTTTACTCTTGAAGTTCCTGCTTCATGTTTGGAGGACTTACGAGCCGAACTTATCCTTTGGTGAAAATCTTCATTTTTTACTAAGAAACAGCTCCAATCCCTTCTCGGAAATCTCTCCTTTGTCACGGCATGTGTCAAGCCTGGAAGGATATTTATGGCCAGACTTCTGAACTGTCTTTGCGCGTGCAAGCAGGCTACGGCTAGTTATCGATATCCCATTTCCGCTACTATGCTCTTGGACATTCAATGGTGGTTCAAATTTCTTCCTCGCTATCATCGCATTTCCCTCATCAAGCCTCCTCTGTGGGATTTTGAGTGTCTCAATTTTTCCACCGATGCTTGTCTTCAAGGGGGCGGTGCCACTTGTCAAGCGGAGTGTATCAGTTTTGTCATCCCTGATTGCATTGCTCTTCAATCGCTTCATATCAATGCACTGGAACTTTTCACGGTTGTCGTCGCTCTAAAACACTGGGCTCCTCAGTTACAGGGTCGCAAATTTATCGTAGCAAGCAATTTCGCGTCTTTCTTTCGCGGGTCGTGTCTAAGCTTCATTTAGACCCGCCGCTTTATTCTCCTCATAGTTTTCGAAGGGGTGGGGCGACGTTCGCCTTTGATTGTCATATTCCTTCTGAAATAATCAAACTGCAGGGAGATTGGCGAAGCGACGCTTGTCTTGTTTATTTAGAATTATCTCAGCCACAAAAACAACGAGCGGCTCATGCTATGGCACATAAGCTTCAGTCAATGTTTTCTGCATAAGTCGCATCATCTGTAGTATATAGCTATATACTATATCGGCATGCTTCATCCACGTCAATTCTTACACAGATCTAGCTATGTATATATATAGATATTTTTTTTTATTTTTCCTCGTGCTTCACTATTTTTTTCCCCTTTTCTTTCAACCCACTACCAATTTCATCACTCCAGTTTGGGCACTTTGGCGTCTCGGTTTATTGTCAAGCCATCGGTCAGCAGTTCAGCTTGGTCCAATAAACTTACTTTGCCCAAACTCTCGTGTCGTCTTGGTAACGTAGGTTGATTGAGTAATCATTTATTAATGACAGTTAATTGACTAGTTACAGATCTAGAGGTATCGAATGTCTCTTAAAATCGATTGCACGTCCTACAGCGTCATCTTTTGTGTAAGATCCGGAGACGACGCATAAGCTCTTACCCACCTCTCCCTCCCTTCAGTCTCAATTTTTATTTTAGTACAGCTTATCATCATATTGTAGTTTTAGCCCTAGTTTTGTTTAGTCTCGGTTTATTGTCAAGCCACCGGTCAGCAGTTCAGCTTGGTCCAATAAACTTACTTTGCCCAAACTCTCGTGTCGTCTTGGTAACGTGGGTTGATTACAAAAAAAATTGCAAGCATCATATTAATTACATCTCTCAAAAAGAAAGGACGAAGACAACAGGGTATCACCAATTGTAGGTTAAGTCACCTATATTAGAACCTCATAAGCTATGTAACATCTCATCATTTTGTAGACAAAAAATATTGATATTTCGTCGGATACATATCCAAGACAAGTACTGAACATGACCTCCGGAAACTCTTCAAAAAGCATAAGACTAATTTATCTTTCATTGCGTTTGAATTCAACGCCATCAAATCGCAGGTGTGACCAGTAGGGCCTCCAAATTCTTGCTCAACAACCTTCCATAAGGCAGGACACAATTTGCTGTCCATGGTAGACAGGCAGCGAAAATGAGAATCCGCTGGGTTATCATTGGTGGAGATATACGACAAACGTAAGGACACATTCAGGTCCACCGTAGTAAAGAACAACCTCTTTAGTGCTTTATTGAGAGGTCCACTCTTTCCACTTTGATTGTTCCAGGCCTGGACCACAGCCTGATTATCAACCAAAGCATCCACCCGGGAATAGCACTTATCCGTGATGACGTCACAGAAATTTCTCTTAACATCAAACCGAGGCTTGGTGGTGATCGTTTCGCATGGTTTGTTGACGTGCAGGGAGAATACTCAGTTGCTATTGTCAGTTTTTTCACTTTGGCTGTACAAACTCTTCAGACAGGAAGATCAAAAAGTCCTGGCATCGTTTACCGCTGGAGAACAAAGAACTGCTTTCCAAATGGCTCGCAAAAATTCGACAAACGAACACGCCAGTTAATGAGCACTCGAGGCTATGTGGCGACCACTTTGAAGTGGATTGCTTTAGGAAAATCTCGGGTTCCTCACGTGTCAACTTAAAACCAGGGTCTATTCCTACAAAGTTTTGCTTTGTGGAAGAAAAAACACCGAGGAAATCTCCAGCAGAGCAAAAATCGGTCGAAAGAAAGCAGCCATTTTTATACGTAAATAGCCCATCAAATGATATGGCAGAATGTGAAAATGACCACGTGGAGCTTGAGATCAAACAGTCGGAGGAAGAACGGCTGGGAAGGAGAGTCAAAAAATTGGAGCTATCCCTAGAGAGAGAAACTGCCCGAAGGAAAACAGCCGAAGCTGCCTTAGAAACCAAGAGATTCTCTGTCAAACATTTGCGACAAGATCCAAAGGTTTTTGAATTTTATACCGGTTTTACTGAAGAACAGTTTTGTTGCCTTTTGGAATTCTTGGGCGATGGAATGAACAACTTGACCTACTGGGGATCATCAAGTGCTTCCAACTCCAACAATGAAGATTTGGGAGGTTCAAAACCTGGGATGTCCAGGAAATTGACGGCTGAAGATGAGCTACTTCTGGTGTTGACCAGGCTGCGTGTTGGAATGCTTGAGCAAGATTTAGCTGTTCGTTTTGAGCTCTCTCAATCGCACGTGTCAAGAATTATCACCACCTGGGTTAATGCCATGTTTCACCGCTTTAAAGAAATTAAAATCTGGCCAATGCGTGAGCAGTCACTGGCAAACTTACCTGAAAAGGTGAGGGAGTTTTGTGCTACATTAAGATGCATCTTTGATGCTACTGAACAGCCCAAAAGTCCTGAGGCTCAGCAGCTTACATTCTGGACATACAAGAATCACAACACCCTGAAGTCCCTCATTGGAATCAGTGGTGTTGGTGCCATAAACTTTGTCTCCACTTTAGAAGGTGGGTCAAATTCAGACAGGGATCTGACATTGAAATCTGGCATACTTGGCAAGGACTGGGCCAAGGGTGATGTGCTAATGGCAGATCGTGGGTTTCGCATTCATGTTGAACGAGCCATTGAGCGAATAAAAAATTATCATATCTTGGATTATGTGCCAATCACATTGTGCTCATCTGGCATTATTGATCAAATTTTCTTTGTTTGTGCAATGTTGACAAACTTTCTTCCACCATTAGTGTCAGACGACAAGGAAATCAGCAACATGACCACCTGACCACCATTGTTGTTATTTATGTGTATAATTGTTACATTGGTGTCTACCATACAAGTGGGTAGTGTATCTCAGACTGATTGGCTTTTCAATCTTGAAAACATAAAATGGTTAATTATTATCTATTACGACTTGTTATCCACAGGTCTGGTTATACCGAAACAGTAATATGTCATTGAAAAGTAATTTGCAGAACTCCTTAGTTATTTAATTAGTCTACAAAAATTATTACAAGATTTACAGTCTCATATGTACACATAGAAATACGATGCAAGTGCAAACATTTTCTTTTTAACAACTGTCAAGTGTGTCAGCCTTATTCCCAGGCTTTAATAGCCACTTTTGTGAGTGAGTTTTAACTTAAAAGATTTTAGAGAAATATATTTGTAAATCTTTCCAATCAGCTCAATAGGCAACATCACATTCTACTATGCGATAAGAATGACTGGGATTGAGGCTGATAAAGGGTTTGACTCCAGATTGAAAAAATTCTGATAAGAGATTGAATTTTTAAGTAGATTTTACATTTGTTAGCTTAAATTTTACAATTTTGTACAGTAGTTGAGATTTTTGGAGTAATGCTGGCATGATGTCGTTAAAATAGAAATCAGTTAGTTTTGGTAGTGAAGTTCTATGCCATGTCTCATCAAAATAGATCCTTTCGACATGTATTCCTCGGTCACCAAGGGTCAAATCAGTCATCAGGATAAAGTCATTCCACCTCAGGCCTGAAACTCCACACTGGCCTTGAACTTGATGATAGTAATAATGTTTTCGGTCAAGTTGAAGGATCTCACCATTTTTGATTAAACAGAATGATTTCTTTTTCACAAACTGTGGCTCTCGCTTAGATTGGTATGTCTGTAAGGGAGTCATTCCCTTACCAGACTCTATACATTTAATTTCCAGCCCTCCATAAGGGGGGTCACTCATAGGATCATAAACTATCCTGTCAGGGGAAGCCCCGAGCCAACTAGATTTTGGATTAACAATCAGCCCACAGGGGAATACTTTGATTCCGTGGTGTCCATGCCTCTCCTGGTATTGTAAATAGTAATCAGCTACAATGCCTTCATTGTTATGGCCATAATTAAGTGAACTGACATTTAAATTTCCATGGGAATTTGTCAGTCTCTCAACAAGTTTGGAACAATCTTGTTTTTTTCTTTTAAGCACTGCACCAAAATGTGAGGCAGTCAGTCGGCATTGTCTATACTTGAACCAATCAATGTTTTCAGGCTGTTCTCTAGTTTAAGATTCTATTGTAGCAGCGTGATCAAAGTTCACCTTCACTGTGCTGTTCAATAGCAACTTGGCTTCTTCAGACAAATTGTTTGGAACTGAGACTTCATTAACAGAAGAATGATGTAGTGGATTGATTGGCATATCCATATCAGTTGTAGTGCATAATGTAGGGCAGGGTGGTGAATAATTGGGAGGGGTTAGTTGCAAGGGGCTAGAGGAATGATGAGATGGGGTGGTCTGAACAGTTTGGGATGGTAAAGGGTATGGGAAACTGATTTCATTACCTCTCATTGGTCGGGTAGAATGGGCAGAGGAAACTGGTGGAGTTGGTTGAGATGTGGCAGGCAATTCATTTAGTATGCTCCTGGAGTTTAAACCTTTGTAACTGGTGATATTAGAGGGACAACTACCGGTTGTGTTTCCCATGAAGTAACCATTGATGAGGAATGAGCACCTATTGGTGATTTCCCTATAGTAACTGGGGATGTTGAAATGGTTAAGTTATGAACAGCAAATGTTGGAGTTGTCTGCACAGATGACTCTGAATTTAAAGGGGGAGAAAGGCTTGTCGCTGGAATTGGACAGTAGGTTTGATTAACTGGGTGAGAGTCTAAACTATGTGGGACTGTTGAAGCCACTTGTTGAACAGAAGTAGCTCCTCTTTGTCCGGTATTCAGTACTTTAAGAAATGCACACGGCTTTGACAATCCCTTGCACAAATTAGCTAGCTTTAAAGTCGCATCAAGCTGCTCACGACGATGTTCCACTGGGATGGCATTATAATCTTGTGGAAATGGCTTAGGGTGTGCTTTCTTCACTTTCCATACTCAGCACGTTTGAACGATATTTCGTAGATGGTTTTGGAGTCTAGTTGTTTTGTCGTGGCTGACTCCACGATTCCAAGGGCCTTGTAAAATCTAATCTGACAAACTCCTCAAGGGCATAGCAAAAGGCCGCAATATGTTTACAGCTCCCAGTAGGTCCTCTTCCTGCGGGACCGCCATCTTCAGCATACAAAATCTCGGCAGAAGGAGAAAGAACCATTTGGATTTTATATTCTCGGTCAAGTAAACATTGTTGTTGTTCCCTTTGATAGTCAAGATCTTTTGAATATGACCAGATTTAAACAATGGATAAGAGTGATTGTTTAAATGTTTAAAATCACCTGTGTTTTGTCCATCACATACTTTATTTTATTTTTTATTTTTACACTACTTACAATACTATACTTTACTCCTGCAATACTAAACCTACTTACAACACAATACTTTACTCCTACAATTCTTACACTACTTACAACACTATACTTTAATCTCACAATACTTGTACTACTGTCAATGCTTTACTTTATCGGCCTTACAATTGTTATACTACTTACAGTACTATACTTCACTCTTACAATACTACCCTTTTCGCTTACTCTTTTAATGCTATACCTTTTAGCAATGACTGTGTCATGTAATAGACAATTGATCTTCCATTCTTTTCCTTAAAAATTATAAGGCAAACACACTGAGTTATATGAAAAACTCCCATCTAATTTGAAAATCACGAAGCTTTCCATTTCTTATAGCAATTATTTGTTCAACTTGTTTTTTAACTTCAACCTTGTGCAGAAACAATCTAAATATCAGAGAGGTGTTATTTTTTCTACATTCCCAAATAGTTAATTTCCCTAAAATTATCAAATAATTTAACAAATCGTTCCTCTGAAGTAAGCCAACCATAATATCCTTTAAAGACAAAGTTAAATATTCGCCACTAAGGTCAAACCACCAGACTATAAATACGTTCCAAAAAGCTTGCACAAAGGAGCAGTTAAAGAAGAGGTGGTGCAGATCTTCCGTCTAGGTTCCACAAAAAGAACACTTATCCAAATCACGTAAACCTATTTTGAACAATTTATCGTTCGTAAACAAAATAAAATTCAATACTCTATTGAAACGACCAAAGATATGTTTCGCTCGAAACAAGATAAGGAATAGAGAAAACATCCTGCACATTTGAAAGCTCAAAATCCACTGTCAACTTTTTAAAGGCATTTGGGATTCTCGCTTTGCTTGATATCATTGTAGAATAGAATTGTTTACACTTTGCCTTTTATGCATTAAAAGATTTAGACTTATAATCAAAATTCATAGGATCGAGATTACCCGCTGCGGGGATGGAGCAGGAGCTTTTTGATTTCATATTAATAATAGAAGATCTCAAGGCTGTCCAAGTCAGAAAATTAGTGTTAAGTTCTTTTTGCTTAAAGGATTCATAAGAACGGACATTATCAACGTCGAACTGTAAATCATTCAAATAAGTTATGCCCTTGTCAAAGTATGTTTTATAAAAAACAGGTTTATTATTTATTTGTATATCCTTATTATTCCAAATTACATTTTGAGAATAATTCACATCAGAAACGGAGCATCTAAAATCCGCCCACCATCTAAGAAGCTGTAGGTAAAATTTACTAAGACTTAAGTCAAGATCATTTACGTCATAGTTACATCTAAACAGAAAACATCCTCCGTATTTTTTTAAATTGTATTTGAGATAAGAAATCCAGGACCCTTCCTTCTCATCTAAGAGATGCGGAATCCAAGACAATCTTAATGCTTTAATATGTAGCTCAAGGTCTGTGAGATTCAGTCCACCATTCTCTAAAGTATTTATCACATAAAGCCTTGTGACTTTATCAGGGCCTTTCCATAAAAATTTATAAATCATTCTCTCCATCTGTTTAATAATTTCGGGAGGAGTTTCTATTATTGAAGACACATATAATAATTTTGGGATTAGGAAGGATTTTATTATTGTTACTTTGCCAAATAGGGATGTAGCGTATGCCGATTAACCAGAGACACGTTCTAACACAACAACTTTTTAATGCTCTATTGAAGATGGCGTTTTCCCCTGCTACTAGCACATGTTTACTACCAAATATGGAGATACCATATATGGACATACACTACATCCCTCCCCAACTTAATAAAGATTTCCATAAGGTCTAAATGAACTAATCAGAGTTCTTCCAGTCTAAAGTCTTTCGAGCGACCAAATCAAATAATAATAACAAATAATAATAACAACTAATATATGATAAAGGGTCTTGAGAGTTCAGTCACTATTGGCACACAAAGTCTTTCATCCACTTAGGGTTTTCTCTTTTCCTGACTGGGCGACTCTTTGGCCCTTCTTGAGCTGGTGTCAGTGGGAGAGGTACAGCTTGTGTTTGGGAATTTTCCTGGATTCCACCAATTGGATCTTGATCAAAGATAACTCCTTCCTTGGGTGTGTCGGTCGTTACTGACGGTGTGGGCAGCTCAGTTTCTGTAGCACCCTTCTCAGATCCTGGGTCTACAAACTTCTTCATGTGACCAGCGTTTCTCATTTTGCTCTGGCCAGCGGAATTCTCAATGACAACTGCATTTCCATTCTTCTCCAGGACACGATATGGCTCAGGTTCGAATGTGGGTGACAACTTATTTTCTCGATTCTGACGAAGTAGGATCAGGTCGCCTTCTGCTATGTCACTGGTCGTGGCGTGTCTCTTTGAGTCAGCGTATTCTTTCTCTCTTAATTTTCTCCGGGCATACCTTTCTCTGAGAAGAATTTGCCACTCTGCCTCAGTAGCATGGTCATGAGGAGACTGAACCTGCGGCAGCTTATCCCTTAGCTTCCTACCCATAAGAAGCTCAGCCGGAGACAACGAAGCGACACTATGGGGAGTGCTGCGATAGTGGAAGAGAAAGTCTTGTACTTCTCCTTTCCAATTCTTGCCTTGCAGTTGTGCTATTCTGATTATCTTTAGGAGGGTTTTGTTGAACCGCTCTACTTCGCCATCACTTTGAGGCCAATATGGGATGCCTTTCTTGTGATCAATTGCCAAGTACTCAAGGAATCCTTCAAGTTCTCGTGAAGCAAACGGTGGACCATTATCACTTCTGAGGATTTCAGGCAAACCATGAGTGCGAAACATGCTCTCTAAACATTTGATGACAGTTCCTGCATCAGTCTTGGTCAGAAAAGCTATTTCTGGCCACTTTGAGTAGTAATCAACTACAACAAGCAAGTGCCCTTTCCTTGGAACCTCTAGTAGGTCCACAGCAATTTCACTCCACGGGCCTTGTGGTAATGGTGTTGACCTTATTGGTTCTGGCTTTGGTCTGGGTCCAACCAGCTGGCATGGATAGCAGGCTCTGATTGACTTTTCAACTTGTTTGTCAAGATCTGGCCACCACACCTTCTCTCTTAATCGAGATTTTGTTCGTACCATTCCTTGGTGACCCTCATGAGCAAGTTGAATGGTCTGATTCCACGACTTCTCTGGCATGACAACCTTCTTTCCTCTCATGACCAGCTGTCCCATTATCCAGAGTTCATCTCTAACGGCTTTGTACGTTGTTCCCTGGAGTTTCGACCAGTTACCAGAAGTGATGGCATGGCGAACCAATTGCAGGGTAGGATCTCGCTCGGATTCTCTCTCAATTTGGCGAGGTGTTAATGCTGCAGGTATGGCATCAGCAACTATGGTGCGTGCATATTCTTCTGTCTGTTTGATGGCTGCGTCAACTGCACCATTTACTGGCAATCTGCTTAAGGCATCAGCAACGTTTTCTTTGCCAGGGATGTGTCTGATGTTGTACTTAAACTGCTGCATGTATAACATCCATCTTTCAATTCTGGCTGAAGGTGGTTTTGAATGTGGACCAAGCACAGTGATCAGTGGCTTATGGTCAGTGCAGATTTCAAAGTCGTTTCCATGAATGTACAGGAAGAATTTTTCACAGCTCCACTTCACCGCCAGGGCTTCCCTCTCAAACTGAGAATATCTGCTTTCTGGTGGAGTTAGCTTACGGCTTGCATAGTGTACAGGTCTGTACTGGCCATCTTCCTGTTTCTGTTCCAAGACAGCTCCAATACCTAATGGAGAGGCATCTGTGATGACACGGGTTTCTGCTCCTTGTTTGAAGAATGCCATGACGGGTGCCTGTGTCAGTTGCCTGCTTGGAAGGCATTTTCTTCAGCTGTGCTCCACTTCCATTTAGCATATGTTTTGGTCAGATCCCATAGCGGGCTGGCAATGATCGCAAAGCTTGGAATGAACCTTGAACAATATTGCACCAAACCAAGGAAGCTTCGCAGCTCTGGTTGATCCTTTGGTCTTGGTGCCTGCACGATGGCTTCAACTTTATCATCAGATACTTGCAATCCATTGTCGGTTAACACGTTTCCCAGGTACTCCATGCTGCGCACACCTATCTGGCACTTGTCGTAGTTCAGTGTCAAACCACTCTCTTCTAACTTCTTCATCACTTGATTCAGCCTTTCATCATGCTCTTTTTCTGAAGTGCCAACCACACGGATATCATCATGAATATTGTCTGTTCCAGGACAATCTTTGAGGATCTGCCAGATGATGTGCTGAAATTTCTCAGTGGCCATATTTACACCAAATAAGAGACGTTTGTAGCGGTAAAGACCATTGGGTCCTGCAAAAGTGGTAATGTCTCTTGACTCTGGAGTAAGTTCTATTTGGTGAAATGCCATGTTCAAATCTAACTTGGAGAATACTTTTGCACCTGACATTTCTTGCAGAGTCTCTTCAATAGTAGGCACAGGGTGCTTCTCTCTTAATATCGCCCGATTGGCTTGCCTCATGTCCAGACATATGCGCACATCACCATTTGGTTTTTCTACAGCGACCAGGGGATTAATCCAACTTGTAGGCCCATTCACTTTCTCTATCACATCGAGTGCTTCAAGTTCCTCTAATTTGTCAACAACCTTTTGTTTCCTACTGAACGGAATTCTTCGCATGGCTTGAGCAATCGGAGTCACACTTTCGTCTACATGCAGCTTTAACTGGAAATTTTTTAATTTTCCAAGGCCAGTAAACACTTGTGGGTACTTTGCCTTTAGGGCAGCCTTCTTATCAATGGGGTTTCTGGATTCGCAAGCATTTACGGATACACCTACTTTCAGGACACCTAATTCCTCAGAGGAACTTCTGCCTAGCAATGTGTCTGCTGTGCCTGGCATTACAAAAAACTCGGCCTTAAACGGCGTTTGTGTATCAGGTACACAAATGTTCAGCATACATTTTCCACTAAGCTTTAGGGGTTCCTGAGATGCATAAGCATAAACTTTCCTGTCAGTCTTCAACAACTCTAGCTTCCCTTTGGACACTTTATCAAACACTTGCTCAGACATTAGGTTGCAGGTAGCACCTGAGTCTATGATGACATTGACAGGCTCGTTTTCGATAATAAGAGGTAAAGTGTTTGACTCACCATCTGAAGCACTGAAGACATAGTATCCATCATCTTCACTGGCGTCGCTTCCTTCCACGTTACTTCGTTCAGGCTGGTCGCCTATCTTTCGTACGCCGTCTCGTTTTCTTCCAGGTTTCCCTCTACGCTTGCTATTGCCTCTTCCCTTGCCTTGTTTATCAGTTTTCGTGTGACAACAGACCTCCATGTGTCCACGAATTCCACACTTGCTGCAAGTATGTTTACGGGAAACTTCACAATTTTTCGCCATGTGACCAGGCTTAGCACATCTCCAACATTTGCCCTGCCATGGCTGCTTGTTATCCGCTCGTTTGTCGCCTTTACCTCGGTCTTCCCAGGTACGATTCACAGCCTCTTCGCTTACAAGAACCATGACATCTTTATTGTGATAGGTGCTGACGATTTCAAGTAGTTTGGAAAGGCTAAGATTTTCTTCGCGGTAGAATTTGCCTTTCAGTTCCTTGTTCGAGACATGGGAAATCACAATATCTCTCACCTGATTATCTTCCTCTTCGCCATAGTCACAGTGTTCCGCCAGACTTTTCAGGCGCGTAACAAAGTTGTTGATCGTTTCACCCGGGTTTGGTTTGCTCGCAAGCAGTTTTTGTCTCGCTAGAGGTACATTCTTCTTGACTTTGAAGTGATTCGACAGACATGTCAACGCTTTGTCGAACTCTTTAGCATCACCTTTTACTTCGTTTGGATACGTCTTGAAGATTTCGCGGACTCCTGGGCCGGCGAGATGCAAGAGTAAAGCTCGCTTTTGCACTTTGTCTTCTACTCCCGAAGCTGCCACGTACAGTTCGAACTCGGCTTTCCACTTGTCCCAGCGCTGTGCTAATGTGGCCGGTTCGCCAATGCAGTCGAAGGGAGAGATACAAGGTAAACCACTTAATGTAACCGCCATCCTCGTCGCCAAATGTAGCGTATGCCGATTAACCAGAGACACGTTCTAACACAACAACTTTTTAATGCTCTATTGAAGATGGCGTTTTCCCCTGCTACTAGCACATGTTTACTACCAAATATGGAGATACCATATATGGACATACACTACAAGGGAGAGACCTCTGAGTTTCCATAAATTAATCGTTTTTTGAACTTCATTTAATCTATCCTGGAAATTTTGTTTCATAACTTGTTCTTGATCACAGGAGAAGTGAATACCTAGGGTCTTAACACCTATACACCACTCAAGGCCCAGAGGTGTTTCTAAAGAAATTTGTTTTTTTCAACCCACATAGCTTTGGTTTTAGAAAGGTTCAGTTTTAAGCCAGAACATTTTTCAAAGTCGTTAAGGATTTGTATTACTTTTTCGACCGATGAAATATTTGCTAGAGTAGCTGTCATGTCGTCGGCATACAACAAAGACCTAGTTTCATCTTCCCCAATTTTTATGCCTTCAATATTTTCATTTGTTGTAGATATCGCCATAATTTCAATGGCAATTAGAAATAAATAAGGCGACAGAGGGTCTCCCTGTCTAACACCCCTTTCTAGTTGAAAAGGAGAAGAGAAAAGAACATTGTTAAGAACTTGAGAGGTTATTGTAAAATGTTTTAATCCACTTTATGAAGGAGGGTCCGAAATTAAAACACTCTAATGCTTTATAAAGAAATTCATGTTCTATGGAGTCAAAAGCTTTTTCAAAATCAATAAACAATAAAACACCTGGTAACTGTAATGATTCAGTATGAGCGATAATGTCTAAGATTGAATGAGCTGTTTCTCCGATAAACCTACCCTTCATAAAACCGGATTGATTTGCATGGATTACGGAAGGAAGAACATTTTTCATTCTATTTGCGATGACCTTAGTTGCGATTTTTGAGTCGACATTAATCAACGAGATTGGTCTCCAATTTTCCAAAAACATCCTGCCCCTTCCTTTTTTATCGATCAAGGTGATGATCGCCTGCTTTTGAGAGTTTGACATTTGCCCTAGCTCAAAAGAGTAGTTAAAAACTTCAGTCATTAATTCACCAACAGAATTCCAGAAAATTTTATAAAAGTCAGCAGGAATTCCATCATTTCCAGGTGTCTTCCCCGTGTCAAATGTATCAAGTGCTTTAACACATTCGTCTATGGTTATTTGACCCTCACAGCTTAATCTTTCCTCTTGCGATAGTCGTGGAATATTCGAATTTCCAAAAAAGTGATGTAATGAGTCAGATTGGTCTACTTTCAATTTGCTACTATATAAGTTCTTGTAATACTCCGAAGCGGAATCCAATATTTTTTGATAGTTTTTAGTGATGACTCCACTTAAACAGAGCTTTCTTATGTGTTTCCTGGTATAATTTCTCTTTTCTAAACTCAAAAAATATTTTGTACTTTTTTCGCCATATTCATGCCACCTTGCCCTGGCATATACAATTAATCCATTAGCCTTTTCCTCATAAAAATTTTCCAAGTCCGCTTTACATTAATCAAGAATTTTTTCGACCTCCTCACAAGGGGTTTGCTGAAACTGTGCTTGAGCAATTTGCAATTTTCTGTGCAGCTTTCTTCTCTCTCCCTTTTGGTCTCAGCTACTTCTTTTGAGTAATTTATCGTAAAGAGTCGCACATTATATTTAACCCAATCCCAAGCTACTCTTACATCTGAAAATTCCTCTCCCTCTTTTTTCCATTGGTCTAGCTTTTCTTTCATCTTTTGAACAAAATTTTTATCGGTCAATAAGGAAGTATTCATTTTCCAAAACCCCGGGCCTCGTTGACATTCCTCAATTTCCTGTAGATGTAAGAAAATTGCTGAGTGATCAGACCTTATTGCTGCAATGATGTTGACATCTTTAATCAAGTCCTGAAGTGAATTTGAGATGAGCCAATAATCTAGTCTACAAAAAAGAAATGGAGATTTCTGGGACCATGTAAAGCTTTTTGCTTGGGGATTTTTTACACGCCATACATCATGTAAATTAAATGTTGTTTGTATTTCTTCAATGCGTTCAACAGCTTTCTTCCTTAATACCAGTATCTCACCTTTTTTGTCCAGTAGCGGATTAATGGAACAATTAAAGTCACCACCTATTATTATTTTATCTTCATAAGGGAGGCCTTCTTTCCTTAAAACGTCAATTAAATGATCATAGAATTGCACAGCTTGATTATCATTGTTTGGACCGTAAAAATTCATTAAAAAATATTTTTCATCATTGATTTGAACTTCAATACTAATATATCTCCCATTTGGATCAATGACTTTTTTAATTATCTTGAAATCAAACCCCTTTCGAAAGAGTATTGCAACACCTCTTGAATTACTACTCCCATGAGCAAGCTCCAGAGGGGCACCCCATTCAGCTTTCCATTGTTTCACATTGTTTCCAGTTGAATATTTGCATTTTGTTTTCTGCACCATGCAAAAATTACGCGACGTTTCTTAAAATTGCTCAAGCCTCTAACATTTAATGAAAGCATTCTAAAATCAGACATTTTTGCTATGACTTTTCTTATTTGATACAGAAAAAGCCTGGAAGACCATTTGCCTTATAGTAAACCTTTGAAAAATTATTTGCATCGCTCTACACAAATAAACAAAAACACTGACACAAAAATGTAAACACATAGTAAATAAATTATCTTGAAAAATAATATCAAAGTTCAAATTTTTATCTTCCCTCCTGAAGGAGTGTAGCATCCTTTCTCTCCCCTTCAGCCGCACTCGCTCCAAACCGATAAACATTAACTTAATGGTATGATTGACAGTGATTATGGCTTCCTATAAATGTATTTTATCATTTGTCAAAAAAAAAAGATTAACAAAGAGCAGGCTTCAAATTCATGAAATTAAATAAAGAGCTAGATAATTCAACTTAAAAATATTGTAAACAGTTCTGGAGCAAAGATAGTATATTTGATAGTAGAGCAATACGCGATCAAATCCAGTAGTCAGTTTAGCTGGTATTGGCATTTTGAGCTTGCAGGTAGAAGGACTTAAGTTTTGACTCACCATTCAATTTAAAAATTATCCTGGCTGGAACGCTCCAAGGAATATAGGCGAACTGGACCTCTTCTCGACTACGGATTTCGTTGAGGTGCCTCTCTTTAAGCTTTTTGCGCTGCTCCCTCACAGATTTTGATACGTCATCTGAAATGTATAGCTTTGCTTCATGGAATGGATTGTCTCTTAACTTGGAGGCCACATTACGCAAGATGTATTCCTTGGCAGTATATCTTAATAAATATACGTGAACTGGCCTAGGTAGAGTTGCACCACTTGTAGGACTTTGCCTTTGTTTGATATTTGTGCGGTGGGCCTACTTCTATGTCATCTAGGCCTATCAAGATCGAAGTTACAAGTGCTAAGCATGACGAGTCTTTTTCGGCACCTTCTGGAATATTCCAAATAACAATATTATTTCTCCTAGAACGATTCTCCATTTGTTCTAATTTCTTCTCAAGTAGTTCCACTTGTACTATATCAACTTTCTTCTGCAAGGTTTGTTTCACTGCTTCCATTTCTAGATTCATCCCTTCTAAACCTGCAGATAATTCGCTCGTTGTAGTTTCAAGTGTTGTCAGCTTCGTTAAGATAGTATCATAGCGACTTTGACTTGAAGCTTCCAACTTATCAATTTTTTCTGCAAGACTTTTCACCAGGCGACTCAGCTCCACAACATTATCCGCCGACATAGTAGACTGAACTTTAAGCTTCTTTCCTGAGCACAGAATACTCATACTAAAAACTTGGAAGCCATTTTAGATACTTTTCGAGCAGAGCGCAGAGCGGCACGTCTTACTACCTCGAAGTCATTCCCAGTCCCCCCCCCCCATCACATACTTTATGTGTAACAAAGTATGCCATCATGTTAGCCAGGGAAAATTCAGGTAGAAGTGTTCGACCATCGGCGATTCTTTTCCACAAAGCAGTACTTGGAGGAAACATGAACTCATCGCAGGTGGCAGCAGCATTTCCACCTTAATACCAAGTTTTTGCCGTTTTCTTGCAATGTTTTCTCCATTGTTTGGATCGATGAGGTCTTTGTCGAGACCACCATCGATATAACTTTGAACTCTGAAAGGGACAGTTGGTTTCTTTCAGTTTGACGCACCGTTTGCAACATAAAATAAGCCTTGAAAATAAGGTATTCATGTGTGTTTACCTTTCGACCAGAGAGCGCCTCGTTCCGCTCAATTTCACTCATTTCCTGCAGGAAAGCCATCTCTTTAACTCAGGAATAGTTAGTTGACTAGGAGTCTTCCCTCTTAACGAAGCTCCGTTGATATCATCCTAAGAGAGAGTGATTTTAGGCGAATTTCCTACAGCCATGTCTGGTTTGTCCTATATGTTTCTTTAATATTCCCGTGAAACCATCACCACCAAGCCTTGATTTGATGTTACCAAAGAAATCGCGACTTCATCACGCATAAGGGCTATTCCTTAATTGATTTTGAAAAGCCAGCAACACCCTCTTGAGGGCAGTAGCTTCCTTTGTGGCAATGCCCCAAGATTGCTCTTCATTCGTCCAATAATCAGAAGTATCTGCAGACACTGGTGAAATCAGCGATCCTCCCCACACAAAGTTAGAAGCATCCGTAGCAACTGATACTCGAACATGACATTCATCCCTCCAAGGAAAGGGATCGTCCCATGTCTCCAGAAACAACCAATGGGAACAGGGTTTCCCTGCCAATCTACCCATCGGAGACATCGTCTATTCGTTCCAGCTTGAATCACTTTAGAATCAAATGCTCAGTCCCTTTCCCATGCCCAGCCAAAGACTTTAAGGCATCCCTGAAAAGGGAAAATAAAAGGGAAAAGAAGATGAGAAACTTGTGACAGCGAAACCCAAAGTCAGCAGAGAGATGACAGCTTTGACCCAGCATTACTGGGGGGTTGATTGAGATACCCTTTTTCAAAACTGCCAAACTCTGCAACTTTAAGGATATGCCACACAAAATGGTCTAAAACACATAAAAGACATAGAGATTGCTGGGATAACCTTTACTGAACTCCACAGCCACAATTACAACTCAAAATGCTATGAAAAGACCTAATTGAGGTGCGAGCTACATTCAGAGCATTACTTATTGGAACTGGTTGGGGGTTTCTTATAATTCAGCACATTTGATTCACAAAAATCTCTGTTCCTCTGAAGACACTGTGCCTTAATATGACCCGGCTTGTTACAATAAAATCATCGCCGAGGCGGTGTAGAGGACAGGTAGCTCCTATTCTTTGATACACCACCGGCACCAGACAATTTTTGGATCTGCCGCAGATTACTCTTCTCGACTTTAGCTACAACATCCAAGACGTTCTCGTGGTCTTTGTCCCCAAGCACTGGGAAGATGAAGTTGCAAAACTGATCACTGGGCTGATCAAGCTTCCCTCGCAGTGTCTTGAAGACTAGGCCATAATATGCCTCTTTTTCATGTTTCATGTTTCTTTAAGGCATCAACTAATTCTAAGGCCTCATACTTGAACTCTACAAGAGGGCAGGAGGCCAAACTCATAAGTCGCTTCAACAGATTGTCCACAGAGGACTTGGTCAGCGTGTCCATTGCCTCCTTCAACTCGTTATACTTGCCTTTCAATGTCTGTAAATGTTTGAACAACAAACAAAACGTGTCGGAATGTAAACTCCATAAACGACGAGTTAAATTATGTATCATTCAACACCCACACTACCCAAAGTGTTGCCCCCCTGGGACAAAACACTAAGGCCAAAACAAATAACAACTACAGAGGATAACTATGCAATCAATCGTTTCAAACAATAATCGCAGGATGGCAACATAACACCATCCCAGAGTCTTCGCGCTCCCGTCTCATCATCACAAATTTGCTTAACCTAAATTAGTAATCCTGAAATAGTACAAATGCACGAAACAATCAAAAGAGACCTTGTGGGAGTGCGTTAATCAGTCAATTCAATGCCATGGGCACGAGGAAATAACATAATAGCTGACGCAGCTCCCTAAAGAATAAAAATTCACAAAAAGGTGCGATATCCCAGAAGCAAATTGGGAGGTGTCGCCCTCATTAACCCAATTCATCCACATTATCAAAATCAGCCTTGTATAGAACAAACTAGCAGTTTCTCCAACACTTGTCAATTAACTGCCTCGAATCATTAAATAAAGCACTCCAACATGAAAAGCGAAATAAGCAACAAAATGCTGGCAAAAGTCGTCTGCATAAATTTCATAAACAAAGTCAGCAAAACTTTCCCCTACTTGACAATCTCCATATGGTAAAATATTCTCGGACAAATTATTCCTAAGACAAACTGGCGAAATTCCGCTCACATCCGAGAAACTAATCTCATAAGCAAGGAACGAGATCTTGCCCTAACGAAACTTCGCACGTATCTGACAACTTCACCCATTGACACTGGCAAAACAGGCTTACACATATTTGTGACACTCTACTCATAAAGAGTAATCCGGCGAAACCTCGCCCACAGTAAACAGCTTCACTCATTAACACTGGCAAAACCTTGGCCAATATCTGTCAAATGTTCTTATAAACAATCCGGGAAAACTTCGCCCAAATTTGCCAGCTTCACTCATTAACACTGGCAAAACCTTGCCCAAAATTTGTCAAACTCTTTTCATTAATAATCAGTCGAAACCTTGCCCAAAATTTGACAGCTTCACTCATTAACACTGGCAAAACCTTGCCCAGTATTTGTCAAACTCTTTTCATAAACAATCCAGCGAAACCTCGACCACATTCGACAGCTTCGCACATTAACGGTGGCAAAACCTTGCCCAATATTTGTCAAACTCTTCCCATAAACAATCCGGCAAAACCTTGCCCACATTTGACAGCTTCACTCATGAACGCTGCCAAAACCTTGCCCATATTCGTCAAGCTCATCTCATCGACAAACAGGCGAAATCTGGCCCACACCCGCGTGAAGCTAATTTCATAAACAAGATTGCGAAATCTCGCCATGACAAAACCTCGCCATGACGAAACCTCGCCCAGATTTATGACCTTCACTCACTAGCACTGCCAAAACCTTGCCCACACTCGCAAAGCCCAATACACAGCGACCCGGTGAAACCCCACCCACATTTGTAACACCTGACTCATAAACACTAAGGCAAAGCCGAGCCTACACCTGTTGGTCTGTTAATAAACAACGGCGAAACTCAGTCACAATTGTAGATTCATAGCTAGGTGTACATAACAAAGCTGGCGAAAAACCCCATCTATGTGGCATAAACTAAAACACAACCAAGTCCGTGCAAAATAAGGAAACCCACCTAAATCTCGAAACATACCGAAACACAATATAGCTGGGGTCCTAATAAACCTATAGGCAAACCCCGAACATAAAATGAAACATTCACCTCAAGGTCTTCACCACATGCTGCATCTTGCAGTCCTTGCGGAGCCTGAATGGCCTCCGGAGCGTTTCCTGCTTGAAAAGCTACAGGTGCTTGTGGCGGTTGCGGCGCTTGTGGCGCTGCTGGGGCCGACTATACTTGCGGAACCTGCAATTGTTGTGCAACCTGCGGAACTTGGTGTGCTTGCTGAACCTGCAGAGCCCGAGCCGCTCCCTGACGAAGACTTTCACGATGAGCCGGGGCTTAGGGCATTTGGACTTGTCTATCAGCTATATCATACAAACAGAGAAGTTGTTCGGTTCGGACAAGAACAGTAAGAAAAAGTCCTCTACTCTGGTTGTCCGCTGGAAGGAAACTGAGCAAGAAACGAGTGTTCTCCATCCTATTTATGCCATCCTGGTTACGCAATCAGCGTGGATATGCAGGCCTGGTGCTAATTATGCATTATAATAACTTATCTTATTATCGCATTTCATTAGGAGCATTGTGAATAGTTATTTCTTGCACTGATGGAGCCAGGACAGGTAACAGATGCTACAAAAAAAATGAATTGAAAATTGGTTTAAAAAAGTGAATGAGATGAAATTTATAATTGTTCTTTTTCTCATAGGAAACAAAGAGAATTGTTAACATATTAAAAAAACAAAGCCAACAAAAATGAAATGAGAGATATGCTATTGGAAATATAAAACAATTAAAGAACAACTAGAGTGAAAGCTGACAGAAAAAACTTAATCAATGATATCAACCCCGGTTGCCCTTGCAATAATATTCATAAAAATTATCCATATTCTGACATTTTGAAATTCAGACTAAGGGGGGTGGTGAGTTACAAAATAAACAAAGCTACAGCTCTTTTTGAGTTGATAAAATATTATACCTTTTTAACAAAGCAACTCTCAAGGATGATAACCATTCCATGGGTACATTCATCTATTGGTCTGGTCTCAAACCATGCATTAAAATGGACTTCGAACTCTACTGATCGAACTTCGATCTTGCACGGTTTGCTCTCCTCGGCATAATATTTAAGATGACCTAAACAACGCAACTACATTCCAAACAACTTGGCAGCTTCCTCTGAATCTTTGGCAAATATCCTCTGATTTGTTCCCTCGCTACCCACATCAAAATACGGTATGTACCTTTACGAGACCTACAATGCAAGTGAAAACAGACTTAAACAAATCGCTTGAGACCACGTGGGAACCAGTCGATACACTTTGCATAACAACTGTTTCACTTAAATCGAAGAACATGAATAATGCATATACTAACCTTCGATTTCCATTCTGAGAGAGCAGCAATGTATTCAACAGTTCCCTCGTTTTAACCACTGCTTTGCTTACAACTTTCGCATTTCTTTTTTTGTGGATTGTGCGAAAATGGTGCCCTAATTCATTTTCTTCGAAGAATAAATTCTCCTTTTGGCAACTAGCCTCCGGGCAGACAACTTTTTTCCTACTGCAAGCCTCGTGGAACGGTCTTTCAAATTCAGGATAATCCGCCATTGAATTTACTGTCATATTGAAAGCACGATTTGCCAGTCGCTCCACGTTTCCTCTCCTCCCCATGATTCCCTGCGTCCGTCCTCACTAGTTAATTATTATTTCTTTTACTATCACGTGGGCGACTGGGGACGAGGCAAGTACAGTATAAAGAAGACTTCCAAAAGTGGAGGATGTACAAGCAAAAAAATGTGAGAATTTCAAGTGTGGAACAAAGAAAGCGACTTGTCAAAACAAAGGAGTCAGGCATTTTCTATGCCATTGAAAATGGCCGATTGCACTGCTTGCACGCGCAGTGCATTTTGGGTGACATGTGGCTGACTTGGGTCCTTTAACTAAAAGGAGATTTTAAAAAGAATACATGTATCCTTGAGTTTGCAAGGGACTGCTTGCTATCTTACTCTAGATTTAGGAAGTGATGGAATGGTTGTTTGTGGCAGCAAGACTGCTGATCAAAGCATATGAATTGTAGACAATGACTATGAATAAGAACCAGAATAATTTACATTATTGAATGAAAGTGTGCCCTTAAAGAAATGTCACGGGCAAGGACAGTTCCCCTGACCCGTGGAGTGGCTATTAGAGACCTTTAGATCCGAGAACCAGGACCAGGACCAGGACCAGTTTTGGTTGTGCTGCATACTGGGCATGTGCACTAGGTCTGTCGCGGTCACACAACCTGAAAAACTTGTCCTCAGCAAGTGGTCGACGACGAGTTTTTGTTAACAAGTCGCCCTCGCGAAACCAGCTTTTTTAGGTAAGTTTTATTTGTTGTTGACAATACTTTATCTTTCAAAAGACATAAAAATATTTTCAGTCGTAGTTTCGATATCCAGTTTGAAACAAATGAAGAGAGAAAAGCTGATTTTTTTGTCAGTTTGTTATGTAAACAAGCAAGGCCAAGTTGGTATTTTTATTTCTTGAAAGCTTTACGGCCATTGCGGGGAGCAATTAAATGAAAGATATTAGTCTTTTAACCTTTGCTAAAATACGAATTGTCCTTTTTTTGTCTCGAAAACGGACGAAAACAAGAGAAACTTATTATTTCTTATTTCTCTTGGCAAGATCTGTATTCTGGTTTTTTTTTTTTGATGAGCTTGTTGATTTGTAAAAACATTAGTTGGTTGTTAAAATTAAACAGAGATAATCCCAATTATACCAGGGCCGCGAAGTGGCCTGCCAGTATAATTGAAATTATATAAACAAACTCTGTTCGAAATATATGAGAAAACATCAGGTAGAATTCCGCTTATTTGTGCTTCGAACCACTTTTTAACGCATAAAAAAGCCTGTCCCTGGTAGAGACAGGTAAAGGAATGCTATAGTGCCCCTGTACAAGCACATGGTCCCATGATCCTCTGCATCTTTTTATCGCTGTGTGAGGAGACTAGGTTTGAGGGGTGGGACTCATATATTTCTCACTTCGTTTGTTTATATAATTTCAATTATACTGGCAGGCCACTTCACGGCCCTGGTATAGAGTGTTTTCACTCGCGTGATCAATGAGCATGTTTTTCGACCAAAACAAAAGAAAACGTTTGCATAAGAATAGAGTTCAATTCCCGGAGGATTAGATTGGGACACCAACATGGCTGCCGTTCCTTTGTTTAGGGACACCAACATGGCCGCCGTGACGTCACGTGAAAACACTCTATAATTGGGATTATATTACACAAACTCCATTCAAAATATATGAGAAAACATCAGGTAGAGTTCAACGCCCTGACATGTTATGTGCAGAAGAGGGGCTGGGTATGGGAAGATCAATAATAGCAACGCAGAATCTGCAACATCAAAAGTTATTTTAATTTGCCATGACCATCTTAAGCCTAAGGGCAACTTAAAAATTATTTTAATACAGAATGAGCATAATTGGCCTTAAAAATAGGCTTGTAGTAAAACTTCTGGAAGGTACTAACACAAGACCAATCTGCCATTTTCATAGCATCATCAAGTGGAACATTACTGTTCACTGCTGCTGTTGTTGAGGCTCCAGGAACGGAGTGGGCCTTAAAAATGTTAGTGTCAATACCAGCATTCTTTAAGACTGTGCGTAGCCAGCGGCTAAGAGTAAGTAAGAACCTAGTAAGTAAGAACCTTTATTTGACTTCGAATTACAGACAGCAACCAATTATGCTAATATCTTCAAAGAAATAAAGTAATATATAAAATAAACTAAAAGACCAAAACTTAATGTACATAATAAATAATTACAAATTCGCATGTATGTAATAATGTACAATAGATAAGATATAAAGTTAAGCTAAATTACAGAAAGGACAACAATCACGATAAAATTTAATTTGATTAACAGCTACTTTAAATGCATTGGTCGTAGGAGCGGTTCTAATTGAGTTAGGTAATGAGTTTCAGAGTTTAGGAGCAAAATAACGGAAAGAATGTAGGCCATAGGTTGTGGTATTAACCCTGGGGACATTGAGAAGAAGTTGGCGTCGTAAGTTGTAAGTGGTAGTTTCACGTTGAGTAAATTCTTAATATATACAGGGGTGTTACCATTAAGTGCTTGATAAGTGAGAGTCAACATATCATGTATCCTGGTCACACGACAGTGTCAAAGATCCAACTTTGCAAGGGACGAAGCTCGTTCTGGACAGGGAAGGGCAAAGAACATTGCCAATTTGATTGAGAGGAGCTTTAAGACCAGGAGCTTGGTCTTTCCAAGGCAGTCCAGGTACTTTGTTACAAGATGCACATCCCACGTGTGCGTATATCTAAATTTTGGAGGGTGCATGTTAAGCATTCCTTTTAAAAGTTGAACAACGAGAGGATGTTGACCCACTGGGTAGCCATCAATCTTAGGCTGACAAGAAGATATAGCTGAACGCGCTACATTGACTGACCTATAGGCAGCCCCGTTGTTGAAGCAATCAGTCAAGAAGAGAAGGACATTGTTGAGTGTGGCTGAAATTGGATTAACTTTCCGTTTAGCACACCAGCGATGCCATAGTCCCCAGGCTGACTGATATGTCATGTGTGGAGGCACAAGTTGTTGATTGCAGAATTTTGGTAATGTCCTCTGAAAACCCTTCTTTTTGGTGTTGTTCCCTAATAACTGAAAGACGCCTAAATGAAGCCTGGGGTATATTAGTGTTATGTTTCAAGGCACAGTTCCTTAAATTTCCGTAATCAGTCTCTTTGGAGTTGTAATGACACGAGACGAGCGGCGTAGAACTGGAAGACGTGGTGGAGGTGTCAAGTTGACTTTTGGAGCTGGCTGAGGTTCAGAAGCATCTGTTTGCTTGGCAGCTTGATCAATCACAGGTTGAAGTTCTCTGTTTGCCTCTTGGGAGGAGTTTAAGGATTCTCTAGAGGCAGCGTCTTGGGGGCCTACGGTTCTGCGGAGGTCTGAAGACACGACCGGTGTTAAAGGCTCTTGGACAACAGGTGGAGCCCTACTGGGAGTGGGCACGTGCGGAGCTGCAGTCTGGTTTTAAAGGGGGCCTTCCGGTAAGTCATCAATATGACGGCGCCACAGTCGGCCATCATCCAGTTGGATGCAGTATGAGAACGGAGCATGTTGTGTAACAATAGTGCCTGTGCGCCACTTTTCTTTGGAGAGGTGGTCCCGTGCAAGAACTCTGTCTCCAGGTGAGAGTGTCCTGAATTTGGTGTGTCGGTCGTAATAGGTCTTCATCTTGGTTTGGTTGTTAGTGACATGCAAGCTGATGTCGGGATGGACCAAGGATAGTCGCGTGCGGAGTTCCCTCTGCAGAAATAGTTTGGCGGGTGTAGTGCCAGTTGTGGCGTGCAGAAATAGTTTGGCGGGTGTAGTGCCAGTTGTGGCGTGCTGAGTGCTACGATAAGAGAGAAGAAAGTTTTGGATACGCAGTTGTAAAGTTCCATCTCCTTCTGATGCTTGCAGAAATTTATTGAATGTTTGAATGAAACGCTCCGCTTGGCCATTGGCGGCGGGATGGTATGGTGACACTAATACACGCTGTATGCCGTTGAGCTTCAGGAAGTCCCCATATTCTTTTGATTGAAAGGGGGGTCCATTGTCGCTGACAACTTGCTCTGGGAATCCATATCGGGTGAAGAGGTTGGAAAGGACACTGATAGTAGCTGCTGCATCAGTGCTTCTCATGGGTCCTGCCACCTCAGGCCATTTGGAGCACGCGTCTACCAGGATAAGGTAGTGTTTCCCTTCAGAAGTGGCAAAATCGACATGGACTCTCTTCCAAGGGCCAGAGGGCCATGTCCATGGGCAGAGGGGTGCTGCAGGTGGTGCATTCCGTGTTTTGGAACACTGTCAGCATGCACAGGTAATCCGCTCAAGATCGGCATCTAACTTAGGCCACCACACATGGCTCCGAGCCATGGACCAGTGTAGCTCCTTCAGAATTGATTCTCTCAGGTTTGGAGGGATGATAACTCTCAATCCCCAAATAAGGCAACCCTGTTCAATTGAGAGTTCATGACGTTGTATGAAGTAAGGCTTGATATCTGGATCATGGCATTCCTGGATGTTCCAACCATTCTGTGTGAAAGTCAACACCTTTGCGAGAGTCATGTCATGAGCCGTATCTCTAGCAATGTGATGGGCCTTGACGGGGTGCCGTGTGACTTGCTTGGCTGCAACATGAAAAATTGGGCTCTCAACGCTGGCATCACGTTTGAACTCAAGTGGAAGCCAGGATAAAGCATCAGCATTGGCAATGTCGCTGGAAGACTTGTACTTAATGTCATAACGGTAAGATGACAGCAGAATGGCCCAACGCTGAAGGCGAGAGGCCGCAAGGACTGGCGTAGCGCCTTGAGGTGAAAATATCTTCAGTGGTCAGTGTGGAGAGTGAATTTCCGTCCAAAAAGGTACATGTAGAATTTTGTCACGCCAAATACTATGGCAAGTCCCTCCTTTTCAATTTGGCTGTAATTCTTTTCTGCTGGACTGAGGGATCTGGAGGCATAGGCGATGGGTCTTTCCACGCCGTCTGTGAAACGATGAGAGATTACTGCTCTGATACCATACTGACTCGCATCGCACTCTAACACAATGGGCAGGTCAGGATTGAAGTGGACCAACACCTTTGAGGATGTGAGAGACTCCTTGGGATTAGGCCTGGCCTAATCGCTTGGTCCTTTAGGTGGTCGTTTGTTTCCTGCTTTGTTAAAGGGCCTGCCTGGATCGTAAACCTTGTGCACTTCGTCAGCACTGGGAAGCTGGTGATTGAGTTGAGCAACGTCATTCTCTGCAGCTTCCTGACCCTGCGCTATTTGTAGAGCTCGCTCAAAATTGACATCTTCTGTGAGCAACCATTTTTGGATAGCCCTGCTTCGAAGACCACACACAAACCGATCTCGTAAGGCCTCAGGCAAATGGGTGCCAAAGTTGCATGTTGAAGCCAAACGCTGAAGGTGAGCGGCAAAGTCGGCAACACTGGTGCTTTCCGCTTGTACGAAGGTGTGAAAACAGTATCTTTCGGAGATCACTAATCTCTTCGGGGCGAACTGCTTCTTTAAAATGGCTGTTAATTCCGCGTAACTCTTGGAGGAAGGAGAAGCCGGTGAGCACAGGTCTGCTAGAACGTTGTATACTTTCCCGCCAATGACTGAAATCAAAATGGCTCTACGTCGATGCGAAGTAGAAGAATCGGCTGCGACTTCCTTTGCCACAAAATATTGCTCTAGACGATCCAAGTAGTGGTCAATATTTGTATTCTTAGGGTCGAACTCTTCAATCTTCCCTAAGCTGGCCATATTTCAGCATCCTCGTCGCCAGAAATGTTATGTTTCGAGAGTGGAAGAACACACGCGTGCACTCAAGATGGAGGGCACTCAAGAACACTTTAATGAGCATGAGCATGCGGCAATACCGCTGTACACAATATCTACATATCGTACTACATATTTTCATATTTGGATTTTCAGAGGGAACGCAGGATCCCTCAGCAGGTGTTTGGAGTGTGGGATCATAATAGGGTTCTTGATTACAAGGTTCAGGAGGGCTGGCCACCAAGGTTGTGCCTGCCACACTGGGGCCACGAGGACCAGGTTTGCTTTGTCCTGAGATACTTTTTTCAGAACTGGTCCGATCAGACTGAATGGTGGAAAGGTGTAGCCTTTTAGAACGGACCAGTTGAGGGTCATTGCATCTGTGTAGGTAGCACCTGGGTCTGGTTTCCAGCTGGCATAAGTTGGAAGGAGGGCCTTTAGGCGTGATGCAAACAGATCTACACTGCACCTTCTTAGGAAGGGCTTGATCACTTGTGGGTCTATTTGCCATTCGCTGGAGTAGTAAAACTCTAATGACTCCCTGTCTGCCGCATTGTTGAGTTTGCCTGGTAGGTGCTGAGCGGTGATCAGAATTGATCTTTGAAGGCACCACTGCCATAGTTCTAGGGTTAGGTTGACTAGTTGAGGGGAACAGGTTCCCCCTTTGTTGTTTACGTGGGCAACGGCTGTGGTGTTGTCCATGCGGAGGCACACTGTGATGTTGGAGCGGTCTTTGAGAAAAGCTTTGGTGGCAAGAAAGGCTGCTTTGAGTTCGAGAACATTTATATGATCTTTGGCTTCCAGAGGAGACCAGCGACCATGAGGCTCTGGCAGCATGCACCCCAGCCTGCTTTGGAGGCATCTGAGGTTATGTGCAGTTCGGGGGCAGGAGGATTGATGGTACTGCCATTTACAATTGCTATGTTTTGGAGCTACCACTGGAGTTTGGTGTGAGCATTGCTGTTTAAGGACACGAGTGTCTCGTAATTGTCTCGAGAAGCCTGTAGGGATTTTATGAGCTGTATTTGTAATTGTCTGTAGTGTAGGGAAGCCTGCCATATGGCAGGACGAGCTGCTTCCAAAGTCCCTATGAGGCTTGCCACTTCGCGAGCTGATGGAGTGGGATTGCAAATCAGACTTTGACATCTGTTCTGTGTGTTCAAGACCTTTCTCTCTGAGAGACTGAGCAACATTGTCTGGGAATCTATGGAGAGGCACAGAAATCTCAATGACTGAGTGGGAACTAGGACAGACTTCTCCCAATTTATGGTGAAACCTAGCCACTGCAGAAGGTCTAGTGTTAGCTGAGTGTTTGCTTTTGACTCTTCTATGGAGGAGCCCAGGATCAGGAAGTCGTCTAAGTAGACGATTATTCGAATACCTCTTTTCTGCAAGTAAGCTGCTATGGGTTTTATTAGCTTTGTAAATACCCTGGGAGCTGTATTTAGCCCAAATGGTAAACCTTGGAAGGCATAACATCTGTTTCTCCATTGGAAACACAGGTACTTTTGTGAGGACCTGTGGATGTGGATGGAGAGATATGCATCCTTTAGGTCTATGCATGTCATAAAGTCTCCCCTTCTTAGAAGTGTCTTCAGACAAGAAATGTTCTCCATTTGAAAATGGAAGTTCTCTACAAACTTGTTGAGCCGGCTGAGGTCGATTACAGGGCGGTAAGTTCCCTCCTTTTTTGGGACCAGGAACAGTCTGCTGAAGAAGTTTTCTTTTGAAAAGGGTACTGCTTTTAATGCCCCTACTGACAGAAGTTTGCTCACTTCTGCATCTACAAGGGGAACTATTAAATCTGAACATTTTGTAACTGGAACGTGTAACTGAACAGGAACAGAGTGGAAAGGGATTTGATATCCCGACACAACATGTATGATTTCGGGGTCTGAAGTGATTTCCTTCCACCTTTCTAGGTAGTTGTTGAGTCTTGGTTCGAGGGGCCCTTGTTGGGGCGAAAGGACTGATAGTTTTTTGGTCGGTTTGTCTGGTACTTAGAGAAGGTACCTGTGGTCTTAGGACGTTGTCTGACCTTGTTGGTCCCAGATTTTTGAAAAGTTTGTTTGGGTTTTTGGACATTTGACAAGTTCTAGGCCACGAGAAAGTTCTGCCTGCTTGGACGCAGCAGAGGGGAAGTCCTCCCCAAACAAAAAACCTTTGGCATTAGGGAGTGGTTGATCAGCAAGATTATTTTCTCTTTATTAACATTTGCAAGGACTTTCTTTCTGCGTAACATGATGGTTGGCTGAACCGAGGAGACATAATGATTGCTCAACTACAGTACCGCTCAAAAGTAAGTTGACAGTTCCTAGAGCCTCGATCCTCGACCCTCGAGACTCGATACTCGATCCTTGATAGTTTCGAGTATCGAGTCTCGAGGATCGAGTCTCGAGTCTCAGTCTCGAGTATCAAGTTGCGTGTCGAGAAAGTTAATGAGCTTGTCGCTTGACTGATCTCTGGAGAAATTAATTGCACAAACAGGCCGCAGACTACCAGTCTTGCGAGCAATCATTCCGCTCACTTTTGGAATCCGAAAACAAATAATAACCAAGTTGCGTGCGACCGATTCGATTGTAAACACAGATAAGGGCACGCGGGTTTTTAGTTGTGATCGGTTATGCTAACTGTAACCGATCACGGAAGTACATGTATTCTGGCGGTAAATATATTTTATGCCTGCACCAATTTGGTCAAATTTAGTTTGAAAAGTTTGTGAGCTGTAATCTTCAATTTCAGGCCTTTCTACATTCGAAACAGCACGGTTTGTAGATCTATATTAAGAAATTAATTCTTTGAAAAGTCGAGACAGCCAGACTTCTGGCGCCACATGTTTACGGCTTGTTGAACTTGAACATACATTTTCAGTTTGCGCCATTTGTTTTTATGTCGTTTTATTGCTAACTTCGCACAGTGCACAGAAGTTTTATTTATTAATTCATGTTGGCCATTGACTTTTATTACAACTGGTGAGAGCCGTTTTTAGGGATTTAAGCTTTTCCTTGGCGGGCAACAACTATCGGCAGCACACTCTGCAAATGTCCGATGTATCTGGAACATTTTTCCAGGTCTGGTCTTTCCTGCCAGAACTGTGCAGTTTTGTTCATGAGTTCGTCTTTGGTGTGGGGCTTCACAGTGTTCCGTATGAAATGCTTTAGCTCGTGCCAAACAAGTTCAATCGGGTTCAGGTCTGGAGATTCGGCAGGCATAATCCACCAGTTGATATTGTTTTCTTCCATGAAGGATTTGGCTCGATTCCTGGTGTATTTGGGGTCGTTGTCTTGTTGAAACCGAGAACCGTCTGGGAAAGTTTGTCGGAGGAATGGCAGCAACCCGTTGGTCAGAATCTCTGTCACGTAGAATTCAGCATCCATGATGCCTTCAAAGATCATCAGCCTCGTAGGACCCCATTTAGAAATTCTGGCCCAAATGTGGACTTTTACTGGATGCTTTGGTCGGCCCTTTACCCTCGGTTGTTCCCATTTATGATAGAAAGTTATCTTGCTGTGATTTTCATTATAACAGAACATTCGTTTGTTAAAATCACGTTGTTGAACTGTTCGTTTGCTCGGAGGCACTGCTCGCTGGTTTGCTTCTTGGGTAAACTGACAGTGCTTAGTACTAGTCATGACCCAGCCAAGTTTCTTTCGCAGACGCTTGACCTTCTGGATTGAAAAGTTCAGCCCGAAGTCCTCGTAAATTTTCCTTGCCAGTAAGGGAGATCGTTTCGCTCCATTTCCGAAGAAAAATAGGCCCGAAAGAATATTATTTCTTAAATGTAGGTTATTTAATTCCAAGTATAGTAGTCATATAACTTGTAAGAGTTGGGGTAACTTAAAGTTTGTGATTCTAAATCTGAATTTGTAGTAGGAAATAAAGCCTGTTTAACGTTTGAAAAGGATATCCTGTTGTTTTTGTGTTCGTGTTTCAACGCGTTTAAGAACTGCGAGTTTTCGACAGCCGGACTGTCGGTAGCCTATAGGTATTTTTAGAGAATGCTTTAACTATTTAACTACTGCGAGTCTTGGTAATGGTAATATTTTTGGATTTCATTAGAACTGAAATATCACCTTATCTTGCTTCTCAAAACACGTGCGATTCAAATTTTAAGTCAGATAAAATTTTGCATAAAGTTGTTTTCAAGCTTATACTCGATCACGCGCGCATTTGTGTTGCGAACAAAACATTTTGGTGGGCTTCGTTTCGGCCTTTAGGAGAAACAAAGCTCGAGATAAAAATGGAAAAAGGTTCCGTGTTACACATCAAAAAGTTCACAATCTGATAGGCAAAGTAAACAAACACCTTGCGCTTTGATTGCAGTTAGACTCTGTGGCGCTGTGCTTGCTGCTGTTGGCTACAGTACTAGAATTAAAATAGCTTTTATTTCAGCAATTTTGCAAACAGCTCTGACCGTGAAGGGTTATCTGCATTGACCAGTAAGTTTCCATCGTCAACTGCAGGACTACATTTAGTTTTGAACACAAGTTTTCTCAGAAAAAATCCTGTTTATTCCGCTATCGTATGGTCGAGTGTTTTCACGCGATAACGATTGATGCAAAACACTTGTATTTTTATAGGTGTGAGCCGTACTGTTAAATTTTCCCTTCAAGAAATAAATCGTTTCCTCGAAACCCATCGCCAGAAAAGTCGAACCAAAGTGGGCGGTCCTTAATCTGATGCAGTCGGCCATATCTAATAAGCTGTCTATCATGTCTGTGTTTTTACGGACATCTGATTGGTTCACGCACTAAATGCAGAGGGAACATTCTTTCTGTTCTTATTCAAAATGGCGGCTCGAGCGAGGAAGGAGAAGGGTTTTTACGCGGCTTTAAACAGAGTGTCCAGCGTTGATATGTTACCTAAAATCGAAAAAAGAAAGTGGAAAGCAACGGGGCGATTATGGGAGGTGGAACGTCTCAGAGGGAAAACGCTACGGTAAGTTGAATCCTTTCATTGTCGCGGAAAGTGATATGTTTGCCACTGTATGAGATCGAAATCTAAGTAATTTGATTGCAGTCGACGGCTGTCTAGCTAGCAACATTCGCTCTTTCACAAAAGAAGAAGAAAGGGAACTTTTAATTTAACATTTGGGCATTTTGCTTATATTTTTATTTGTAAACAGGGCTCTACTGAATACTTAGTTTTGTGGAGAGGATATTCTCCATATGATTGTACCTGGGAGCCTCAAGAAAATGTTTCCCTCGATTGTATCTGGTATGATTGACTGATTGTTTTCACCATTTTGCCAGCAATTCAACGTTATTTTTTTTTCTGAAACTACTTTATTTACAAGTTGAGAAGCCACTCATTCTTCCTTCAATAAAATGATCAAAAAAGTAATTCTCTCCACTGATTTATTACCTCCGCAATACTCCACGTGTAGAGACTGTAGCAAAGGTACAATCAGCTACAATTTCAAGCTTTTGACTTGCTTATTTTCTTGCATATGATACTTAGTGGTACTGTAATACTGTACTTATTGTTTACTACAGGAATGATTTTTTGTTCTTACAATGGCGTAAGCACTGCAGTTAAAATATTTACCTAACACTTTTTGTTCTCATATTCTTTCAGATTTTTTGAGAATCCATCCCCAGAGGAGTCTCTGCTGTTCGATGAGTGTGCAACACTGAGAGTTGCTGTGGAACAGCATTTAAAGTCCAAGTCCAGGTTACCTGTGACTATAAAATTCCGGGGGGATGCCTACAGGCGCCTTTTCAGAAACAAAGGCCAAATCAGGGATAGTTATCATTTTCTTGAAAAGGCTGACTTTCCCTCTAAATTTTTTCCGCAGTTTTGGGATTACTGCGCTGATTCACATGGCCAGGGAATAAAGGTTTTCTATCCTGTGAAGATTAGACATTTTATTTCCTGTAGATTTAGTACTTTTTGCAGGTTGTTTCCTTTTTCTTTTTGTAATTTGTTTGGGAGGGGGCACAGTTGTTTCTGCCATGCATTCAGTAGATATTGATTCTACAGGCTTGTCATAGCTAAGACGTTTGCGCATTTTGCGGTTTGTTTTTATCTCATTTCCCCAATATCCTGTGTTCTTTTTGGTGTATTTTCTGTGCTTTCTTTCCCTGTGCTTCAACGCACGAATGTGATGCTCTGCTCGTAGAATTGCAGCAGGATCATCAGTGTGGTTTGTTTTTCTCTGCAGGATTCTCCTAGCGTCATCATTGTTTTTTTCAACACCTAAATAGAAAAATTAAAGTAGGATTTATAGTGCCTTAGTGGTTTTCTTTGATAAATTTGGGTAGTTTGTCCTCCATACATGTATATACAGAAGGACCAAACCTGTACCTTGACCACTGAATTGTTTGAGGTTATTATATTGTGTAACCATGTGAGGAATGTGATATGCAGCTGCATGCATATAGCATGTCACCCTTTCCCTTGCATATCCAATCCTCTTATCCCCTAGTGAGGAGAATGTGTCAATCCATGTTTTTATCTGAAAAAGAAAAGGCAATTTGTAGACCATATGACAGTTCTCTTTCAATTGGTCAGTAATTGAAGGGGATTGATCATTGATTAATTTGTGTTTGTTCATGCAGTTTACCTTTTGACGGTATTCATCAACATTAGTTGGTTCAAACGATGATATGAAACCAAAGTACATATCAGCAAATCCCTGAAAGGTTAAGTGGAAAGGAACCAAAAAGTAAGCAGCTGCAGGAAACAGCAAGAGCGAATTAATTTTTTTGGCAGCAACAACAAAACTAGGTGTAAAAATTGCCAGTAATTGTCTAAAATGTCCCTATTGACAAGAATTGTAATTTACTGTGTACAATTATCTCTAAAAATAATAATTAATAATGCACATATACCTTCCACAATTCTACTACAGTTTTAGCTGTGTCCTGCTGTAGTAGTGGTTCTAATTTGCAGGGAAGGTTTTTCAGGAGTGTTTTTCGGTCATCCCCCATCAAACTTGTCCAGTCCCAAGTCCCAGACCCTTTGCCATCTGCATTTCTTTTCTCCCAAACTGAAAATGATACCCCACAGCTGTTTATGGCTTGTATTAGTTTGTCGAGATGGTTTTTATTCTTCCCAGTGTGAGTGAGGAAACTCTCCTTATCATCCCACTGCATCACATCTTCTATTATGTTTCCAATCAAGACATCTGTGACTCGCAACATTAAATGCAGCTCGTCCAGAATGATGTGGTCCAGTGGAATGTTAAGGAGAGGTTGATGAACACAGCAGTAGTTCTCTCCCTTGAACTTTTGTACGCATTCATGTAGTTCTTCTAATGTCCTTCTGAGAGGATTGCTGTCATAGTAGGTGTCAGGCTTGGTCATGTCTCCCCTGAAGAAAATAAAAATAAAAACAAACAATGTTCAGTTCTAGAAAATATCCATACTCCCCCACAGAAGGGATTGGAATTTCCTGGGGGTGAGGGGTTCTGTAAGGGCAAAAAAATTAAAATGATGTATGAAGCTTAATTGGAATTTCAAATTTTAATTGGGGTCCCTTCTGTGGGGGAGATATGGATATTTTCTGGAATTACACAATAGTATTATAACTGTTCTATTTTAATACAGAACTTTCCATAGTTTGTACTATTTTTTAATTGTTTGATGATATTAAAGGATTAAGAAGTATTCAAATGCAATGTACTACCTGTCTTTTTTATGTACTTTGCACCACAAGCAAGCATATGTTGAATTTGCTGCACTGATTCCCATGACCAGCAGTAGAAACTAGAAAGAGGTAATTTCAGATATTACAGACTTGATTACATGACTTGGATATTTTAAAAAAATTGGATTCAAGGCACACATATGTGAAGATCTACCTTGTAATCACCCCCAAGAAATAGTTCTGTGTCCACTCTGTTTCCATCAATCATTATGTAACCATTCTTTTGGATTTCATAATTTCATTCACGTCATCAAACACCTCCTTAAAGCTACTGGCCAGAGTTTCCCTACTTTCTGGACCATTTACCACAGCAATGGTGTGAGTACCTTGTTTTAATGTAAAACAATAAAATAATAATATTTGTATGAGAAGTGATGAGAATATTATTGTACTGAATGATTATGGACAGTGGTTACAAAGTTATGTGAATGTCATTTTTTTAAATTAACATTGGATACCTTTTGATGATAGCAAGTCATCTTCACTCTGGAGAATCGAAAGGCTCAGCAAGATAAAGTTGCTTACTCTGCTCATCCGAGCACCATCCCCACTCAACCTCACCTTCTTGAAGCAAATTGGCCTTCATCTGCAACCATAAAAGGAATGAACCCACTTAATACAATATAATTTGTTAAAGACCTGAGTGGAATTGATAGTATTCTATTGTAACCATTATTTCTTTGACAATGAATACATAAATAAGTAAGCAATTATAATAAATGAACAAATAAATAAATAATAAATAAGTTAGTAATAAGTAAAGAAACAAAGTAAACTCGGCAAAAGATGACTTGCTCAGTACCACTTGTACTTACCATGTGTTTTACGCGATCAGCTAGTAATTGTTTGAAGGAGTACTGTGCTCCTGGGGCTCTGCCTGGGGTAGATGTAATGATGCAGCCCATGTTGAGATCTGTTCGGCACTGTTTGAAGAGGTAAGACTTGGGCAATCCATCTACTACCATAGACAATTCGTGCATAAACTCATCTCCAACCCCAAACTTATCAATAGGATACAGTATGCCCTCTACCTTTGCTTTGTCGTCATCACTTAGTTTGGAGTATTGTGTCTCACTTTGACATGAAGTTTGGTTTGAAAGATGAGACTGTTTGTTAGCTGAAGGAGTTTGTAGGGTGTTAAATGAAGAGGGAGGTGTGTCAAGCAGTAAGCCACCAGGTGGTGTGTCAGGCAGTAAGCCACCAGGTGGTGTGTCAGGCTGTAAGCCACCAGGTGGTGTGTCAGGCCGTAAGCCACCAAGTGGTGTGTCAGGCTGTAAGCCACCAGGTGGTGTGTCAGGCTGTAAGCCACCAGGTGGTGTGTCGGGCCGTAAGCCACCAGGTGAAGTGTCAGGCTGTAAGCCACCAGGTGGTGTGTCAGGCTGTAAGCCACCAGGTGGTGTGTCAGGCCGTAAGCCACCAGGTGGTGTGTCAGGCTGTAAGCCACCAGGTGGTGTGTCAGGCTGTAAGCCACCAGGTGGTGTGTCAGGCCGTAAGCCACCAGGTGAAGTGTCAGGCTGTAAGCCACCAGGTGGTGTGTCAGGCTGTAAGTCACCAGGTGAAGTGTCAGGCTGTAAGCCACCAGGTGGTGTGTTGGGCAGTGCTTGGCCATCTGGTGGTGTGTCAGGGAAGGTGTTATCTTTAGAAACATTACGTAAAGGTCCACATTCTGGACTGTTTTCAGTGTGAAAGTCAACAGTGTACATTTTTGAGCTATCTGGGTCCTTCAATCTCAAGCAGTTGAGCTCAAGCCCAAATAATTTACTGAAGTGTAGAGCCTTTTGAGCTCTTGTTTTAATCTCTTTCAGTTTCCTTTTTTGGGCTTGTGTTGTTTTCAGCTTTGGAACAGCTATACCCCTTACTTTGGTGAACTGATCTTTTTCCAGCTGCTTGATATACTTTTTTATTAGTTCACTCTCTTCTTTGCATGAGTTAGACATTTCTTTTTCCCGAAGCATTTCCTGTAAGAGATCTTCTTTTTCTTTTTCAAGGTCAAGATACTTCTGTTTCCACAGTTTAATTTCGGCTTCTGCAGTATTCACGTTCTGTTCTAGGTTGCTTATGTCTGATTTAAATTTCTCCACTGAGATTATGTCATTTTTCAGTACTGCTAGTTTCTTGTAGGAATCCAGGAATTCCTTCCTCTGCTTTGCACTTCCTTTCTTGTTTATTTTTCGTCTTGTAGCATCGGCAACAATGCAGCTATTGCGATTCAGATAAAATGCATTTCCAGGTATGATCAAATTGACAAGGTCAATATAGAGAACACCGGCAGCAAATTTGTTAGATGATTTTTCTTTTCTCCATCTAGCAAGGACTTCTTCTTTGATTTTTAGCCAGAATACCACTTTGTTGCCTTGTTCACGCTGCTGGACTACATATTGCAGGTGTGTGTTGGGGCAATCGGCAAGGACAATTATTTCCTTTTCACTGTATAAAGAGGACATATCGAAAAAATCGCACTTATCTATAGTCAACAATGTAATTTTGGCATATAAAAATTGCGCGTTTTATTCGAAAAAATCCCGCGTAAAGCTCACAAGGCTGATGGGAAATCTAGTTCCAAGCCTCCCCCACATTACCAAAGCTCTGTTAGAACGCCTAGGACATTTTAACGTAATATGGCGAGCATATTTACGGGAAGGATTGATTTTTCTCACGTAAAACATCGCGTTATGGCTTCGATGTCACTCTTCCCTGGAAGTCTGCAATCGCATGAAATGGATCTTCAAAACCGAACCCATTTCTGGAAGAAAATGCGTTATATTTTGCACAGAAACGGCATGATACTGGAAGTCTTCGAACGGATAGAAAGTAAGGTATGTAGCAAGCATATACCGGTACAAAATGAAAGCTGACTTCAGGGCCGCATTTGACCTTTCATTCATGACCTTACAATATGGCGTCGTAAAATGTAACTTTACAAATTTCTCAAAACAGAACCGGAATTCCAAGGTTTCATGTCCAAACCGACCTCGAAAACATCTTCAGAAATGAGTGATCTTAACTTGATCGAAAGTAGCTCGTGAATTGTAAATGCTTTTATTTTGCGACAAAAATTGTCGCCATACATTTTCTGTAATGAACGGATCAGGTCGAAGCCGGAAAATTTTTAAGTGTCACGCTCTCAGTGCGCATGTCGGCTCGACATTTCTGGCGATGCTTTCGAGTTTTTGCATATTCGAGAAAGCCTTGTTTCTCGATCCTCGAACGTTTCGAGCATCGAGGCTTGAGGATCGAGTTTCAAGGTTCGAGTTTCGAGTGTCAACTTACTTTTAAGGGGTACTGTATGCATTCAATTTCCTCTGGTGGAAGTTGAGTTCCTGAAGAGAGGGCATCATGTAGGGAGCAGAAGGGCCCTGTTGTGTTTAAGAGGGCTCTTTGGACCACAGCCATCTCCTTATCACGTTCCTGCACATATTTCTTCGTTTGGATGGGGTTGATTTGATTAACAACAGAGGGGTCCAAGGTCAGAGTAAACAGACAATCAACTGATGGAACACTGTAATTGTCAAGGATTTCAAATACTTGGTCATAGGTGAGTTTCCTTCGAAACTGTTTCTCTAGGAACATGGATAGTTCCTTTTTAGGTTCCCATGATGATTTTGTTGAGTCAGGGTCGTACAACGACGAGCCAGAGGCAGAAGTATTACTGGCCTGCACATCTGGTTGAGTTTCCTCGGGTGTTTGTGCGGCAATTGCCTTGTGTGATGATGGCCTGGTGGCCTTGTGTGATGGCCTAGTGGCCTTGTATGGTGGCTTAATAGCCTCGTGACTTGGCTGAATAGCCTGGTCTTGAGGTTCAGTGGTCAAAGAGACATCATCTTCTGAGTACTCTAACGATTCACCATCTGAATAGGGCAGAACGGAGATTTCATCATCAGGAGCATGTGATGGCGCAAAAGTTCGCGAGTGTTGCTCAAAGCGAGATTCCATCGTGGAAATACGTTCGCTTATCTTCGACATTTCTGTTTGCATTTGCTGCAAAGTTTGTAGGATGGAATGCAAAGATTTTTCCTCTGATGAAGATGGAGGATTTGGAGATTTTTGCCTCTTTAAGAGGGCTTCCGCTCGGCGATCGATCATGATGGCAGGAAGACGAACGCGAGCGGTGTGACCTTTTTCGATTTGCCATTGTGTTCTACGATTGAAGGGGCAAATCAGTTTGAAGAGAAATATCTTCAAACATTTTCCTCCGTGTGGAGAGGATGTAGCTGTAGCTGAAAGGGAAAATAGGGACTTTCAGATACGGTCACTACTGACTACGGACTACTTCTGGATGTGAGAGCACAAGCGCTGCGTGGACTGGGGCGACTACGCTAAAAGAGCGCGAAAATCGGACTCGAGTTTGACGTTAAGATTGTGACTACGAGGATTTAAGACTACGGCTTCACTTGAGAAAAGAAAATGTCTTTCGAGGATGTTAGAAACGCGCTGGTAATCGCTTATGCCGATGCTTTTCTCGATGACGAAGAATTTATGATTCTTTACGATTATTACCAACCCGTCAATCCTTCATTTCCATACTGGAATTTCGATCCATTCTGTTTGGATGTGTTCGACTCCTGCGAGTGTGAAGCTCATTTCAGGGTGGCCAAAGATGATCTTCCGATTTTAATGAACGCTTTGCGGATTCCGGCAAGTTTCAAGTGCTCACAGGGAACAGTTTGCAGTGGATTAGAAGGACTTTGTTTACTGCTAAAACGATTGGCCTACCCATGCCGCTATTTCGATTTAGTTTCAACCTTTGCACGTCCGGTACCAGAGCTCTGCATGATAGCTAACACTGTACTTGACTGGATTTATAATGAACATGGTTTTCGTTTAACTGCTTGGAATCAGCCATTTCTCACCCGTGCTAGCCTTCAAGAGTACGCCCGCGCCATAACTAGACAAGGAAGTCCACTCACCAATTGTTTTGGTTTCATTGATGGTACGGTGCGCCCAATATGCCGCCCTGGAGAAAAGCAGCGTGTTGTATACAATGGGCACAAGCGTGTTCATGCGCTGAAATTTCAATCTGTAGCACTGCCAAATGGTTTGATAGCAAATCTTTATGGTCCGGTGGAGGGTCGACGACACGATGCAGGAATGTTGAGAGACTCTGGCCTTCTAAATACACTTGAAAGAGAAGCTTACAGTCCAAGAGGGGATGTTCTGTGTCTCTATGGAGACCCGGCCTACCCTCTTCGTCCTTATTTAATGGCCCCTTACCGAATAGGGGAGGTCCCAGTTTTTACAGCAGATATGGTAGCATTTAATGAAGCAATGAGTTCTGTTAGGGCGTCGGTCGAATGGCTGTTTGGTGATGTCTCTAATTCCTTCAAGTTCATAGATTTTTAAAAAAACTTAAAGTTGGGGTTAAGTGCAATTGGAAAGCAGTATATAGTTGCGGCACATTTTAGGAACATTCTAACCTGCCTTTATGGTAACACAACATCAACATTTTTTCAACTTGATCCACCAACTGTTCAAGACTATTTGGCTTAACAGTGTAATACACTAAGTAAAGATGTCTGAGATCAATGCCGAGTCACAAAAGGTAAATAAGGTCCTGGTTGTTAAAAGCCAGCTAATCCAGGGATTTAAGGTTTTAATTTTTCTTTTTATAAAAGCTCACTGCTACTGGCTGTAGAGTCTTTAGATAGTAGCCAGACAAGATGAAATTAAAAAATCTAAGCTAAAGCAGCACGCCTTCAAAAAGTTACATTCAAAGTTTAATAGAATCCTGGATAAACTCAATTGTCCTTTGGAATAACACTGCTCAAAGTTATCATCTATGTTATGTGCAACTTCTTTACTATATCAACTAATATGTCAACTCAACTGATACAATGATGCTAGATCCAAGCTGTCAAATAAAGTCTTACACAGTAGTTTGCAACCACTTTGGTAAATATAATTCAGCTGCTGTATTAAATAAAACATGAACAGTAAACAAGTTATCCTCTCCCCTGCTTGCATTTACCACAAAAGTGACCAAAATAGAGCATTTGCTTCACTATTAATGTCCTATGCAAGATTTCTGTAATAAATAATATCAAAACTCAAGGGTTTGTTAAAGGTGCTGATGAAAAAAAAACTACATACTCAAATTTGAAATGTTCAGAACACACTCTAGATAGAACTGCTTTGATCTTATTATAAACAGGAGAGAAAAATCAATATAATAAAAATGCATAACTCTCTTTTACAGAACATTAAAATCAAAGGGATAGTTTTCATTTTGGTGACACTTCCAAGTACTGACATAACTGTACAGCAAATGAACATTTGGAAGCCAGTAACACGAGCTGGAGTTTACAATTTTTGCACTCTCACAACTAAAAAAAATGCCACTTCTCATCAAAATGACTTACACATAAGCACTCTTTTTAAATTGTTTTGTGAAATCGATTTTTTTCAGTCCTTTGACTGGTAGTCAAAAACCTGCATTCAGTGATTCTTAGTGAACAGATACTGGTACGTACATCATTGGACAACTTGCTTATAAAGTAATTTCCTTATGGAAAAAATACAAAAATGTAAAATCATTCTTAAAAAAGGGATGGCAAAACAACCATACTCTCAAACAACAACACTGCCAGTGGTTCACTTTGTTCCAAATTTCTGTACTAGAGCAAGAATAAGGTTTTGTGTGTTCATCTGACTTTGCATAACTTGCTTCATCTGCTCTTGCTGCAATTTGAATTGCTCTTTCTGCTGCTCAGCCTGGAGTTGCAGTTGTTGTCTTTGAAGTTCTAGCTCTTCTTTTCTGAGGTCTGTCTCCTTCCCTGTTTTCTCTGCTAAGTACTGGAAGGGATCAGAACTAGCTCTTCGTTTTCTTCCTCTTCTCTTTACAGTCTTCTTCTCTGTGTCACTTTCATGCCCAGAATCAGAGATGTCACCACTTGCCCCAGCCTTTGCCCAGGTGGTCATGGCCTTATCCCTGCAGGCAAGGGCCTCCTTCCTCTTCTTGTCATCCTTTTTGCTGTTTGCATTTTCTACACGAAGTGGTGTGGGTTCCATGGCCTCAGCAATTTCCTCAAGCATTACTTCATTTTCTGTTGGTGGATCAGGGTTAATACCACTTGCTCGTTCTTCCTTGTTCTTCTTGTTTTTGTAGTCTTTTAACAGCTTGTTGAATTGTTCCCTGACACTGCGCTGATCCCGTGGCATGTCTCTAAAAAGACTGTAGCAGTTAAGTTTTTCAGCCACTTCTGTCCACTTTTGTCCAGCTTCTTTGCTTCCAACTTTGTACAGAAATGGCTCTGAGGAATACAGTTCACGAAGGAGCAGAGTGTTTTTTGCTTCAGTCCAGCGAAATGGGACACTATAATTGGCAAGAAAATTAAAATAGACAGATATTTCAAACAATTAATATTTAGCATTAAAAAAATATATTCCCTGCATGCCTTGGTCTAAAATTATAATCTAGAAATGTTTCATTGCCTCTTGATCAAATTAAAAGAATAGAACATAAACAAGCTGTACTCTGGCCCTTCCTCTTAGTCATTAAATTATTTCATTGCCAATCAAGTCTCAAGTTTAAAAAAATGAAAACCTCATACACAGAATTTGTCCATTGTGTCTGATTTCGATTCACCCTAGCTCTCCATTAATTCCCCTTTGCTAAAAGGCTTCAACTCAGTGCCGACTCCAGCTCCCTTTTTGGACACAAATCCTGTAACTACTTCATGACCAAATGATCAGTCTAGTGCTTACTACAGCTCAGTACAACATACAAAGCTTATATACAAATGCCATTTTCAAAAATAAAAACCTACTTTGTCCGAATAGCTTGGCTACCAGAGCACTCACTGAAAAGGCAGAATATCAAAAACAAACATGATTTAGGAGAATCTTCAAACCATTTAAGCTAAAAGCTTATTTCTTGCGAAATAACACGGACAGTCTATTTCGATTTTGCAAAAGTACATATCTTGAATAAGGTTCAAAGTTCAACATTGAAGTCGTAAAAGAACTTTTTACCTCTTTTGACCTTCTGTCGACATCCTAAGATCAGCTGTGATCTCTATGTAAACAATATACAGAATTAAAAGAGCATGAGTAATCAACTCAGAGCCAGAAACACTCCAAATTTGCGACTTTTACTTCACTAACACTCAAATGTACTCGCCTAAAGACTGTTTGACATAAAAATATAGTTTCGAAATCAAAAGAGGTCAAAATTCATTAAAAAAAAATACTTACGTAGTCCTCACAACGCGAATCAGCCTCACTACTCCCCGTAGCAAGCGACGCGACAACGCACTACGAAAACCAAGTGCTAATGAGTATGCGCAGTAAACCTCGAACCAGGCCTCCGCCTCGTAGTCACGTCGTCCGTAGTCCGTAGTGACCCTATCTTAAAGTCCTTAATAAAGCAAAAAATGTACAGGAAATTCACTTAACCTGCATGTGGTTTTGAAGCACAGCAGAAAAAGATGCAGAGGATCATTGGACCATGTGCTTGTACAGGGGCACTATGGGATTACGTCATTCATTTACCTGTCCCTACCAGAGACAGGCTTTTTTATGCGTTAAAAAGTGGTTCGAAGCACAAATAAGCGGAATTCCACCTGATGTTTTCTCATATATTTCGAACGGAGTTTGTGTAATATAATCGTTATTATTAAAGTTCTTGTAAATCTGAAAGACGTTCTCTGGTTAAAAATTTGGTTAAAATATAAGCTTTCGGCTATCTATCTATAGCCTTTAACGAATAAAAAATGTAAGAAGCGCGAATAAAATATATACAAAAAGGGGTGTGAAAAATTCAATGCGGGTGAGAACTAACTAAAATATGAATAAGAATGATCTAAAAATTACAATAAAATAGAGTATTGCCTAGGTAACGGTTTAGAATTATTGTCCGCGTTAACAGTTTTGGCGGTATGCCAAGATTCCAAAGTTTTTCTAACGCGGTAGTTGCCTTTGTCAATTACGCATGCATTATTAAAGTCAATAGAGTGATCGTTCTTCCATGCATGGTTGGCAATGTTTGACCCTTTCGCGCAATTTTTTTTAAGTTTCTTTGATGTTCTTTTTTCCGCGTTAAAAAGCATCTTCCAGTTTCGCCAATGTAACTCCACGGACAGTCCGAGCACGGAATTTTGTAGACAACATTGCATTGTTGGTCCAAGGGCTGTCTTGTTTTTGGAGATGGAAATTCTTGCTGAAGGGTTTTAAGTGGTTTGGTGACGACTCAAATTTCTTGTTTGCGTAATAATCTCATGAGGGGCTCTGTCAAGCCGCTAATATATGGAAGGCACGCGAATCCATGGGGTGTATTCTGTGGGTCAGCCCAACTAAAGAACATTGCTACCAATTCTTCTGGTGGTGGTACAGTTGGTGATGGTGGCTTCTTTCTATTTTATGTTTTCTCTCAGAGAAAACACAAGATCAGCACGGCCTCTACCCTGCTATTCCGGGCATCTAATCTCCCAAGCACTAACGAAGGAAAATCACGCGAGACCAACCATGTCACAGATGCACTAAAAGCCAATGGCTACCCGTCCTCAGTCATCTCTAATATTTCTAAAAATATTTTAACATAAATATTTTATATTTAACCAGAGAACGTCTTTCAGATTTACAATATGTCTTATCCTGGTTACGGTGCAATTTTTAAACGTATTAAAGTTCTGTTTTTCGGTTTGAAGTGTTTCCCTCCCTTTTGTTATTTGTGTGCTTCCCTTTCTCATATATTTGTGCACCCTGTAGTGTTTTGTAATTTGTTCTTCCCTTGCTGAGCTGAAGGTCGAAATAGCTTATTTTTGTTTCATTTACCGGCTAAAAGAAAGGGAAGATATATTAGGAAATACCTTCAGAAACCTTTGCTGGCAGGGTAGTGTTTTTATTCGTTTGATGTTGATGTTGAAATTTGTGTTGTTGTTACAGTTTAACGTAGTTGCCAAAAAAGTTGCAGAAGTGAAAGATGAAATATTAAACCTCCTGTACAACCAGTAATATAGGGAACCTCCAATGTAGGGAAAAGGCATTGAGCTGAATTTTACATCACTTATGTGTTCTATCAAAACACTTACATACATGTACTAAAAAGGGCTTTTCAGTTACAAGTAAAATAAATAAATAAATACAAACAACAAAAATCAATATATAGATAAGAAAAGATCACCCTGCGAGCAGAGCCTCTTTTCTCTCTTTTGTGAGCGGACAGGAGACGAAAAAAGTAGGCTCTGCACAAATCTGCTTTGAAGTCGCCGTAGCCTCAATTTTTGGGCTAGTCATTCCGGTTTACTGTCGTCAAACTGGTTTTTCGAGCGCGAGCATCAATTTTGACGAGAAACCGATGGTCGAAACTGAGCCCACTGGTGCAACCCTTGCAAAATAAGTCTAGGAATTCCTAGGAATTCCCAGGAATATCCTAGGAATTCCTAGGAAAATATTCCTAGGAATTCCTAAGAATTCCTAGGAATTTCTAGGAATCATAGGTGTGAATTTTCACGGTAATTCGGACTTGGAATTCCTAGGAATTCCTAGGAATTCCAAGTTTACTTAGTACTGACTTGGTAATCCTAGGAATTCCTAGGAATTCCAAGTCAGATAAAACTTACCTTAAGAATTCCTAAAAATTCCCAAATATTCCTAGGAATTTCTGGGAATAACTTGGAATCCTCAAGATATTTTAGAATAGCTTGGAATTTTTAAGAATATCTGAGAAAAACTCGGAATTTGTTATAATCAATGCAGGAAACCAAATTATGTTTAGCAATGATCAGCATCTTAATAACAAAATGTTAGT
>OZ026596.1:24207821-24242821 GCA_964020085.1 Micromussa lordhowensis | reverse complement strand
CCCCACAGGAGAACCATAATTCTTATCAAAAGAGTAATTTTTCTTTTAATAAGAATTATGATTCTTCTTAGGAGGGAATATTTATTCTTCAGAAAAGAATTATTTTTCCTTCAGGGAGAATAATTATTATTCTGAAAAGACTTTATTATCCTGTCAGCTTGAATCAATATTCTTCAGCGAGGAATTATTATTCCTATAGGGAGAATAGTTTTCCTTTTGAAGAGAATTGTAGTTTTCTTAGCTATTCTAACAAAAAGAGTACTTTTTCTTTGGAGAAGACTTTATCATTCTTGGGATAATAAAAGACTTCACCAAAAAACAATCATTATCCATCCAAGGTAAACATATTTTTATTGTAACCAGGCCTCCAATAATAATAACACATTTTACAATTACACTGAAATTCATCTTCAATTACAAAGGTGAAACTGAAAGGATTTGATAGTAAAACAATAAAGTAGCCCTCAGCACAAGGCTCCAGGGAATAAACCCCATGAACTCAGCTGTAGTTTATTCCCCCTAGCCTTGTGATGTGATCTATTGGTTTACATGTACTGAAATTGGGCTATTAACCATAAGTATCTCACTGAACAATTGCAACCAGTACAACATAAGGTAGAATATCATTACTTTCAACTTGTGATATGATCTAGCTATTGTTTTACATGTATTGAAATTGAGCTATCAACCATAACTATGTCACTGAACAATTGCAACCAGCACAACTTAAGGTGGAATATTATTATTTTCAACTTGTGAGATGATCTAGCTATTGTTTTAAATATATCAAAATTGGGCTATTAACCATAAGTATGTCACTGAACAATTGCAACCAGCACAACTTAATGTAGAATATTATTATTTTCAACTTGTGATATGATCTAGCTATTGTTTTAAATATATCAAAATTGGGCTATTAACCATAACTGTGTCACTGAACAATTGCAACCAGCACAACTTAAGGTAGAATATTATTATTTTCAACTTGTGATATGATCTAGCTATTGTTTAACATGTATTGAAATTGGGCTATTAACCATAAGTATCTCACTGAACAATTGCAACCAGCACAACACAAGGTAGAATATTATTATTTTCAACTTGTGATGTGATCTAGCTATTGTTTTATTATTATTTTCAACTTGTGATATGATCTAGCTATTGTTTTAAATATATCAAAATTGGGCTATTAACCATAACTATGTCACTGAACAATTGCACCCAGCACAACATAAGGTAGAATATATTATTATTCTCAACTTCTAAGTAGCTCATTTGCCAGATGTGACTAAATAAAGTTTACTTACTTGCTAGACAATATATTAATTTCATATAAAATCATCATCAAACATTTGTAAAAAAATATGGGTGTAAAAATTTGAAATAGGCTCAATTGCCTCTAACAAGAATTTGAGTCTAGTACCTGTAATATCACCTAAGCAGTGTTATATCACAATAATTCATCTGTGCAGTTTAACACAAAAACTGGGGCCTCAAAGAGGACTTTCAGTCTGTATTGCACATGCTCGAGATGTGTTTTGATTTTTGTTCTGAATTGGTTGATATTTACCTTCCGTATTACTGTACACAAAGTTTTGGGTCTGCCAATACAAGTCATGGCAGTTACGAATGCTCAGTGGGCTGAAATGTTACTTTGAGTATTGTGCATTATCATTCTTTATCATTGCTTCCCAATGATATATGGCCATGTTAGTTTGGTGGTTTTTATGTTGGCCATTATTTGGATTTGTAATTCATATGAAATTGTGCAATACAGCCTGCAAGTATATTTAAATTTAACCAACAAGTTTCATTACGCCTTTCCTATAAATCATTGGTTTCTTAACCTGAGTAATGCCAAAAACATACTCTTCGAGAAATTTAAAACAAAGTTTTAAATTTTTGGGATACTCTATGTTGCTTGCATACATGATGTACAGCAACTAGAGCAAATAATGCGCTCCTGAATAACGATACTTCAATAAAAACTTCATGGTCTACAACAACAAAGACTTGGCCACTGCAATCGGAAGCATCATTGTCTATAGCTACCAACTGGCCATCTGCCGAGAGGGTTTTTAAAAATCTGTTGAGTTCTTGACTTGGCTGAAATAAGTCAATAGTATTTACATAAGTTCTAAAATCCAATATGAAGTGTATGCACACACATGAAATATTAATCCTGGTTCAAACACAATTGCAATGATGTACCAAATGTAGGGGATTATTAATGTAGGGAATATAAAGTGTGATAGATGATGCATGTAAATAATTGCATGGGGCCTAGTAAAATTTAGGATTAATACCATGCTTTTCCCAATTTGCAGAAATGGCTGTAATTGAAAATTCTGACATCTTTTCCATAAGTTCTGAGGAAGCAATCAAAATGTTCTTGCAAATGTTGAAGATATTTTTCCTTTGACCACTTCCTGACCTGTGGAAACATGGCAGTGATTGATTGAATAAAATATTTATAGAATTACCTTGATAAAGTGAAGGAGATGGTCATCACTTTGCCAAGCAGATGGCAGCGCTTGTATGACAAGAGATGTCTTTTCATCTGAAAGAAGAACAAAATTAATAGTTTTGATTATTGCTATGAAACAGGCTTTAATATTTACAATACATGATTATGCACATTATTATATGACTTAGAACATGACTTTATTTTGTTTGGCTAGAAGCAGGGCAATTTATTGCTAATTGTAATTTGCCTGCAGTGCAAATTAATGCGCCCGCATTTGTTCCTTTCAGTGTCATATAATCTTATGAAAGCTCTAGCAATTAAGGAATGCACTACTCATGATATTTAAATTGTTTTCAAATTGCAATCGCCTAAAGGCTCATGCAATTTTGAGAAAATTTTCAAATATTACCCATACAATGTACTGTACATCCTTAATTACACTCGCATTCATACGATTACGTATACTACTTCTTCAATCACACCTAACCTAAGGGGATGTTAGGTCTGAATAAGGGGAGGTTAGAAGGTGGATAAATTGTACTTTGCTGTCAACATGTTTGTCTGTGAACTAGAAAAAAAAAGCACAATTATTTACAAACAAATGTATTAATTGCCAGTTGCAAAACTAATTGCAGCTGAAATATCTAATTATAACTAGTATAACTTTTGTAGTAAAAATGAACATCAAACAAATGTTTCTTGCCTTCATCCAAGCTATCGAAGTCTGCTTCCTCAAGAGCCTGGTCAGGTTCCTGGGCGTTAAAGGTATATACACACAACTTCGGCCTGATAGTTGACCAGGCCTGCTGGTATTGGTCCGTTTTGACGATCGCCTCCATTTCTATCATGAGCTATTATTTTAAAAGGAAAAATAATCAAATTAATATTACGAAGTGGGAAACCTGACCCTATCCTTTTGAGACAGCCAATATGTTAATTTAAGTGGGTTCCATCTACATTAGATATTAAATTAAACATTTGCAAGACTTAACCTATTTAATTTATATAGATGAATCATTGTAATTATTATAACATTAAGTTCTCTTACAATTATTTATTCATTTACCAAATTTCATTGTGTTCCTATAGAATAGTACCAACTTTTTAGAATATAAAATTACCTGTTCATAATTTTTGAATCCAGGTAATTCCTCAAAATTTTTTTTTACACTCCCTTTGCCCTTGAGACCTTCCACCCACTCTCTACGCTTTTGAAACGAAGCCAGCATTAAAGGCTTTATCTTCTTCAGATCTGGTTTTTTTGCTTTCATTTCTTTTTTCAGCTGCTCGATATGTGCTTCTTGGCTTGAGCTCGTTTCATTTGTGGCTCCCTGTTTTTTTCTTGGTCGTTCAACTGGTTTCCTATTGTAATATGCTTTCTTCAACTGCATTAGCACTCCATTCTAAAGTCAGAAAATTTAAGGCAGAAGCCGCAAGTTAATAAAACCCAGAGGGGCTTTCATGTATACTTACTTCAAGCTCAATAACTATGGGTGGGGCATAGGGGCTTTGTAGTAAGGGAGATTTATTTTGTTAGGGAAACACCTGTACATGAAGTAAACCATAATTAAAACCATACTCTGATCAGTGAGGTGTTGTGAATTACAATTCATTGTATTGCAGATGGTAATACTGATTGGTACAGTAAATATGTACTGGTAATACAGTCATTTATAGTTTTGGTTTTGTTATGGCCCTTAACTTCCCATTAAAATCATGGTAACAAAAAAATTCAAAGGTTTAGGGCAGGGGATTACAAGTTGATGAAAAGTAAAACACTTCCAATTAAGTGTTTTTGGCTGATTTAATAGTAATGAAAACTGCAAACATACCCATGGCTTAAAAACGTCCTTCCGAAGAGGAGGTTCAGGGTCCTTCATTTGGGGAACTAATTCAATTATCTTTTGTGCACAAATTTCAAACTTGGCTGCACTTGGTTGGTCCCTGTCAATGAGCGCCTTCAAAATAACAAGGGAATTCTTTATCATTTCGTTTCTTCCCTTAGTGCTGATATCTCCTTGATCAGCCAAGCACTTCTTGATTTCTTGAGGCACAATTAACTTGAAGTTTTTGAACAGACTGCCAAGGTCATTTGTTGGCACCTCGTTAGCAGCCATTCGAAGATCATCCTTTTCTGTCAACTGGAAAAAAAAGGATTAACAACTGTATTCCTGTCAGAGGTTTGTTTAGGCGCATCATCTAATTTACTAACAGATATCTTTTATGTCACTTATGGTTTCCATGGTCTTGGAGTAGATACTTAACAGTAATTGCTGTTTTACTGCTAATAGCCCTTTTCACAGTTAATTTTTCTCATTTGCATTGCGAAGTAATCTGACGCAGATGCTAGGCAATTTCGGGCTAAAACTGTAATGCAAATGAGGAAAGTTAACCGTGAAAAGGGTTATTGCAGACTGCATCTACAACTACTATTTAATTTAATTGTGCCACAAAATCAGTGAGGATTTTTATCAATTTAAAATTCAATAAGAATAAGATGCAATAATTTCATACTCACAGAAAGACGAGGGAGTTTCTTGGGACGCCCAGAAGAAGAAAATGTATATTAAAAAAATGAAATGTTATGGCTTACAATTAGTTTGGCTACAGTGTGATCATCCAGCTGCCAGAGGCAATATACTGGAAAGGCTGTTGCAGATTGCCAACAACCTGAATGGGAGTCATCTACAGAGTTAAATGAAAAGTGTTGGAAATGAGTCATCATCAAACAACCCTGCATTATTTGGTTATTAGTTATAATAAATATATATAATTTATTATTACCCCTTTGGCAGCCTGCTTCCTTGAAACTGAATGCCCAACAACCTAGTGATCATGTGAGAAATTTTTCAATGATTAAATAGTATGGTATTATTTAGCTCGATTTTAATAAATTAAAAGTGAGTATACTGGTATCCAGTATGCCCACCAAGAAATAGTTATATAATTTATACCTGAAAAATATATCATCCTTATACTGCAAGCATTGATTGGACATCATCCGAATAACATACTGACATTGTTCAACATTTTTGTTCCATTCTTTTTTCTTTCTCAAAGGGAAAATAGGTTATTACCTCGCTTGATGCACCAGTACTTGAGCTTCCAATTGAGGGTGGACCCGGAATGTGCAACATCTAGTTATGGGAGACAAACAATCCAATGTGCATCTTTTACTACTAAATGTAATCAAAGTTGGTTTTTTAAAAAACCCTTTCCAGTTCAATGAGTTGGGTTCTTATCCTCTCTGGACAACCACAAAAAACATCAAATTGAGCAGCTATCAAAATTTTACCACACAAACAATTGAAAGTCCCAGGAATCATTACAAATTTTAAGGCTTGAATTAACTTTATAACTTTGAATCTTGAGTCCAGAAATCATTTTTTTGTGTAACACTTAATTGCTGTCTGGAATAATAATGTTAAAATATCAAAGGTCACAAAGGTCACGATAGATCAGATATTTGCAACTTTAGTTTTGCTAAACCCCTGTATTCAGGCAATGATAGATTAACCTATATACACCAAAAAAAGCATTTTAATACCTGAAGCTCATTGTCACTATTGTGACCATTGAATGAATCTTCCACATCTGTTGATTCATCATCAGCAGTAATTGGGTTGACTGAATCATCAAGAGATGAGTCCTTATCACTCCCATAGCTAAGGTCATTGCTTTCTTTCCACGGTATTAGTTTTCTTCCCCCGGAAATCTTATAATGAAACAAAAAAGGTACTTGGCATGTATTAAAAGGAAAAAGGTTAAAAGCACAGAAAACAATGAAAGTTATGGTATTACTTACCAAGGATTGAACCCATTCTCTTAAATTCTTACGCAGTTTAAACACAGGAACCAGATCTTTAAGATCTCGGTCTGTTAGTGTTCGGAAATCTTTGCCACCCACTTGATTTTCTGCAAGTAATATATATTGTTGAATTCATAGGCTTAAAAGAAATCAATTAAGTAGTGAATTTGAATAGATTATCTTTCCAAGTGTATGGTTTATTTTACTTGGACATGTTTAACAAAGTTCTGTTTGTGGTTGGTTTACACCATTTCGCTTGCTGTTAGCTTTCATTTATATGCTGGGCAACTCCATAGGAATTTAATTATATTTACCCTTATTATTCGGCTAACTCTGCGAGCGGAAGAAGAACTTGGCCAATATCCAGCCATCTTGACCTCACACTTGGTCAATAACCCATATATATATATATGACGTATTTCTGGTGAATATGGCCCAGTTTCAGTTTTCAAATACTCCTACATTATTATGCATGTGGTTCTTTTTCCATTTTAAAAAAGTTATAAGCTTAAGTTAAAAAAATAAAGTCAGACCTACAATTGTAGCTAAATTAGCCCAGTGTTTCTTCATGAAGGTAGTTTTTGTTGCCCCCGTGTTTCAATTATTTCGCGCCAGTGAGGTACTTTGTCATAATTTATGCGAATTATTTAGGCGCGAAATTAAACCTCGCTGAAGAACACAAAAAGAATGCGTATATTGAATTTTAAAACTGGAGCATTTATGGATCGAAAATGAGTAATGTACAATATAACTATAGCTCTTAGCATAGACCTTGGATCGTTTATTGTAAACAGCGCCGGCTTAAAACGTCTTGCAAATAAAGATTTGGCGCCGGATTTATTTACTCACCGATGATAATTTCGATGATAGCCTCGCTGCAGCCGTTTTGCCGCATCCATCTTCCCAGATCAGCTGTGTGTTCTGGTATCGCGACCTTAAAGTCCTTGGGGATCATAATTTCTTCTGTACTCATTGTGTTTAAAAGACAAAAAAAAGAACAAAGGAGGTCAAGCACTCGTGTCGAACCCGCGAGAAAGACGAGTAGTGATTTAGGTTGCGGAGTCCTGGTTCGAGTGTTACCCAGTCGCCCTTGCACGCCAATTCCTTGCATGTGGAAAGTCAGGTGACAGTCGATCATGGCTCTGCGCTGGAAGTGTATGCTTTGTGCGTTTTTCTGTGTATTTTTACGTGAGAGGTGGATGTGTTTATTACATACATGTTTGGTTTTGGTAACAATTATTATTATTTTCATTGAAACAAGCTTGAATGTTATTGTCTGCCACATGTACACAACAACCCAAGTTTCGTGGAAGCTAATTTTCTAGTTTTGTTTATGTTCATGTGTTTGACCCTTGACCCCTAGATTTATTCCTCCCCTCAAATAATCACTATCTTTGAAAGGTTATTATTCAAGGAAATATAGTGGCAATTGTTAGCTTCTGGTCACATATTTTTCTGTACATCCAGTCATATCCCAGTGGTCATCTCCGCTTCACAGCCGGTAGTTAAATAATTTTACCTTTAATTTACACTGGTGTTAAATGATTAAGTGAGCTGTGAACAGAATTAAACATGATGTATGTATTATTTTGTTTCTTTCCTACATAATGCACCAGCTGGAGACATGGCTTTGGACAATATCTATGAGGATCCCTCCGATGAGGAAGATATCATTATGAATGAAGAAAGAGACATGGCTATGGACAATATCTATGAGGATGAGGAAGATATAATAATTAATGAAGAAAGAGCTTCTATGGAAAACAATACTGCCTGGTGTGATTCAGATGAAGAATATGACAGTAGCCCGATCTCACCCTTGGACATTCTAAACCGGTTTTGTTTAAAGATTAAAGAAGAGGCATTGATTAGTACAAGAGCAATGGATAGAATCAGAGAAGTTACAATATCACTTTTGAAATCAACTGCTGTGCAGGCCAAAAGACAGGTTTGTAAAATCCTAAAAAAGCATGGCATTGACTCAGGCAGCATTGCAGAACTTGATGATGTATTCTCTCCTTCTTCATGGCAGCATGGCTCTTGTGAACTGAGTAACTATGGTGACTGGGAAAACTGTTTCCCAAATCTCTCACCCAAAGAGAACGTTGGGGACAAGACGGCAATGGAAGCAATTGAAAAATGGAAAATACCGAATTATTCAGTGTTCTGAAAGGTTCTACTATGTGTCACTTATTGCTTCCCTTGAGGTTCTGCTCAATAATCGTAAGATTCTTGATATGGTTGCTGAACCTCGTGTATCAGAACCCCATTCTACCCTGCTGATTGATTTTGTTGATGGAACTGTTGTCCAACAGCATGAATTGTTCTCTTTTGATCATCAAAGTTTAAAGATAATCTTATATTACGATGATCTCGAGATTACTAACGAGCAAACAAAAAGGAAACACAATAAACTTTCTTTGTTTTACTTCCAGTTGGCGAATATCTATCCAGAATATAGATCAAAATTGAAGTCAATAAACCTGCTGGCAATTGTAGAGTATCGGTATTTAAAAAAGTATGGCCTTGATGAAATTTTGAAACCATTTGTAGAAGAACTTATCACTCTTGGCAGTGACATGGGATATGACTTCCATATTCACAATGGCATTGTACGCCTCAGAGGTGCTCTTCTTGCGGATGCCCCAGCGTGCAATTTCCTTGGGGGATACAAAGAAGGTGTTGGAGGAGCCAGACGAAAATGTCGTCATTGCATGGTTGATTTTGATGAAATGCAGACAAAATTTGAAGAAGAAGAATTCGTGTTGCTCACCAAAGAACTCCATGAATACCATCTTCAGCAGTTAGAAGAAAATGAAGGGCTGCGGAATCATTTTTCTAAAGAATATGGTGTTAACAAAAAGAGTATTCTTCTCAATGCTCCATACTTCGATGTCACAGAACAACTACCACAGGATGTGATGCATATTGTTTTGGAAGGAGGATTACAGAGGAGTTTTTATTTTGTCCTAAATCATTTCTTGGAGAATAACTTTTTTTCTCTTGAGGATCTAAATGCTTTCATTGTGAATTTCAATTATGGGTACTCTGAGCTGAAAGATAAACCGGTAGTCATTTCTCGCGAAGACTTACAGGATCCTGCCAAAAATCTAGGACAAACTGCTGCTCAAATATGGCTTTTAAGCCACGTGTTTCCAGTTTTTGGGGAGTCCTACATGTATGCCCACCATTGTCCAGATGTGTGGAAAGTGTTCACAATGATGTTAGAAATAACAGCTATTTGCTTGAGCAAAAAGATAACAATCAACATACTGGGCTACCTCGACTACTCATTAAAGGACATCTTCAACTTTTTAAAGATCACACCTAAACAACATTATCTTGTCCACTTGCCAACCCAGATTATAAAATTTGGTCCAACTGTAAGAGCATGGGCAATGAGGTTTGAAGCAAAGCATCAGACATTCAAAAAAATTCCTAAAGTAACAAAAAATTACAAAAATTTACCCAAGACACTATCAGAAAGGCATCAAAGTGGCGTTCGTGCAGACTCGATACCACTGGTTGATGATGATGCATCTGATCACCCTCTATTTCGTGGAGATTTCACTGTTGGACATGGATCCACTTTTTCAAGAGTGCTCGAAGACAGAGACAGAGAGGCTGCAGCAAGATATATAGAACGTTTCTATCCTACCTTTGCAGAGCTCTCTGAAGCTATAATGTTCCAAGTAGGGTCTGTCACAGTTCATGGAACTTGCTACAAAGCAGATCTAAACACCATTCTGTTAGCTGAGATGGGAAACTCCCTACCTGTGTTTGCTTCTTTAATGAACATCTGGGTGTGTGAAACGTACGTGTTTTTTGGACTCAAACTTTATGAAACAGTTGAATTTGCTAGCAACCTTCATGCATATGAAATCAAAGAAGAAGAGATGCCAAGTGGTCTTTTTGTTGTAGAAATTAAAGATCTTGTAATTCCCTCAGTTATGCATATATACAAGCATGATGGATGCATGTATATCTGTCCAAGGGAAGATCCCAATGCCCTTGTGGATGATTGAAGTTGGTAGTGTGATCAGGGGTTAGTTGTCATTTTGAATGTTATAAACCCAAAACCAAAGCAATGGATCAGGGAAATTACAGAGCAATTTTCATTTCAGTGTCAAAGAGTAATTGACTGGCTACAAAAACTTGCTTCACTTTTTTTCCAATCAAAAGTAAAACCCAAAACCAATTGACTTACTGTCACCTTTCCAGCACTTTACAGCAGCTACATGTAATTACAGTATTGTGAAAAAGTAATGCAAACGAAATGCGCAAATTTCGTTCTTTGTTTTCCCAAACTTTTGCGCGAAAGTTCGCGAAAAAGTTTGTCGCGAACTTCGCGACATTTCACGACAATTCGCGCAAACTTTCGCTGGAACAAAGAACAATATTTTCTAGAACTTTCACTGCCTCAACGATAATTCACAAAATTTCGCTAGACTCTGAACAAAAGTTCGCTTCTCTACATGTGCAGACTCCGCTATGCGATCGATTGCTCAACTGGTAATGTAACGTACACGAAAAATATCTTTGTTTTGTTCGCAATTGAACGTCGAATTTAACTAAAAATGGTACGTATTGATCATTAGCAAATAAGGCACGCAACTAACATATATAAAGGGTACTCACGTGGCATTTGCGAAGGCTTTTTAGGCAAGTTTGCTGGCTTGGCTCGATTTGACATACAGTGCCGTTGATGTATACCAGTGTATGCATATTTCGAGTAACTTACCATTTTTTACGAAGCAAGCAAGCTCTGTTTGTTCCCCATAAAAAGACAAAACATCATCAGTTCTGTGTTAAATCCACTAAAGCGAACTGACAACAAAGATCCGACGATAAACAATTCGAAAATGTTTGAGTCGATTCCGATCGCTCGTACGTACAGTTGACCACGTTCTTGTGTTTATTTTGATCCCTTCATTCACGATAAAAAAAACATCAGCAGTTTCAGTGTTAAATCCACCAAGGCAAATTGACAATGATCCCATTTGAAGGTTTGCTATAAAGGCCTATGCTCGAGCTTACGCGGTGATAAACAATTCGCCAATGTTTGAGTCGCGAACGATTGCTGGAAAGACCACGTTCTTCATGTTCTTGTGTTTATTCGATCCCAGTTCCCACCTAAGTAGACGTCTACTCTGGAGGGAATTGGAATCGTATTTCCCGCTGTCCCTTTGTCTCTTCCAATGCGGCGGAGACAAAGCGACGGCCGGAAATACGTGACATTCGTGTGGCTTTTCTCTTTTATTTCAACTGTGGACATTATCTTATTGCGGTTGTAGAAGCTTCAAAGTCCGCGAGGGATAGCAACCTTCGGTGAACGGGATTTTTTGATAATTATTTAGTAAATCCACATACAGTTTTACAAATGAATGCATGCTCAAATATTATACCGTATACGCGTATTAATACTGGGACCTCTTTAACGTAATTTCCCCCCTGTACACATTGCAGTGGTCACACAGATGTTTTTTTCTTTTCAGTTTATTAACAGGCCCTACTTTAAGTAAATGGAAATAAAGCTAACAATATATGTGCATTTGGCCGGTAAAATTATAAAATAGTAAAAGGTAAAAACTGTTAAAATGTTTGACTAAACGTTTTCGATCTTGCGATCATCTTCTGCAAGATCGAAAACGTTTAGTCAAACATTTTAACAGTTTTTACCTTTTACTATTTTATAAAGCTAACAATATAACTCCACTTTACTTTTAATACTAATCTTAACATTTTACACGTAATATTGCAATTATCATTAAAGCACATAACTTATCTTGTTTTATCGCGACATAAAACAATATCAAATCGACTATCTTTCACTACTAATCTGGAGAAAATGTAGTTACTTATCTTGTCCAATCGCGACTTTATCATCAATTTTTTTTTAAGTTCTCGAAAAACTGACCTCTCTTTTCAATATTAGAAAAATTTCAAGATTACTACAAAACATAAACTACTGTTATGTTAAAAAATAAAACTCATTGGCTCAATATAAAAGAAAATAGAAACAATCGCAATAATCTTAGTCTTAATCTTAAGAGTCATAATTTGGACAGTTCTGGATGTCCGCTTTCCTTAAATTTTGACATCGTTTGCCAATGCTTACTTTGCACTGCTCCCACATGCGAAACTTATCTTCGGCGCTGCGGCACTGGTACGCGAAGGAGTTTAGAACTTCCTCTGAAAAACACAAGGTAAGGCAAAGTTGAAATCAATCCATAAAATGAATACGCTCTCAACTTAAAAGGGATTTTAAAGCCATTTAAAGGGATTTCGTCATTGAATTAACCTGAATATCAAAATAACAGCTTAAATCCACAGAACAACTTAAAACAAACACAGGAAACCACCACCACCACAAGAGCCATGAATGGGCAAAATTGGAGAAGATTAAAGCAGATGCATAAGGGTAACTTTGAAACACGACGGCCAGTCTTTTTTCAAATCTACATGTATCTTATTTTGTTTGAAAGTGTCATTTGTAATGCCCGGAAATTATCTCTGGTCGTTATGTGGCCATGATTTTGAAGAAGAATGTGAAGATTATCGCGCGCTCATGGAATTATTGTTAAATATAGCATATTACACGATTGTTGAACTAACCTTTTATTGCAGCAATTATGCCACGGTCCAGGGGGGCATACTCTTTTGTCCCATGCACCGTTGATCGAAGCAGGACTTCCTTGGGGAAAAGGGCATCCACAAGACGAAGTGCCATAGCTGTTGGCTTGTGGGCAGCTTTCGCGTATGTGAAGTCGTTTCTTGACATCTGGACTGCTGTACTTCCGCCCAGCCGGACTGAGTCATTTCCTAAGCAAAAATCAAAACACAAGGAGTTTAAGGTAACGTGTTGAATATCAGCAAATGTCATTAATATATTTGTTTAGAAAATAACCCAAAGCAAATACGCACCCTGATTGGTTTAAAATCGTGTTTCTATTTAACAATTAGATTATGAGCTCGAGATTTCTATCGCGTGATAGTTGACGAGGGCGCAGTCGAAGTAAACAAGTTGTTTTTCTTTTTCTTCGTCGCGGTATTTTCTAAAAGAAATAGAAAACATGTTCCCCGTGTTCCTATCGAGTTATAGAAACACTCTGAAAGTTTGGGAGAACTCACCCACAGCATTTCTCGTTCTCCCAAACTTTCACTCGTGTTTCTATAACTCGATAGAAACATGGCACATGTTTTCTATTTCTTAATTCATTTCCCTTTCGTGACCTCATTAACCACTCGACATAAAAACCTTTTACGATCATACCCAACTTCATACGATTACTTTGAAAATCGTTAGCAAACTAACTTATCGATTTACCTATTGCATTAGTGTTATTCAGTAGCCTTTCAACTTCCTGGAAAGAAGTCCTTGGGGGTGGTAGATCAAATCCCTCCATCTCTCGTGACCTGGATACAACTGGGGGTGGTGGATACTCGAGGGAGGACGGTGCATGCACACTGAACGGTGTTGAGAAGGTAGTTGACTGCACTGAAGTTTGAGGTGGGCACTGAGGAGTCTGCGGCAGAGATTGCTGAGCAGTGGTCATCATGTCGAACAGCCTGTCCAGTTTAGCCTCTCTTCTGGCAAACAAGCACTCTAGCCGCTCCAAGATGGTTCTCATTAGACTGAGCTCTGGAATGACAGCACTTTCATTGCTCTGGGTTAACTGCTACCAAAAAAAAACATAACCAAAATTAGTTTTTTAATTATCAAAGCTGAAACACACTGTAGCTCAGGTTAAATAAATGGCGACTTAAACGATACAGGTCTTGATGTATTTCATGAAGCAAGATAAATTCTAGGACGTTTGACCCCGGATCAAGTAAGAAAGCGACAAGTCAACGAGGCGAAGCCGAAAAATACAGTAGAGTAGTGCAATGAAAACAGTAAATAAGGTTTGTTTTTGTTTGCAGTCCCAGGATAAGATTAAAAGAGGACTCACATTTGCCGCGTTATCAACAGAGCTGATTGTTTTGGACAGTAAACTCCCAAGATCTTCTGCTTCTACGTCCGAGAAGTCTGAGAAATTTCCATGCGTGCTGAAGGTATCCACCTTGGCGCCAGGGGACAGGAACTGCTGAAGGTATCTGCTTGCCGTGCGCCAAGGGGAAGGAGGGAGGCCAGCGGACGACTCTCTTCCTCAGAGTCTGAAAAGTCCGAAGAAGAGATCTGCTCTACTTCCTTGGTTGGTGATGCGGCGTCTATAATCTAATGAAACATACCTGTAATTAATTTTAAGGTTGTAGACTAGAAACTACATCAGAATAACGCGATGGTGAACAGCTCACCGGCGAGATGACCGGTTACTGTTTTCTTTATAAAGAGAATACGTTAGCGAACTAAAGTCGCGCTATGTCAACACTACTAGAGAGCTCAATCAGAGATGCTTTTTAGCCATGAGTGATTTGCGTAATTGTAAGGTTTTGTAGAGGGAAAAATACGGGCCGTAAAGATGGCAAAACTACGCTTTATTTTTCATAAAAATTACTGAAGGCCACTGTTGTTCTTTTAGTGTGATGTTGTTGTTGTTTTTTTCCGATTTGGATCAATTTCATTGAGTAGCTAAGAGAGGAAACCGGTGGTACTAATACTCAGCAAAAACGATTCAAATCGACCCCCCCCCCCAAAAAAAAAAAAAAAAAAAAAAACACAAGCACACAACAAACTAAAAATCCTTGTTTACGGCCTGTGCTTTTTCCCATACAAAACCTTATAATTACGCAAATCACCCATGTTACGAAACAATATACTAAGGTAAACATAAGAACACTAGACCCCAGAGATTAACTGAATCACTTCTTTTGTGCAAGATAACTAGTGCAAGACGTTCCCCCACAAGTGTAACAAATGCAACTCCTGCTGTCGTGAACACTGTACAATCACCGTTACGCATTTTTTTTTCTTTTTTCACTCGTTGATATTTATTCAGTGAATGAGTTAATATTTGTTCAATTAAATGAGTTTTAGTACGATCAGTGTAGGTCCATAACGGCAGGAGTCAACGAAATCCACTTTGTAATATTATTATTCGGTACATACCTTTCCTCTGTTTTTCTCTTTTGGTTTTGGCTTCTGTTTTTTCGGTTGGCGGCTTTCCTTCCCGGTTTTCGGATTCTTTGCAGGAGGCGACTCTGGGATCTGTGAGAAAACAGAACATTACATCAATTACATTATAACAGGAAAGATTTCTTCTAAATTCAGGTGTGTCAAACAGGGTTGTATGTTATCAAATACTTACCAATTTTCTTTTAGCTTTAGCTCTGCGGGGGTTGTAGGTCATCCTGCGATGCCTGAGATTCCTTTTTCTCTTCAACCGGATAGCATTCGATGACTGCAGTATATTCTTTTTTAGTTTTGCCCCAAACCACTTTTACTTTTTGTCCTGATTTTAACGGAGACGGGTCGATGATTGTTGAGCGGTAAACATCTGAAAACTGTCCGCGACTCCAATTGATTCTGGCAATTTTTTTCTCCATTTTTCTCTCAGTGATCAGTTTAGTGTCGATTCTAAGTGCCTTAAAACTCTCTTTCAACCCTTTTTATACCATTTGTTAGACTCGGTCGGATCAAAAAATCCCTTTTGCTGATTCGCTTTCCCAGGTAACACTGTTATGCAAACTAAGTTTATTGTTTATACTAACTTCACACAAACAATACGTTCCGCATCCTCTCGCGTGTCTATTAGAATATTAATAGACCAGCAGATTAAAGGATTAGTGTTGTTATTGTTTGTCTACAAAACTTTGAAGTGCTTTTGTCGGTGCGCAAATTCGCTTGCCTTTAAACACTTTTTTGCAGCACATGGTCAGGATCAAACAAGAGTGGTTTAACTTAGGCGAGTACAGTGATTAATTTGCTTCGAAATAATTGAATTACATTTACCTAACAGACATTTTTGCCTCCGTCAATTGGGATCAATCTTTTAGTAAATTGCGTGGAAACGTTTTTCAAAGCCTTTGATGATGAAATATCTATCAGTTCTTAGTTCTAGAATGACTCGCGCTCGCGCATGGATAATTATACAAAAAAATTGCGCTGCGAAAGTGTTACGTGGCATAGCTCCTCGCAATAAAAGAACTTTTTTAACGCACAAACCCTCTGAAACAAGTAGCCATGGAATAATTAGAAAAAAAATGCCGCCAGTCCGGAAGCCTTTTCACACTTTATTCAATTTGTTTAAACATCACACTTTCGGTGCATGAATAGAACTGAAATGGAAGCTAATTATGATAGACCTAATTTGCGTTTGAATGTACGCTATTTTTGATAAACAAACTCATCAATAGACTGTTTAAAACAAGGTCTAAGAGCCTGTTCTAAAAAATTAAAGTCGTTCAAACCATAAAAACGCACGTCTAATTAAAAAAAAAGATAGAAATAGACAAACAAAATTTCCTTAAATATTTTTCCATACTAAAAGATGGTTTTCAAGAATTTCAAATTTTCAAGAGCTGCGACTTTTGATTAGTGAAATTTAAGATTCAAGAAATTAGGATTTAATATTTCTCTGCTTTTTTTTATATTCGCTCAAAGCTCGACAAATAAATAAATGTCAGTTGCGTTGTCTATTGGGAGGGTAGTTGCTAGACTGTAGGTAAAATTGGTATGAAGGAATTATTATTATTAGTTTGTTACTGTAATTTATTGATCATTGACTTTATCACATGTGGTGGCTCCTAAAAGAGCCATTTTTAGCGACCTACAATGCAATGTCGAATCCGCATTCGACGAAGCAGGGTGCGGTGGCTCCTCAAAGAGCCGTTTTAATACTTGGTTGCAGCACCTTCAGCCTCCACCACGGCTGGAACTGCCTTGTGCAAAACATGATCGATGTATTTTGCACACTTCTCTGGCCTGACTTTCTTCGACCAGAACTTTTTGATGCCGTCCACCAGCTCTTGTTTGTTGCGTGGCTTGACTTTCGACTCCAAAAAAAACTTGAGTTCGTGCCACAAGTTCTCAATCGGGTTCAGATCAGGGCTTTCTGCAGGCGTCTTCCACCAGTTGATACCCTTCTCCTCAAAGAAGGTCTTTGCTCGGTTAGAAGTATGCTTGGGGTCATTGTCTTGCATAAGACGATGATTGGGCAGCTTCTCTCTAACGAACGGGACCAGGGTAGTTTCTAGAATGTTACAGAACAGAACAGCATCCATGATGCCATCAAAGATGCAAATCTTTGTGGCACCATGTCTGCTAATTCCACCCCAAACATGAACTTTAACTGGATGCTTCGGTTTTGGCTTGCGCTTCATCGGTTCGTTGATCTTCCGGTAGCAGGTACGGCGGTACTGCTGAAGGGAAACGGAGCATTCGTCAGTGAAGATCACATTGTCAAATGTGTCGCCAGTTTCCAACACACGTCGAGCGTACTCCAGTCGTTTCACTTTGTTCGGAGCTCGGATGAGCTGACAATATGCTGTCTTCTGCAGAGTCCAACCAAGCTTTTTTCTCATTCTGCGTACAGTGGATGAACATACGGAAATTCCATATCTTTACAGCTTCTTCTGGATCTGCCCGCTCGTCATCTCGTCATTTTTCTCCATTTGTTGGTCGATGAAGGCTTTTCCTTCCTCGGACAGCTTCTTCGGTCTACCAGAACGCGGTAAGTTTGCCACGGAGCCGGTAATTCTTAGCTTTTTCACGATTCGCGTAACACTAGCGAGACTGACGGCCAAATCTTCGTTCTTCAAAGATCTTAAAATTGCAACTGGAGGGAGACCTTGCTTGTCAAGGACCTCGATTCGAGTTCTCGTATAATTTGATACTTTTGGCATGTTTGCAAGTTCACTATTCGTGTGCTTGAAGGCGAATGAATGTGGAATCTGTTGTCTGTTTCTAGTACGCGAGGTGTTGCTATGGTAGCAATAATAGCAATTTCGCATGGGGACTAGCACTACAGTGGGAAACATTCTGTGCTTTTACACAACATACATATTGTTCTCGGTAGCTTTTGTCCCGAATATGTCAACTTTCCGTTATGAAACTTCAATATTTTTGACATTTGGGATGAAGTTTATATTTACGTTTTCTTCGTGGACTAACAAGGTAAGTTTAAAAGAACAATTTTACGACGTAATTATGAATTTATATCTGTAAACACGCTTTGTCCGCGGCACAAGAGAACGATTGAGAGGAAAGATTCCCATTTACATCATAGCGAACTTTGCTCGAAAAGACTCTAATCTTCGCTCGAAAGTTCGCAAATTATCGCTTGAAAGTTCGCGGCGAATCACCGCACACAGCGAAAAACTGCGCGAAGGTTCACGCATATCCAAACTACGGCAGCCCACAAGGGTCACGAACCTATTTGTTTTTTTTAATGTTTGTTTTCGTTTTTATTTCTTTAATATTCGTTTTTGTTTTTGTTAGTGTTTTTTAGTTTTGTTTTTGTTTTTGTTTTTGTTTTGATAATGTTTACTTTCGTTTTTTTTTAATGTTGGTTTTTGTTTTCGTTTTTACTTTTTTAATATTCGTTTTTGTTTTTGTTAGTGTTTTTTATTTTTGTTTTGGTTTTTGTTGTTTTCATGTTCGTTTTTGTTTTTGTTTTTGTTTTTTTTTTAATGTTTACTTTCGTTTTTTGTAATGTTGGTTTTTTTTTGTTTTTTAATGTTTGCTTTCGTTTTTGTTTTTTAAATGTTTGTTTTCGGTAGTGTTTCTTATTTTTGTTTTTGATTTTGTTTTTTTTCATTTTCCGATTTAGATTTTAAGAAAAACAAAAAGGAAAACCAAAAATTTAAACAGAAGCAAACAAATTACCGAAACAAAAGAAAAAGAAAACGAAATTTACCAAGAACAAAACAAACACCAAAACAACCATTAAAAAAACAAAAACCAAAACCAAAACGAAATCGCTAAGTGTAGACCATCATTCTTTGCTGGCGGTATCCATGACGTGTTCTTTGCTTGGTCTTGCTTTCCCGTTCATTCAGCGTAGTCACGCGTCTCAGTAACACCAACGCTACTACGGTTTTTTTACGGCTTATTTACTTGTCTTGGGAGAATAACATGGCAAATACAAAGATTTCAGGTAGGGACAATTGATGTTTCTTTTTTCTCTCTCTCCCCTTTCTGTGTGGGTTTATCTGGTAAACAGTTCCCATATAATACTGCTTCTTCTTCTTTAGCTGCAACTGTTGACCACAAAGGAGTGTTGAGGGGTCGTTGTACTCTTTGCTCGTGCCTGGGTTACCGAGAAGCAAAGGACTCTAACAAATGCGGCAAATGCTCATGTCCTTCCTCGGTGCACGTAAGTGAATTACGGGTCAACTCCAAGTTGTCCTCTTTCGACAACTGGAGCAACCATGCAACATTTCGTATATTTTTAGCTATCGTGTTTTTAAAAGATATAAAGTTTCTATCGCTGTAAAAATCTTCACTCCAACACCAAAGCCTCAATTATTGAAACATTTATGACGCACGCATTGAGGAATGCCACAAATTGTTCACTAGATGCTTTTGAAAGATACACTTAGTTGCGTTTACAATTGGAGGCTTTTACAGTTTCGACTATACTCCAACCAAGGTCACTTGAGCAAATTAATTGCACCTTGACCACTGGCATTTTATAACTCTTAAAATAGTTACGAATAAAATTGACCACAAATCTGTTGCCTTTGCAATGGACAGCTTCATTAAATGGATAATTTGTGGAAAACCATTATTAACCTACATTATTTTTATTAGTTAAATTAGTGGAAAAGCTTAGCTGTATGTTTCTTTTCCCTCGTATTTTCAGGAGGCGATGTCAGGATGTGTGGGCTCAGAAGCGTGCAAGTGCTCGCAGTTTGTCCAGGTACCAAACACGAGAGACTGCTACACTTGTGGCCATCTTGCCAAAGAGCACAAAGGTTTAGGAAGAGTCGCAGTGGAAGGTGATCTATGAATGGATCTTTTGTTGTCGTTTTTGCTGGGGGTGTGTTTCAGGGCTTCTGGATTCTCCCCTTTCTAAGTTTTAAATTTTCAAATGGCATGAAAAGGCTACCTGATCGAGAGCACCTTGCCGATGAAAAGTCCACCTGCCCACAAGATACCTCGTACCTTTGTACCTCGTTTTTCCCTTCTTTAACGTGGAATGCGCCTGCGTTCTGAACGGCTGGGCTGTATATCTGATGTTTCTAGAATTTCATTTATTTCCGACGACATGAAGCCCCTCCCCCTTGCAGAAAACCTGGCGTAGCTTCTTACTGATTTTCTATAGAAAGTTGGCGTTTATTTGCATGTTCACTCTCCTTTTCGCAGCAACGTCATTTCAGACATCATCGGCGGCTTCCTCGGCTGGCCGCGCAGACGGCGCGGGGACGTCTGAACAAAAAGCATGACAACTTCACGCCGATTTAAGTGTGTACCCCGAACATGCGGCATTTCGCCGAAGACCGCAAACTCTTTGATGTAGGTGAGATGTTTTTCTTTTGTTTACAGGGGAGAAAGAAGTCCTTTGAGACCAGGGCACTGTGCTGCTTGATTGATTTCATAACTTTTGTGTGTATCACACTTCCTGAAAAAAAAAAACGATCAGACAGCTTGCTAAAAAGGCCACTTCAACAGAAGAACAAAGTAAATAAATGTAAACTCGAATATCGGAATAACAACAGTAGCAACGCGTACCTAACACGCGACACGGCTTGATTGGTAATAATTCTTTTTTTTTTCTGATGGAAACTTGCGAGCTTGAGTAAATGAAAACGAACTGTTCTCTGAACGGATGTTTAGTAAATTTACGATTTTACTTTTCTTTACAGTTACGCTTACTGAATTCCTCCCACTTGATAGAAAGCCGACAAGTTATGACTTTAAAACAAGCTATTAAACAAGCGATCAGATATGTGATGCATTTCATTCAATTGGCTTAGGACTTTAGCATTGAGCTTCCTACTCTATCTGCCGTTCTTCCAGCTTCTTTCGACTTTCTCCGCTTGAAACCGACTTCTTCGTTCGAGGAATTTCATTGCGCGTGTATTTTTTTCTTTTGTGACAATTGCCTCGTAACGATGCGCGAACTAGATGCCGCGTTATTGGTCAGTTTTACATCGTTGACATGACAACCTTGTCTATGTCACGACACGACAAAGTGAGACGAAAACAATTACAACAGCTGAAATTTCGAAAGCCGTAACTAAAAAACTGTTGTTGAATGAAATCGTCAGTGAAATAGCATCAAGAAATGTGAGGGATAAGCGGATGTTTGTAGATCAAGCTGATGGAGGACTCTCCCAGCCGAAGACCGTGGCCTGAGAACTTTAAACCGACCGTGATACGCGGTAACAAATACTTTAGAATCGAAGAATCTCTTCTTCTCGTTTTGGGAGTGAAAATCCATGTAAAGAAGAAGGGGTATAAAGATCTAGATAACCTTCTAGAAAGACACGGTAAGACGAGTTTATGATCTTTTTTAATCTGTAAGCAATGATCTAAATAATTGACTACCGCAATCAAACAAACGACGCAAAAAATCGATAATGAATAAGCTCGTTCAGTTTCTTAGTTGAGGTTGTTGTTATCGATCAAGGACGGAAAGATGTGATTCATACCTTATTTTCAAACATGGGCACACTGCCACTTCCTTCAAGCACTGACAAATACGAAGGCATTATGACTCGTGCTTTGATCAAGATTTCTTTTAAGTGTTCAGAAGCCTCCTTCCCCTTTCATTGCTTGTGAAACAAAAGTGATGCTTTTCAAAATGAAATATTATTCTCTTTCAATGTTAACCTTATATTTGATAATTTTGACTTATGTGTTACACGATAAATAATCACAGCCATCAAAGGGCACTGGGCAGTGGTTTTAATTTACAATTTAAGTATACACAATTCAGTAAACCGAATGTGTCTGACCTGGTACAAATATACCGGTAATGAAAATGAAAATGAAAAAAAGTTACAAAACAAGGATGTGGTCTTTATTAAGATTATCATTAACCTAAAGAAGCACCAAAACCCCAATAACCTTTCTGTAGGCTGCATGTCAGCTACAAGGGTTATCAACTGTATCAGCTGTGTGGTGATTCAAAAAATACTGAAGCATTATGAATGAGTTTTACACTGCCTAATAAAATATATGAAAAAATAATTTATTCTTCGATTCTGACTGGCTGAGAGCAGTGCAATACAAGTATTACACCAGTCCAAAAAGTGTAACACCAGTACAAATTAAAATTTTGTGCGGAATCTGAAAAAATTCTGGAATGAGAAAAATGAATTCAAGAAAGATATTCTAGCACTTCCTACATGCAAATTCTTTCATGTCTATATTATTAACAAGTAATTATACACGGTTTTTCTCGTTCAATTTGAAATTAATTGGCACTTGTGAGTTTTTCAAAAAGATGAAATTGCACTTGTCGAAGCTGCTCATTCAATTTCAGCTTTTTGCAAAACTGAACTTGTGCAATTTAATTCCAAATTTAACTTGAAACAGTTTCATTGATTGCCTATACATAGATCACAATCACAGATGTCAGCTACTAATAAGGTGGAAAGAAACCAATAAAAAATTGCTGAACCTGTAGTTCAAACTGTTTCTAAGACATCTGTTAAGATAATTGTCAGAAAAGTTATGCACTTCAGTTATTTTGATAAAGCATTATTTGGGTTAAAAATTATACCCATGCAGATGTAAAATGAGGATGTTTTTCAGGAACCAAACCTTCAGAAGTTGTTCTTGAATATTGCATGATTGATTTTACTTCGTCCCCTTAAGGTTTAGTTGTACAAGATGAATATCTCTTCAAAAATGGAACGAAGCTCCGCACCCATATTTCCTGCAGAGCGGCAATATTGGTCCTATTTGCTTGCACAAGTTCAAGGCAAGGAGAAGATGTCAACATTGCAAGAGACCTGCGTTGTCATTTAATAGACATATTTGCGAGTATCGCTTCTAGTACATCTGAATGTCTAGAACCTGCACATCAAGAGCTAACTCCACTCTTGGAACCAGCACCTGCTGTAACACCAGCTACTGGGCCATTCTTAGAACCAGCAACTCCTGTTCCACCACCTACTTCTGAGCCACTCTTGGAACCAGCAATGCCTGTAACACCAGCCACTGGGCTGCTCTTGGAACCAACGACTCCTGTGACACCAGCTACTGGGCTGTTCGTAGAACCAGCAACTCCTGTTCCACCACCTACTTCTGAGCCACTCTTGGAACCAACGACTCCTATGACACCAGCCACTGGGCCATTCTTAGAACCAGCAACTCCTGTTCCACCACCTACTTCTGAGCCACTCTTGGAACCAACGACTCCTGTGACACCAGCTACTGGGCTGATCTTAGAACCAGCAACTCCTGTTCCACCACCTACTTCTGAGCCACTCTTGGAACCAACGACTCCTGTGACACCAGCTACTGGGCTGATCTTAGAACCAGCAACTCCTGTTCCACCACCTACTTCTGAGCCACTCTTGGAACCAGCGATGACTGCAACCCCAGCTACTGGGCTGCTCTTGGAACCAGCAACTCCTGTACCAACACTCACTACTGGGCCAATCTTGGAGCCAGTGACTCCTGTACAACCACCTACTGCACCTGTTTTGGGAATGTCATCCAAGTCTAAATCTGTTTCTACTGAAAGTCTTTTGCAAAGAGAGCAAACAATTAGGAGTCAACAGCAGCAAAAGGGACGCAAGTATAAATCAAGAACTGTAGTTCGTCGACTTAACCTGCAAAAAGAAGAACTAGCACAATTGGCTAAAACAGTTCACCATGGCAGTAAGCAAGATTTCCTTTCATCATTGGCACAGTCGGTGTGTCACTCAAAGTTTGATTCACTGATACACCATTCTGATGACTGGGATGGATCACTTTCACCACAAGACATATTAATGTTAGCAAAACAAGCATACGACCCTTTGAAAAGAATGAGCGTGTACAACACAATCATAACAGAGTCTGCACCACAACACTACCATTTGTCTGCTTCAGATGTCTTAGACATTCAGGACACAACAAGTGCAACTGAAATTGTTCGTGCCTTGAGAAGAAAGCTGCCTGGTTTTTTGGATTCAGAACGAAAAGTAAATGCCATCAAAGCCAAGTTTGTTAGAGAATTTGAGGTTGTGTGGAAACCTGAGAGAACTCATTCTGGTTGGCAAATCAATCCTCAACGACTGCGGGAGACGTTGTGTTATCTTTACTGGTGGCTGCCTGAAAACGAATGGTGGAAAATTTATGGGGATGGTCGGAATTTCGGTGGAAAGGACTCTGTTGCCTTAACGCTGAATGTTCTAAATAATGAAGCAATGTTCAATGGTGTAGGATACCACAGTCCTGATGAGTACTGGCCAATTTTCATCTTCTATGGCAAAGACACAAGGCTTAATCTAGAACTAAATCTGAGAGATCCTTGCAAAGAAGGAAGTTTGAACAAGTGGATTGAAGCAATGTTGGACAATGGCCACAAAGTTTTCCTTTCTGGTGACTCCAAATTTTTTGACAATTTATTAGGTGGAGGTTTGGACCCAACTAGTGAGGATGCTTTCACTATGTACAATTATGAAACCAAACAAACCAGAAGTCAAGTTGGCTGTCATTCAGGACTACGGTCTGAACTTTGCAGAAGAATTGAAAGAGAGCACCCAGAATCGCTACTGCCATCACTTCCTACCACGCATTACATTCCAGATGGCAATCACTGTTTTTGTCGATTAACTGAACATATGGTTTTTGACCGCTGCATGTCATGCTTGAATTTGGAAAGTCAACCTACTATGGGCCCAGCTGCAAAGGATCAAACACTGGGACATTTTTTGGCTAACATCAATGCCCGAGGGGTTAGAAATGGTGCATTCGAATTGCATTTCGATGGCAAGAAGTTGGAGCAAGTTACTCTCAACGTGAATCATGCAGAAACAATTTCAGCCCCTGCCAGTCACTTTGTGGACAATCAATACTCAGAAATTTTGGACAATGTAGCAAGCAAAGAAGTCACATTTGATTTGCCAAAGAAACTGCAGGAGCATCTCAAGTGGCCTACTCCTCAGATTTCAGAGTATCAGTTAGAAACAGAGCTTTGGAGGGTGCACTGGGAGCTACATGAACTGGAAAGGCTGGATGAAGATCCAAGGAAATATTCAAACAGGCTCAAGCCAGGTTCATCACAAGGGTCTTCTGATCCTAAAGACTACCGTTTTGGACTTACTGAAGACGAAATCCACAGATATGTGGAACTTGCTGATCTTTATCATGCTATGACTTTATTGCGATATGGTTCTTCAAAACTGTACCCTTACTTGATGAAACGAGTTGATGTCTTCCCTCAGATGCTCCAAGAGCTACCTTTTCATTCATTGTTCCGGGGTGGTACTGAAGGTGGTGAGAGAACACATTACTTGCACCAGTGTTTATACTTTGGACACTCTGCGAGAGGTGGTGGCTGGAAATGTCAAGACCCAGTTATCACTCTTTTCAGATGGTATTACAGGTTCCTGCGAAGACGATTGGCAAATAGCCCATCTGCTGTACAAGAAGCTTATGATCACTATGTGAAAGAGAAATTTGAAGAGGATGGGCTTGACTACAATGCTGAAATGAGAGCAGCTGAGCATCCAGCTTCTAGTGACCGTCACACAGTGCAAACCAACCAACCTGAGGAGTCCAGTCCTGTTTCAGAGCAGACGGACTACATCGCAGAACAGTGCCTTTCAAGCCAGCCATCACTGGTGCAAACTGATGATTTATCAGAACCAGTCCTGTAAGATTCCATTGTTGATTCCTCTCCATCTTCAAAGTTCAAAAGAGGAGACACAGTCTTTATTGAAAGAGGTGGCAAGACTACCAAGGCTATGGTCTGTGAAATTACAACCCAGAAGAAGAGATTGAAAGTAGCAGTAGCTCCAAAAGAACGGCCTGTATTAGTGGAAATTTCCAATCTACAAGAGCCAGTACCTCAAGTTTTGAGTGGTTTGACATTTGCTATATCAGGCCGACTAAATGACAAGGATAGAACTAACATCAGTAATGCTGAACAACTAATCCCTGTAATCTTGCGTAATGGGGGAAAAGTCTACAACAAAGACATTTCAAAAGTTCTGGATGCCAATTTCATCATGGTTACATCACAAAAGGAACTTGATAAGGATATCAAAAAAATAAACAAACCGATCATCCATGCTTACCGATACAAGTGGCCAATAATTTCAAAGCTCTTTGTTCTACAAGCAGACAAAGAAAAAACCATGCCAGAGATCAATCAGTACAAGTTAAACTTATCAAAATTGGATAATGCCCCTGAAAGTTCTTTACTGCAAGCCAAGCCTGTAAAGCAGAGCGAACTCCTCAATCAACGCAAAAGAAGTGCTCACAGAGATTTAAAAAAAATGTTGCGGCAAAAGCGAAAGTTAGCACAAGATGAAGAGCAAGACAGTGAGAATGCACCTAAACAAGAACCAAAACGAGCAGCAAATGGTTACATTGTGTTCTTAAAACAGGAATACACAAAACTTGCAAAGGAAAATCCAGAAAAGAATTTGAAAGAAATCAATGTCATGCTGGCAGAGAAGTGGAAGTCCATCAGTGAAGAAGAAAAACTGAAATACAAGGAACTTGGAAAAACTGAGTTCCAGCAGAAAACCGATAAATGGAGCAAAGCACAGGAAGAAGCAAGAGCTGCTGAACAGTCAGAGTCACAAACTTTCGCATTCTTGCGAATGAATTAATCGGCTGAGTGCAGTATAAATTATCAGAGTTTTGATGGTCATGCAAATTTGATGATTTACAAAACTTAGTTGATTTATGTTGGAGAGAACTTTCAAGCAATTTTAGTAACTGATGCACAAAGAGTTAAAAACTAATGAGGAAAAATAAGATCACTTAGTCTTGATAAATGTAATAATTTGGTACATTAACTTTCCGAAATTAGTATTACCAGTGTATTTCTCTCTAGTTCTTTTTGCACAATGTAAAAAAAATATATTTTTTCTTCTATATTTAGAAATTAAAGTGTTTTGGGACAGTTTTTCTCTTCATATGTAATGGGGAGAGATTCCATTCTGGTCACTTTGTGGCTTAATAAAGTTTCTTTCAATAAAATTAATGCAAGTCTGTTTTTGTTTGATTCAGTTAAAGAATTCATGTCTGGGCAAGGTTATGATATTAGGGACAGACAATTTTAATTGTTAGAGGGTGGCAAGGGAGTGAGCAAAAATTGAATCACATTCTTCTAGTTTTGCCATGAGCAATGATCAACATAACAAGAAACAGGCATTTATAATTATTAGAATACAGCAGCTGAAGATTGATTCCAGATCCCTTTAGGTCTTGATTCCTGATCCTGATTGTAAAGAAAGGTCAAGGAAGACATTTTTTGTGTATAACTAACACTGCTAAGAACTATGGCAGGGTTTTTTTTTCTAGAGAGGGAAAGGAGAGTGAGGGGAGGATTGCATATTTAAGCAATAGACCATGTTTTCCGTGTTTACATAGCCTCATCTAAACAACAGGAGGGTTGGGAGAATTCACGACAGTTGTGCAAACCTGAGATGTAGTTTAGGGTTTGCATAACCTTCGAGAATTCTCCCAACTCTCTGAGTGTTTAAATGAGATTATGTAAATATGGAAAAAGAGCTCTATTGCCATTCTTAAAATATGTACGAATCTAAAACATCACAACCATGTTTGCATTTTCTCATCTAAACACACTTATGGACCAATGAGGGCGCGCATAGTAGCTCAGTTATTTTATAAAACAAGGGGTAAACCATGACCCACGACGGCCCATGGCCGCGTGGTTAACAAGATCTTTTACATCTTATAACTGCGCTTTATAAAATTTAACTCTTTCAGTTAGCATTCACTTTTCTTGGTTAAAACTACAAAAATTACTCCCAAACTACAGTTACACCAATCATGGTCGCCCCTGGCAAATAAATATCATAAGTTGTACAGGGGTGGGGAGTGGGGAGAGGAAATGTGCAAGAACTGAAGTGGTAAAACAATAGACTATACAGTCAACTCTCTCTCTAAGACCACTTTATTAAGCAATCACTTTGAAAATAGTTTTTTTTTCCTGGGAGTTTTAAGGACAAAATAAGAAATCTTTATGCATCCTTTACTAACAAGTTGCTATGAATGACTTTAAAAAGAAAGAAAACAAACCTCAATAAAACACACTTTTGTGGCCAGTAACTACTAATTACAAGGAAAACTCCCTAAGCTGACCAAACTACAGTGGTCAGGAAAAATTACTGAGAAAATTGTTTAGTCATGGTCACTCTATAAAATGCTTTTGAAACATAAATTGAATGAGTCAACTGCTCAATCCATTGACAAAATGCCAATTTTTTCTTCTGTCAGCCACCCAAAGTTACTATTAAATACATTTAATTTATACCTATCAAATAATGTTTGAGTGGTCATAACTTCTGTACTCGAAGAGGACCCAACTGCATGTAGTTTTATTAAAGGTTAAGTTATAAGAGGCATCACCTATCTGATGAACCTTGTGAACAACATGTACATTTGGTAGTCTAAAAATTTGACATAAAAAACAATTTTGTTTATTTGTTTCCTTTTCTGGGGAGCAATGGGTCCTGTCTGAGTACAACAGTTTTTGTTTGATAAAATCCCTAGCTAATACATGCATGAACTCCTATAGGTTGCTGTAAATGGAACATTTGACTCTGAATACTGAAAATTGAAACGCAAACTCATAGATGACTTGTGTACATACAGTCGAACCTGACATACATACTTAAAATGAGACTGGGAATTACCAGGCTCTAATATCTTAACATCCCACAGTGCCCCAAGTAAGCTGTCTAACTTTGCAACATCTTTCCCTTTGTAAACAACTTGAAACTGGTCCTTACTTGAAAGGCCAAAGATTTGAGTGTCAAGCACAGGATCAAATATGCCAAGGTGAAGTGGCTGTGCAGGACGAGTAGCACTGCGTGAAATTCCAGACCACACACCTTGGCGTATTTGACTTGCTAAACAACTCTTCCTTAGGTCTAACAAGTAAGGAACATTCCCAATATTACTCTTTTGACAACTTAGGACCCTCTCCCAACCCTCACAAATAACCTTATCCACAAGATTCCTCACCCTTGAATTACTGCTAACATTTGTCCTAAGTACTTGTTTTGGATCCCTGAGAATACATGAAACATCGGGGAGAAAATTGTCAACCTTATCATTAACAACTGAACAAAGTACAAAATTAAAAGTATATTGATGGCCCAGTTTTGAAATGGAAGTGCAAACAAAAATTGAATTTCCAGAAAATGTCAGAGTATAAAATGAACCAATACTAATTACATCACCAGTGGGATCAACATAAAAACAAAACTCTAAAGTGTTATTCTCAGTGAGGTCTGAAGACTGAGCGTGTGGCTGTTCCACAGGAGTTTGGCTTCTGTTGACTACAGCACTTTTCCTCTTCCTCTTCCTAGTTGATGGTTCTTCATCTCTGCATGACACCTCCAATTCCCACACATTAACAGTTTGTGTTGTGCCATCATGCAGCTTTAGAGTAACCTGAAAAGGAACAAAAAATAATCCAGAGTCAGGAGTGTAATATTTAAATCATTGTACATGTATGTTGCAATAATCAAATTATACATCATCTGGCACAACGAGGACAGAATATAATGGTCATTAGCATCCTTTAGAAACCCCACAATCAGTTGATCAACGGTTGAGTGGAAACACTAATAACCTGGTTTTTAACATTGTCAATGAAATTGTCAATTCACTTCGAATTAATTATAATGAAGATGTAGGTAAACAAAGTCAAAAATACTAGATGAAAATGTTGACAAACAAACTACAAAAGTCAAAGGCTCGAAGTAGAGTTTGGATTGTTCAGAATAATCTTCACATTGCTGACACTTAAACAAAAGGAACTTGCACTAAACTCAACGGAATTTTTGCAGCTAATTTGAAACTGCACACATCATCTTATTTATACACAGCCGTGTGCGTACATAGAGATTTCGTTCATGATGCCTCGATAGGAATTAGATAGGACTACACAGGTTGTATGTATGTTGTAGTTGTGTTTATCCGGCACTTAAGGCAAAAAAGTGAACAAAAACATATAGTAACAAATTTTGCCAGCTTTCATAATTATTTCCCTTGCTAACTATGGTGCGATCAATACTAAGGATACGGGTATGAATAAAGCAAAGAATAACCAAGATTTGTTGACATTGAACGAATTCACCTATCGCTATTTCAAGAATCCAAGGAAATCGTTAAGGAGAATATACATTTTGATATATGAGCTATTAACCAAATACAGGAGTAAACATACCGCTTTACGGATGGGATCAGACCAGTGCACTCTGACCTCTTTTCCAGCTAAATACACTTCATCGCCTGTCATAAGCTTCTTTAAATTTGGACTCTAGGAATGGAAAAAAAGTAGAATTAAAAGAGAGATCACACACAACAGTCAAAATGGTTACGAGGTATACTCAAACGACAACCGAAACTGTTGAAATGTCAGGAAGGTTAGATTACTTTTACCTTTTTATTGGCAAAACGACATGGAACCAAGACATCTTCTTGTGTTTTGCTTCTTACTTCGTTGGGATCAATGATTTCTCGGTCCCACTCGTGCTTCCATGGAGGGAACGTCACAACAACAGAGGCATCTCGTTTTTCGATCACCTTCGCAACTGCCCACACTCCAAGTTGATCAACGGCTTCGATGTTCTCACCGACAGTAAAATTCATCGCGATCGGAGTAATAAAGCTAAGTGTCAAGAAGGACGAGATCGATACCGAGCAAAGCGATCAGAGTAAAAGGTGCTGTTTAGTGAAATCATTTATACCCGAAACTGTTTTTCAATTTGCATAACAGAAATCATGTCTTTGTTTTTAAAATTTACATTACAATTAAACTTTAACTTAAACTTTAACTGGCTCACGTAGTGGTTCACGAGCGATGCTCCCTAGAGATAAATCAGATTCGCGTGGATTCATGGATTCAGCTGGCTAATATTGACATTAATTTTTCAACCGCGCGGTTCTCCGAAATATGATCCCAAAACATTCTTGTGAGCAAAACTGTCAACATTGCACCAAATTATTAAAGATCTCTTTATGAAGCGCTCCGAACGCTTTTGATATTAAGTTATACGAGATTTCAACTGCTGCATTTTGAGAAAGTAAAGTAAAAGAATCGTCAAAGATTTATTTTTAACGCAAGCGGAACAAGCTTTAATCATTTAACATTCGAGCGGGAAGCCAAGGCGCAATCGCCGTAATTAACTTGGCGGACTTGAAACTTCCTCTTGCGATTATTATATTATTTCGATTGGCTCGTATTGATACCCTCCTTTCAAAAATACATATTAAAAATTCAACATTTTCTGATAAATTTTAAACTTAATCCATTCAACTACCCTGTGACTAAAGGTATCTGAGCTAATAGAATTGACCATGCATCACACGCGTCGCGGCGGTACACAAAAGACTGCTCAAAAATTCTAACTTCACCATTCAAAAGCGCCCCGCTTGGCGAAAAAAAGACGAATTTCGGCTTACAGTGATCAAAATTCTTCATTCAAGATCTCTTTTTCAAGCTCTGAAAACGCTCTATTTTCAAAAATACAAATAAATGTTCGAAGCATTTCGCGAATAAGTTAAAATCCATAAAATGTCTGCTGAAGTCTCTGGAATTCATTCACACATCAAGAACAAAAGGATACGTTTCACAACTTTGCCGCTCAAGCTCGCTTGATTATGCCATTGTGCCAGTCCTTTATAATCTCTCTCCAAAATATCTCACCTTTTTCCAAGCGAACACAGCCGAACTTCTGCGACGCGTGTTCGGTGGCTACCGAAATGAACACCCAAAGGAATAAACCTGAGCCCTGAAGCTAGTATTTCCAGCGGAGTCACCCATTTCCGAATGACACACTTAAATCGGCGTGAAGTTGTAATGGCTACACGTACGTAAGCCTCCTGTACCATTTTTCCAATAAAGTGGGAACAACATTCCGGCTACTGGGTTTTGCAAGCTTTAGTTTCTTGACAAAAATTGTTATGTGCTCAGTTAATTAATATCTATTATTTCTATTCATGGAAGAGATTAGTGAAATCCAACCACCATACCGAGAGACCCACGGGATGCACATAAATTTTCTGTAGCTGGACCATGAAGGGAATATTGCACTGTGACGCGCCGCAATGGAGTCCACTGTTCAAAAATAACATTTTGATTCTAAAAGTATGTCTGTTTATGGTGCCTCCGAAATTTTAAAAAAAATGTAGGCTGTCCTTATTGAAGCTGTACAGCGTCTGTTCGCTCACAGGAATCGTATAAGAGAATTTGTTAAAACAGAGTTTCAGCTTGAGTTTTCAGGGGTGGAGATCACAATTTGGAGCTGCCGAGCTTGCTGATGTGTCCATTAGAAGAGTGTGAACTGTTCTACTGCATTGTCATCTCGTCCTTAGAGAAGGGAGAATTCGTCTATTACCTATCTCTTTATTACCTGCGCGATCTCCTCAATGCATGGGCTCATTGATGAGGCTGTATTGAAAAGTTTCCATTAATTGTAGCCTGTATGCCACTTGCATAGATTCATTGGATATTTTCAATGAACGAAACGCTGATTTCATGGCGGTGAAATTATGGCTAACATGCGCGCTTTTTTCAAAAATATCAGAGGCATTTACTTGTACTTGAGTCTTTATTTCTCTACCTATTTCCAGGTTTCAGTGAGATGCTTCAAGCCAACAAATCTAAACGAAAGCAGTCCACTGACAGCAGCTTCAGTGCCGGGATACACAAAAAAGGAAAATCATCGCGAGACACAAACACCCCTACTTTTCGTAAGGTACTATCTACCACAAGCTATGTATGGAATTGATGAGTTTATTTTCTTGCTAACTGGATTACGGTTAAATGCATTGATTCCATTCATACACAGTCGATAAAAATTCAGCTGAAGCGTCCAAAATACATGCGCGGTGGAAAAAAGAAGACCTACGTGGACGTGGACGATCAAAAGCAGGTTTGTTTCAGTAATCTCCTTTCTGTTCAGTCACTCAATATTAGCGTCCTCTTTTCTGAGCGGTCTTAGTCCATTTTGTCATTTTTATTTCACGACTTAATGTTGGCATTCGTGACGCATTCGTGACGCATCTCTGACCTGTGGCTTTTGATGAATAACCGTCCACTTTTAAATCATTTTACATGAAACGAAAATTGCGAAAAGATTTTATAGATTCCTAAATATTAGGGTAAATAAATTTTTTAAGGGTCCTTGAAGTAGATTTTTTTTCTAATTATTATTTTAATTTTTGTTTCATGTTTCCCTTAGCTTTTTTTGTACCATTTCAATTTAAGTTATTGTCTTTGAAAGGCTATTTGGAGAAATTCAATTAGTATGTATGATGTATGTATGTGTGTGTGCATGTATGTATGTATGCATGCATTATCACAACTGGAAATATTTAGCTTAAAAAAGTTTTAGTACCCTTCGGCCTCAGCAACTACCACCTTACGGAGACCTCGAGCTTATAATGTAATTGTCGGCTAGAGGTTTTCCAGTGCAATCTCGTGGCCTGAGTATTACCTTTCCATTGGATGCAGCACTTTAGAATTTGACAATGAATAGCACAGTACAATGTATGCCTCGCAGAAACTGTCCACTCCCCTCTAGCTTTTCATTCAGTTGGATTCCAAATGAGCGATTTCTTTTCAATTTTTAAACAGGTCTTGTTTGGGAAGGTGACAACGCTGGAAAATGTGTTGAGAACTTGTGCTCGGGAGTTCCTGCAGATTGATGAGTCCAGATATGAAGAGGAGGTTTCCATGAGAAATCTCGATCTCTTTCTTTTGGACGGCAAAGCAAGGGTGACAGATGAGACGTACAGTTTCAACAAAACGTCTTTTAACTTTTGCTACCTAAAAGTAAGATATGGCTGGCATTTAAACTGTACATTTTTCCCTTGGCTTCCACATCATCTTGAAAGTATTTTAGGTGATTTGCCTACTTAACCAATATATCTAATGGCAACTTATTCTATTTCAATTTTATAGCCCAGTGATAAGTCCTATGGCAACATTAGTGGGACATCTTTCAACTGGCCTTCCGACTCATCTTTCTTGAGCCCTGACTCTAAACTGGCAGGGTAAGTTATGTCATGATCTAATTTAAGACTTCCTTGCAACCAGCATCGGTTGATCGTGCACGACTCAGGGTTTGAATTCGGATTCGGCTAAGGTGAAAGTCTGTAGGGCATTTGCCCACTGGACTTTTTCAGCCCCGGATGTGCACTTTGCGTCTTCTTTGTCACATTCATTTATTGATATACTCATTGCCTTTCATAAGCCCCATCTCTTCACTATCCCCGTTAGCATAATTGAAATCACACATATCCCTGCGCATGAAAAGAGAAAGGAAATTAACTATGGAAAGAACTTGACTATTATTAGGTATGTTTAAACCTTGTTGTCACTTAAATTGGTCAATTTGCAGCTCAGGAATGTCATGCTCCAAACCATCAAGGATTTCCGTCCAAGACAGTACCTCCAACGTTTCCGCATGCAGTGGTGAAGGTAGGCCCTGGCCTCATAGTTCGTATTTTGTATGGGGTAACATCCTGGGTAATTTCACAATAACATCCCTTTCTGCTTCACAGCACCGGTGATCGAGCTCAGCAAGACCAAATTGCTACAAGTTGGTAAAAGCATTTACCCAAAAGCAGGAGCTACGAACGACCAACAAGGTATTAAATATAGAGTACGTCACTTTAGGGTGGTT
>OZ026596.1:24127821-24205321 GCA_964020085.1 Micromussa lordhowensis | reverse complement strand
TTGTGTTCTTCACTACCTATTTTACAACAGTACACGACTTTTTTCCCCATAACGGAGCTCAACATTGTGACTTAAGCAACACGATATCCTGGACACCTTCATTTGGTTTGTTGCGGGGTACGCAGGAGAAAATGATCAGAGTATTTCCGTTTTCTTGGTGGACAACCCAATACCGGACCAGTTTGAGGGGGGTTTGGGATTCCGCCACCCAAGAAATTTGAAAATACAAGGGCTGGTGAGAGTTAAATGCATCAGAGCATCTTCCAGGAAAATTGACCCGTACGTCGCTACGTTCAGTTCTTAAAATGTATTTTTCTAAAGTGTTTATAGGGTCATTTCCTCCTTCCTGAGAACTTTGCTACATCTCCAATACGAAAGAACTTATGTACTTTGTGTGGCTCTACCTTTCTCAGGAAGTGCAAACACAGATGGTTGTTGCGCATCTAGCTAAACAATTCAAACAGATGACTAAAGGCATTCTAGATGAAGCTCCTGAGTAAGTACAGGACGTTCTACTTATCTTATCCAGTTACACGGTCGCCTACCAGAATAAGCATGATTTTAAACTTGAACTTCTTCTACTGATATCGAAACAGTATAAATATACAGCAGCCACCTCCACAACCATCAACCAGGAATTGTTCCGAACCCAAAGTGTGTCAATGTGTGTGCTCATTGAGGGTTTGGTGCTCGAACGGCGTAACAACTAGTTCAGTAGTTCAATATCAATGTGATGTTCACACAGCACTTTGGTAATGTGTGGTTCCAGAAAATATCCATACCCCCACCACGGAGGGAATTGGACATTCCAGGGGGGTGGGGGGGTCAAAGGCCCAGGAAATTCCGGAGGGGAGGGGGGATTAGAGGCGAAATTCACGTCCAGATGGAAGGAAATCGATCGACTCACTTTATACGTTTGATTGTGACACTTACCAACTTTCGTAGAACGTTTCGAAGTTTCAAGTAGTTAAATTACGATACTTCTAACAGTGCTGTTGCTAAAGAACGTTTTACTTCTTCCTAATAGTGCTTTGGAAGCAAACCAGCACCAAATAAAACCGTGAAATAAAGACGACTTTGAAAGGAGCGGCCATTACTCATTACCAGTCTCCATAGAGTACAATAGACAGGAGTGGTTACCTGGGGTTTACCCATGTCACGTTTCACTTTCGCAAAAATTAATTTACAAATAACTGATGCTGTTTTTATTTCAGGTCGTTTGAGAATCAACCAAGTGATGAGCACAAGCACTTCCACTTGTTTGTTCGATTTGTTTTTAAAAATTCTACTGTTACCGGCATTAACTTATTAGCGTGCCTTTTAGTATAACAGTTATATAAACACCGCGTTAGCTAGCCTGCGTTGCAGCCGGACGTGTCACGAAATCCCCGGTATGCCGGCAGTTTTGTCTGTCTAGTCTATGACGCAGGCTACCTGCTAGCCCGCGAGCAAAATAAAAGTCGGCTGCAGGCGGGCTAAACTAGATCGTTAAAAAACAAAGTCAACATTGTTGGTTCCTAGTTTAGTGAAATTACTTATCTGAGTAAACATGCCAGAGGAGTGCAAAAGAAGATCAGCGATGTTCGAAAATCTGATAGGAAAAGGAAACAACCAGCAAAATTAAAGGATTATGGCGATTGTCCAAATTTTCTCACGCATGTCGGCACGGTTGTAGATGTTCTTTGGACTGAGAAAGATCTTAAAGGAACAAACTGGGATCCTGGATGGTACCGCGGGGAGGTACAGCGATACGACGAAGATGATGACAAAATTTTTGTGTTTTATTTCAAAGATCGCACTGTATATAGTTTAAACGTAACCGGTGCTTTTGCCGATGACATCATTCGTCCAGCTGAAAGCCAGTAACGGCTGCTGCTTGAATACCTCACTTCAAAAAGACACTGAAAAAAGAACAGTATAGTATGTGTAAGATAAGAGCCTAAGTTGTATGTCAACAAGTCTGCGACTAATTACCTGGTGTTAATGCCAGCCACCTCTTGACTTGGTTTGCCCTAAGTTTGGAAATTCCCTCTTTATGACTATCTATATTAACAGGAGACTCGACAGTTTATTGAGAAGTAGTTTCAAACAGTTGACAGCAACATCAAGTTGCAACAGCCTACGCTGTTGTTCTAAAATTACAAAGTATTTGGCAAAAATTAATCGAACTAAATGTTTCTTACACTGCATTGGAAACAGCATCTAGGTTCAATATAAATGCAAGTATTCAAGTTCGACACTGAGAAAGAAACATCCAAGTAGACCAAGGGGCAGTTCGTCGCGCAAGTATAAAACTCGACAAAACTCGGAACAACGAACGTTTTCATGAAGTTTGTTGTGTTTTCTTTGTTTCGCCCCGACTAACTGCCCCTGGTTCTCCGAGGATGAGAAATTATTTGAAAAAAACATTATTCACTAATAATTAACACCGCAGGATTCAAGGACTTTGTAGTTGTCCGTGGTGGACTGGTAACTTGCCAATGAATGTTCTTGCAGGATACTCGTTCAGAATCACTGCATTTGTGAAGCATCTTTTATACATTAGAGGCTGTCATTTGGCGAGATGAGTACAGAAAACTTGCTATTAACTCGTTAGTAACTTTTTTTCTCTTCATTACATAATTTTGCAAAAAATGCGTCGTAAAATGTGATCGCGATCGTGTTCATTTCAAGTGCGCGAAATTAACATTTCATAAATTTTGTAAACAGCTCAAAAATTGTTTATTTTCGACTAGTTTTGTAGTACCTCAGTTCACATACTGGCAATATTATATTCTACGTTTTAGACCAGCTTCTGTATACATAAGATAATAAAGTTCAGGTTATGTTTTTAGGGTAATTCGCGACTTTTAACTTACGCACGTACGCAACGATTACAACATTGTCTCAAATACGTACCAGAACTTACAACATTGTCTCAAATACGTGCCAGACGATAGATTATGGCCTCCTGTTTGTTCTTTGCTTTGAAGAATATAATGTCCAGGGGGTATGGGGGGTGTTCGACAATTTTAGGAATTTCCAGGGGGGAGGGGGGGGTTCCTGCGGTCTCTCTAAAATGGAAAATCCTAAGGGGTGGGGGGGTCCTATATGATATTCCCTCCGTGGTGGGGGTATGGATATTTTCTGGAACTACACAATACATATTTGCGTTTTTTCTTCAGTGTCATACCGTGCTTCATCCTGGAAGGGAAAGATGCTGGAGATGATGAACACGTTTTCATGATGGAAGCGGCGTTGAATGGCAAATTTGAAAAATACCTGGGCAACGACGGAACCAGTACGAGTCAGGGTTTGAATTCGGCGCATGGAAACATCTGCCTGGCGTTTGCCCACTGGACTTTTCAGTTCACGGAAGAGGCGTTGGTAGTTACAGACCTTCAAGGTAAATTTCCTTGGTTCACACAAATACTGAACTATCCCTTTGGCCGCACTGAAGCGCATTTCAGGTAATGTTGGTACGTAGTTTATTGAAATTGTGCAAACCGATCTCGCGTAACAGTCACAAAGATAACTGCAGTGATATTGACGATTGGTACAAATACATGCCAAAGAGTAGTACGGCGTTTGCAATAACGAGTTACTTGACATAACGCTGTTCGAATTACCGCGTTCGACTATATGTTGACAACCTGGTGGAAATTTACTCGTGTCGCTGACGTAAGGCGTGTCTAACCAATTTATTTTTGTAACTAGGCGTGAAACTTCGACTAACAGACGTGGAGGTTGCTACAGCAGAAAGAGGGTAAGTTTTTTCCCACCTCTCCAGGAAAAATCCTATTGCAACCGTAAATTAGGCCAAGTACTGTCATGTTAAACTCAACGGGACAACGTTACGACAAAGCGTGTTTAGGTCAGTTACCTTCAAAATTAATCCCTTTCTTTGACTTTGAACAGTTAACCACATTGCTCCCAATGTCCTTATGCCTTTTCTAGATACTTCGGCATCGGTAACCTTGGTTCAGATGCCATTGAGACGTTTAAAGAGAAACACGTCTGTAACGACATTTGCAAAAAGCTTGGTCTCCAAAACCCGAATGGTGAGTACATTTTATCTTTGTCGTTCAATGAACAAAAATTGCATATTTATGCTGTTTTAAAAGAGGGAAACGGTCCATTTAAAAGAGGGAAACGGTCCACAGTGCCTGGCAATTTGCTAACTGGTTTTTCGTTTTATCTGCAGGAGCGGCAACGCCGATTCCGAAGAGCCAATTTCAATTATGACTCTGCAGACCACGCGTTACTTGCGGGATGGGGCGTAGTGTTATATAATAGGTCCACTCCGATACAGCGAAATAGGTTTTTAGTCAGTTTTTATTGCCGCTAAACAAAATTAGACGATTACCTCCCCCCCCCCCCACCTCGATATTTACTCTGACAACATATCCTTGCAGTGAGATACAAGGGCTACATAAGCATCCTGAGCATTGCCATTGTTTATCCCTATGTCGAAAAAAGCATCAGCACGTTGCCGAAATTCAGCTGTAAGGAAGTGGGTTATTTCCTGGTTGAGGTCTTGCTCCTGACCCAAATAGAGTAGGTCGTCTGCTTCGGGCACAAAACCAGCTTCTTTAAAACCTGGATTGCAATCAGACATAACAAACATAAGCCTGTAAACAGGGGGGTTTTATCTGACATTGCCTCACGAAGGCATATTTTAACGGAGCATAAATAATACATGTGATGTTAATGACACGCATCATATTTTTTGTGACATTTCTCCTTCTCACAGTTCTTACTTAGTCCAAAATTGCAATTTACGACTTCCCTGATTATCTCTCTTTAGTCAACAAATAAAGAAGCCTACCCCGAGTATTACACTGTGATAAAACACGACGGGCATTTGACAACACAAGGAAAATGTAGGAAACACGAGCCGCAGGTAAGTGTTTTCTACATTTCTTTAGTGTTCTCAAAGGATCCGAATGTTTTATCACAGTGCAATACACGGCTTATTCATTTCCTTTATGATAAAGATGTTACATGCGCACAACAATAAAACACGCTTCTCCTATGTTCTATACTCTGATAAAAGATGGGTTTTTGACCAATCAGAGCATGCTCATGGTCCTATCTATATTATAAAATCTGATATAAATCATAAGAGGTCATTTACAGTATCTCCTCGCCTTGATGATAGAACCCACCGAGTGAAATAGAGAGGTTATGGTGGACATACTCTAGTCCAATTAGGGGTTTCACACTTTATATTCTAACTCTGTAACACGATGGTACTGTAGGGAATTAATTATCAGTTGAAAATGAAGCTTCAACCAAGAATCCAAATTGTGCGCATACCCTTCAGTTCGGGAAAATTGTAAAGGTCCTCTGGAATTCCTTGAGGTGTCTTTTTCCCACGCTGCCTTCTTATTCGGTGGGAGTTGTGTTCTTCTACAAACTCCCTCAGCTCTTTTCTGAGAAGGGGCATGTACACATACTGCAAGCACGCTCTATTGAAAATATAACAAGTATTGAACGGGTGTCATACTTAATGTTTGACTGCGAATTTCTTTTTTGTGCACATTCCACAAGATGATAAAATTAATTTACTGTTAATGTTGTTATCGACTGAACATCCATTGCTGATAAAAGACGCAGACAGCATATGCATACCTAATGGTTGATTGATTATGTAAAAATATAATTATGCACATCTTACCTGTGAAGAGGATCACCAGGGCTAAGCAAGCCATTGGCAGTAAGGTACTACAAGTGAAAATAAAAAAAAAACACGGTATATTCATATAAGCCATAGTCACATTATGTTAGCCCCTGACTGGTATAACAGGCATACAAGCAACTGCATTTAGAGGTATTATTTCTTCAATTTACCTCAAACTCTTCTTCCCAGTGACTGCAGTTGTGCTCCCGTTGGTTATGCCAGTAAGCTTCTATCCTCTGCACAAGTGGAGGTAACGAAATTTATGGTGCTAATTAGCAGAATTAGAACATGATAAAAAAATAGGATTCAAAGAAACATACACATACCAAATACATTACCGATAGTTCTCTTTTTAAAACAAAAAAGTTTGAGTAAAATGATTAGAGAAGATAAAATCTGTTGATACATTGTTAAACAGGTCATTATGTTGGCTACATGTATGTAAATGCCAATAATGGTACATTTGTATTAATTTTTAACTGAAATAAGTAGTAGATGTACCTGATTTCTCATTGAAGTGCCATACACATGGCTGTTGGAGCCTGACAAGCCATCAGTACAATTTCTTCGTAAAAACATTTGGCAGGTTGCAAGTAGAACATTCTCTGTGCCTGCATCTGACCTAGTCATAGCAGGGATAACTGCAAGATTGAAAGAGAAGAATAACATTGAAGTTGAACTGTTTGAAAACAGGTACTGGTACCTATTGATAGACAAGAAACAAATGACTTTACAGTTCAGCAGTACTCACAATGACTTATCCTAATGACTCTTTTGGGAAGTTTATTCCAGTACGAAGAACTAGCAGCCATAGGAACTTACTTCAGCTGGTAAAGCTTTTACAGTATCTCATATTTGAATGATCCTACTATACCTTGATTTGCTTGGACAAAATTAAAGTAATATTTAGCAATCAGCTTTGGATCACTGTTTGTAGCATGTGCATGGCACCACAAGATCTTCCTTGAGAAGCCATCTATGGCTGCATGAATGGCAAAGCCATAGGGCTTCAACTTGTCATTGCCATCCAGGTGCCAAATCCAGTTACTACCCTTTAGTAAGGAGAAAGAAAATTACATATGTTTATCAAAAGAAACAACAACAACAACAAAAATAATTGTGGATAGATGGTGGGGGAAGGGGGGGATGATAACTAGATAAAAACTTAAAAGAAATAAATGGTGGCTTAACATGCCTTCTCTTCCAGCTATAAATGGCTTTCAGACTATCCATGTGACTGACTACATGTAGTTGACTGAATGAATGTCAAGTGAATGGACTAAGTTAATGAGCAAGTCAATAAAAGACAGATCAAAATACCCTGAAGGGCATTGCTGTTCGGTTTGCATCTTCCACAGCAGTGAAAGAAGATATCACAAATGTAAATTGTACATTTCATTAGAGTATTTGCTGTTAACTTTGTGTAAAACTTTGATAAATTACATTACAGACATCTTCAAAGAGACACTTAAAAAAATTTTTTTTACAAGCAAGCAACCACAACAGCATTACTCACAAAACAATAGTCATATTCAGTCCCTACTTACAACTGAAACATAATCCCTCCTTCGGCATACCCTTCTCCGTCTAGCCCTCATACCAGTGCCATCAACTGTCTGCATGGCCTGGTAAACAGCAGCTCTATGAGGAATATGTTGAAAACAAAGAAATCATGTCACAATTCTTGTGATAACTGTTTGTTCTGGAGGGCAAAGAATGTTACAAATGTTTCTTTCACTGAGGATTATATCATTCGCTTAGAGAACAAAAACTTTGGTGCAGCAAAAAATTGTGTGCATCAAGTAATTTGATCCAAAATAAATTGATTTTGTTAACATACATGTGAATTTCCCTTCTTAGGGCACCTGCTTCCAATGAGCACCCAGAAATACCATTAACCCTAAATCAAACACCTGCCCCTAATTATAAACATTAACAACCAAGACTGGAGGAACCAGAAAAAGGTACCTTTTCACAGGGAGGTCATGCCGCATTCTCAAACGCTGGTGCATGTGCCGGTAGCCAATATTTCTACCTGGGCCAATCATCTCACTCTTAAAGATAACAGAAAAACGAAATTCTTATCAAAATAATATTTATTAAAAAAGATCTGCCATTTGTTGAGTGCACTAAAATGAATATTCATGTATTTCTCAATACAAATACAATAATGAAAAAGCAATAGCACTTTGTGATCATGTGGACAGAAATAAAAAAAAAAAAAAAAAATTGACATTATTGCACCTGAATATTTTTACATTTTTGCAGTTATAGTTACAGAGGCCTTTTGACATAGAAATCCAAAGCTCTTTCTGTTGTCATAAGATATATATGAAAGCACTCACCGACACAGCATTTACAATATCTCTTTGCAATACTGGCACATGGCGTTTAATGTTGAGAGCTTTCAGGCGCCTCTTCAAGGTGCGTACACTGCAAATGACATGCATATAGGCAAATGACATGCATGTTTGATAAACCTCATTCTTCTAATGTACATAATTACTTACTTCCATTTGTTAATTTATTTTATTTATTTATTTACTCATTTATTAAACTTATTTATTTATATTCACCAAAATGGGGCATGGTCTCTGGGGACAAGAATGAGGCCTGGATTGGAGTGCATGAAGTCCTGGTGCATGCACATATTGATACACAGCTGAAAACTATGGGAATGCAGGCTCTCTTTATTATTTATAAATAATAATTGGATAAGGTTTTTCCTGTATCCAGTATAATCAAGGTTGACATACGTGTGATCAGCCAAAGCTGAAGGTGGAGGCTGAGAACACTTACCAAGACCATGATTATTCTGGATATCACAAAAACAGAATCTAATAATTGTTCTATTATACATTGCTTAAAAGAAAATGTCCAAAAACGCATAATGTTGAATAAGCAAAACAGCCAGTCATATTCTGAGTTCGCTGTGTGAACCTGACACTGCTCTTGGAAATCCTGCATTGCGAGCAAAACCTCCAGATTATCAACTAATCTGCTGGCAGATTGCTGAATATTCTGTAGGTTGCACGGCTTCCCTGAAATAAGTGTTGGCTTTTATCCAATGACAAGACAGATGGTGACCACAGCGTATTATAATTCTGTTAAATTGCATTTAACTGCATGATTTAATGCATTCCGTCTACTGTACCGGTGCACTGTACCTGAACAATAAGAAAAAGAATAATGTATGCCCGCTTATTTCTTAACTAGTATACTACCAAAGTGGACAATGATATGTATCTGTGCCACAGAAGAAAATTTGACCACTTTCGACAATCGTTTGCTTCTGGGTACATATTTTGGCGCCACATGAAAGATCAGCTTAATTTATCAAGTTACATCGATTAACAGTTGAATTAGTAAGATTAAAAGGCAAAGTTCTTCGCTACGTTTCTCCCTCTCGTAATTACTAATACAGGCCAACATTAATACCTCCAATCTATACCAAAATCCCGTCTAACGTACTCCACAATCGTGGCATTTGACTTCGACTTTCTGATCCAATCGATTAGCGAGTTTTCCATTTCTATATCAACACAGAATCCAACAAAGAATTAAAATGAAATCTATTATTAGGCTTCTGACAGTAAATAACAACGAACAACTTTACCTGGAGAAACATCGTCAACAAAGTCGTACTTCTTCGATCTGCCACCTCGGTCCGCCATTTTGTACCGGCTGACACATGGAAAAAGTAGCTCATATTTTTGTCACGAACACTCGTACTCCAAATCCGCATGTCACAAGCCGTGTATGTTGTGAATGTCACAGGCCGTGTTCTGTTGTCAACTGTGTTGTTGACCATGAAATAGTCCGCCACGTCTCTTAATGTTGATGTCAGGGCTTAGAGATCTGACCAATGTACCATAAACCACACCACATACCCACCACATTGCTCTACAAATGCTTGCAAGCCAGCAAAGCATGATGGTCTACACTCATCGTTTTTGTTTTTGGCTTTTTTGCTTTTCGTTTTTGTTTCTTCCTTTTTGCTTTTCGTTTTTTGCGTTTCGTTTTCGCTTTTTTTGCGAATATACAAAAAAGCAAGACCTGAAATGAAAAACAAAAACAGAAAGGAAAAAACAAAAAAAAAAAAAAAGGAAAGTGAAAAAGCAAAACGAAAATAAGAATCAAAACTAAAACAGAAAGCAAAACAAAAACAAACGTTTAACAAAAAATCAAACATTAAAACACAAAAACAAAAACGAAAAAAAAAATTAAAAACCAAAAAAAAAATTTAAAAGAAAAAAAGAACGAAAACAAACACTGCAAAAACGAAAAACGAAAACAAACATTAAAATAACAAAAATGGTTCACAAAAATTTGAAAAATAAAAACGAAAACGAAAACAAACATTAAAACATCAAAAATGGTTCACAAAAAGTTAAAAACAAAAACAAAAACGAAAACAAACACTGAAAAAAAAAAACGAAAACAAGCATTAAAAAAATAAAAACGAAAACAAACATTAAAAAAACAAAAAAGGTTCGTGACCCTTCTGGGCTGCCGTACCAAACAATAGACGTCGCGAAAATGCGGCGAAATGTCGCGAATTGTCGAAGAGATTTCGTTTCAAGCGAAATTACCTTGAAAAGCCACAAAAAGCGCGAATTTCATCGAAATTCGTTTGCATTACTTTTTCACAATACTGTACTTCTAGTTTTGATTGGTTTGTGGTAATGTCTGTGTACTTTGGACTGTGGACTTTGCCTCAGTCATCACATTGCTCCGGCTATGGCCCTGAATACCATAGTATAGTAGGGTAACAAGTTTGATAACTGTCTTTTTCTGATGTTTGACTCTTTCTAGACCTTGGTGTTAGAGCTCAAGATTTATTTATGTTAAAGTTAGCTTTTAGTTCAAAGTTACAGTTAAGACATTAAAGATTGTTGTGGTGCCTTCAATGATTTGTATTTTTCAGTTCTAATATTGCTAAGACATGTCACTGACGCATTTATTCTAAGAGCCCACTAACTAAAGCCTACTTCCTTATCCCTTTGGTGCCTGTAGTAAGTGGTGTCTATGGTACCATTCCAATACCTCTCTTCTCATCCCCAGAGATATCCCCTTCTGATCATAGCAAATCTGTTAGGATGCATATGACATGAAAAATAATTGCTGTGTATTTGAAAGGCTTTTCAAAATATAGAAGAATGGTGTTTTCCTTTTCAGAATATCTTTTCTTATTTTAGAGAGATTGATGTTTTTGTATTTTGAAAATTATGAAAGTGATGATGTCATGAGGTTTGCAACTGAAATGGCAAAATACTGAACAAAGAATATCTCTGGAAATAATGAAGCAGTGATCTTCAAACTTGGCACCAAAAATGTAAATCACAAAGAAATAAAATGACACCCATACTGTTGTTGCTGTGGAAACTCCCTTGGCTCCAGTCTCTGTCAAACATTTTCAACCCTTTAAAGAGGGACAGAGGGACCTGCCTGGAACAGACATAGTACCCTGCATATTGTTTTAACTGTCATCATTACATTGGCTGGAGTAGATGGTCCTTGGTTAAGACAAAAACTGGGAATTTCAGTTTTAATTAAGACAGTACCAGTGGCAAAACTGTTGTCATGGCAACAGCACAACAGGTGGCATTACGCAGCAATTTTTTTCTTGTCATATGCACTTTAAGAATCCACCTTGAATACCAAACCTTGGGTCATCAGTTGGTGCTCTAAAAGGCATAGTGAAATGTTCAAGGAATTACGTGTCCTCTGATTGGCCAGTCGAGTTCATTATATCTCCACAGAGCATACAGCCTCTATCGTGCACATGCTTCATAGAGTTACATGTATGATGCATGCTGCAATTAGTCATGAGTTTAAGCCAGCATGCGCTTGCTGCTTTACATTGCTAAGTTGTATAAGCACTTGGGAATGCAGTCCAGTGCAAGAAGCTTTTGGCTGCGTCTCGTGTTTCCACATGCACTTTTCTCATGTTCTCAAAAATTCCCGCATGTTTATACAATGCATGCACTCAGGGTCATCAACTACTTCCTTAATAAATAGGCTTTGTACCTCAATCTGTGTTTTCAGACTTCAATGAAAAATCAACAAATGTTCTTCTGAAATAAATTAGTATTCTCTTGAAAAGTGTGTGTGTTTGCACATCATGAGAAGAATTCCTGATCACAACATGTAATAAGTGTGAAGTGAGAGTTGCATTAGGAACCCAGTCATGCAAAAATGTGGTGTGCAAAGATATATTTACTTCAATATGGAACTGTTTCCTTTTTAAAAAAAAAAAACAGTTATTTTTCCTATCAAGAATTGAAATTCTTTTTAGGAGAACTGATTATTCTTAATGTGTTTGCACTGGGGAATAATCACTATTCTCTGCAACGTCGCTCCTAACAGATATCAACTCCTTCCCGTTGATTGCTGTGACGGATGGTAAGAAATATAAAGTTGCAATAACATCTAGCTAAACGAAAAATTATTTACTTCAAAGAAGAATATAGCAGAATTACGTATTCTTCAAATAAGAGTGTCTTCCTCTTTGAAGAATTGTATTGCAATTATTTCTTCTAACGAGAATTACTGTTCCTCTTAGGAGAACTAATGGTGCTCATGAAAAGAAATTGTGTGTGTTGAATCTTACGAGAAGAATAACTGCTCTGTATCAAAATGCTCCAAATAATGATAATGATAATGATAATGATAATGATAATAATAATAATAATAATAATTATAATAATAATAATAAATGAAGAAGTGCTCTTAAGTCGAATTACTCAGAAAATACATTTTCTGAGTTTCCCAACGGGAGTCGAACCCATGACCTTCCAGAATACCGCTTAGATGCTCTAACCACCGAGCTATGGAGGACTCATGGCGAGCAAGGTCGTAAACTAGGTTCGACTCCCATTGGGGAACTCTGAAAATTTGTTTTCTGAGTTATAAATTCGACTTGAGAGCGCTTCTTCATTTATTTCACTTTATCCAAGTCACTTGACTTATCAATAATGATAATGACAATAATAATAATAATAATAATAAAAATAAAAATAATAATAATAATAACAACAACAACAACAACAACAACAATAATAAAAATAATAATAATATAACCTTTATTTACCCTCGGCAGTGTTTATAGCACAAGTGCTAGTGGGGCCGAGAAAACAACAATTGAACATAACATTGTTAAGAATCCCAACTGGCCGGAGACAATCCGGTTGGCTATTTACAAGTGTAGCCACAGATTTGAACTCAGGGCTACCACGAAAAAAATCCATGTAGTAGTGGCCAGAGCAGAACTTGAACCCGGGACCTGACTGGATTGCAAGTCCGACGCGCTGACCACTCAGCTTCGCTGCCTCCTGTCCAAAATGAAAGGAATGTAAAGGAAAGGGAGAAACTTCTGGTGTGAAGAATATATTTCCTTATAGGAAGAATATGGCAGAACTATATTCTGAAAATAAGAACTGTTTTCTTATTTAACGAATTTCATTTCATTTATTTCTCCTAACAAGAACTACAATTCTTATTAGGAGAACGTATGTTTCTTGTAAAAAGAAATCCCAAATTTAGAGTTTAAGAGTGTTCCCTTACTCGTACCCGTCGATATATCAACCGTAATGCCTTCTTTTAGTTCGACGTCCTCACCAACAACTTTCTTTTCATTGACCACACTCACGCTGTTCTCGTTCAGCCACTGAACAACAATGAAAACCATTGTAACTAATTGAAAAGCGAAGTAAAAATAAATTCCACGCACAAGCAATCAACCGAAAAGTTTTAAAAAGGGCGCCAAGAGAGAATATCACTTGAGCATTTCTTCGAGAGCACGAGTATTGTCACGTGAAAGGATGGACCTTGTGATTGGCTCAGCACAGAGAATCCGCTGGATTACCCGAGTGCGGTATAACTTAGCACCGCCATTACTGTCGTCGCGAAAAAGTAGTGTTGCGACATGGATTCAATGTCCGCTGGAAATGATGAGGTTAATCCGCTTTATCAGACCATTAACCATGAGAATGAAACATACTTTAGATGCTCTATTTGTTGCCGATCGTTGTCGAGGAAACAAAGAATCGAAAGTCACTTGAGTTCTGTCCACGGCAAAGGTAAATACTGTTCAACATTCATGCAGATGAACGTGTTGTGCTCCTGAATATCACTCTATAATAGTGGAATACAGCAAAAGAAAGTACAAGAAATACATCGATGATCCCAGTATTGCAGTTCCAAAGTCGACCCGGTATGACCATTTTAAAAGTTCAACTTGGCCTTCGCAGTCGACCTTGAGTTTGTCGATGAATACCTTGTCGATCCCTCAGTCTAGCTTCTTTTATACAAAAAAAGAGGTCGATCAATCGACATTACTTAGCCAAGATAAAACATTGCTGCATGAGATAGAGACAACAACCAATGAATTTGCCGAGTCCCAAACCAGCTTGGAGGACGTTCAGAGTATGTTGTAACTGCATTGAAATTGAAAGTCGAATATGGTTGATTTTTTTCCAAATGGCTTAAACCATTAAACTATTTTACAGACTTGTTCACATAGTTTTGAGTGTAGCTCTTATGTGAAAAAGTAATCAATGACAGTTAGCTTTGTTTTATTAAATATTAAATTCCCTTTGGTTAAATAGTTTGCTCTTATGAATAACTGAGGGTACGCACTAACAATAATAATAATTATTGTAAGGTTGAAGCTGGTGAAAGTACACCAATACCTGAAAATTTACTTAAGTACTTTTTTCTAGTCCATACTATATGCATTTGGGCTAATCTTTGTTGAACTTTTTCTCTGTCATTTACAATAAAATCCTGATTCTCAAAGATTCCTAAGAATTCCAAGTCTTGTTTTCTAGCTCAGCAATTTTCAACTTGACTGTTCTCAGAAATTCTCAAAAATTCCCAAAGTTTCCTAGAAATTCTCAGTAATTCTCACTCTCATCATTGCCATTCCCAGATATTCCAAAAAATTCCAAGCTAAAGCATTTGCTCTAATTTGCATGTCTTGGAATAATTTAGAATTCCTAGGAATTCCCAGTTCACTGGGAATTTGTTTCGCAAGGGAAGGAAAACATGGCGGCGAATGGGGCCAGGAAAGGAGATTTTGCGAAAACGTTCGATGATTCTTTGCTTAGTGTTGTTTTTATATTCGAAAATGTCCATGGTTCCCCCAAGCATCAGTCAGTTTTTTTCAAGTCTTTCACTTCTGGGAGAGATACTTTCGTAATTTTTTTGCTTCCGTTCGCAACGATGTTGTATTAAAGCGCAACCAAACTTGCCAATTCAAGTTTTCGGTATGAATTGTTTGAAGCTTGGGGGATTTAAACACGGCGACCCCGCCGATTTGTTGTTTTTGAAAATATTCTTGGCGTTATTTTAGATGAAAGTCATTGTGTGGTTATTTGGTGAGTTGTCATATATTCTTCAGCTTCTTACAGATCATGAGTAATATTCATTTCTAAGTAATATAAGCTTATCATTTATTGTTTTTCATTGTTATTTTTCTTTGCATCGGTGAAGGATAATTATGCACAAACGTGAAATTGATCTAAAGTTAATAAACAGCAAGAATTGAATTGAATCTTGATTTATTTGTATATGCTTAATCATAAAATGATATCATTTTGGCTTCTGGTTTGACAGATAAACTAGTCTACTAGAAAGCACATTGTGCTGTTTTTATTGTTACTCAGGCATACTTTTGAACATTTTTAATTGGCGTTATTTATTTTTTGCTACATTAAATCAACATCAATTACTGATTAATTATCACTTATTGATTAGTCATGGCCAAGTTCCCTTCCATGCTGCCTATTCTAAAGTTGGCAAGGTACAGTAAATGCAGTTCTGGAAGTTCTAATGTTTGCCTGACTACAACAGCCAGCAGGAAGTTGGAGGAAAATTAATAAGAGATTTAAATATATAACAGCTGCAAAAACCATTGGGATATCACCAGACAAAAGAAATGTGAGTCTATGGTTGAAAAAGCTAAGGGTGTGTTCCTTTGGGGTGAACTGGATCAGTGATCCAAGATCACTCAGATTATTTTGCATGAAATTAAAGGAGCTGACCAAAGTGGATTCATCATTTCCTTTGATTTACCATGATCTAAGTGACTTGGATCACTGATCCTGATCCAGATCACCCCAAAGGAATGCACCATAAGAGGGGACCACAGGATACCTTTAATTGGCTTATCAATGATATGGTTATCAATGTACATGCCAAAAAATTCATAATTTACTGTCAGTCATTAGAAGCATGTGGTGACACTTCTGACACCTTTTAACACTCTCTTCTATGAAAAAGTAAAATTAGCGACCATGTATCACTCAAAGACTCCTCAAGACATCAAGCATAAATTTTTTTTTTCTGATTTACTATCTCGTGATGGTAATTGGTTGTTATTTTTGGAGTGCCAGAGAACATGGAATCCTACCATCAAGCAGTTGGAAAGGGTGGAATGGATGGTTCCGATGTTGTCCATAATAATAATGTTTCACTGTGCATACCATGTGTCACTGTGATGCCACAATCAGAGAATTTGTTAAAAACAAAATTAAATGCTTATCATGTGGAAACAGTTTTTAACTGAGAAGATACAAAAAATTGTGACTAACCCTTTTGACCTAAGAGGTTGCCATAGCAGTAATATTGTATAATCGAACCACCCCCCATATCAAGTGAAATATGCTTGGATGATCAAGATTAAACTTTATACAACAAGGGAGACCAGAGCCATGCACATTTTGCAGAAAGTTTTATCTTAATAACCCTTTTCATTGTAATTTTAGTAATTTGCAGCATTTTTGACAGCTTGTATTAAGTCAAGAGGATGATGAGAGCATGTTAACAAATTTGTTTGGCATTCCAGGAGGTGCAAATCAATGATTTTGGTTTAACTTATAATATGGGCGTTTAGGTCAAACCGCAAGCATATCATCCATAATGCTTCTGGTCAATCTGCCAAGCGTTTTTAAGCCGCCAAGGTATCTTTCTAGGTTGACCATTGCTGTCATTCTGTTTCTAGTGTTTTTAACTCTAATTTGATAAGTATAAATGTCTATAGGTCGCTAATCCGGCATTAGTGACACATTTACAACGAAGGAGAATACAAATTGCATAAAACACATTTATGCCCCTTCCTTCCTTACTAGTAAAAAAAAAAAACCCAATTGATGAGCGCGCTTGCCTGAGCTCTGTTTACTGGGCAACAAACAACAAACAAGTTTATGGAGTAAAATGGCTATGGGTCAAAACCCATAGCCGCTTTTATTAAAATGTAAACTTCTATGCAACTTAGTCATTCACAGTTAAGCCCAGTAAAGGTGCGGGCAAAGAAAACGCCACAATAAAATTGATCTACAAATAAGAAAAATGGCCAGGAGATGGGGAGGGGGAGGGGTGAAAAATCCTTGCAAAAAGATGAACTGACTGAACGTGAATTGAACTTGCAATGGCGCGAAAGGTCACGTGACCCCCATTTGCCCTAGCGGGAGGGGGAAGCCTAATTGCAATTCACTCTTCCCCAAGCCAAAGCCATGTGCATGCTACAATTATAACAATAAAGGAAGGAAAGGACATAAAAATCCTATTTGCTGGCAAATATTTTGTTTATGCCCCTTCCTTCCTTACTAGTAAAAAAAAAAACCCCAATCGATGAGCGCGCTTGCCTGAGCTCTGTTTACTGGGCAACAAACAACAAACAAGTTTATGGAGTAAAATGGCTATGGGTCAAAACCCATAGCCGCTTTTATTAAAATGTAAACTTCTATGCAACTTAGTCATTCACAGTTAAGCCCAGTAAAGGTGCGGGCAAAGAAAACGCCAAAAGCATTATGTGCAACGAGCACAAATGCTGCCCCACCCCAGGCAAGCGCAGCACAAAAGGAGAAGTAAAATGCAAAACAATGCAGAAAAACCACTTAAGTTGGCTGAAGACAATCAATGTGCATAAAATATTATCTCTGGCTAACAATATGGCATAATCGCTTATATAACAGATGGTGATAAACGAATAGCCTTTACACAAAATGAAACTTAGTAAATCACCTTAAGTAGGGAAAAAACCAGTTGCCCATGCAAACTGGAGAAGATAATCCTACTAAAGTCAATCAAGCTAACTGTTGAGACACATTAAAAGACAGCCCCAAATCTGTTAGGAAGAGCTGCCCATGCTAACTCTCCCCCACAGGAGATGGGGAAAAAATAAATGTGTGGTAGTCAACATGGGTGGCTAGCTGCCCATGCGAACACGCCACCCATGATGATGTTAAGCTTTAAACAAGAACCCCCACAGTCCGTTAATGCTAAATATACCCCTTCAAACAGTGTAAAGAACCAATCCCCAATCAACATGGGTAGCCAGCCGCCCATGCTAACTAGCCTACCATGAAGATTGTGGAGTCTAAGTGAACCTACACAGCTTAGCAACCAAAATGAGATGCGAAAACACGTGCAACAAGCAATCATGTTAAGAGCTAAGGCTTGGCACCCTTAAGTATTTTTGAAAAGCATTTGACTTCCAACGACCTAATAAACGAATTTGTGTATCTGTAAAACCGTGTTCTGCAGCATGCGAGGCCGCGCCTATACGAAAACTGTGTCCTTTATACCGCGCAGGAGGCAGACCGCACAATTGAATGGCTGTAGCTAACTGATTTGAAAAGGTTGATCGCGACACTGGGAAGCCATCCACGGTAATGAAAATAGGACCTGGGCGGGAGCCCCGCATAGCAAGATACTTGGATAACAACTGTACAGGGCAAGAATGTGTCTGACGGGAGACTATAAGCAAGAATGGACGTTCCTTGTAGCAGTGTTTATAATCCCCAAAAGTGAGTTTAAAAGCTGTCAAATCCCCCCCAGGACTCAAGAGTTTTGTTAACTGAGAGAGTTGCAGGGGGTTGGAGTAACCCCCTGCTGAAGTGATCTCGCCTATGCGTAAAAAGGCATAAAAGGCTAACGAACACATAGCCTGGAACTGACACATTTGATAAACTGAGCCCTGAAGGGAATTGGCAGAAGACACTAGTCTGTCCAAGATTGGGAGGGTAATGGGTAATCGGCTGTCAAGCCGAAATCCAACTTTACTATACCCTTTAAGTATCTGTGACACATAGAACACTTTGGACGGGTCAGGAAAGCCCATAAGCTTATGAACATAACCAAGGGTTGAAACGTATGTGGTTACCGTGGATGGCGCATACTGAGCATTAAACAGATAAGCTATAAATAGAGCCAAAACTGAAGGTGAAATAGGGAGCCCAGAAAACGGGTGCTGAAATGTGGAATTAAAAAACTGTTGGAAAATTTTCCAAGCCCTCTGATAGGTAGGAATTGATGAGGGTTGAAGACTGGAGCGCAGCAAAAATGAAGCTTCATTTGCCAATTGGCCGGTTGCAGATGTTGAGGAATAGGTGTTGGATGTTGGTGCATGCAAGGCGGTGCCAGCTGGTGGAAGGTCTGCGAGGGCCTGGACGACAGGCACTTCAATGTTACTCTGAGATGAAAGGGGTTGAGATTCTTCTGCTGGTGGTACAGGGTTTGGAAGTGAAGGACTGGTCAGCTGACGAGTGACTGCAGCTGTGACCCTTGTGACAATGGAACTGATGAGCTCCTCAGACATGGCACCACTGCTTACGCTCACACTTGATGGGTTGGCACCACTGCCCATGCTCACACTGAATTGGTTGGCACCACTGCCCATGTTCACACTTGATGGGTTGGCACCACTGCCCATGCTCACACTGGATTGGTTGGCACCACTGCCCATGCTCACACTAGATTGGTTGGCACCACTGCCCATGCTCACACTGGATTGGTTTGCACCACTGCCTACGCTCTCACTGGCTTGGATTGCACCAGCTGCGGACTGGCGAGAGCGTCTTGTTGGTGTAGAGGCAATGGCCTCAAGGGCATGTGTAGAAGGACGTTTAGGACGACGGGAGCGTCTAGGAGGCATCTACAAAATAATGAAAGGAAAACGAGGAACCTGACCATCCAAAAGCCTTATAATAAACAGAGAAGTGTAAAGTGGCAACAGGCAACCAGGCAGAAACAACTGAATTTGCCACAAATAATATGTCAACACAACAGTATCATGTTATTATCATTATTATTATTATTATTGTTATTATTATTATTATTATTATTATTATTATTTTTTTTTTTTAATTTGATTGAATAATAGTTAAAAATTTGACCAGCTACTTCAAGCTAAATTTAATAAACACAAGCCACAGAGGCTGAAATTTGAATAAAGCAATGAACACGAGCAACAAGGTCCATTTGAAAACGAGCAACTGGCTTGAATGGAATAAAGCAATAAACATGAGCAACTGGCCCAATTTGAATTTAAACACGAGCAACTTGCTCGATATGAAAATAAATAAACTCGAGCAACTGGCTCGATATGACAATAAATAAACACGAGCAACTGGCTCGATATGAAAATAAATAAACATGAGCAACTGGCTCGATATGAAAATAAATAAACTCAAGCAACTGGCTCGATATGAATATAAATAAACACGAGCAACTGGCTCTAGAGAAATAAATAACATGAGCAACTGGCTCGATATGACAATAAATAAACACGAGCAACTGGCTCGATATGAAAATAAATAAACATGAGCAACTGGCTCGATATGAAAATAAATAAACTCAAGCAACTGGCTCGATATGAATATAAATAAACATGAGCAACTGGCTCGATATGAAAATAAATAAACTCGAGCAACTGGCTCGATATAGAAATAAATAAAAATGAGCAACTGGCTCGATATGAAAATAAATAAACACGAGCAACTGGCTCGCTTCGTAAATAAATAACCTCGAGCAAATGGCTCAAATTAAAGAATAAACACGAGCAACTGGCTCGAATAGACAAACATTACAGCTCGATAATTAGACTCGATAATTTTAACGCAAGCAAACAAAGGCTCGATTTGAGTTTGTACACATGTATACAAAACACGATAATTTTAACGCAAGCAAACAAAAGATCAATTTCATGCGAGCACAAAGGCTCGATTTTAAAACAAATGGGGGTTAAATAAAACATAAAAGAGAACTATAATGAGACAGCCGCCCATGCTAACTGTCCGGAAAGGAAATTGTCTAAGCATCGTCGCTACGTTTCCAGCGGATGGCTTTCAAAATCGCCCCCCGATAGCTGCGATATAATCGGTACTGACCGATGGCGTTTAGATGTACACCGTCGTCCAAATACGGACTCACTGATGGATTGCTGAAGCCACTGTGTTCCCAGCAAAAAACGTTACGATTGTCGAGAACCTTGGCCAAATACTGATTCAGTATACGCGCCGAAGTGTTGAAAGATGGCGCTCGAACACGGGGAATAACCTGGCAAACACCGATGACCTTTACCGGATAAGAACTCAAAATATCCTTTGTCAACTCGTCGATTGCTGACCCCACAACCTCGGGTCGGAGTTTTGACAGATCATTGGTACCAATTTCGAGAATAATAGCCTGTGGTTTTAATGATGAAATTACCCCCAAATCGTGCTCGCGTAATTTTGGCACGGTTCTTCCCCCAACACCATGCAAATGGACAATTGCGTCGCCGGCAAGGCCAAATGTCTCATCTGCCCGAACATCAAAGTGGGCCTGAAGATCCTCTTTTAACCTCCGGACGAATGAATGCCCAAAAATTAGAACAATGGGAGGGGAAGAACCCATTTCAGAAGGAAATGAAAACCGACGGCGACTACACGCACGTGGAATGGCAAGTCGTTACGGAGAATCATAAGAAAAACGGAAAAACAGGATATATGGATCAAAAGCCCAAAGAAACAATTACTAAGGGCAAACGTAAGTAGTTCAAATAGGGAATAGAATCAGTAAACTCGCAAGCTAGCTGCGAAATAAGAAAATCTTACCTCTAAAAGCTGAGTGAAAAATCCTTGCAAAAATATGAACTGACTGAACGTGAATTGAACTTGCAATGGCGCGAAAGGTCACGTGACCCCCATTTGCCCTAGTGGGAGGGGGAAGCCTAATTGCAATTCACTCTTCCCCAAGCCAAAGCCATGTGCATGCTACAATTATAACAATAAAGGAAGGAAAGGACATAAAAATCCTATTTGCTGGCAAATATTTTGTATTAACAAATAGCAAACGAAACTACTCATGTTCGCATACGAAGAATGATTACGATACAAGTGTGTACTTGATTAAAAAGGAAATTTGTATTTAAATGTCCTTACAACTATTTTCCTGCAGTGCTGATTGTAGTTCGATTTTGCGATTTGGTCCTACTGGATTGTTTCGATTGTATTTGCTTCTAAACTCTTCCATTTGTAAGTTTAAGATGGACGACTAATTGTTAAAGTTGTACTTGCTTCCAGCGTACCGCACAAATTCAGGCATTCAGCCCCAACAGCACAAATCCTTTTCATTCTTCACCTTAACTCTTCGTATTTAACTTTGACTGGAATTTGCGAGCGAAAGGTAGCTAAAGGTAGGATGCAAACCCCAACATTTTTCACGACGACTCTTTTTTGCCCTCTGTTTACGTTTTACATGGGCAATTCCTGGGCGATCCGGCCTGGGTTCGAAACTGTATCTTAGCAAAACGCTGAGCATGCTCAAAAAGAACATGACACGATTCGTGCAGAGCCTTTCTTGGTACAAAGCATATGTACCATTAGAAAAGGCTCTGCTTGCAGGGTGAGAAAAGATAAGCAATTGATTAATACAAATCTAAATTGTGTTTTCTTAAATAGATGAAGTTAAGTTAAAAGTAATTGTTCGGTCAATTTCGATTTAAAGGCTTTTACAGAATTTACATTTTTAAGATCATTACTTAGGTTATTCCATGGTTTGGCTCCATGGTATGAAAATGAACGTTGACCGGTGACCAATCTGCATCTTAAAATGTTCAGATGATTGCTCTGTCTTGTATTTCTAATATTAGTTTGAGAGCAAAATGTTACTTTTTCTGCCAGATAATCAGGGACGAGATTATGAATACATTTAAAAATAATAATTGCATCATTTAGGTAGAGTCTATCGCAGACAGGCAGCCAATTAAGAGATCTAATGCCTTGTGAAACATGATCGAACTTTCGGAGTCCCAAAACAATACGAGCAGCAAAATTCTGAACCAATTGGAGTTTCTTAATATTGGAGCGACTAGTGTTCTACCAAACTGTCGAGCAGTACATGATTTTACTAAAAATAAAACAGTTCATAAGTAAAATCATTGTCTCCTTATCTAATAGGTGCTTGATTCTGTTTATTTGAATCAGTTTGTTTAGACAGTTGGAAGCGGTTTTGGTAATATGGTCATTATAAGTTAGTGACTGGTCAATGTAGATACCAAGATCTTTGCCAACAACGACAGGAGTGATTTCTTTTCCAAGCATTGAGACAGGTACTGTAGGCAGCCGTCTTAGGAGTTGTGGTACGCCAATAAACAGGACTTTGGTTTTATCTGGGTTTATTAGTAAAGAATTTCGACAACACCAGCTGCAGATGTTGTTGAGGTCCTCATTCAGATTGGCAATGGCAGAATTTATGTTGGAAGAAGGGAATGATAATAAAGTTTACTATCATCAACATAGCAGGCCGATTTGCAGTGTTCAGGGACAGACAGTAATTCATTCACATAAATAGTGGACAAGACTGGACCCAATATGGATCCCTGGGGAACTCCATACTTCAATAGAAGTAGATTGGAGACGGAGTCATGGATGCATACTCTCTGGTAGCGATCAGTAACTGTGAAACCAGTCCAGGCTTGCTGAAAATGCAACACTTGCTGTTACAATGTAAGTGATTATATGTTACATCCTTTATTCTCATTACATCCTTTATTCTCATAGATAAAAATGGCCATAAAAAGAGAGCTCTTTATATTTAAGGCACAGCATGACACTGCTTTACTAAAAGAGGTGGTATTAGAGCAGCCTCACCAGCATGCCCTTGGCTCCAAGGAAAGGGGTTCATCTTGGGACAACATCTCAAAAAATCTGGCCACTGAGGGAATGAAAGTGACAAAACGATCCGTAAGAAAGAGGTTCACCAAACTAGATGAAGACTTTTTAGAGAAAGAAAAGAAGGAGAAGAGAGACAGTGGAGTTGATGTGGAGTATAATGAGAATCAGCAGCTATTGACAGATTACCATGAGCCGATACTTGACAGGGAGAAGGAGAGGGAAGAGAAAGTGGATGACGAAAAGGCAGTAGCAGAAGAAATGACGAGAAAGGCCACAGAGAGGCTGAGTGCAAAGAAGAAAAGAAAGGTCAAAGAGGCTGATAGTGATAAAGACGAGGCAGGGCCCTCCAGAAGAAAGTCTCAGAGAAGCCTGGTTGAGATAATGGAACAAAGTATAACTACCCACAAGGAAGAGAAGAAACGGGAGATGGAGATCAAGGAAAATGAGCTCAAGCAACAGGAACAATTTCATGATGCATTGTTGCAGCAGCAACAGCAAATGGGACCTCCCAGCTTACATCTGTAAAAATACATCTTATTGTCTGTTTGAAAATTTTAAGCAAAGGCGAATTTAAATCACAACATTTGGGAGGAAATGCTGGACATGTTCTTGAAAAAAAGGAACCAGTTTATTTATGTGTAGAAAGTTGAATGGGAAAAATGGTCCATCTTATTCAAACTGAGTATCTGTTTTGAAGACATAACAGTCCTGTTTATCAAATCAACATTTTCCTATGCCACCATTCAGTTCAGGGGCTATCAATACCCAAATTTAATGAGATATTGGCCAACCAGAAAATGAAGCAAATTTGATTAAATGACCTCATTTGCCCACAAAAATTTTGAGAGGTGTGTGAACATCTTCTTATAATAATTCATTACCTTCAATGGTACATGTAGTTGATGAGGGTGTTTTCGTCAATTGTTCTGTGGAAGGTGCCTGTCTCTCAGTGTTGTCTCAATTCTGCAGCTTCCCTTTTTCTCTATGGTTGGAGGGTTGAGATGGTGCATGTCTCCCATTGCTGTCTGGATTCTGTAGATTCCCTTTTTCACTGTGGGTAGAGGGTGGAGATGGTGCATATCTCGCAGTGTGGTCTGAGTTTTGCAGCTGCACTTTTTCACTGCTGGTGGAGGGTTCAGAAGGTGCACTTCGGCCACTGTTGTCTGGATTCTGCAGCTGCACCTTTTCGCTGTTGGTGGAGAGTTGAAATGGTACCCTTCTACCAGTGTTGTCCGGATCCTTCAGCTACACGTTTTCACTGCTGGTGGAGGGTTCAGACGGTGCCCTTCTCCCAGTGTTTTCTGGGTTCTGCAGCTGCACTTTTTCACTGTGGATAGAGGGTTGAGATGGTGCATGTCTCTCAGTGTTGTTTGGATTCTGCAGCTTCCCTTTTTCTCTGTGGGTGGAGGGTTGAGATGTGCCTGTCTCTCAGTGTTGTCTGGATTTTCCAGCTGCACTTTTTCACTGTGGTGGGAGGGTGGAGATGGTGCATGTCTCCCAGTGTTGTCTGGATTTTCCAGCTGGACTTCTACTGGTGGAAGGTTGAGAGAGTGCACTTCTGTCAGTGTTGTCTTGATCCTGCAGCTGCAATTTTTCATTGCTAGGTGGAGGGTTCAGATGGTGCCGGGCTCGCTGAGTCGGGTTCATTGTCTGGATGAACAGAGAATAAAATAGTCACATTTACCCGGAAGTGATCATATTTCTCTACATACAGTGGAATAATGTGAAATGCCATCGATTATTTATACCATTAAGCACCAAACCTCAAAAAACCTTCCACCTCAAATGGGAGGTCACTCACAACGTCCAAAAAACGAAATTAGTAGTTACAATTGTCTACCATTAACACGCCAACCGATGTCATCAGGACTTTTTAAGGGAGGTCCCAGCTGGCGGTAAATTATATAATTACATAGCTTCAGTTTACTACCAAGTTGACATACCTTTCTCTTCATGTTCTATTTGTTTGTTGATTCCAAAAACTGAAATTAAAAGAGAAAGTAGAAAAAAGCTAAAGTCATCAATTAGGTTCAATCGATACGCAATATTATTGACATTATGTTTAACATTGTTACACACGTTAAAAGGTTTATTTAATGCTCTTGAGAGTTAATCTTATCTTTAGGAATTGTTTATGTTTTCAATATTGTTAAAAATTTTAATCATTGATAATTATTTTAATCATTATTTTTATCGATCAACCTGGTTACAGCTCTGGACATGTTTTAAATTTCTGAAATTGCTTTAACTACCAATTACATTGTTGCTTCTGAAGGAAATTTAATTAGCAACTGTTGACAAACTAAAATGTAGATTAATTATTTAATCAGTCTACAAATGGATTATGACATTTGAAATATTTAACGATCTACTTACTAGCTTCAAAGATCTTCCAATCCTCTTACCAAAAGGTAGTCTTCTTAATGAGGACACATATCTTGAATTTCGTTTGAGTGGCATTGCATGACCTTGAAATGGTCGTGCCATTTGCTTCAACATTAAACACTTGTTTAGCTTTTTTTGTTTCCCCAATGTTGTGAATGTTTATGTTGTTTTTTATCTGCTCAGCAGTCGGGGTTTGGACTCCTTTTTCTGCGAGAAGATTGATAAGGGGGTTCAGGGCCACAGCAACCCCAGTGAATTTTCTCCCCCCCCCCCCCCCGCCCCCTTCTGGTGTGGCCTGCTTGAATTTCACACTTGGGTTGATGCAGGTTAGCAGCTGCAATTCAAAACAGGATACTAGTATGTCGGTCAAATAACCAGTTAACAGTTCATTGCATTAATACATAACCTTCAGTTACTCGCTTTTAAAAAAGTGGGTCAGAACATGTATGCAATGGAAGAAAAAATTCACATACTCAAGACATTATCTCCAAACATTTATACATTACTTGTATAATCCATATTTGCAGAACCGAAATGAAACTGGAAATTAATGTTGAGCTATATACAAAAAAGACTTCTCTCTAATTTGACTCCCGATCTCTTGAGACCATTTCCTGTTCCCCTCACCTGCAGGTTTAGGTTCATTCAGCGGACTGGTTAAATCCAGTTATTTTGCATACAGCTTTGTCTGGCATTAGTTACCCGTCATGCTAGGTGATACGTTTTAAAATTAAAAGTGAGATACATAACGGGTCAAGAGAAAAAAAATCTCAATTTCTACGTACTGATCCTCTAGTGAAATCCTCACTGTTAGTTGCATCCATAATGAGGGTGGTGATTATGGGCTCTCCATCTTCCGTGGTTGCATGTGCATGCTTCACTTGATACTTTTTTATTCCTAGGGGGTATACCACCTTGTGGAAGTATCTTGCAAGATCCTCTTTGTTGCAGAGGTTTGCATCACCCATGATTCCAATGATCTTCATTTAAAAAAAAATTAACAGAAATTTATATTAATGAAAAGACAAATTGAGTTAATTGGGGAAACATAAATTTTTACTACAGAAATTTGCAGGTTTTTTGTTTCTGTTTTATAAACATCAACAAGATGTGCATATAATAGTTATGAGACACTACATCTGTTTATAATAATACACCTAACTAGGTTAATGATTTGACTCGACTGCTGGTCGTTTCATTCCAGGAAAGGGGGGAAGGGGCTGAGATATGAAACAGACAGGGGTGCTTTTCATGTTGTTAATTTAGGGCTCTTAGCTTCAGATTTTGGGCCTTGCCTAGGATGTTCAGGGAAAAATACTATTTTTACGCCTGCCAAGGCCTTGTTTGGGTTTGGGTTTTTTGGTTCTTTTATAGATCACAAAAGCTTAAGCCACTCCCAGATTGGTCTCCTTCAGGGATTTCATTCAAAATTTTCAATAAGCATTCCATATGTTTCATATGGGAATCCTCTCCCAGATACTGTATCATTATCATTAATCTTCTCGCACTTAAGTCCAGGTTACACGAGGCAATTTTTCTTGCAACTTGCAACGCAACGTTCCGTTGCAAGTTGCAAGGAAAAATTCACCTGTAACATGCTATTTTGCAACAGCAATCGTTGCATTGCGAGTTGCAAGAAAAGTAGAACGACCCTCTACTTTTCGCAACGTTACGAGACAAGTTGCTTGCGTGTAACATCCCCTCAGCAACTTGCAACGCAATTTTGTCAGAATGGGCCAATCAGAGCTCATCTTTTACTCGTGGGAGATTTCAAGATGGCGGCAGTCAACAATGAAAAGAAGTTAAGTGATAATGAAAAAATTGAACTGCTAAAAGATTACAAAACCCAAAGAAAACTGACAAGACCAATGCAGCTAAAGACCTGGCTGAGAAACACGGTTTAACAAACGAAGGACTTAAGCGAGTTATACATTCCTTAAGGACATCGATGACTCGAGAAGTCAAGAAGAAACAAGAGCACGCTGGCTATGTCTCCAACTGGAAGTTCTATGAACACATGCACTTTCTTGAGGAGGAAATAATCAAGAGTTCGCAGCCGGAAAAAAATTCCTGGACCGAAGACGAAACCGTATCGCTGATTGAGTTTCACAGGGAAAACGCTTGCCTTTGGAACCACTGCAGTGCCGGGTACAGGAATGGAAACGCCAAGAACTTGGCGATGGAGAAGCTGAAGGATGTGTTGAAAAGGTTCACGGAAGAAGAGATAAAGGCTCACTGGCATGCAGTCAAAACCGCGTTTGACCGCGAAGAAAAGCGCGAGAAAGGGAGCAAAAAGTCAGGGGCAGGAATGACCGAGGTGTACAGCTCTGATTGGAAATACTGCAAACGTCTCATGTTTGTTAAAGATTGCTCTGAAGTGGACAACTCTACGTCAACCTTGTCTATCATCCAGTCAGGTACATATATTACTTATGTAATAAATTTTTGAACAGGTTTTGCAAATGCCCTACTCCATGAGTTGCAGCAAGTGTTTTGGGGGAAGCTGTGATTCTCCAAAAAAAAATACACTGTACATCTTGTGAAATCGTGAAAAGTGAAGGTCCCTCTCGAGTTTTCCATGCAGTTATACCTGAAAAAATATTTTTTTATTTTTTTTCAGGGTCTGAGGGTGAGCCACCAATTAAAATGAAAAGAGAAAAAGCTAAAGTGCAGAAAGAGGTCCAAGCTGCAAGAGTGGAATTTTACCAAAGTGCCATTGAGGCCTTGAAATGCAGAACAAATACTTCAATTGTAGAACTCACAGAGGAGGAAAGCTTTGGCAAGATGGTGGCACAAACACTCACCCGATTTAACGCAAGGCAGAGAGCAATTGCACGGAAGAGAATAAATGATGCCCTGTATGAAGTTGAAATCGGAGACATTGAAAATAACCCAGCTCACACAATGTTTCCAGGCCATTTTTCTGCCTTTTATAATCATAACCGTACCAGCTTTAATCATGGACAGTCCTCTGACCATTATACTTGCTAAATTTCTGACTTCAGACTTAACTTTCAGTTACCTTTGAAAGAACATTTACCTTCAAAGACAATACCTGATAATTCATTGATTGCATGACAGAGGTTCTCTCTAAGGAAATGCCATCAAAATTACTGTTAGTTGATTGGTCACATTTTTACTTATTGCCATTTTTTCGTACAAAATGTAAACATACAAATGGATTTATGAAATCATTGTTTGGCAGCCTGCATGAGTGTTTATGAGACATGTCCACATCTTCTACATTATACCATTTACATAAATGTAAACAAATCTGCTTATGCCAGGTCAGATTTTGCATTATACCAGATGGAATAAATTATTTATAAATTTAACCATGAGTAATGATATTATACATGAATTTAGGATGTTTGTACCTTGGTTACCTGAGTAGAACTCTGGTTTGCTTTCTACATGCATAATTACAAGACATGATATTTTTAAAATGGTGGTCACTTCAACCACAACACAGCTAATAAGAAGTTAAGTAGCTCGAGAGCTAAGGGACCGGTCATTATATATGTAGAAGGTGGATTGGTAAAAAGAAGGGGGATCAAGGGTATTTTAGGTTAGCAAAAGGGTGAAAGGGAATTTAGTTAAGTATAAGTAGAGGGAAGGTCATTATTTAAGTTTTCCAGGGTCTCCTCAGTGCTTAATTTGTAAGAAACGAAATATTTGATCAATGCAGCTGGAAAGGATGGATCATACATTTATTACACAGTTAGATTGTAGCGTAATATCTGTTGTTTCTTCAACATTTACAATGGCCTGTTTCACTATTTGAATGTGGCTGCCATGTCAAAACTTGCAAAATGTTTCCCAGTTCAAAAGTTCCTGAACCAAGCAGTAAAACTTGTACTGTAAATCTCTTATTAAGCACCCTAGGGCTTAATAGAGGGTTTCCAGTATTTATAACACAACATGATATGCCATACTAGTGAGCATGTGATCAATGTTACAGTCCCTTCTATTGGCCAGCAGCCTTTTAAAATATTGAGGAGTTTTTGAAATGACAATAGGAGTGTGTTGTTGCTTTGATTTGCCACCTGCAATTTTTAAGAGTGGGAGTGGGGTTTGGCAAAAGTTTCTTAATTTCCCCACCCACCTACATAAATGTCAATGAGTCCCTAAGAAGATTAGATATCTTGCTACTTGTCTGCTGCAACTTTCAGCAGTGTTACTGAGACAGTTTCTTTGATTCACAAAGTTATTTCACTACAGCCTACAAAAGACCTAATAACTTTTCTGGTTGACAGACAGATTGGCCACAATAAAATCTCTTTTTTTAAATTATGAATGCAGTTTCTACTTAACAATTACCTGGAAAACTTTAATTTGTCTCTGTGTTTTTATTTTTAGTTACACTGCAACTACTTGAACCACTGGTACCACTTCAAATATCAACCAATCACTTGTTGATTCTAAACAAAGAAAGGTCACAGCCTTTTAGCCTTTTATGAACAAGTATGGTGGCCGATGACTGCCATTCGATTTTTTCCATATTTTTCGAGCAAAACAAGAGAAAAAAAGATAAAACTGAACATAAACATTAAACCAAACCACTTTAAAAGGTAAATATAAATAAAATGGCATTAAAAGATGAAAGTGAAGTAAAATTAAAACAAATATGAAATCAGTATAATTTGAAATTAAGTAAAAAGTAAAAATTAAAAGAAAATAAAACTATTAAAAAATCAAAACTAAACTTAAGTTAAGTTAAAGTGAAAGTAAATTTAAAACCCTTATAAATTTAAACTATTTGAAAAACAAAGTAAAATGAAAATGTCCATTCCCTATGACTGCCATAGTATCCCAGCAGACTGTGCAAAGGTGGCTCTGGATGAAGGAGAGGGGACTGGTAAAGGTTAGATCTGTAGTCGGCAAAATGGCTGCCCAGTGGAAAAACTTCAAGACGGCTATGAAAGAGAAACGGACTGGCAAGCGTAAGGCACCTTCTCATGACATCGTACAGAAGGAAGAAATAGTCATCCAAAGATTAAGCACCGAAGTTTCGGGCAAGGCACAAAAGTACAGTCGCATCGGCCCGCGAGAATTCGTTCCTTTCGACTACGAAGAAGTGACACTTGACAACATAAAGAATGCGTGTAGAAGGCACTTCGCCTCCATAGTAGGAGAACGTATGGTATGCGACGTTCTTGCGGGTGAACAAGGCCCTTCTTGTTCTTCCTTACAACAAATTCCTGACCTAAAGGTTGTCCACGTACGTTTTATTGAGCCAAACGATCGAGATGCTGACGCTGGAGACAACATGGAACGCGACAGGCCGCCGAAACTACCGTTTAGACGGGCTAATACCCAGTCGTTGCCAGTTACCAAAGTCCAAAGCCCAAGTAAAGCCTTTCCAAAGAGTCTGTCGGTGTTAGAAATGATGAGACTCGGCAAAGTCATCAACGGAAGCACTGCAAAGATTGATCTCTTCACGTTTAATATTTCCGACATGGCATGGTCAAGCCCCTCAGCGGTGGAGTTCAGCCTAGTCAAAGAGCCTTTTGGAACGGGAGGGTTTCGCAAGGCGTTCAAAGCCACCAGTAAAGCAGCAGGATTCTGTAATCAGCAGTGGGTTGTGAAGAGATATCTGGAATCCGCAGTGGACATAATACAACAGACCAAACAGACATTGGAGCAGCACACAAAAAAGGTTGTGCAAATGCACATGCTCGCGAGAAATTTCACCCAAAAATTGGAGAAAGAGTTACAGTTGAATGATAACTTGGAACTGTATGGCAAAACGCTCACCTACAAGAAAAATATACATGGGAAGAATCCATGGACAGTCTGGTGATGAGTGGGTCACTGTTGAAGAATATATAGATGGGGAATTCACTAAGTACCTGAACAACACTGGAATACCTTGTGGTGTGAACTCCGAGATTCGACAGAAATGTGAAAGTCTGGCCCACTTTTCATATGAGCGATCACATGAAAATATCATGGTGGTAGATATGCAGGGCAGTGATCACATCCTTTTTGATCCCGAGATTGCCTCAAAGGAGTTGTTAGATGGCGAAGAGGTGTTATTTTCTGCTGGCAATTTGTCCCTTACAGCAATCTCCAATTTTATTGAGAATCATCCTGATTGCAATATGTATTGTGTCATGTTAGGACTAACAAAATTTCCAAAACAAAATCCTTAAATACCTTGTGCATAATTGTTCTTGATGACCACCACTGGATTAGCCAAGGGAGCTTTGTAAGATAAGTGTGGCATGTCAAACCGAGATGTTACTTTTCCCAGTTTGTACACAAGACATTTTTAGTTGTTGAGCCAAGTAAACTACACGTTGTTGTTTTAATTTTAACTAACTGTTGGTTTTGTTACAGATAGCCATGCAATCACCACTGAGGCTAAAACAATCAAGTTAATTGTTCTTGTTTACAAGTTGAGTTACTGTTACATGCAATGTATTTGCAGTTAAATTCTAAGTAAATACCCTTCAGGGAATTCAAAAAAGTAGAGGTATGATTTCTAATGACAAATAACATTTGCTATATTGTATAATATAAAATCATTTATTGTTTATAGATTTATGACAAATGTCAAATGTAGCAGTTGTATCAGTTGTATCAATAAGAACGAAGATTTTACTTAATTCGCTATAGTTGTTTAGTTTTTTTTCAGATTTCTAAACAGATTGCTTAATTGGAAATAATGTCTGATGCCTGGTACAAATTGTTGATTACAGTGAAAAAAATTTGGGTTGTTTCAAGATAACAGAAACCTTAACTAGAAACATGTATGTTAAAATTATGTTTTAAGTAAAGATATGCTTCTTTACAGTCCTTCGCCACAATATTGTTAAAGTTGGGAATCAGCCGTTCACACTCCATTCTTAATGTAGGATCAAGGAAGTCATCTTTGACATTAAGAACACCAGACTCTTCAGCTGTTTCCCTCAATTGTTCCTCTGAAACTGGCAGCCCTGAAAAGATCGTTGAGATAGTTTTTTAGTTAAGAGTTTCTGAATAAAGTTGAAACCTTTATGTTGTGCAAAAGGTCATAATGTCAATTGCTAAGAGTTTACATTTACTCTTAGTAAATGCACCAGCTCACACCCTCTGGAGCATTCATAAGATGTGCTTGAGCTTCAATGTTATCTTTGGTTTAAAATTTTTAAACCAGTTTGGTTTTGACTTTTCATTGTTTTGTACCATAATTTGGAACAGAAAAATTTGCCTGATTTGAATTATTATGAAGTAAATAATATATGAATATTTAAACCATGTCACATACAATAATTGTGACACCAAAAATCAGCTTTAGCCCATTTTATGTGATTGAAAAACATTTCCAATTTCAAGATGATAAGTTACCTCATTTCAGGGAGTAATCCTGCAACATTTCTCCTGGCCTGTTATGCAAAGCAATATAAACATACTCCAAGGAAGATAAAATAGTCAAAAATTTAAGATTACCACATTGTTCTAAGCCATACTCCTCTGGGAAGCTGTAAATATGATCAGGTATGCCACATGGAAGGACAGCATCTTTCTGTGGTCTAATTCTGTGAGCATTCCAGATAGTGTCTTTGAAAGTATCAAGTTCTCTCTGCAGGAGGGGTATCATAATAAATGCAAGAAGCATCCTGTGGGTCAGGAAAACACTCAAAACTATCACTGGTGATCGATAAGTAATAAATATATTATTTGTCACAAGTTTGTTTTAGAGTTCGGGTCCTTTTCTGTTGTTTTGTAGGGAAAGTTTCCACTGCTTTTAATGTAGAATTCATATAGCCTGCCGCTAAATTGTTTTTTCATTCATTGTCATCACCTGTCAGTGGAATTCCTTGGATCATAGTGACCTTGCTCTTTTAACCAGCTCAGATGGCTCTTGAAATATTTCTCCAACCTCTCATGGAGTTCTCTCCACCACCTTTCTATCTTTAAAATAGGGACAACTGATTTAATCACAACTTACAGTATAAGTAGTTCTATTGCTAGACAAGTATTAACAGACCAAGCCAGTGGGTAATTATTATCGTTAGTAAATAAACATGCATTTAGGGTGGCTATTTATGTCACTGCCAACCCTATTTAACAATTTATATCTCACTTGCAAAATTCAAAGCAATGAAATGTCAATATTTTTCTTGATGCTATTACAATGTGCAAGTCAGTTTGACTTACTGTGGTATAATTCAAGACAAAACACCAACCAGTCCAACTCGGGGGAGAGTGGGTACTTGACCAATGTTTGGGTACAAGGATGCCACCGGGGGTGTGAAATCCTGACTTTGTTTAGGACAACACCCTTCCCATAGGCCTAATATTTAGCCCTGAAAGTGATGTTGGGTTGACTGATGACTTGCTAAATTGATAGATAGATGATTCCAATTTTGGATTGCTTCAAAACAGTGGACAATAGTCTTGCAGCTATACCCTTTTTGGGGATGTGCAAAAAGGGTATGTGCAGTGGCCTCATGGTTAGTCCACTCGCCTTCAGATCAAGAGATCAAGTCCTGGCTGGGGACAGGTGTTGTGTTCTTGGGTAAGATATTTTACTCACACAGTGGCTCTCTCCACCCAGGTACCAGTAAACTTAATTAGGGGTAACCCTGTAATGGACTAGCATACCATCCAGAGGGGAGTAGAAATACCCCTAGTAGCTTCATGCTATAGAAACTGGGATAAGCTCTCACCTGATGAGCCACTTGGCTTATATGCAGATTTTCCCTTCTACCCTTTGTAGGACATTTCCAGACCCAGTTTAGGACAGACTTGCTTGAATTATATACATTATCCTGTTTAGAACACAGGCCAAAACCCATGCCCGATCTAGCGGCACTTCCTCGTATAGGCCATGCATGGAAGCTCCCTTCCCCTTTGGGGCCAGTCAAATACCTGGAAAATTGTAAATTAAACGAGACTTACCTGTAAGGTGAAGTTTGATTGAGGTTCTACCAGGTCATCACAGCAGCAGAGATTACATGAGATAGCGCATGCGCATAGCTGATCAATATTAAAAGCACTGAGTGTCCACATGTAGTAAAAAGAAGACCCAGTAGCAAAGAAAACCGGGGAGGGTAACAACTGGGAGGGCATGTAATTCTCTGCTGCTGTGATGACCTGGTAGAACCTCAATCAAACTTCACCTTACAGGTAAGTCTCGTTTAATTTACAGTTCTACCAGGTCATCGCAGCAGAGATTCCATGAGACTTCAAAGCCATGTGGACACGAGGATGAAATAAACAAGTAACACCGATGAAACACAACTGATGTCCTAGTTTATTAAACTGTAGTAAGAAACTAAGCCTAGAGAACTAGGCTTATACGGTAGTACTGGCACCAAGAACAGCTTGGCCAAAGCAAGAAACATGATCTTCAATAGGCTTATTGTAAAACTTGCGAAAGGTACAGTCGCCTTTCCAAGAAGCTGCCTTAAGAATCACATCTATAGGGACCTGACATGCATTGGCTTTGCTGGTTGAGGCAGCTCTAGTGCTATGAGGTTTGAATACGTCTACATCAATACCAGCCTGGATCATAACATTCTTAACCCAACGTGATATGGTGTCCCTAGATACTGCCTGATAGGGCTTAACAAAACTGATAAAGAGTCTGGTTTCCCCACCTCTAAGGGGTGCAGTACACTTAATATATTCAGAGAGAACTGAGTAAACGCAAACCCTGCAATCTGCTGGGAAGGCAGGAAGGATAAGCTCTGGTAGATTCCTTCCTGGAGCTGATTGCTTAACAATATCCTTAATAATAAACTTGTAGTGGTCAGCACTTTGCTGCATACTAGTTATATCCATCAGGTGGAAAGACTGACATCTCTGACCTGTAACCAATGCTATTAACATAACAAGCTTATGAGTAAGCTCTTTAAGGCTTATACTTCCCAGTGGTGGGAGAGTTTTAAGATATGTCAAAACACTAGTGGGATCCCAGACTGATTGGTGTCTTGGGGTACTAGGTCTGTTGTTAAAAACAGCCTTCAAAAACCGGTTAACTAATGGGTGGGAACCCACAGTTTTGTTATCATCTAAATGTATAGCAGATGATAGAGCACAACGAGCAGTATTCAGGCTACTGTAGCCGAGTCCACTATCAAACAGTTCAGTTAAGAAGTCTATGATGTCGGATATAGCTGGTTGAATGGGATCAATATCCCGTCCACTGCTGAATGTGGTCCACCGCTGTAAGTATGTGCGGTACTGCTTCTGGGTTCCTTCCCTCCAGGACTGCAGCATGAGCTCTTGAGCCCTCTCTGAAATGCCTTTGTTTTGGAGGCTTTTCCTGATAAGTGACATGCCATCAGCAGTAGTTTTGCCCCCAATGGGTGTTCCTTTCCTGGGTTGAAGGGCAGGTGTACAATGTTGGGGCGATTGGGGAGTAGCACTGGGGTCTGCACCAGGAGTCGTGTTAATTTGGGAAACCAGGACTGCGTTGGCCAATGAGGGGCTACCATAATTACGTCTGCTTGATCCTCCTCCACCTTTTGCAGAACTTGTGGAATTAAACTGAAGGGGGGAAAAACATAGTTAAATTGTGGTCCCCAGTCTAATGTAAAAGCATCTACTCCAATAGCATTGGGATCAGGAATCCATGAAACATAGCGAAGCAATTGATGGTTAAGTCTAGAGGCGAATAAATCAAGGTCAGGGTTTCCAAACAAGGAAAAAACGGCTGACAGCACTTGTTGATCTAGTTTCCATTCTGTTCGGTCATTAAAGACCCGAGAAGCAGAGTCTGCTTCGATATTCTCAACCCCAGGGATGTGTGCAGGTGTAATCCAGATATCTCGGTCCTTACACCAAAGCCAAACGTCTCTGGAAATATTATTGCAAGGGGTAGAATGGGATCCTCCCATGTTCCTCAGGTATGATACCGTGGTGGTATTATCAGACAGAACTTTAATGTGGCAGTGATGTTCTGAGGAGCATAAAGCCTTGAGACCCCAAAAAACAGCGAGGAGCTCTAAAGCATTAATATGTAATTGAGCTTCTTGAGGGGACCACCTGCCACCTGTAGAAAGCCCATCTGAAAAGGCTCCCCACCCTAGGGTAGAGGCATCTGTTTTGAGTTCTCTTGTGATTTTCCCATGACTAATCTTTCTTTTGCATGTTTTGGCATGGTTCATCCACCAGACTATGTCATTTTTGGCTGTATCAGACAACATCATATAACTTTCAAAATTCCAGTTGGAATTTTTTAGTGCAGTTGATTTTTCAATCTCAAGTTGTCTGTAAAATAGTCTAGCATACTCCACACCAGGGAAAAAAGATACCATAATGCCCACTAAACGAGCAACCCGTCTAATAGGGACCAGTGTAGATTGCAAGATCTGGTGTGCTGAGTCAAGCAGTTTGCCAAAATTGCGATCTGTTATGCTAACAGACATGTCCAATGAATTTAAAATAAAACCCAGATGTTCAAGGACCTGAGTAGGTTGAACAACTGATTTATCCAAATTAGGGCAGAAACCCAAGTCCCCTAAAAGGGTTAAGGTATCCTGAACGTTGGATGAGCATGCCGCACTAGTGTCTCCTTCTAAAAAGGAGTCGTCTAAATACCCACTAGAAACATGCCCTTTGAGTCGAAGATAAGCGTAGACAGGTTTGAGTAATTTGGTAAACACTCTGGGAGCACAGGCAAGACCTTGTGCAAGGCAAGTAAATTTATAAAGCTTCCTTTTCCACATAAACTTAAGATATTTTTGATGTGACCTGTCAACAGGTACAGAAAAATAAGCATCTGAAAGGTCAATGGATGCCATAAAACAGCCAGGTTTCATCAAGTGAACACAAGTTTCAATATTATCCATCTTAAAATGATGGTAAATAATAAAACGATTAGTTTAAAATCATTCGGAAACTCCCATTTTTCTTCTCTCTGAGAAAAACCGGGGATATGAATTCAGTGGGTTCATGTTGGGACTCAACAATGATACCCCTAGACAAAAACTTTTCAATCTGTTGATCTAAGGCCAGTGCTGCCTCAGTGTTCAGAATGGTAGGCCTAACGCTACCTAGTTGAACAGGCTGTATGTCATAAAACTCGAGTTTGTAGCCCTGTACAACAGACAGAATAGTTCTGTCAGAAGTGATTTCTCGCCACTTAGCGAGAAAATTCTTAATTCTTCCACCCGTAATAAGGGTGGGTGCAGAGCTTACCTTAGAATGAGTTATGACTGTTTCACAGTCTGTTTTGTTGTTTTCGTCTCGGTTTTGAGAGGTGCCTTCCTGTACGAGGGGCGAGTGCTCCTCTGATAGCCTCTGCCATGGTTGTTGTACTGGTTGAAGGGGCGCTGATTGCGCCCCCCTTGGCCCAAAAAAGACTTTGATGGCCCTTTATACTTCTGAGAACGAGACTTGGTGGATCCCGTAAGTTGTTTGGCTGCTTTGTTACTCTCAGTAACTGTTTTCAGCCGTTCGGCTAGATCGTCACCAAACAGTTCGCTTCCAATTGGGTGCTTGTTGTTACACAAGGTCTTGTAGCTGTCGTCTAGATCAGTTTTGAACAGGTCACGGCGGCAAATATTCAAGCTATGGTTAGCCGCCGCTACAAGAAGAAGTGAATTTGATAGAGCCTCCCACAAAGACTCTTTGGTTGGCATGGCAGCGTCTGAATCCAGAGATTCGCCCACTTTTCCCGTCACGTCGGCCAGTGGGATTAGCCCTTTAATCAGGGTGTCTTGCAAGGCTTGAAGCCTAGCATCCATGCTTCGTGTTTGCTTTTTAGCGATCTCCCAAATCTCAGGATTGACACGAGTTTGAGCAAGTAATTTGCTGTTTCTGGGCCGGTGAATGTTCTCTTTTCGCCGCTTAGTGGCTTGGTCATTTAGGCCACTGGCGAGGATGTTATTAAGAACGTTTGCGATTTTTTCAGAAATCGCTGGCCCCGTGACTTCGTCTTCCGTCACTTCGGTGACAAGTGAATCTACTTTGCCCCTGGCGTCGGTCGCTGATTCATCTGTCGTTTTCGAGCTGGATGGTTTGTCCGATAGAGGCGTAATTCGGGCTCGTTTTGGCAGAGGATCATCCTCCTTCTCGCTGTCAGACAACGGTAGATCGTCGTCAGCATCCAAATCTTGTAAGAACGCGGCCTCGTGAGCCTCTTTTAAAGTTTTGACAACGGGTGCCATGTCCTGCACGAGGCTTGTCAGAAGGTCGATTTTTTGGAGAAGCCTAGCTTCTCCCTCGCCTTTAGCAGAGTCAGAAACCTGACTCGTGTTTGCAGCAGATGTAGATGAGTGTTGCGGAGGCGCTCCTGTAAGTGTTGGTCCTTTACTTGTCAAATTCTGCGAATTTGACTCAGTCGGTGACTCCTTGGTCACATCAAGGATGTTATCAAGAACGCCGGAACCCGGCGTAGACATATTCATTTGACTAAAATACACGGCAGTGATAAACTTTGCTTCGCAAAGATTGCCGAGGTATGATTAACTTGAAGAGTGACTTTACGATGGTGAGGATAAACACCGGATTGTTCTGTGCTAACTGACCAGCATTGCCAAGATGGCGGCACAAGCACAAAAATTGATCAGCTATGCGCATGCGCTATCTCATGGAATCTCTGCTGCGATGACCTGGTAGAATATTGGACTGAACACACAGCGGTCTGTTTGGCTGATGTCACTGGGCCCCCAACTACTGTAACAGATAAAGCAAAGGTGTAAAGTTCAAGAATTCTTTTCACAAACTCACTTGGTTTGAAGTTGATGGGCCATAAATCACTGTCTCATGCGGATCGACATCCCCATGATGTCGTCTCAGGAAAGCATGCATAGTTGCCAGTGTTCCTGTCTCAGTGCCCCTATCCATTCTTAAGTAAGACGCCATGGTTCTAGTCTCGTACAAGTACTCCAGGTACCAATGCCCAATTACCTGTGGATCAGAATTTGACACCCATATGCGAAGCCACAAAAGTTTTCGACTTGCCGTGTCAATGCAACCCTATATGGCTAATGGATAGGTGCTATTCTGGTAGCCCATAAGCTTATCGTGACCATCAACTGAGTGCACAAAATTCGGTCCCTTAGTCGTGAAATGTCCTTTTGGTTTCCTTTTCTTTGCACCAACACTACGAGCTTCAAGACCCTCGGGATCCAAGTCATACATGACAGCGTGGACCAAGTCTCTTGGTACGTTCAGTTCATGCTCCTGTCGTATCTTTTTTTGCATGGCCCGGTATCCCAGAAGTTTCCCAGGTCCGTCCATCTCTTCTGCAACGGCCTGCCGCACATAGTCAACTGTTACGTCCTTGTCACTATAAAAGATATCAAAATGGCGAAGCCTACGATCGAGTGAACGAACGCTCCAAGTATAACAGGAATAATCTCTTATTACAAAGCTTAGAATTTCCTCTCGTTTGAACAATTGGCCAACGTATTTCTGTAAATCTTCCTTTAGTTGTAAGTCCTCCTTCCAGGCATCATTGTGAAAATAAGACATTTTTAATCCGAAAAACCGCGAAATAAAACATAACAAGTTACCAGTCCCCTCTCCTTCATCCAGAGCCACCTTTGCACAGTCTGCTGGGATACTATGGCAGTCATAGGCCATTGACATTTTCATTTTACTTTGTTTTTCAAATAGTTTAAAATTTATAAGGGTTTTAAATTTACTTTTACTTTCACTTTAACTTAACTTAAGTTTAGTTTCGATTTTTTAATAGTTTTATTTTCTTTTAATTTTTACTTTTTACTTAATTTCAAATTATACTGATTTCATATTTGTTTTAATTTTACTTCACTTTCATCTTTTAATGCCATTTTATTTATATTTACCTTTTAAAGTGGTTTGGTTTAATGTTTATGTTCAGTTTTATCTTTTTTTCTCTCGTTTTGCTCGAAAAATATGGAAAAAATCGAATGGCAGTCATCGGCCACCATAAACAAGCCAATAATGTCCAAGAATACAGACAATTCTAATTTATAGTTCATTGACAAATTCTGAAACCCAACTAAGTTTTGGTCACAAAAGCGACGGGCTACTTTGACAATGTTATGATGAAATTCATTCTCAATAACAGGACAGACACATAAAAAACTGGCAATTTGTTAAATGTGGTGCAAATGCACTGCTAACATAAATTGGAAACCTTGACATGCTGTTTTTCAGTTGCCAGTAATAACGGGAAACAAAGACATTTTGTGGCCTAGCTGTTCAACAGCTAATCTGTCTATTCCACATGCATGCCTACTGCCAGGATACAGCACCATCATTGTTAAAATAATCCTTAAACTCATCTCTGATGAGTTTCACCTCTGAGGAATGGTTATTACTACAAGGCAAAGAGAGATCAAGCCAAGAGCTAGAGGTCACTTCTGAATCTCCCATACTCAGGTCATCAATGTTACCATAGTTACTTGTTTTCTTGGACAGCAAAAAATTGTGCAGAATGAGGGCAGCTAGGGTAATCATCTGGACTTTTTCTGGTTCAAGGGCAACTGGTAAAAGGAAAATCCTCCATTTGTTGGCTAGGATACCAAATGCATTTCCTGATAAACGTCTCGTGAGAGTCTATAATTGTAAATCCTCTCCTCATTGGATAGTCCTGAGAGGGGATATGGCTTCATCAGAAATGTTTTTAGACCAAAGGCATCATCACCTGTTATTATGTACAGTACAGCCAATTCTCTACCAGGGAGAGGACCAGGAGGAGGTACATGAAGGTCATTTTCAGCAGAGCTGAGGTGATATTTCAAGTCAGACTTATTCCAAATAGCCCTTTTTACAGTTCCCGGCGCCATATTGGATTTGAAACCGCGCAAACATAATAGCGGGGCTAGTGTTGAGTCGCGGAAGATTCAAAACAGCTGATAGTAGTGTTAGAGTAGCCTTTGTAGTTCGATTTCACGTTCTTCTTTGCAATCGTTGAACCGAAATGGTTTTAAAATATAAAGACCAGGAAATCGCGTCACTCGCTGATATCCAAAGGCTTACCCCCAAAGATTTACGCATTATTTTTTATTCTAGCCACACCCAATTCCGAGAGACAAAAATAGGTATGTTTTTTGGCAAAGATATCTCTACTCTGCTTTATGCTATAGAGCTAAAATGTCAGGTGCTTTTTGTACTGTATCATAGCTGTGCAATGACCTACTTTGAGGTAGGTACTATGTTGCATTCATGAATTAGCCTCAACAAAGAAAGACCAAAAAATAACCCTGACTACACTTCAATTTACAAGGCATAACCCACGAGTGAGAAGTCCAAACACTATAAAAATAGGTCATTGCACACAGCTATTGACACTTGAGATGCTGTGAAGATTTGATCTACTTATCTTAAATAGTTTTTGAGATATTATTGTCACAAGGTTTCAAAACCTCTGAAATACAGAAAATTAGAAAATAGCAAATAAAGTTCACAAGATCATTGGGCAAGCAGTCAAGAGTTGAAAACAATGTTAGAAGGCACCAGCACCATACTGTTGTCCTTCTATTGCCTCTAAAGTGTCACTGTAACCTTTTTCGAAGTTTCTGATCTGCTTTCTCCTTTTTTTGGCTTGCTCAGAGCTTTTACGGCGAGAATGGCGAATTCGATTATGATCTTGCTTTCGGCAAGCTTTGATGCAATGAAATCCTGGGTCAATTCCCAGGTTTCGAAGAACTAAAATGATAGAAATAGTGCCATTGTTAAAATGTGAGACTGCCAAGAAGGTAGCAAGTTCCACCACTGCTAGCCCAGAGTGGGTTTCCTCTGTAGCACGCTGCCAGATAAGGGCATTGATGGCCTCATTTTGGTTTTGCGTACCACCATGTAGACAGCGTGATGACACCTACATGATTGCATGTGCTTTAACCAAGATGCTGTACAGTGCAAAATTGAGAAACTTTGGGTGGAATCAATCTAATATTTCGAGGTTAAAGGCACTAGCTTGGAGCCATGCTATAGCAGCAGAGGAATATCATGGTGCAGACTTCTGCACTGAAAATTTGGAGTATTCCACCCACCTAGCAGATGAAATCTTTCGTCATTCAAGTCCGGACAATTATTCTTGTGAACTGTATGAAAGAGCTATTAGAGGACACAAGCAGCAAAAAAAACAATGCAAAGGGTTTAGAAAGAACCTTTACAGAGAGAGAAAATATTCATCATTTCCTTAAAGTGTTTCAGCAAAAGCATGGGCCTCTATGCCAATATGACACTGGAAGAGATGCATTTACTTTTGATGATGGATTACTCAACAAAGATGTTCCATTTTACTTGAATGAAAAGTCAATAGCAGCAGCATCAGCTCTTATTCGCCATTTCAACAATCATGCCTCCCCAAAAATTTGCTATGCCATTAAAAATGGAGTTGCTCTCGGAAAAGTGAAATGAAAATTGTTTGAAGACAACCAGGTTGCCAACATAAAACGGCACTTAAGCCAGAGGTATCCCTCATCGAACATAGCAGTGCCTACGTTTCTTCAGTCGCTCAGTTCTGTCCTTGTCAAAGACCAGTTTGGAATGATCATGAAACTTGAAAAAGGAGACACATTCATCATTGCTGGAGGGGCAAATGAAGAGGAAGAGTGGATTATGGAACTGGCTGAAGTGATGCAAGCAGGTCCATTTGATGGACAGTTCACTTCCTTTTTTAACTCGTGAAGCGCATGCGCAGCACGAGTTATCATGAGTTGTGGACAAATGTGTCGCTCGATCGATGGGCTGTAAACTTTATGCAAATGAGGTACGCTCGCAGCTTACTTTTAAATTGCTGTCTATCTTTAATTAATACTAACACTTTCTTGTTCGATTTTTGCCGCGAAAAAAATTCGAGATTCACCGTTTCGTCAAAAATCATGTTTTTTTCACTAAAAAGTCATTGCGGGACATGTGTAAATTTATATTCGTTTGAAAGGTCAAGAATATGACCTTTCTCAGCTATTTTGTTCTTTGAGATAAAAATAAATCTCGGATTACAATGTCACATCGAAACCCACGCGTTACGCAAAATTCCATTCGAACTCTGGCTTCGAAGCAAAATATCACTTTCGCATTGACAAATACCACACATCGGCAGAAGTAAAATCTATTCCTTATCAATCCAGCTTCATCATGTTAAAATTTCAGCAAAATCGAACAAAACCAGACGGAATTAGAATTTTATCTTTTGTATCTCGCTCAAGTGTTTGAGTAAACTTGATTAGGGCGGTAACCCGTAGCAACCAAAAAACACGGGCGAACACACGAAAGCCGTTTTGGTCCACAAAATCCACAAATATCGTTTAACAGCTGAAACTTGAATGGAAAAATCTTTTTCGAACTTTTCTAAAGTAATTTAGACGAAAAAACTACTTCTGAGTGCTACATAAGAGAGCGAAACGAAAAACAAAGCAGACAGGCATGACAAGGCGAAAACAAGCCGATAATTTATTCAACGTGGGCCGCTGCACGTACGCAAACAAACTCTTGTTTCTGGATAATTTCAGCCTTACCAGCCAGCGAATGGTTCCAAAAATACTTACACTAGCCTTACAAATGTCCTGAATTCCATTTCCGAAAGATTTGGCCCAATTCTTGGCCAAATTAAACATTTCTTCGCGATGTCCGCCATTACGGCCAAATGCATACTAATTTGTCAGATTGGCAAACTTCTCCCGAGGGGGGGATAGCACGAAAAGAGCTGAAAATTGGCCTGTGATTGGATAATTATTAGGTCATTTCACTGTCCAAATTTGGTGAAAAGCGGATGTAACGCAAATTTTCTGTCACGATTTAAGTCATCAGACTTCAGTATCTGAAATTTACAGGGTCGGACTAGAAAGAGTTTTAAAATAAGCTGTTTTAAAGGTCTAAATTAAAAGATATAAGTTAAAGAAGGCTCGTCTACCGAAAATGAGAACATCGAGAATCGTAAAATCGATGAGCAGCACAAGTTCTCACTGGATGCCAAATTCGTGTGGATTTTACAAAAAAGCGGAAGAAGTACGGTTTTATGGTATGGTAAATGGGCATATAACGAGCGAAATGATATAAACACAGAGCAATTAGTTTCTGTATCTCTAAAAATAAAGAAAAAAAGAAAAAAATTCAGCCTACACCCGGAGTCAATCGCGGTACACTTGAACGGCAGAGGTACGCAGTACCACTGAGCTATGTCAACATCAGGTGCAGAAAGCGAAAAAAAATAAACATTCTTATTAGTATCAACTATAAAACCTCGGACAACTCAGCGGGCTCGAGTCTATACGAGGATTTTCCGTTGGTTAATTTCCTCGTACTCTAAATATGAAAATCAGCCACAATATTCCCAAAACCAAATAATATTAAACATAATCCAAAAAAAATATTTGAATTTGTTTGTTCGCTTCACGAGTTTGCTCACAGAGCACTTTGATTGATATGAAATATTACATCCCATGGTTCCTCCATGGTAATGTGGTCAAACACACTTGGACACTAACACAGAAGCTTCTTCCACATGAGTATGGAAGAGACAGCGTCCAGCCCATTGCTAATGTCAAGAGGAAAATCATAATGTACCCAGACCATTCTAGTGTAGATGACCCAAATTATTATCTTGCTATTGACATATACAATCCAGCAGTCGACAAAAAGGTTGCTGTACCGATTTTTCCAGAAGATGGGGATACTGTCCAGGTCAAGGGTACAAGAAATGAAACCTGGTATGGCAAGGTGTGTGAAGTGGATTTGGCGACTCACTCTCTGAAAGTGCAGTGGTACCAGGAAACAAGGAGGCAAGGTGTCTGGACTTTGTTGCCCAATGTGGATAGAATCCGTTTTGGATCTCTTATTGGCTTTGTGCAAGCAGAGAGAGTATTTGGTGGAATTCGCTTTGTTGAACCAAATTAGATTATCCTTCTCAGGGACTTATGTCAGGCTACTGCTACAGAATGTTGTGATTAATTCCTTTTAAGAAGCTAAAACCATAACATAGCTCCTTTAAGTGAAACAGCTTTGAGGTAACTCACTCAATCAGTTAAAGCCCTTGTTTGGCCTTATATCTCAAGTTTTTCAATTAGGCTAAACAAAAAGCAGTGAAAAACATTTGTCTACAAGGACAATTTATATTTCAGGTAACCTTTGATCGTGGGTTGGTATTAACTGGCTTCCGATCAACCTGGCCCTGTTCAATTTTCAAGTTAACCTGACATGAGCCCACGATCTAAATGAATACCAGCACCTTGTTAGTGATCAACTGTAAAAACCTGTGATCTTGATGAGTGCTACATGTGAGGAAGCATTATGGTCATGTAATACTGGTCAGTAGATATCTTGTTTTAAGAGGTCTCAATTGACCATTTAACATCCCGGATTCAAATATTGATGAACGATGCAATAAACCAAGCCTGCATATCTATGTCAACCTATTAGCTGGACTATGGCCACCATCTTGTGTGACTCCATTACCATTATTGTGTGTTTGTACCCACAAGCTATTCCACTGGCCATGATAACCATAAGAAAATAAATTTATGGGTTTCATTTCCTTTCCTATATGAAAATGGGGGTCCACTAAAATAACAAAGTTAACACTTGCATGTATTTATAGTAAAATTCTACAGCTACTACATACTGTAAACAAAAAAATAAACACGTTCATTATTATACTTGTAATAATGTTATTATTGCATCAGACATGGCAAACAAATGGGTGCTTTGTTAACCAGAACACCACTGGCTCAATCTCTCTTAACTGATACTAGATGATGCTGCGCTCACTCGTGAGATATCGAGTTGACCACTCGAAGATAAAGTTCATATCCACGCGCGGGCATGTAATATCCTCTATGTATTCATTCCCTGGGCTGTTTTTAACTGGTATCATTTGACTTTGCCTGAAAGTGAGTTGTTGTCTAAACAAATTACATTTCAGATACAGTAACACCTTGCTAACCTAAACTTTGTTACTGTGAACTATCCAGTTTCCAACAGAATCTAAACTCCCCTTGGTTTCACCTTTGGTTACAGGTATTTGCCAATTGGCTAACTTGAACTCCCCACTTACTCAGACTGATTATGTTATTTTCTCTTTGTTCAAATTTGACTCAAACCACCATTTACTAAAACTAGTTTTCCTTTACCTTGGGAGTTTGAGTTAGCAGGACTCTACTGTACATGCAAAGCCAATAAAAATTTTGTGAGATAAAAATGACATTAAATCAGACATGCCAACTGGAACAACTAAATGGCCTATGCAAAGTATAAGTTGAGATATGAAATTATAGATTAGGTATGGCTATTGAGTATATTGTTAAAACATCAATGAACTGGTGAGGTGTTTAGTATATCACACACTTTGGCCCCATCCACACACATTAACATATTTTTGAGTCTGCAACTTTTTCTTTCCAGATATCTGTGGTTGTTTACCATTTACCAAACAATTCCGGAAATTTCGGTTGGGATGTAAATGGTAAGACCGTTTTGGTTTGCCCGAATGGAAATTTTCCAAAATAAACGGAACGTCTCAAGAGGTAGTCCAAAATTCCCAAACTGAGTATCCGAACGGAAAATGTGCTTACCATTTGCCATTCGAAACCAGTTCCAGGCCATACGCCAATTTTTTGATCTCCATCACGTGAGATGCGTCAACATGGCTGCTGCTGCTGCTGCGTTTTCTTCCAAAACGATTTCCTCTGGGGATTGCACCTGTAGCTACCAACTCTCGTGCAAGAACTTCGAAAGTGGTTTTTGTCATACAGAAGTGCGATTTAAACTCCTCGATTGAATAAGAAGGCACCACAACCTCGCAAAACCCAACATTTCTCTTCAGCTCTCTCTTCATGAAAGCTGAACTGGCCGCTATTACTTGGAATTTCTCATCTTCCTCATGATTGAGAAGTAGTTCCTCATCAATTGAGGCATCTAGAGCCTCGCTCAATAAGACGAGCTCAGCCGCCATTTTGAAGATGTCCAAACTTGTCCTAGGCTCTTTCGGTAAGTTGGGTCTGTTGTTCAAATGGTACACACCACCCCAAACAGAACTTTCCAATATGGGAATTTTGCTTTCCATTTGCACAAACCATCGACCAACCGGTTTCTCCATGTAAATGGTAAACAACCTGTAACTTTTTATTTCTGTGTTAAATAATTTTCTGTCCACATCTATTGTATTCAAATTAAATTTGCCTGGTATCTGGATTCACTCACGTGAAACAAGGCCTACATGTTATCTTGCCATATTAGTTTATTGTTCTGTAAGAGAGTGGACATGATTTTGGTTGGTCATTGCGTTAAAAAATATCTGGGTTTGCTGTTCACATGTTATTGCGCTCGTTGCAGATTTATTTTTTTCCACTCTGCAGAGCTGGTTCAAAAATATGTGGGTTCGCTAATGAATTTGCCAGATGCGTGTGGACAGGAGGCATATCAAGGAAGAAAAAGTTGCGGATTAAAAATTATCCAAATGCATGTGGACGGGGCCTCAACAGTGCTTAACTACAGTACTGTAGCATGTATTACTTGACTTGAGTACCCTGCCTCCATTTAATTATACATTCTACTACTTATTAATCCTTATTTTTGATAGGGCCTAAGCTTATAAAAGGTGTTCATTTCAGTCAGGTAGAAGAGTTTTACCTACATGTATCCATAGACCTACAAAAATATACATAGTTACCTTTTGCATCTTTAACATAACAGGCTTTTCCAAAGTCAATTAAAACACCCCTTTTCAATCCATTTGCATCTTCCAAGACAGCATTATTACCCTTAATATCATTGTGCAAGATTCCAACTGAAAATATGTGAGTTAGTGCTTCTCCAACAGACAAAAGTAAATATAAAGCAAGTCGTAAGTTTGGTCTGTTGTATTCCTGTTGACTTCTTAAGAAGCTTGAATATCTTTCCGGTTGCCCTGCAATCTTGCATAACTTTGTTGCTAGAACAAATGGTGTGCTAGTAGTGTAGACTCCTATGTGCATTGGAATTCCAGGATGACTTAGAATCTTGAGGAGGATGTTTGCCTCTGCATGAACTTCATTATAGTCACTAAAATCTTTAAAAACCTTAAATGCAGCAGAAACACCTTTGTAAGATCCTGAAATGCAATATCCAAAAGTTCCCTCACCGATCAGCTGTCCCTGTGTAAGATCTGACATGTCCTCTTTACAGAGATTGAGGAAAGGGATACAGAATGGTCTAAAATTGGTTTGCTGTTCTGCTGGTTTACAAGATTCCATATTCTTTGTATTCAAATCAACTTGTTGCGTGATAACAGATGTAGTGTTGTTAGCATTTGTATCCTCATGAAAATCAGTTGGTCCAGAAATAACTTGCTCATCAATATGTTCATTAGTGCAGGCAACCAAGAAAGCATTTTCATTTTCACAAGTTTCTTTCTTTGGACTTGAAGGCAATGCCTTCTGATCTATACATTGCAAACCATAGTAATACCACTTATTGTTCGACCGTTTCCTTCGTACTCCAGGAAAGGCATGCTTCATAACAATACCACACTCAACTTGACTAGGCTTACTGCCAAAACTATACAGAAATGCTCTTGTAACTGTTACTGGTACTTTATCAGTTGCTCTTCCAGCCTTAAAGTGCCCTCTCACCCTGGAAAGTAAATTTAAAAGTTAATTACAATAGGTGCATTTCAATTTTTCAATGTTCCATGAAATCTGATCATGGTGGGAACATGGAACACCAAGATGTGCATGTATGGTGTGATTATGGTGTCATGTAGGTAGCCTGTACCACTCCTAGCTATACTTGCCATCAGTGTTGCCCAATTCTTTGCCTAGTAATAAGAATTATTAAATATTATTTAAGGGTAAACTGTGGCAATCCAACACTACATTCAATGCAGGAAATCTAAAAGAAAAATCATGATCTCACCTTTTCTTCAACTGGTCATCAATGTCCTGATCATGATCAGTGGGTTGAGGCTTGTTGAACATGTCAAGCACCTGACTGAAACCCTAAACAAAATCAAATTCAGAATATTGTTAGGCACTTCAAACAGTAATAATTTCAAAGTAATTACTGGTTCAGGCATAATTTCCAAATGATTTTTATTTTCATTTAACAGATTTATATTGTTTTGACCCTTAACAAAAAGGAAGTCAGAAGATTGATATTCCAAAAGAGAATTATTTTGGGAAGACATTTAATGCCACGTGACTTACGTGCTTTAACGTTTTTTGTGTAAGCTTTACTTACGTTCCATAATTTCTGAACAATTGCTGCTCTTTCAGGTGGAAGAATCTCACTGAAGAACTCTGGAAGCTTTTTTAGGAGAATTCGCTTTTCACCACCAAGGAGAGATGTCCATTCAATTTTCTTTGTATCTGCTGATTTCCACACATTAAGGGAGACACCTAGTGACCGCACTATTTCTAAGAATTTGTCCAGATGAGCTTGTTTCCGTTGTGATGCAGGTTTCCTTTTATTTTCAGCCTATTAAGATAGAAGTCAAGAGGTGGCATGCTGATTACTATTTATTTTTAATGCTTATTAAAGCTGAGCTGCATGTGAGGGTTGAGTACTCGAGAGTTTTCTCAAATTTTCAAACTACCTTAAAGGTCAAATGAACCAAAATTCAGACATTTTTTCATTTGAGTTCAGTGGGTTCATTAAGACTGATTAAGTGTGCGGTCATTTAGTAAATGTTTCCAAGAAGCCATTGGCTTTCTTTGTACTTTTGGTTCGTGTGACCTTTAAATGTTTGTAGCATATACCAGTAGACATCATTTGAAAATGTAGATGGAGAGCAATCACATACCTCGTCCCAGTCAATAACCTCTAAAATAAGTCCCTGCTCCAGTCGATCAGGCACTCGGAGCATCAAGTGCAGTTAATCAATAATGATGTCCTTGGGAGGGATGTTGAAAAAAGGCTGATGCTGGCACCCAGGATCTTTGTGCCAGTTTGGCCCTAATGTTCTTTTCATACCATCTGAGTTATAGTAACTATAATGAACTGATAAGTTGCATCTATGAAGGCAATTTAAACAGGGAATCAGTGCTTTCAATAAGATTTAAAGTAGGTGGCTACCTCGGAACGGCACCCGCTGGAGTAATATGAGAAGTTCAAAACTTTTTTCCTCTGGAGAATTTTTAAAAGTTATGATCACGTAACAAGGCCCTTTCACCTTTATTGAGGGAGATAATATGCATGCCACAGAGCATTCATCATTTTGTTTTAAACGAAACACACGAGGCCATGAAGGAGTTTATTTTCCATAAAGGTCAGCAATCAATAACGTAAAAAAGTACTAGCGAGAAATTTACAAGTAAGAATAACAGTGTTAAGACAAACAACAAAATATGAAGTTAATTAAGTCTCAATGAGCATGGGATGAAATCCAGTGTGCCGAGTTGTTAGGAGAATATTATCACTTTTGATATCTCGATGGAGAAGATGTTTCATGTGAAGATGCTGTAGAGCTTGGCACAGCTCAAACATAATCTTTCCAGCACAATGCTTTGTGAAGTGTATGGCAGGGCTGTTTAATACATGATACAAAGTACAAGCTTGGTTCCTGATACCATAAAAATAGGAAACTAGAAAGTAAGGTTTTTGTGTTAAATTGACACCAAACATGTGAGGAAGAGATGGGTGGGAACATCTTGCCATCACAGCTGCTTCAAGTTGGATATCTTTAGCAGAAGAGAGGTTATTGTACTCTTTCACAGCTACTGGTATTCCCTTGTAAAACATTTTTTGGCATCTTCCAAATACACCATGACCAAGGTGAATTGTGATGTCTTTGTTGTCATTGTCTTTTGGAGCCTTTAACTGACATCGCGAAATTTCCGGTATTTTTGTGCCAGATTTAATTCCTTGTGGGGAAAAAGCTACAAAAATATGAAGAGATGGCAATTTAAGTTTTTAGGAGAGCATTTTCCAAAAAGAAGTGCATTTACAATAATTAAACCACTTTGGAGGTCTCTGGATGCATTTTGAAGTTTTTGAAAACCACCAAAAATTAGGCATTATTGTGCAGTTCCAGAAAATATCCATACTCTCCCCACAGAAGGGATTGGAATTACCTGTGGGGTGGGGGGTTCTCTAAGGCCAAAACATTTAAAGAAATGTATGAAGCTTGATTGGAGGGGTGGGGGGGTTCTTAGAAAAATCCCTTCCATGAGGGGGTGGGAGGTATGGATATTTTCTGGATACATTCAAATTCTGCCACTATTTTGTATTATTTGGTCTTCTGACAAAATAGCAATCCATTGCACACTTCAGTCCTTTACATGTAGCAAAGTTTGGCTGTTGTGTTCACTTCAATGGTTCTCACGAGATGAAAGTCTCATTTCTAGAGACGAGAGTCTCGTCTTAGGAGAAACAAGATAAGGGGTGGTAACATACCGTATTTATTCACTTATAAGACGCATCATTTTTTACGGGAAAATATGCTTGATCGATCAAAATCTGCTCAAAACTCAGGTTGCGTCTTATAACCGAGTACTCTCGCGCAACAAAATGTAACTTTTCCAAATTTTCCCAATAATTATTGCAGCTAAACTGAAATGGGTTTGTAAATACCGGTAAATGAATAAACAAAAGACAAACGACATTGATCATTGACTTTATCTAATTTGTTGGTTCTTAAAAGAACCGGGGTGGCTCTGAAAAGAACCGTTTGTTTGAAAGCTCTCCTGAGCTCAGCTACTCGTCGTTCTCGGCTTCACTGTCTGTCTCGAACTCGTTGTCAATCGGCTCTTCGGTGTCTTCTGGTTCTTCTTCCTCGTCGTCCCAAACTGCATCATCTTCAGTTCCATCGAGAGCATTGTTGATGCCACAGGACTTAAACGATCTCGATATCAAATCAGCTGGGATCTCACTCCATGCTCGATCGATCCACCGTAACACCATCTCTTTACTGGGTGCTCGCTTCTTTCCGGAAGGCGTGTAGGTAAACGGGCCGTTTACCATCCAGGCTTCGTACTGCAAACGGACCTTTGCTTTAAACGGCTTATTGATACACTTATCTAGGGGCTGGAGAACGGGGGTAAGGCCACCAGGAATTACGGCAACATCCACGTTTCGTCTGTTAAGTAGATCTTTAACTGCATCCATTAAATGGGCGCGGAAGGAATCCCAAACAAGAAGTCCTCGATGCTCAGGCGTAAATCGGAGATTCTTCCGAATCCACTCCTTGGTTCCTATAAGTTAGAAAAAAAAACTCCAATTAGACTACACTGCAATTCAAAAGACATGACTTTCTAACGAGTGTCACTAACCTTTGTTTACTTTTTCAAGCGAAGTTGAAGCGAGATGAAGCAAAGCGAAGGTGCTTAAAAGCATTCGCTCGAAATTTAACAAAAATTTAACGAACTACAAATGCTAAGAAAAACAACTTCAATGAATGCTGCTACAGCGAACAAGTTTGTAAAAAAAAAACAATACGAAGAAAAACAACTTCGACGAGTGCTTCTACAGCGAACAAGTTCATAACCAAAGCCGACGTGATTTCAGCAAACGACAACGTGCTAAAAAGCACGTGCTTGAAATGATTGACGTAAAAAACAATGCAACAAATTCCAAACCTCGCTCTCATGAAATGAAGCAAACTAGACTACAAGTTCAAACCAAAGAAAAAGAACAAACCTTCTTCGTCCATCCAGGCCTTCTTATGTACAGAAACCTGCATTCTCCTGGGCACTTCGATTCGTAGCTGACGAACACCTTTGAATATCACCTTGGGTGGAAGTTTATCACCATTTGCACTTACTTATCACATTTTTTGCTAGAGTTGAAGATAAGGAGGACTTAGATGAATCATTGTCATTGCAATTGTGGCTGATCTCATGGCTTTCGGCAGTGGCTGAGAGCTCTTCACTGATAATCACCCTGGTGTCTTCTTCATCTTTCTTAGGTTCTTCCAAGCCTTTTCCTTGGTTAATCTGGCCAAGAAAACTCTCTCCCATTTGAACAAGACCAATGACTTCTTCCTCTTCTTTGTCAGTTCCATTGCCATCATCATCGCTGTCTTGATCCATTATCCTGTTCACATCTGCATAGTCTTCACTTCCAACATCATTCAGTTGTTCATTTCCATTACACTCTGTTTCACTTTCATCATCATCGTCATTATCTTGCAGGAAGCCGGTATAAATTATGTGGTCAAGCTCGCCCGTCTCATCAAATACTCTGATAGCATGGTGAGGTATTTGAACAGCAGCCGATGAAACACACTTCTTCCAGTTGTCTTGGAGGTATTTACTTTCTGACTTCAGTGTGTGGGAGCGAAAGTGGTGTAAAGGTGGAAGGGTGTCAGCTTCTGGGTGAGTTTCACTCTGGGAAGTAACATCAAAGAATTCAACACCTTTAGCAATATGCCTCCACCAAATTCCTTCACCACACAAAAGAAAATCAGACACGCGCTCCAAGTGTGCTTGATAAGCACTCTGATATTTGATAATAACTCTGTGAGGGATGATGCTATTTTCTGCTTTTGGTAAGCATTTGGATAATTTTCTAAGTCTTGACTCCTGCTCTTGAATGGTACTTCTTCTGCTGATATCTGCCTGTTTCATTTCTGCCTGCACCCTGATCAAGCCTGGTGTGATGATCTCTCCAGGTCGCCTACTTGATGTTGATAAGGATATGCTGGAAAAAGTGTTGAAATGGCGTTCTTGTTGTTCGGTGTTGGTTGACCTGGAGCAGACAATGCGGTGTTGGATAGGTGCATGGCACACCAGTGAGTGCAGGTAACGCCCATAAAATTTTTTCTTGGTGAGTATTATTGGCTTTCCGATAACCTCCTGACATGCAATAGCATGGAGAAAAGTTTGATTGTGAAGCCTCAAGACACTTTTCTGGCATCTTTCCTCTACCTTGGCATACAGAATCCAGGTCATTTCTGTCATGGTGTCCAACAAGAGCTGCACCTTCTCACTGACAAATCCTATGAAAGAGGGAATTAATGACATGTTATTCTAAAAACACAAGGATAAAAATTAATTTTTATGGAACTCAGGAAAAACTTTCTGTTAGTTGGAGCACAACATTTATTAAGAATTACATACATGTATGTGTCAAATTCAATAATGACTAAGTCAGCAAAACTAGAATCAATAAGCAAAAATATGTTTCTTTGAGCACAACTGGTTACTTTAATTTGAAAAGTAGCTACAACATGACAGTGTAATGTGAAAAATAATTGATAAATGTATTAACAATTGTAAATAACACTTTAGTATAGCCTGGTCTAACCTACCTGGGAATTGTGTCGGGGGGGGGGGGGTATAATAATTGTTGGTAAGGCAAATTGCACATGTAAAATATAATAAAATGTAAAGTTAATTAGGACCTTTACTTCAATAGTAGAACGATATTCACCTCTCAACCGTTTTGCAAGTACAATGCAGATTTCACGATAATCTGAACCACGAAGTTGGTCTTTTGTTCCAGACACCAGGCTCAGTGTCTCGTCACACAGCATTTTTGCATCAGCTGAGAGGTGAGCAGAAATTTCACTGATGGTATTGGAGATGTGTTCCTTCACATCATGCAGTGGTTCAGTGGGGAGGACTTCATACATCCCTATGTTATGAAAGTAAAAAAAAGTACAGTCGACCAAAGAAAATTATTTAATATCGGGATTTGTTAAATACTTGTACACTTTAGTTATGCTGAGGAGAAATCTGAGAATTTTGAAACTGTTATTGTGAGGTGTTGCGTTTACATGTACAGTATTTCCTGGTCCTTGTTGGAGAATCAGACCAATTTTACATAATCATTTGATACATGAACAGTGTAACATACACTTGGGAAAGTAAGTCTCCTTTATGGTTAAAGGTGAATTTATAATAACTCTGTTATGCTAGGCTAAGTACAGTTAAAATATTTGGAGGTCACCCATTATATACCTAAATGGAGATCCTTCATGTTCCTTGCTTGATCCAGGATCAGCATTGCTGGTACTCTCTGTATTCCTCCAAGATGCTCTTTTAGGACAACCTGGAGGTCCTTTTTGTAGCCTTCATCACACAGGCCCCGTGCTCTACATTCTATTCGCAACTCAGCAACTGGCATATCTTTAAATGGTTTTCTTCCACCATTTCGTTTTGCCCTTCCTGCAGGCCTTGTGAGCACTATCTGTTGCCTATCTTCTAAAGACAATTGGGGGCGTCTAAAACTGTATGTGAGGTCACGATACCTTCGTGAATCTCCACTACATGCACTACAACCTGCATATCCTCCCCTCTGCTCTCCACTCTCAAACTGCTGCTCTGAACCATCTCCATGGAAGAACCGCATTACATCATTCACTTTCACTCCATCACTGGTTTCTACTTGGAAAGGAAGACAATCAAGGCATTCTTGTCTGGTCTCAACATATGCAAGCTGCTCCACCTCTTTTGATCCACATCTCTCAAGAATATAGAGATGAGGCCTTTCTACAATTGCTGCTACATCAACATCACCATACCCTCTGACCTTCATCTCTTCAGGGGTGTAGAAGAAGGCTGAATCATATAGGCACTGAATAAGGTATAATATGTGACCATGGTTCAGGATGGTTGAATTGTCTCCCCAGATCATGAGATGCCCGGTTCTTTGGAACTTAATAAGAAGTTCCTTTCTTTGTTTTATAAATTTATTTATCAGTAGTAAAACTAGCAACCTTTGTGGCATTATAGGTGTTAAATATGGAATCCCTAAAATAGGGTTCCCACTCCACTGACAAGAAATCAGTGGGTAAAGAGGGATAATAGGTGTTTGTGAGGGTGGGAATGTATATGTATAACAATTAAAGGAAATAAAAATCAGATGTTAATATTAATGGTTAAATTGAGGGGTCACTCTGTAACACAGCACTCTCCAGCTCAATCAAATATTAGAAGAAATGAAATAAAATGAAATGAAATAAAGAAATGTTAATAGGTTAACCAAAAGTAACCATAAGTGCGAGATAGTATGAAATGGGTTGAGAAGCAAGGGGAAATATATGTACAATAGGTTCCTTAGGGTTAGTTTATTTTTGGGAAAAGGGGCAAAAAGGCTCTTTGGGGTTAGTTGTAGTAGGTTTGGGAAAAAGGCAAAAAGGTTGTAGCAAAGCAACCATAAGCATACATTAAGGGAAAGTTAAAATGTTGATATGAAGGGAAGTTATTAGGTGGTAATGATTTCTGGTGGAAGGGTGCTAATGATTTCTGGTGGAAGGGTGCTCAGGATGGGGTAGGGTGATACATGGTGTTTGGGATGGTGTAGTGTGATAATGTCTGGTGCTTGAGATGGTGTAGGGTGATAAGGATGTTCGTTATAGGTTAGGGTGATAAGTTTTAAATGGGGTAGAGGTGGGATAATTTATTTATGTTATCATATGGAAAACGAACACCTAAGGAGTATGTGCAGCGGTTGTATATGCAGCGGTTGTATAATTTAAAAACATAGTTACCTAGTATGGTGTACAATTTATAAGTGATTATGAATTTATTGGATCTCTTCTTTCTCCATTTAGATAAAGCCATAGGCTGTGGTGAAGGTCAAAATAGAACCATGTGTGGCCTTTAGAGGTGAGGTTTTGCACTATGAAGTTAATTTGCCTCGCTCTCTTTTCTCCTTTGGTATGTGTTGTCCAATGTTGTGATGTAAGGATCCATTTTGCTATAATTTCTGGCGAGCAACCATTGCCAATGAAAAACAACAAAAGTTTGAAGGTGTCATTGTCTCCTGCAGGTTTGTTCCAGAAAATTTGTTGTATGTCGGTGGGCCTAAGACTTCTCCGTTAAGTAAGTGAAAAAGTTGTAGGCGTTCATTACTGATTTGTAGTCTGGATAATTGCCATATACGGGTGTTAAAAAACTGTAAAATAGGGATGTGATCTAGTTCCATAGTTTTAGCTGTAAAAAAGTAAAAAAATGGGTATTAACAGGCAGGGTAAATAAAATTCTAGCCTGTGATAATTTTGCCTGATCCTAGATTATTTTTCAAGGTCATTTTAGTGTTCAGTATTACATCTATTAAAGGGTTGAAAGAAAAAGTTGTTGATTATTTGAGATGGAAATAGGGGTTGTAAGTAGGGTTTGGGAGTAGGGGGAAAAAGGTTTCTTGGGGTCAGTTTCAGATAAGTGTTGAGAAAAAAAATCTCTTTGGGGGTTAGGTTGGGGCTTGGTTTTTAAAAAAGTTTGTAGAAAGGAAAAGGATACCCATAAAAAGAAAACAATATTTATTACTATTTTGGTTCTTGATAGTTGCCTGTAGGGAGGAAAAGAACACTGACAAAAAGGAAAGAAACTATATTTCTATCTTCGTTCTTGAAATTTGGTATTTGGCTGTAGGGAGGAAAAGGACACTGACAAAAAGGAAGGAAACTATATTTCTATCTTCGTTCTTGATATTTGGCTGTAGGGAGGAAAAGGACACTGACAAAAAGGAAGGAAACTATATTTCTATCTTCGTTCTTGAAGTTTGGCTGTAGGGAGGAAAAGGACATTGACAAAAAGGAAGAAACTTTTGCTTCTACCTTCATATTTGGCTGTAGGGAGAAAATGGGCACTGACAAAATTTTAAGGAAGAAACTTTTATTTCTATCTTCGTTCTTGATATTTGGCTGTGGGGAGGAAAAGGACACTGACAAAAAGGAAGAAATCTTCAACTTCATTTTCGTTCTCGATTGTTGGTGGCGAGGGGTGTGATATGCACTGTGTTAGGGGATACATAGACAAAATAGAAAAACAAACAAACAAACAAAGAAACAACAACTAATCTTAAACTTATGGCCTCAAATGCCGGCTGTAGATGAACACGGTAGGTTTCCTGAGAAATATGGCAGGGTTAAAACTCGTTTTCTGCGAGTTTACTTATAAGGGGTGGAGGGTAGGTTGGGCAGGGGGTGGGGGTATGTCTTCTGTTGAGGGTCTGGGACTGGTTTTAAAAAATTAATTTTGTAGACGGGGAATACAAATTACACATTTAAATTATAATATCTTGTGGTATAGATGAGAAGTAAATATAGGGGCATTCAAATTTATATTAACTTGAGCAAATTCAACATATTTTATTTAAGGAATTGAGGAGTGGTAGTTGAGGAAACAAAGTTAAGAGATACTAATAGATGGAAAGAAATGGAAAGAAATGGGAATCATCCGGCCGGGCAAAGGAGAGTAGGATGCATCGGCACCAAGGCTCCTAATGGTTGCGAGTCGTCAGGGGCAAAGCACAACCGAGCGAGGATGTTTCTAACCTGGTACCAGGTCAATGCCCGACATCCTCATGCCGAGTCCTTGTTGAAGAAATTAGAAAAAAGTAGTGGAAAATACTGGAGAAATGAGGAATAAATATTCAAACTTATTGGGACAAAAAACCGGAAATAAAGCAGAGGAGTAAAGTTATATAATCAAACAAATGGACTAAAAATTAAAACTTGAAAGTGAGAATGTAAAAACGTAAAAACATTTTATGAAGTTTTAGATGTAGATTGAGTTGAAACGTTATAAAAGCATGCGGGGAGGGGAGGGGAGTGTAAAAAACATGAAGGAACTATAGCTAGATACCTTGAGATATAAGATAGGCCGCTGTAGTGTTGTTGAGATAACAATAAATCAATAAAAATTACTTGTCGTCGGCGTTTTGTCTCGCTTAAATGTTGCGAATCGGCGAAGTGTGAAGATCCTTATCTGGGATGATTGCGTCAGTTATGGCGTGATCGCTATCGTTGCGTGATGTTATGACGTATCGGCTGTGCGCGGTTGCCCCTGGGAATGATCGAAGCTAGTATTTTCGTTCTTCGTTCTGCGTTAAAAAATTCTGGACTCCCGAAGCGGTGAAAAATGGAGTGTATAGAGAGACAAAGGAGATATTGGTGCGTGTCGAGAGTAGTATGATGAAAAAGAAACATAAATGTTGGATAATCGACGTTGTTGGTAGAGGAATATTGGTGAAATTGTTCGGTCTATTGTTGTCGAAGGTCGATTGAAAAAGATGGCGTGGAGCGATGGCGTGTAGTGGTGAGGAGGAATCGTGGACTATGTGGTAAGTCAAACAATTTTAAAATCGGAAAGTGGATAGCTATTGTATCACAGAGATGGAATGATCTTTGAAACGATTATAGGAATGAGTACCACAAAATAGACATTGAAAGTATGATTTTTATTAGTGAAAGGATTGATCTAAAATTCGAATGGAAGTATCGAAGGCAAATAAGTTTTCTGTAAATACATGTATTCACAATGAGAATACATGATGGAATGAATCCCGCAATAGAGGGATTATAGGTGTGAAAATATTACAGTTACAGGGACGTGGAATTATGTTCGATGTTTTTGATGTTTACTTGAAATGATATACATGTAGTATATGAACATGATAAAATTGTAAGATGACTTAAAAATGAATTCCTTGTAACTTTAACATTACAATGTAAAATTGAAAAATGGCTTAAAAATTAAGTCCTTGTATCTTTATCATTACAATGTAAAATTGAAAAATGGCTTAAAAATTAAGTCTTTGTGTCTTTGTAATTACAATGTTGGTATAGGGTAGTCGATTGAAGTTAAATTCAAAACTTGAAGGATGACCATTCCATATTAACAACATTTTTGTAGTGATAGCCATTCCATACTAATGGTAATTGAGTGTTAAAATAATTCAAGGTAAATGTACAAGAGTTCATTAATCAACTTGGTCTCGTACCTTTTTAAAAATTGACGTTGTAGAGCATAAAATTATTTAGAGTAGAATAATAGTATGCAGATTGGTTGTTGAGCATTAATATTATTTAGAGTTGATAATCTTTGAGTGCAGAAGTTTGTTTGTGAGAAGCAAAGTGTGGAGTTTAGTAGTATTGCAGTAAGTTTGGGGATATGCATGTTATGGTATTTGTGTAGGATGTGGCGTACAATTTTGTCAGTTCAAGCGTGCTTGTTGTATTTGCTGCGGTAGTAAATTGTAGGTTTGTCATTGTAGGGTTGTGTTTTTTTAGTAAGTCGTCGTCGTTTGTGATTGTAGTAAGGTAGCCATGGAAAGGAATTTTCTGTAATGAGTCTGTTGGGGTAGTCTAGTGCAGTAAGTCATAAAGTAAATAGTTTGTGCACAAAGTTGTAGTCGTCTTTGGTTTTTGATAGTCGGCTGTATCGTACTGTCTCGGTCTTGATGATGCCAGTGAAAATGTGTTGTGGATGATTTGATGAGAAATGTGGATACATATATTTGTGATGTGGTTTTTGGTAAATGTGATGGTGAATTTTGTGATGCATGATAGTGTGATAATTGAGTGAAATTGTGAGGTCCAGGTAGTGAGTGGAATGACAGTTTGTGGTGAAAGTGATAGGGATTTGTGAAGGATATGTAGAGGATAGGTGGCTGATATGGTCTGTGATACTGTTTTTGTCAGTCAACATAAATCCGTCGTCAATGTATCTACAAAAAATAAACAAGCCAGTGGTGTTATAGTCAGTGAAAAATGTCAGTTCGTTGAGTAATAAAACCAAGTCCGCAATCTGTCGACTGTGATAGCTACCCATGGCTACACCTTTAGTTTGTCGGTAAACATCTTGTCCAGAAATAAAAAAGTTGCGGTTGTTAATAAAATTGTTTAAGGTTAGTAAAAAGTCTCTATAAAAGGTTGGTAAATTCAGTATTTTGCAGCTGGTGATGATAGCGTTAATGGTGTCTGGGTATGAAATGTTTGTATATAATGATGTGAAGTCAAAAGTGGTTAAAGTGTAGTTGTCAATGTCGTCAATGTAAAAGTTGTGTAGTAAGTCTAAAAGGTCTGTTGAGTTGTAAATAATAGGAAAAGGTATGTCTCGTTCTTTAAATACATTTTTCAGTTGAAAAATAATTTTGTCAAGTTCAGTTCCTAGTAGTCGTGAAGGGCTGGAAGTCGTCCAGCTGTGTGCGGTGATTATTGGTCGTCCTGTAAGTTTGTTAAGGTTGAGGGTGAGGCTGCGTCAGTCAGTTTATGTACTTTTGGTAGAAGTTTCATGTAGGGTAGTTGCAGTTTGTCTTTTGTGACAGTATCAAGTAGGTGTTTGTCGTTTGGTGTAGAGAGTAGTTTGTTAAAACGTAGTTGAAGTTTCCGTAGCAGTTTGTTGGATTTGGTAATAGTTGTTGTTAAGTCAAAATTGTCAATTCGTCTGTATGTAGTAGTATCTGTAAAATGTCTGGTGTATTCCTTTGTAAACCATGAGGTAGGTACGAGAGCCCAACCCATGTTCTTGTCCGTCTTGGTAAGTATTATGTCATTGCGTGTGGAGAGATTGTGTATTTGTGTGTTGATTGTTTGAGTGATGTTGATGTGTTGTGGATTTGTAAGCATTTGTAGGTTATGGGATTGTAGGTACAGTTTTGTATATAAAGTTGTGTTGTGAACATAATCAATAATATGTAAATTAAAATTAGGTTTAGATTGTTGTTCTTGAAGCAGCTTGATTGGTTTTTGCTTGAAGTAAGGTTGGTATCTGTAGTTAGTTTTCTTTTTGAAGTGTGGGCGGTAGGTGTTGTAGTTGCGGGTTCCTTTTGTGATAATCTGGCACAGGGTTGAAATTACTTCTGAAGAGATGGTTTTCTTAATTGCAGAGATGTTGATTTTGTCTGAAGTTGGTATGAAATTAGTTCCTTTGTTGAGAAGTTCTGTAAGTTCAGATGGAAGTTTGATGGAAGTGAAATTGTGGACTTTGTTGGTGGTTGAAAGTTTTTCTTTTTCTTGTTGGAGCAGAGATTGTCTTCATTAGCAAGTAATATTTACCACTGGGTATGTCACCAACCACTTGTCCAGCATTCATCTGGGGGCACTGCAAAATAAAACATTACATGCAGATTATTTTAAACTTGTCCTGCCTTTTTGAGAAGTGAGTGCACAACCAACTGGAGTGTATTTGGGAAATTGGCTTTTCATATTTTGCTAAGGTTTTCCCGTCCCCAGAACAAACAATCCTGGCCTGCGGCAGGGATCGAGAGCTCTGGCTGGTTGCAGACCAGGTTCCAGCTCTTCTGTGCAAACTCAGAAGTTTGAAACAATAGTGGTTGCCAACATTTACAAAAATGCAACTTCCCTGTAACTGCGCACATTTGGGAACTGGCCAGACCTCTCGATCCCAGAAGGATTGCAGGCTCTGGGGACGAGAATGGGGTTTTACAACTTTCCATTAGTATTAGTCTGTTTGTCTGGACTTTGTATTCTAGTAGGTTTAATTCACAAACCTGAAGAACAAAATACAGTGCAATAGGAACAATATCAAATGACTGTTGCATATACAAAAGACTATGCCATAATATATTTTCATTTTACCCCCAAAGTCTCTTTTAATTGTAGCACTGTGAGGGTAACATTGAAATTGAATTTATAATATTAGAAATGCAACAGGCCACTTACTGTGCTGAGAAGTGGGAATGAATTTTGTTTTATTCTTGACTGCCTGTTGATGTTTCCAGCCACAAACTCAGCAGCAAAATCAGCTTCCATAGGTATGTTTAAATGTTAAGACAATACGTTTTGCATGTATGTATCACAAACTTGGTACCTTTTTGACTATGTGTGAGCAGGTATTATTTTGTGATAATGTCATTTCAAATACTGGCTCTCTCCAAACAATGTTTTTATCACTATAGAAATTTTGAGACAACATTTTGGCTTGATAATGACAGTGGGAAGAGAGTATGTTTCCATATTGGGCTCCATTGCTTCTCAATTCTGCCAAATACAGAAATATATTTTCTCACAAATGGCCATCATTATACATGTAAAGCCATGAAGTTGTCTCAAAATCGATTTTACTTTATAAAATTAGTGTCAGTAGCATATAATTAAAAACCATTATTGGATGACCTGTTTGTAAAATACTATTAAATAAGAATGCTTTGAAAGGATACTGTCCACAAATTTGATTTGTGTGCATTTTATCACTCTCCTCCCACTCAAGAAGAGGTTGCACTCTCTTTGCCCCGATATGGTAGACCAGCTGGTGCTGAAAGACACTCCTTGCTTGTAAAAAAGGCTTCTCTGTAATTGGCTGGAGCAAATTTATGCTTTTGAAGTTCATCAAGAAAATTGTCTTTCTTGACTAGTTGTTTCGCCTTATGAATGCCAATTGTTTTGATGTTCTTCAGGTAGTCACAACCAGCTGCCACACACATTGAAACAAACTGGTCATGTGTCAGCTGATGATGGGCAAGTGCTTCTTCCAATTCGATCACTTCTCCCTTACCATTCATCTGCACTTTAAATACTACCTAGTGTCGAAAGCGAAAAAAGGGACAATATTAAATGAAAGGAAGGTAAAATATCACTTGTAACAACTACAGTAAACACTGTGTACACTTTGTGAAACGATGATGTATGTTGAGCTGAAATTATAAGGAAATATTCCGGAACAAGTCGCAACCTTAAATCATTCTTTTCATCCCTTCAGAAGATAAAATTCATCTTTGAACCAAACAGACAGTGATAACTTGTGAGAGTGTAAATCATTTTGCAAAGGAGAGAAGCTTTACCTCCTTACAGCCGTAGACAAGAAGGTCTGAATCTTCTGTTATTGCAAAGTCAGCATATCCTTCTGACACCAGAAACGCCAGCAGGGCATCGGCTTCATATAGAGCAACAATGTAAGGTATTCCCTTCTGAACACAGACCTTTGAAAAAAAAAGCTATTATAAGCTTAAATACCTCAACGCTCTCAATAAAGCTCTCAATGGATTAAGTGACATCAACATCGATTCTTACATTGATTTTTATTCTGATGCTGATCATTATTCTTTTAGGAAATATGATGATTTATCTCTTAAGAAGAAATATGCAAGAACAAATCCACTCAAATATAGTTTTTTTCATAGGATAGTCGACTCCTGGAATCTTCTGCCCTATGATACTCGCAGGGCAGTCAGTGTTAATATCTTTAAGCGGGAAGTTAAGAGGTTTTTATCGGACAATACATTAAATTAGTTATCCATTGTTGAATTATTGATTTTATTTCGATGTTATTATTTTCGTTACTTGTATTAGCATACATTCATTGGTGATCTCTTTTTTATGGGGGTCCTGGACTCCTTTATGGATTATCCATATGGCTATTTACATTTTCCTATTTGTGTGTATTACCTTTGATGCCATTAAATTGTAATAAATAAATAACGCAATAAGCTGAAGAGGTAAAAATTAAGCGCGCGTCGCTGCCATGAATTAACTTGATGATTTCTCACATTTACCTTGATAAAACCAGAAATATGTTCGTAGCTCACTTCGACAGCCTGTCCTTTTAATTTCCATGCCTGTTCTCTTTTCCCCTCTCTTTCCAAAGCTATGCTTTTTTCCAAAAGTTCCTCTCGCTTTCTAAGTTTAGAGTTTAGGAGAATTCCACGGTAAGATCAAGTGAATGAAGTCTTGTCTTAATGCGAGAAATCAAAGCGCAAAATAAAATAACACCCTAGCCGCTTTCAGGTGAACGCCATCTAGTTTTATGATGTTCACACACATGATATATCTAGAACAAAATTATGAGCGAATGCAATATCTTCAGTCCTCTAAGTTGTACCTTTTACGTTCCTCTTGGGTATCGATCTTTGCGGGAAGGGGAAAACCATCGAAGACAACAAACGGTGTCACGCCACGGCGAAGAAGAAGTTCCAAATATCCAGTACAAATGCCAAGATAACTGTTGTCATAATGAAAAAACGAATTCAGAAAACCGAAAGTGAAAGCGAACAAGGCTACGAAACGCTGAAGGTCGTTCAATTGGTGAACTCAATCTGTATTCAGTCGAACACGTACTTTTCGGATAGACCAGTTCGCTGGACACTTACTGTCAAAGCCTTGTGCAGCCAACAAGAAGCGTCTACAGCAGCCGTTTTTCCTTTATAGCGGCCGATGAAAGTTTCTCTTGTCACCTCTTTTAAAAACGGTAACAAAGTATTGATTCCCATATTAATAATAATGCCCAAATACCAGGGATTCAAAAAACCTCTTATGATCTCTCATGCGGAGATGTTCACGCTCTGGCGGTCAAGTGGAAATGAGCTCGAAACAACATTTGACCCAAAATGCCCCGCGGTCATAGGCCGCACACCACCTGGTGTGTGATCAAAACATCTTCGGATCTTCCTCAGAAGTCTTCTGTAATTGTCAGACATCTTCGGTAATCTTAAGAAATTTTCAGAAAATGTTCGGAAATGTTTGTGTGGCCTTCAGGCAACTTTTGGGGAATATTTGGAACTCTTGGGAAAGTGGTTGGAAATCATTGGAAAATCGTCAAAAATGTTGTTATTAGCATGGTCGTAGTGTGGGGATTTTATATAATAAGAAGAAAATTACATGGTCACTTGGAGATATAACCTTTCTCTTCTCATGTCAACAAATTTTTCAACACTCCAAGAGAAATTTCATATCTCTGTGCAGCCATGTAATATCCTCTGTTTATTTCACCTGTCAATAACACGAGAACTCTGAAATTTTTCGCTGCCATCAATCATTTTTAGGGGACCTTAAAAGAGAAACAGAAGTTCACTTCAACAGGTTTGAAAGGTCATGGTCCATGGGTTAAAATTGTGATTGCTGGATTTTGATTCATTTTATTTAATTTGTTTCTTTTCTGAAGGTTAGTTGATTGTGGTTGTAATTATGATAGATGGAAGCAAAAAATGCAATCGGAAACTGGCTTTGGAACTTCAGAGTTCGTGTGTTATTAGGTGCAGTACCAAATCTGTGTCAGCACTGAGGAAGAACAAAACCTTCCAACCAAGCCAATGCAATTTAGAGTACAACAGAATGAAATTTCAACTTGTTCACTCATGAAGCTTATGAATTTATTATTCTCATTCTGTCCTTGGAAAAGTTAACATTGCCTGGGTGGCCCCAGTTACAGTATGTAACATCTTAGGGCCTCCACAGATTAAAGAGACAATTGTCCATCGCAAAATGTTGTTGATTTAGTTTTTAGTGAAAGAGAAAATCATGTGACCCAATAAATTATTGTTTTTCTACCAGCGGATGAAAGTACCAGGGAACAGGAACAAGATGAAGAACATGTCTCATCAGATAGTGAGACTAATGGAAAAAGTAAGAACGAAATTGCCAAAAAATTTAGTTGTAAACTGCCATCAGGAACTAAAATTAAAACACCTGATCATCTTCTGTAGGCACGATAGACAGTCACTGAATTTACCCAGTCAATACAGTTGACTTCTGACAGATAACTCTAACCTTCAACCTTCAAGGGAAATTTAAAAGAATTTGAGTTATTGAGAGTTAAAGTTATGGAGGGTAAAATTAGTAATAAAATCACCTCAAGGGAAATGAAAATCAAGTTAGGGGAGTCAACCATACATATATTATTACATATTACATTAATTTTATAGCACTGAATAGATGCTGACTTCAAGGATTATGATATAACTTTGGCCCAGTTGTAGCACTAATGGTCTCTTTCTTGTTTTTGTTATTAGGCATTAGCCATTCCACAAGTGTGATGAATAAGGTACTTTGATTTAATGAAAATGAATGATGAATTATACATGTATCTTTACAGTTTATGACTACCTGTTGTATTTGTGTGGCATATTCCACAAATTACACCATGACTATGAGTACTACCTTGTTGGAAGCACTGGCCAAGACATATACTGTCTACAATATTACAAAACTTGTTAGAGCTAAGAAAATAAAATAAAATACAAATCCAGATAATTGAGACAGAACTTTAAATTTATGAAGTACTGTTCATGTACCAGTATACAGAGCTTATGGATACCAAGGTACCTAAAAATAATTATAAAAGGAGAATTGCTTGCACTTGAAATAGTATATTTATTATTGTTAATTTTACAGGGATGCTGCAAGTTTTGCCAGAAGGAATTGTCCTCCTTAAAGGAAACAGTAATGGACACTGTGTCTGAGGTGAAAAACCTCAAAAAACAACTAAAAAAATTGAAAAGAACTTCTGGCAATGCTGACCAACTGCCAGAGTCTGAATTGTCACTACTGGAAAAGGAGTGCAGAGAACTAATCTCTAACTCCACCTCTGTGTTTAACACAGTTAATATATTGATGCGGAGGCTTTTTACAGAACAAGAAATTACATCACATTCAGTTTCAGGCAAAGCATCAAATTCAACAACTGTTGCCAAGCCCAAATTTGATACTGCAAAACTAGAATTATTGAAAAGCCTTGTAATAGAACTTCATAAAGAGATAACTGTTTCTCAAATAACATTTAAAATCCAGGCCGTCCAAAAGTCGGTTAAAAGAAACAATAAATTTAGCCAGTAATGTTTAATGAATGGTAGAATCCCTCTATCTCGAGCATTCAAGGAAAGTGAACATTGTGTGAAGTAGTGGAAGATCAAGATCCAAACTTATTTACAGTGTAGGCTGTGGTTTCAACCCTGACTCCTGTCAGAGTGGATGTCAATCAATTTTCCCTCTGCTGAAGTTGCTGACAAAACTTTACTTGTTTGAACACCAGATTAATTAATTTACTGCAATGGTCACAATCAGATAGTCCTGTTCTATTTCTATGACATTTCTTTGATGTAGTCACTAAAAATGTAAGATTTCTCAACTGTCTTTTGCTCTCGTAAATGAGCTCGATAAACATCAATTATCAAATGTTGTTTGGGTCTATGAAAACAAAAATTGCTAGTCAAAAAGCAATCATAAACTGAAATGTTTCTTCAGTGTTCAAGATATTGAAATTCTACAATTCATAATGTCTTTTTATGCAGAAGACACTTAATGGTCATAGTAAATGTGTGACACGAGTCTTAATGTTGCATGTAACAGAATGGAAAAGTTAACGTTATTATATTCAGTTGATAGATTATTGTCACAGATAAGGAGTCTGCTGGTGGGCATTACTCAGACATGTTTTTTTACATCAACTTACAAAATAAATCTGATTGAAGTACAAAATGTAGTACGAGTCCATTAATTGAGCTTGATTTATAAGTTCTGTATTTGATATACATTCAACATCATGTCTGCAGAACTGCAAGGAAGGTAAGCATAATATTTTTGTGTAACTTCCTGATTCAAGTAATCATTGTTAAACACGGTTTAGTTAATTGGCTTAGACCTGACTCATTTCATGGTCCTATGTATAAAAAACAAAACACATGGTTGACCATGTTATTTCATGGTGTAGATAAAACAAGGGACATGGCTGACCATGTTATTTCATGGTGTAGATAAAACGAGGGACATGGCTGACCATGTTATTTCATGGTCTACGTCATAAAAAGGACATGGTTGATCATGTTTATTCGTGGTCTACATCAAAAAAGGACATGGTTTACCATGTTACAGTACCGCCCAAATGTAAGTTACCACCTCTCGTCTCGTTTCTCGCGAGACGCGTCTCGTTTCTCTCGAGACAAGTCTCGTTTCTCTCGATACGAGTCTCGTTTCTCGCGAGAGTCACTGAACCGTTTAGTATGGAATATATTACTCGCGAGAGGTCGTTGTACTATCTATTGTATCAGAGATTTCCGTTTGCACTGTGTTGTCAAATCGGTGAAGTCGAAATTAAAACAGAAAGTTTGTTTGTTTTCAGCTTCATCGTACTAAATTTGCAACGCCTCCGAACGTCGGTCTAATGTCTTCCTTGCCGTTCGAACAGCTCTTGCCGTGAGTTTGAAAAAAATTCTTGCCGTTCGAACGGCTCTTGCCGTGCGTTCAAAAAAATCGCTAGCCGTTCGGACGATTCAAAATAATTATTTTGGGGCGTTCGTAAGGTGCGTGCTCAACTGTCTGCTGTTCGGATGGCTTGATCGAGCTATCCGTTGCAATCTTGACTCGTAAGCCCCGGCGCGCTAAACGATCAAACATTTTCATCCAACGTCGTGTTTTTCAAACATAACGTGGCTAAACGGACAAACAACTTGGCTCTCCAACAACTTGAACACAACTGAAACGAACGATTCCTTGATTGCCGTGAGCTGCTGTTTACATGCATGTTCTACAAAGTAAACGTATAGCCAAAGAAATTGATTCTCGCGCGTACCTACGAACAAACAAATTGTCAACCTTACTACGTATACGGCCACCGTTACACAAGAGGTCTTAAGTTCTAAAGCGTAAGCCATAGAAATTTCTAAGCACTGTTGAAGTCATTCTTGGAGAGAGTTTTCGTTCGCGAATGAATCATTCGGTAGATTTTATCACACTTTTGGTCACATGCTCAAACCTGTGAATCAAGAGTCTCAAATTGAGAGAGAGATAAGGCCTTTGGCTTTTTGTTCGGTTGTAATTATTTTCATCAGTTTAGTAACGGTACATTTTTATCGGTTGGTTCTGAATTAGATACTGGGTTCGCTTTGTTTTGCTTTTTCGACATGGTGGAAATTTTATTGTTTACAATTTTTGTTACGATGTGTCCCGGAATCCCAGACCCACGGTGTGGTAGTGACGCGAAATGAGCTTATTTTCTGTCCGGAATGGCCCCTGTAGCAACGGTTATAAAAAAACATATTTACTGGGAAGTAGCTTTCTAGAGTAACCCAAATTTCAAAACAAGCAAGTTTCTGAGTCGGCGAGCACACGCAGAAGACTATACATGCATGCATGACAAAAGCGTGACTTTTTCACGCATCAGTAAAGTTTTCAAGGCGTCACAACAATTTGTAGTTGATTCGCTGCTATGTTCTACAATCGAAAATAAGCTTTAAATCTATTTTGAAACGACATTCTAGGAATATCTACGTACAAAGCGTGCATGTGGTCGCTACAGCCGAACAAAAAAATCAATGTAAACATACAGGACTGTTGGCAAGTTTCTGACATATGCAAATTACGCTTTTTACTGCCGGTCCGAAACACAAAATTATTTGCCATCCAAGTTTCAGGGACCACGTTTCTCGCAGGTAAATCTTTCCAAGCAGAGTGTAGGGGCACACGAATCCAAGAGGATCAAATATCATCATGACTTGGGACAGAACAATTCTTCTTGTCAACACAAGTGGTAAGTCTTGTGTCAAATCAGCTTTCGTGAGGTTTGGGCCTGTGTGTATTCCTTTCTTCTTCTTGCTAAAATTGAGAGTTACTTCAAAAACCACAGTATCTTCCACTGGATTCCAGCCAAGACCCAATACCCTCAGGTTCTGTTCACCTCCTTTCAAAATGAAACATTTTGCCGGTGTGAGGGCTTGGTTCTCCACTAAATTGCCAACACTTGACCAAAAAGCCTCCCTTCGCAAGCATGTCCTCTGTTTCACGAGCAACTTTCAATGCTTCGGGTGTACTTGGAAGAGAGTCAATTAAATCGTCTACATAGCTGGAACTCTTCAGGAGGTCAGCGGCCTTTGGGCTGTCCATTTTGAACATGTCTGCTGTCTTGTACACAGCTTCAGTGCTAATAGCAGGTGCCGGAGTGTCGCCCATATTTACACGCGTCATAACATAAACATCTGGTTCCTGGTCTGTTTTCAGATCACGCCACAGGAACCTATGACAATGTTGCTCCAGAGGCTTTAAGTGGATGGAGTGGAACATTTTACGAATGTCCCCCACCAGTGCCACCTGCTCTTCCCTCCAGCGTAGCAATATGCCAATTAGATTGTTCATGTAACAGTCTGGTCCCTTGGCCAAACAGGAATTAAGGGACATTCCTTGACACACTTGACTGGAATTGAATACGATTCGCACTGGTGTGGAGTGTGACCGCGTGTTGACCACTGCCAGGTGGGAGATGTAAAATTTGGGACCACTCCACTCTTGAATTTCTTTCTGAGACAACTTTCGTGTAACACCTCGATCCACCATGTCCTCCATCTGCTTTTGGTAAGTCTCGGCCCACCGCTCATCCTTGCTGAGGGTACGCTCAGTACTCTTGAGAGTGGCCAAAGCACTTCCGTAGTTGTTGGGTAAAGTTCCTGGATCCACAAGCCAAGGATAACTGGTTACCCAACACTGTTTGGCACTGTCATATTCAAGGTTTTCTTGAATCAATTTTAACTCCTGTTCCTCTTTGAACGAGTAAGTGTGACCAACAGTTGGACACTTGCCACAACGGCAACTACCACAGCGCGGAGTAATTTCTGTTCCAATTTCTTCGCCACAAATGAAGTTTTCAACCTGACGTTCCTGATTTCTACCAGTGAAGGATTCTGCAACATTTGTCTGAGGTGTGAAACTAGCATGCCCTTTGGTGACATCAACAAGTTTTACAGGGTCAGAACGATCTGGCTGAAACTCGGGGTGAGCATAGTGGTGTACATGGTAAACCTCATGCTTGATTACTGAGTTGTGAATTGTTTTCACAAGGTTTGTGTCATGTTCAGTTCCTTCTCTCAGATCAGGGTGAGTACCTTGAAGACAGACTCCAAAATCTCCTTTCATTATGCTTAAATTATCTCCACACTTTGCTTCCTCATACTTAGGGAACAATCCAAAGTAGTCACAGCCAAGGAGAATGTCTACCTTGTCAGTCTTACTCTGCAGAGAGTCAACATCATAGCCAGGAAACAAATCGCCTAAGACTTTAGTGTCCAGCTTGCTGACAGGACCAGTAATTCTATCCATGCCAAATGCAATGATACTGACTTTCTTTCCAGTGTCTGTTCTCAGAGTGAACTGGTACTGTCAGGTGTTGTAAGTCTTCTCCACGTTCCCCATAGTCGTTACATCAAGTGTAAATCTGTTCAGTTTCTTTGCTTTGATTTTGTCTGCTGCTTGGTGGGTTATGTAGGTTGTGTTAGATCCACCATCACAGAATATGGTAACATTCTTCCCACTCTCACACACCTTTGCCTGCTGGATGGGATAAAGAGCAAGACCAGCTCCCTTCGTGGCATGACTTGCTGATTCAGCATGAGCACAATGACCAGTTTTTGGACCTTCTCCTTTTGGAGATACTGTCACAGTTTGATCTTTACTTGCAGTGTCTGATCCTTCTTTCTTTCTTCCTGACTTGCACAGGAGAAAGTGATGCTTCTCACTTCCACACGTTGAACACGGTTTCTTGTTTGGGCACTTGTGCTGTGGGTGATTTCCAAAACAAACAAAGCAAGCGTTCACTTGTTTGAGAAGTTCAAACTTTCCACCCTCTCCACTGATGGGTAGCTTCTGAAACTCTTTGCAATCACTTGTTTTATGCTTGATTGTATCTCTCCTGTGGAAGGCACACTGATGAAACTGTTTTTTGTCTTGACCAGTCACTGTTTCATGATGGGTCAGCCCTTTGCCGCGATCACCAGTTTTTGGAACTTCAGGAGTTCTTCTCCGTCTTGGTTGGTATTCAGCTAATCGAGCTACAGCCTCTCTTTCCCTTTCCAAGAACTTCATAAAGGATTTGAAAGGCTGAATCTTCTCTGTTTGGCTCATGTCATGATACGTGCGAATCCACTCCAATCCCAGATGATTAGGCAACAGTCCATTGACAAAATCAATGTCCCTCATAGTGAGAGTGTTCAACTGATTCAACTCTTCAAGCTGGCTGTAGGATGATTCCACAACATCAATAAATTCGACAAGACCTCTGTAATCGGTTTCTGACACTGGCTTGAGCTTATGTAAATCCTCTAGTGCTGCTTGAACAGTGGCGCTAGTATCATCGTAATAATCCTCCAACTTCTTCCACATTGTGTCATATGCTTCTGGTTTGGTGACATACACTGACTTAATCCTCTGACCAGCTTCACCTTTCACTGACCTCTTGAGCTCATGAGCTAAGGCCGTTTTGTTTTTGATTTCACCTTCTGCCAACTGTTTCCAGACGATTTTAAATTCTGGCCAATCCTTTCTCTGGCCAGAGAAGGTGGGAAGTGACATTTTCTTTAGGTGAATACCTGGTGAGTCTGCAGAACTGGCTCCACTGCTTTGAGCTGGCACACCACGAGTACCTGGCTGATATGACGAAACATTCACTAACTGTCCAGGATAAACCTGTCCTCCTGCTGACTGCTGAACCAATGGCTGGGGCAACCAATACTGCTGAGGCACATGCAGGGGAATACTGTAACCAATGGAGCTAATGGGATCAAACCCCATCAAATCATTTGCTTGGCTAGCATTACTCTGAGAAGGCATCAAATAACTTACTGACTGATGTGGCAAACCACTTGACAGGCTTCCAGTGTGTACATGTGTCATTGTGGGTTGTTGAGTGGTTGACTGAAGCAATGGGTATTGAGGAGTTGGTGCCATGCTGTAACCTAGAGGGTGAATAGATCCCATACCAAAAGAAAAATTATTGCTGGCTTGAGCAGTACTTGCTGGTAATGTAACACTCTGTGTCTGTGAAGTTGCAGTGACTACACTAGTGGCTGGTTGATCTGGGTTGTCATTGTTCCCTGATTGAGAAGTTCCTATTACTGCTAATGATACACTTGGTCCCGATAGATGTGTGAGGGTAGCAGAAGGTATGGTTACTGTACCTTGCTGAACTACACCCGATGTTTTAGAGGCTTTTGCTTGTTCAAAATCTTTCCTCGCCCCGGCATACACTTCGTTTACATTAGTACGGTAAGCAGTTATGTCTAGTCCATTTACAATTCGGTGTTCTGCATGTTCTTCATCCAGGACTAGAGTTTGATATTCCTCATCTAATACACAAAAATCATCATACACTTTCTCAAGTTCTACCATCATGGCAGTCAAAACATCAACATCTGCATTTCTTTCCACCGCACCAGTTAACCTTTTCGAAGCTTTGGTGACCTGTTGTTTGGCCTTAGTTCTTTCTTGCTTTTTATCCTCTACAGTACTCATGTCCGAGAGTTATGTTCACCATAAATATCAATGTAATGAAGCAAAATGCCTGGCTGGCAACTTAGAACAAAGAGATCCACACTCACAGATAACTGACAACTTGAGGTTGATACAAATTAACATACGAAACAAAATTTGATGACACTGGATTGAAAGACAACTTGTAAACACACTTTCAATCTACCCGGTTGGCTGGCAACTAGGAGCAAACAAAGTTCGATGACACTGAATTCGCAGACAACTCGTAAACACACTTTCAATCTCCCCGGTCGGCTGGCAACTTGGAGCGAACAAAGTTTGATGACACTGAATTCGAAGACAACTCGTAAACAGACTTTCAATCTACCCGGTTGGCTGGCAACTTGGAGCGAACAAAGTTCGATGACACTGAATTCGAAGACAATTCGTAAACACGCTTTCAATCTCCCGGTTGGCTGGCAACCTGGAGCGAACAAATGCACACAGTTCGAAGACTAAATCCAACAACGTTTTACTGTAACGGCATCGATTCAAGGCAGAACACGTTTCAACTCTGTTTATTAATCTCAGTAGTGTAGTAACAACAGTAACAGCTACACAAACAGCATTAACAGGCCGAACAGTGGTAAACAGGTAAAACCTAGGTGACAAAAATTACAAAGCGACGTATTTCTAACTTAAACGAAACAAAAGCGACAAAAATGTGCAAATAAAGATAAATTGAACTTTATACATATGTTGTTGCTCCTTTTGCTGTTTTGAATATCGAAACCGTTAAGAGAACTGGATTAAATCTCGTACAAAATCACACTTAGTCGAAAACACAGGCGCCATTTCCTTTTTTCAGCACATGGTTTTTTCCCGCGAGAAGGATTGTGGGAAGAGCGAGAGCGAAAACCGCTGGCTAAACAAAAATCGCAGCGAGTGAATTTGCATGAATTAAAAGCTCCTGACACACCCTTGATCATTGACTATGTGATGTATGGCTATGGATTTTAATCTTGTAACGCACGGATCCTTCATACTCTATCTGGCAAAAAAATTTCCACTTGGCGACTACCTTCTTTACCGAATATTGATTGCTCCCTTTCCTAAACAATTGGCCCATTAAAAAGCTCTTCAGGGGCCACTTTGGCTTTGAAGTAAAATTTTCTGGCTGAAACACTACTTTTCTTCTCTTTTCTTTTTTTTCTAAGGGAGGCCGCGTGGCCGAGTGGTTTAGGGCGCTGGATTTGAAATCTGGAGGTCCCTGGTTCAAATCCTCCACCCTACCACTATCTGGATTTGTTCTCGGTAGTGCCGAGTTCAACTCCTCAACCGCGTTGTGTAAATAGCCAACTGGTCAGCCTCCCACCAGTTGGGATTCTTAACAATTTATGTTCTATTTGAAGTATTTGTTTGTTTATTTATAGTGTCCCCAATTAGCACAACAGTGCTAAACACATACGACACTTAAATAAAGTTATTATTTATTATTATTATAAAGTTATTATTATTATTCTCAAAACTGACACTGTTAACCAAGCAGAGTCAACTTGCAATATCTTGTGTGTAATTTCATCACATCAAGGGCTGTTTTATTCATTGAACCAGGAAGTGGTATTTTTGACAAGCCTTCTCTTTGCTACGAACAGAAGTTGAAATTATAGAAAGGTGCTTTCACCCATTACATTCTAAGTTAGCAGTTGAAACGAAGTGTTGATACCTTTAGTCAGGGCTGGCGGTTCAGACGAGTACATTTGCCTTTCCTTTGAAAGTTTTTTGATCATTTTATTGAAAGGAGGGATACAATGTAGGAATTGACTGATCTGGCCAAATATGTCTTATTAATGATGGAATTCTCTTCATGAATGACTCAGTCTCCCTTAGAATATCTTCTACTGTGTGAAAGTGGTGATTGAATCATTCAATCAGAAAGACAATTTCAGCTCATGGGTTTCCAAGCTGACAGAACTGTCTTCTTACGCACCAATTTGTATTAACCTGTGTTGGCATGTGGAATACAGCAATCTTCTTACCCAGGTATTATGCTAATTTCAGTTATACTGGGGTTGTTGTATGAATTTTTAGCTACATGTTCTTATTAGATTTTATTATTGTAACGATTAATCTAATTCAGCTTTTGGCTGCAATTTTAATCAGAATAAAGTATCTATCTATCTGAAGGGTTTTCAATGACATGACTGACATTGTTATGTATGGACAATATATATATATATCCATACGTATTTTCAATATATATTGACATGTATTGAAAAGATTAAACCTGAGCATCTTCTGACATTGTTTAGGTATCAAAAGTTAAATACTCTTGGCTCAATTTTATTTTTTCATTTTGTGTGTGTATTATCAAGGTAGGGGTGTTTAAAACAAAGAAAATAATAATAAAATTGACCCACAACATATTCATGCACTGCATTGTGGATGTTTGATTATTGGCTCAAGCTGAGACCATGCAAGCCAAAGAACAGGCTACACTGTGCAGGTGTCCATATAAATGGTTTCAACGATTATACAGTTTTTATAACTTCTCCAAACACAACACCAGTAATTTAATGTTATCTTTACACAAGAATGCTCTAATATAAGTAAAACGGCTATTATAACCTGTAACAATTTTAATGTAAAGCTCCTCCCTAACCATAGAACATATAGCTAAAACAAGTTAAACATCTTAGCTGACATTCACCTAGTGTTCAGCCAACATAAGAAATGGTTTCTCACGTTACATTTCAACAACAATTATGGGAACAATAACAATCTGCAGGGAATTATAATTCTTCCCAAACAAAGGCGTAAAAATTAAAAACCCTTGCTAGCATTTGCCCAATACTTCTCAGCAAACATAAATGCTTTGTCACAAGTGCCATTTTTCAAGCCGGAAATGAGTTTTAATTAACCCGAAGTGTGGGGAATTTGCTCACCAAATGAGAGTGACCGAGTTTCTCTTTGAATCGGTATTTTAAAATACGCAAAAGAACAAAATTTAAACAGTGAAATTAAGGTTGTGAACAT
>OZ026596.1:24072821-24120321 GCA_964020085.1 Micromussa lordhowensis | reverse complement strand
CTTAATCTGCAGAAACAATACAATGTTGATGTTCTAAAACAAATGGTAAACGCCATAGCGTGTACTATTGAGTTATGGATGCACTTGGGAGGTTTGCTAAGCACTCAAGAAGCTAAAGTCGCACTCGGCCATCGCCTCGTGTGACTCTTACGCTTCTCTCCTGCTTCTCTCGTGCTTAGCAACCATTTGTTAAATAAAACATAGGTTTTTGACCAATCCGAGCGCGCGCAGGGTCGTATCTATATTTTAAAATATTATAATATTTATTAAACAGGATGCTCTCACAGGACAGTTCTTCCGATCATTTTCATTGTTTTTCAAGCCAATGAAAATCAAGGCTGTAACAGAACTAGATATTCCTCACTGTCGATGGATACTCTATAGACAACCTGTGCATTCTATATTCTTCACCACCGTCTGTTCTGTTCTATTTTTCGTAATTTTCTCGAACTTCTCTCGATTAAGAAAAATTACCCTCGTTTCCTTGTCATTTTTTTGCAACTTGAAATGAGAATATTGCTCGGCCCAGACTTTTACATCACAAACTTCCTCCGAAAACGTCGAGAGCGTGCCCTCGTACGTCCTTACAAACAGAACCTTAAAACGCCATTTTGCAGCAAAAGTTAAAACTCAAACTTAATGTGAGAGTTTTACAATGGGTACCCTGACATATGTATGTTTTATCCCTGCCAACGGACTCATCAAAGACCTTTCAGATCATCAAACATCGCGTTTAAAGTCCCGCTAGCATCAAAATCATTTGTGATAGTGCCACTTTGGGGTTACAACACTCAAAACCGCTTTCCGTTTATCTCATTTGATGAAAGAATGATTATCTTTTCATTAATACAGTATTGCCTTCTTTCACTATTTACAAACCTAAACAGTAAATTTCTCTTTTCAACCACATTCGCTCCCAACTATTTCTTGGTGAACCAGAAACAAAAATCAGAAATGTTTCGAACACATGACATCTTCCACCCTTGTCAAGTGTAATAGCTTCATCGTTTCAATTACAATACCTTCTTATCCTAATGTTACTTTGTTTTTTTCGTACATTATTAGCCTGAGCGAACACTGAACTACTGCTCGTACTCTAACTCTCGTACTCTCGTACAATAAACCCCAAACTTTCCTAACCTAGATAACCTCAAACATAATCTAAAACATACTTTGATTCATCTCTCCAATTCACAAGTTCGCTCATAGAGCACTTTGATTTTTTTCGTCTTCACCCGTGAACAAGCAAACAGCTACATGTTTGGATAGATACTGATAAAATTAGTTGTCTAGTAACTTTTACATTGGCTAAAACTCAGGTTTACATGTATGTCAAAATTACCTCAGTGTGAACAGCAACTTAACACTCATACCTCTGGCCTTGGTTTAAAGCCTCTCTGGACCAAGGAATGAAAATTTATTTCTCATGCATTTACAGCGGCCTTTGTGACACCACTACTTCCTTAATTAACATTGCTATTTCCAAGCAAACCCCTCTAATAATAACTTGCTAGATGTATGTGAATGCTTCGTTCCCAAAATGGTGACAATATTGGTTGTTGTCAAACAACATGACGAATGAAACAATCAAATTATACAAAAATAATCTTAACAATAAATATGTAAAAAAATAACCCTCAAGGGGCATTCTCTTACATTGTATGTTAAAATTAATAATAAAATTCAATTGTATTATGTTTTCATGGATCACACACACCTGAATTGCCTCTTGATACCAGCATCTAAAACCAACACTCTTAGCAATACAAGTAAATTCCCCTGTCAATTCAGTGTTCAGTGAAGGATAACATGAACAGAAAACAAGGCAAATATGGCACACAATAAAAAGCTTGTTCCTCAGCTTATACTTCAGATGTCCCTAAACACTCAATCATTTAGAAACGAACTTGATCAAAGAAATCTGAACTTTTAATTCTCAACGCTTTTATGTCTTGTTTCATGGGTATTTCACATACTCCGAGAGAAATTTGGCTTGATTCAGGTCATATTCACATACTGCTAAGAGTTTGCCGTTATTTTTTCTTGTTTTTCTGATACACTAGAAAAGTTGTGTGCTATTTCTTATCTGTTTTCACTAACGCGGAATCCATTTACATATTGCAGTTTTCATGGTGATGGAAAATTGTCTAAATTTAATGATATTTTTTAAAACAATTTTGCAGTATTTATTATACCCCCTTTTAAATAATGATTTTCAAGCGTAATTGAAGCCTATTTCATATACTAGCATTTTCGACGACAAATCGTAAATACAAAGCCTTCAAAATTTGTGTATACGCTCAACAGGTATAAGAATCGAATAGAATATTTTCATCAATTAAAAAATACTCTGAAAATGCTCTATGACTGTAAAGGATCAGAGGGGAAAATTCTGAGGTATAACATCCATACCTTATAGCTGTAGTAAAACATTTAAACTTCCGATTTCAGGTATATCATCCATACCACAGACCTGAGGTATAACATCCATACCACAGACCTGAGGTATAACATCCATACCACAGACCTAAAGTGTAACATCCATACCACAGACCTGAGGTATAATATCCATACCTCAGACCTGTGGTATAACATCCATATCTCAGAGCTGAGGTATAACATCCATACCACAGACCTGAGGTATAACATCCATACCACAGGCCTCAGGTATAACATTCATACCACAGACCTGAGGTATAATATCCATACCTCAGACCTGGGTATAACATCCATACTTCAGAGCTGAGGTATAACATCCATACCAGGGGTACGGATGTTATGGCGATGATTTTTGTCGATAATTAAACGCTGACGTCATTTTCAAACATGTGCAACAAATTCAGAACTGTTGTTTTGAGGTTTGCTGAAGAACTTGAAAAAGGATTGAGATCCTTCGCTTGAGTTCGAAATTCCAATGTTCTTGAGAAATTTAATTTTCACTCTATGTTTTGAGATTTGCTGAAGAACTTGAAAAAGGATTGAGATCCTTCGCTTGAGTTCGAAATTCCAATGTTCTTGAGAAATTTAATTCTCACTCTATATTATCTAACAACAATCGATATGATACGTATTTTGAGTACTTTGAAATGCGCAATATCGCATTTAAGTGAAGGAACCGTTGATTGAAGAACACTCACACTACATCTAATTTTAATGTTAATCTTCGCTTTTTGTCAACCACTGTTTTGTGCTTGTATTTCTGAGATACAATGGGTGAATAAACTAGTAATATTTTGTTAGAACGTTGGAATTTCATTTTAAGACTTCCGGATAAATAAGTATAGATTAAGAGAACTTTTAAAAATCTTTCAAGACATATCATCACTTTTATAGGACTCAAATATGTCCTAAACAGCTCTATATTTGGTATGTCTTGATTTCCCTTAGTATTTTCTCTCGTATCAGTGGTCTCGCTTCTGGAAAAATGCAATGCCTTCCCAGTTTGACTGTAGCCTTTATTGCTGAGCCTACAAAGAAAGAGATTTTAGTTAATGTTAAATCCTATCATCTTTAACACAAAAGATTGAAATAGTATTATATTGGAGAGTGATGGGCTAAGAATGATGGGATAGAATGGTCCAGTTTTTTGCAGCTCATAAATTAAAGCTTAATTATGTGTTGGTGAAGGGAAACAAAATTGACTTATTCTTTTCCTGGTTGGCGTAGTATCACAATGGGAACATACTTGAGATGCCTAATGCTCATGATGTAAGAACTAAATAATGGGAGTCATAATGTTTTTAATAGTTCGAAGTATTGCCTCACTAGCTCAGATGCTGTATGATGCAAGGCACGTTCTGAGTCTCACCTTTCACTGAATTCTGCAAAACAATGACATAGTCAGATGGTTGGCTGTAGTGACACACAATAAATCCATAGAGAGCTTCTGTTTTTCCTTCCGGAAAGGCCCACAAGTTGTGTTTCGATTCATTTGAATCCCAGCATCCACGAGGCCCACTTGCTGGTTTTTCTTTAAGCCAGTGACCAAGCACTACCGGCATAACGGTTTCTGTTAGCGCGTTTGGATCTAAAAGGAAAAATATCTACAATTTTCATAAATACATACTGTGGAAACGTGGCAAAGTGGGATAATCATCATTAACATGTTACATACTTCACATCTGGATGGCTTCTTAAAAAGTTGCCTGCGCTCGAAGTAGCACTAGATCAATTGCTATCTTTCTCCTATTTCAAGATTTTTTTTACATTTCAGGAAAGCATGATACTTTGAGGAACAATAAGTTTTCACGCTGGCTTTACTGAAAAAAGAGTGGCTCTAAGATAAGAATTAGCTTCCCCCTTCTACTGTCTTTATTTTAATGCTTATATATGTGGCAAAGTATGGTCCACATTGAACTTAAACTTGGACCATGATGATTTTTTTTAATGTGACTTGTTTTTGGATCTATGCCATTCATAATATAGTCACTGGAAAGCTCCATTTTCACCTCAGTTTGCACTACGCTATCGTGTGTTACAGCCCTTTGCCTAGATTGAGGAGCCGGTCATTTCCCTCCTACACATGTACAGTATATCGCAAAAAGAAATTGCAGCCGGAAAAACTACATTACCTTTGTCCTTTTTGTCTTGCTCATAATGAAAGGCACTTTCGATAAAGGGACAAATCATTTTAATATAATGTTTGACTCTTTCTTGTTGGTCAAAGGAACACAAAACAACCACACTGTAACCACGCAATTTGTTCCTGCAGTTGACGGAATTCAAAAATGCTCCCAGTGTCGCTATGTGCTGTTCAAGCCATTCCTGTGAATGAATGAATGAAATTCGAGAGAAGTGATACTACTTAAAAATTATTCCACTCGCGCTTGTTGGACATTGAGATGATAACTATCCAACGAGATGCGTAGCGTCTCAAGGCTATAATAAACAAATATCCAACAAGCGCGAGTGGAGTAATTGTTTTATCAAAAAAGCTCCTTAAATATAGAAAACTAAAATGAACCAATTACGTTAAAAGTGCAGCCCGCTGCGCAGATTATTGAACCGTCGAACGAGAAAACCTGGGGACGAGATTGCGCTAATTTTGGTCAGTAGAACAACAAAGCACGAAATGGAGAAGCTATTTTCAGTTAAAAGCGGGGAAATATCTTGAACAAATAATAAAGCAATTATTGAATTCGGCTTTCGTAGGATCTGAAAAATTCTGCAGATCTCGGAGGGTGTTATCCACCTCGGCAGCAACTAATTACAAAATTTGCACTGGCAGAAGTGATCATCCCAACTGTTAGTCACATTTTAGCATGTCATTGAGAATGTATAAATATAAAAAGAGGCTCACTTGTAAACAAAAACAGCGCAGAGATTTTGAATACACACAGTTTATCCGCATACCTCTGACATTTCCACTATAATCAATGAGGCCCCTGGAAATTCTTTGAGATGGTCCTCCTTTCTAATGTCAGTTGCAGACAGTTCCAGTCCCTGACTAAAAATCGTGACAGCTACTGCGGCTGTAGGACTGGCATTGAAAGGGATGACAGTTGCCTCGTCGCCTGTTCGTATAGTTTCCACCCGGTTTGGAGGGAAAGCACAGAAAGCATCTAATTTTTCCTAAAAGTCGTCAGAATCTATCAGAGAACATCTACAACAATTATTTTACATTTTGATTGTGGTTATTTTGCGCATTACAAACATTACTTATTATTACTATTAATCATTACTTATTTTATTAGGCATTACTTATTTATGTCTGACTACACATATCCGTCAGGGAGTTTGAACAAGATGGCTAAAAGCAATAGAGTGCAAATCATGTTTCAATAGGGTATTACAGTACTTGCGGGATATCAGTTAAGTCCTGCGTAACGTGGATTTAATGTTGAATCCGTGAGCCACCAAAACTTGTACCAGCAATACACTTGATTACTCACTTACCTTGAGTTCAAGAGGAAGTGCAGATAGGTTCAAATCCAAGTACTTTTCAAGTTTCTCTTCATCCAGGATGTGTGGATATTGATCCACGGCTTGTTCAAAGTTCTCAAAATGGAGGTGGTTTTTTATTAGACTTCTCAGTTGCTGCATTTTTTTTATTTTGGCGGCCTCGCGATACATACCTTGTAAAGACAGCATTTTGTTTGCCACCTTTGTCAAAAGTTCCAATCGAACTGGGTTAGAAAGATTGCCTTGCAGTCTTTCTACAGTCTAAAAAAAAGCACCAATACTAGAATACATTATCTGAGCTAAAAATAGGCCAGAATTATATTATTGACTGAATAACCACCAAAACGAGAAAAATGATAGAGAGGAGAACAAATTAACGGACGGATAAAATGTCACATTTTGATTGGTCTGATAGGAAGATGAAATGGAATGGCGAACGGTCGAGTTAAATAAGACTAATGCGTACAGAGAGGGTTAAGAGATCGAGACCTCTAGTTGCACTTACATAACTTCCAAGACCTTCTTTATTAAGCAAACAATCGGGCGTGGATATTGCAGACTTTTTAGATCTCTTTTGTCCCGTGAGTTCTCCTCTGCTAAATTTGTCGTTTACTTCTTCCAGCTTGTTAAATACGTCTTGTGAAAGCTTAGTACAAAACCACAAAGCTCCAAGGCGGTTGAAAGTCTGCGAAAATATAACGTGTTACATTAGACGTTTTAACGTGGCCAAAGAGGGCAACACATCAGCCTTTAGTAAGAATAAGTTAAATGTTCACCAAATGCTGAGTAACTTAGTCCTGAATAACTATGATAATCATAGACCACGTTGTTATAATGAAGTTGAAACCAGTTTATCAGTTAATTAAGACTGTAAGAAAAACAAAATACGAAAAAACAAATAGTTCAGTATAATTTGTATAATAATCTTTGCATCATAATTTACGCTACGATTTTTCTATGTCTTGGTGTTGTCTTTGCTGTATGGTTCTTCTAGCAGGTCACACATGCTGGCTTTAAACTCGTTCGGAACTACAGTTTCCTCGACACCTAGTTCTGTCTCATCTATACCCTTAAAGTCAGCAAATCGCTTCCGACAAAGCTTTGCCTTATCCATGAAAGTCAAAGTATGGGTCCTGCTTTGGTCTAGCTGATGCTGCACCACCAGAGCGACTGCCTCCTCATCGGTCAGTCCAGCATAGATCGTTACATCGCGATTAGCGACAAACCTACAATCCGCGAAACGCTGATCCGCGACCAGCTCTTGGGAAGCTCTTCTCAGATGGTTATTGCCTAGGGTTTCTAGGCGTAAAGAGGACAAGCCTTCCTTTTTAAATTCATCCTTAGACTTAAGTTGTGGGGCTATCACAGGAATTCTTGAGTAAAATCCATTTGGATGTTGGATTATTTCCTCCTTAAGCGCATCAACTGCTTTTGAGTCGATTTCTCTGGTCAGCAATTTCTTTTTTTCTGGGGTAACTAGTTGGCTGACTGGTACAGAGAAGGTTCCTGAATAAACAGGTCAAAATTTATATTAGAATAACCGCTTAAATTAAGCGAGATCATGCAAGTAGATTATGGCATGAAAGACAATTTCGTTTCGCGTTCTTGAGAAATTTAATTCTCACTCTATATTATCTAACAACAATCGATATGATACGTATTTTGAGTACTTTGAAATGCGCAATATCGCATTTAAGTGAAGGAACCGTTGATTGAAGAACACTCACACTACATCTAATTTTAATGTTAATCTTCGCTTTTTGTCAACCACTGTTTTGTGCTTGTATTTCTGAGATACAATGGGTGAATAAACTAGTAATATTTTGTTAGAACGTTGGAATTTCATTTTAAGACTTCCGGATAAATAAGTATAGATTAAGAGAACTTTTAAAAATCTTTCAAGACATATCATCACTTTTATAGGACTCAAATATGTCCTAAACAGCTCTATATTTGGTATGTCTTGATTTCCCTTAGTATTTTCTCTCGTATCAGTGGTCTCGCTTCTGGAAAAATGCAATGCCTTCCCAGTTTGACTGTAGCCTTTATTGCTGAGCCTACAAAGAAAGAGATTTTAGTTAATGTTAAATCCTATCATCTTTAACACAAAAGATTGAAATAGTATTATATTGGAGAGTGATGGGCTAAGAATGATGGGATAGAATGGTCCAGTTTTTTGCAGCTCATAAATTAAAGCTTAATTATGTGTTGGTGAAGGGAAACAAAATTGACTTATTCTTTTCCTGGTTGGCGTAGTATCACAATGGGAACATACTTGAGATGCCTAATGCTCATGATGTAAGAACTAAATAATGGGAGTCATAATGTTTTTAATAGTTCGAAGTATTGCCTCACTAGCTCAGATGCTGTATGATGCAAGGCACGTTCTGAGTCTCACCTTTCACTGAATTCTGCAAAACAATGACATAGTCAGATGGTTGGCTGTAGTGACACACAATAAATCCATAGAGAGCTTCTGTTTTTCCTTCCGGAAAGGCCCACAAGTTGTGTTTCGATTCATTTGAATCCCAGCATCCACGAGGCCCACTTGCTGGTTTTTCTTTAAGCCAGTGACCAAGCACTACCGGCATAACGGTTTCTGTTAGCGCGTTTGGATCTAAAAGGAAAAATATCTACAATTTTCATAAATACATACTGTGGAAACGTGGCAAAGTGGGATAATCATCATTAACATGTTACATACTTCACATCTGGATGGCTTCTTAAAAAGTTGCCTGCGCTCGAAGTAGCACTAGATCAATTGCTATCTTTCTCCTATTTCAAGATTTTTTTTACATTTCAGGAAAGCATGATACTTTGAGGAACAATAAGTTTTCACGCTGGCTTTACTGAAAAAAGAGTGGCTCTAAGATAAGAATTAGCTTCCCCCTTCTACTGTCTTTATTTTAATGCTTATATATGTGGCAAAGTATGGTCCACATTGAACTTAAACTTGGACCATGATGATTTTTTTTAATGTGACTTGTTTTTGGATCTATGCCATTCATAATATAGTCACTGGAAAGCTCCATTTTCACCTCAGTTTGCACTACGCTATCGTGTGTTACAGCCCTTTGCCTAGATTGAGGAGCCGGTCATTTCCCTCCTACACATGTACAGTATATCGCAAAAAGAAATTGCAGCCGGAAAAACTACATTACCTTTGTCCTTTTTGTCTTGCTCATAATGAAAGGCACTTTCGATAAAGGGACAAATCATTTTAATATAATGTTTGACTCTTTCTTGTTGGTCAAAGGAACACAAAACAACCACACTGTAACCACGCAATTTGTTCCTGCAGTTGACGGAATTCAAAAATGCTCCCAGTGTCGCTATGTGCTGTTCAAGCCATTCCTGTGAATGAATGAATGAAATTCGAGAGAAGTGATACTACTTAAAAATTATTCCACTCGCGCTTGTTGGACATTGAGATGATAACTATCCAACGAGATGCGTAGCGTCTCAAGGCTATAATAAACAAATATCCAACAAGCGCGAGTGGAGTAATTGTTTTATCAAAAAAGCTCCTTAAATATAGAAAACTAAAATGAACCAATTACGTTAAAAGTGCAGCCCGCTGCGCAGATTATTGAACCGTCGAACGAGAAAACCTGGGGACGAGATTGCGCTAATTTTGGTCAGTAGAACAACAAAGCACGAAATGGAGAAGCTATTTTCAGTTAAAAGCGGGGAAATATCTTGAACAAATAATAAAGCAATTATTGAATTCGGCTTTCGTAGGATCTGAAAAATTCTGCAGATCTCGGAGGGTGTTATCCACCTCGGCAGCAACTAATTACAAAATTTGCACTGGCAGAAGTGATCATCCCAACTGTTAGTCACATTTTAGCATGTCATTGAGAATGTATAAATATAAAAAGAGGCTCACTTGTAAACAAAAACAGCGCAGAGATTTTGAATACACACAGTTTATCCGCATACCTCTGACATTTCCACTATAATCAATGAGGCCCCTGGAAATTCTTTGAGATGGTCCTCCTTTCTAATGTCAGTTGCAGACAGTTCCAGTCCCTGACTAAAAATCGTGACAGCTACTGCGGCTGTAGGACTGGCATTGAAAGGGATGACAGTTGCCTCGTCGCCTGTTCGTATAGTTTCCACCCGGTTTGGAGGGAAAGCACAGAAAGCATCTAATTTTTCCTAAAAGTCGTCAGAATCTATCAGAGAACATCTACAACAATTATTTTACATTTTGATTGTGGTTATTTTGCGCATTACAAACATTACTTATTATTACTATTAATCATTACTTATTTTATTAGGCATTACTTATTTATGTCTGACTACACATATCCGTCAGGGAGTTTGAACAAGATGGCTAAAAGCAATAGAGTGCAAATCATGTTTCAATAGGGTATTACAGTACTTGCGGGATATCAGTTAAGTCCTGCGTAACGTGGATTTAATGTTGAATCCGTGAGCCACCAAAACTTGTACCAGCAATACACTTGATTACTCACTTACCTTGAGTTCAAGAGGAAGTGCAGATAGGTTCAAATCCAAGTACTTTTCAAGTTTCTCTTCATCCAGGATGTGTGGATATTGATCCACGGCTTGTTCAAAGTTCTCAAAATGGAGGTGGTTTTTTATTAGACTTCTCAGTTGCTGCATTTTTTTTATTTTGGCGGCCTCGCGATACATACCTTGTAAAGACAGCATTTTGTTTGCCACCTTTGTCAAAAGTTCCAATCGAACTGGGTTAGAAAGATTGCCTTGCAGTCTTTCTACAGTCTAAAAAAAAGCACCAATACTAGAATACATTATCTGAGCTAAAAATAGGCCAGAATTATATTATTGACTGAATAACCACCAAAACGAGAAAAATGATAGAGAGGAGAACAAATTAACGGACGGATAAAATGTCACATTTTGATTGGTCTGATAGGAAGATGAAATGGAATGGCGAACGGTCGAGTTAAATAAGACTAATGCGTACAGAGAGGGTTAAGAGATCGAGACCTCTAGTTGCACTTACATAACTTCCAAGACCTTCTTTATTAAGCAAACAATCGGGCGTGGATATTGCAGACTTTTTAGATCTCTTTTGTCCCGTGAGTTCTCCTCTGCTAAATTTGTCGTTTACTTCTTCCAGCTTGTTAAATACGTCTTGTGAAAGCTTAGTACAAAACCACAAAGCTCCAAGGCGGTTGAAAGTCTGCGAAAATATAACGTGTTACATTAGACGTTTTAACGTGGCCAAAGAGGGCAACACATCAGCCTTTAGTAAGAATAAGTTAAATGTTCACCAAATGCTGAGTAACTTAGTCCTGAATAACTATGATAATCATAGACCACGTTGTTATAATGAAGTTGAAACCAGTTTATCAGTTAATTAAGACTGTAAGAAAAACAAAATACGAAAAAACAAATAGTTCAGTATAATTTGTATAATAATCTTTGCATCATAATTTACGCTACGATTTTTCTATGTCTTGGTGTTGTCTTTGCTGTATGGTTCTTCTAGCAGGTCACACATGCTGGCTTTAAACTCGTTCGGAACTACAGTTTCCTCGACACCTAGTTCTGTCTCATCTATACCCTTAAAGTCAGCAAATCGCTTCCGACAAAGCTTTGCCTTATCCATGAAAGTCAAAGTATGGGTCCTGCTTTGGTCTAGCTGATGCTGCACCACCAGAGCGACTGCCTCCTCATCGGTCAGTCCAGCATAGATCGTTACATCGCGATTAGCGACAAACCTACAATCCGCGAAACGCTGATCCGCGACCAGCTCTTGGGAAGCTCTTCTCAGATGGTTATTGCCTAGGGTTTCTAGGCGTAAAGAGGACAAGCCTTCCTTTTTAAATTCATCCTTAGACTTAAGTTGTGGGGCTATCACAGGAATTCTTGAGTAAAATCCATTTGGATGTTGGATTATTTCCTCCTTAAGCGCATCAACTGCTTTTGAGTCGATTTCTCTGGTCAGCAATTTCTTTTTTTCTGGGGTAACTAGTTGGCTGACTGGTACAGAGAAGGTTCCTGAATAAACAGGTCAAAATTTATATTAGAATAACCGCTTAAATTAAGCGAGATCATGCAAGTAGATTATGGCATGAAAGACAATTTCATATCTAATAGACAGTGTGTAATAATAAAATCCGATCGCAGGTTAATTGATTTTAAACTAGAAACCACAAATTCCTTCATTCAAAATGTTAACTTTGCGCTAGACCCCTACTTTATTCACAGTCGCTCGATTAAGGTAAGGCCTTTCAATTTAGACTGTACCATTCGTTCATCCTCGCTGTAATTACCTCTCTACTAACATTTGATGAAGGTGAGATCTTCTGATGACTTGTGCAACAAGCGCCGGAAAACAAAACCGTCCAATTAAGAGGGGGGGTCGGTGTACTCTAAACATCAAAGGGAACTCCTAACATAACCCTACCAAGATTTATCCCGCCATATCCGCCTGTGAATCTTATGATTTTTTACTATGGGAACTCTGTAATAGCCGTTACCAAGTATTTGAAATTCTGTTCCTCGTGAAGTTTTACGAAACTGGTGCATTGTTGGTCTTTCACGTTTGGGCTGACAATGAGCGGAAAAAAAGCAGAGATAAAAAACGAACGTAGTGTAACATGCCACATATATCTAACTCGCTTATGTACAAAATGCATTAAGTATCACAAATAAACGAATACGTATCGCAAAACAGTTTTTGGGAAGAATGTCAATCATTGGACTTACCAACTTTGCATTCTTCGAATCTCCGCTGAAGGGGTGAAAGGACATCTTTCCGTGGAAGACTTTGAATAATTTCAGTAGCATCCGGCTCAGGCAATCTTCTTTTTCGAATTCTTTGTTGCTTAGATGTGCAAGGAGTATCAACGGCAGCATTGTTTCCATCATTGTTGCCAATATCTGGCGTTACTGGCTGTTGATAGGCAGAACCACTGTTTGGAGTGCCACTTGGTGTTGTTTGGCTTATTTCCGAACTTGGAACAACATCGACACTATGAGATGATGGTGACCGCCTTGAGTTTGATACAGAGGGCTCTTTACTGACAAAGCCTTCCAGTTGTGACTGAAAGCTTGTCGCAGTCGTGCAAATGGCAAACTCCCCAACGGATTTTGTTTTCACAAAGTTCGAAATTTTAACCGCTTTACCGCCTTTTTCACATCTCACATTCAAAATGTTCTTGCCTCTAGTAGACTCTTGGAATGCTGTAATGGGTCCCAATTCGAAGGCCACTTTATCTTTAAGACAAAGGAAAACGTTGTTCTGGTCATCTTTAGTTAAATGCCAAGCCATTTCTTAATTTTAGATTCTTTTGAAATAGCTCACGTAACACTGAGGTCGGCGTAAAATTAAGATTGGTGTAAAATGAATGGCATCGTATTACTTCCGATGCAACCGACACATAATCCTTTTTTCTCTGTTTGAGAACAGAGGATAATAGTTCTTATTTTTCTCTGTCGGTATAACGTGTGTTCGTAGTAACATGAATCCCTTTGTGATAACGGGATTGTTTTCCCATTATGTGTAGTGGAGTTCCGCTCACGTAGCATTTCGGCATCAATGGGTTTGTCGGCTCTCGGGTGATCAACTGTGCCACGACGTGGCTATAACGAATAAAATGTCGACATTTTTGCCTAACAAATCAGCACGGGAGCATGCTTAACGTCTGCTATCCGCGTGATTGTCAATGTTTATTGTCTTCATTTGTTTAACTTGCGTGGTCGTTTATCTTTTTGCCAAAGTGCCACCATAGAGTTGACACACGCACACACACACAAATATATATCAGTCATTGCATTTTTCTGGCTCAGGGGTTTTCTTTCTTTCCTCTATCTTGAGTACGAATAAGCCGCAAAGCGAGCCGCCAAGAAGAAAACAGAGGGTTTGATTGTTCTGGCTTTTATCTTGGCTCGATAGATACATCTTAGCCTCGGTTATTCCTCTCTCCTTTATTTCGCTCATCATTTTATCGTGCTACACCCTAATTTCCTTAACACCTGGAAGAAGTTACATAATTACAACACAATGGAATTAGTGTCTTGCAAAAACAGCCATTTGTCAATTCATTACAAAAAAATTTTTAAATTAAAATAGTCATTATAACAACAAATACGATAACAAAGACTTCTTGGAGCTGCTGCGCGCAAAGTATGGTGGACTTGGCCGGTTGCATTGCATAAATATAAGGCCGTTTAGCTTTTCGCGCGCAAATAAATGCTAAGACAAGCTTGGACATTACCGTCTTGTGTCAACATTCTGCCAGGCATCTCGTAGGCAGTAAGAAAGAAAGGTTACGATAGACGAGTACTCGCTGTTGACAACCGAAAAAGAACGCAGTTTTGGCAAAGACCTTGAAAATTCAACCTGTTCTACCAACCAAACGTGGGAAGAGCTTTCTCTTATATCAGAAGATGAAGAGTTTTCGCTGGTATCTAGCGATAACGAGGACCTAAGCCCAGGTGAGCTCATGGATGAAAAGGACCCTGCAGAGCATAATGATGGGCCCGGCTGTTCTTTTGTGGCTGACGAATCTCAAAACGATAATACAGCACCCCCATCTGATATCCGCGCCATCCGTGATCCAACGGACAATCCAACGACAGCTACACTCCTGGAATGTGAAGAAACCAGCTCTAGTGATAACGGTATCAGCTCCCATACTAGAGTCGGGGACACTAGAGTCTGTGGTCCGTCCGATAAAGAAATCAAGGAGTCAAGGAAGAAAGACAAAGGTATGTACTGCGAAATGGTAGTCTTGGTGTTCTTCGAACGCTTATAGCAAGTTTGTTCAATGAAATGTTTCGCGTGTTAGGCTTAGATTTCAACGTGACTAAAATCTGTTGGGTGCATCACCCGGTTTAAAACAATTTCCGCGATCTCACTACGATTTGCTTCTATAGCTAGTTTATCCACAAGCAGGCAAACATAACCAAAACAGTCAACATATGAAGAACTGGAAGAATCATACCAAAAAAAAAATCTAGCCCTGATACCCTGGCCCTACATTTTTGGGTGATAAAATACGAATGAAATGCCAAGCGGGTGACCTTGAGGGGCGGGGAAGGAGTCATTGGGATGAGGACAAAGCTTTTCTGAATACTCTTATGACCTGAACTTTCAGATTTCTATTAGCAGTTAAATCTGCAACGTTTTAATTCAGTGCTTGTTGTAAATATGAAATCGAATTATCAGCTAAATGGCATTTTTGGCAGATCACACTTATTTGATTGGCTAATATTTTTCTGTCTTTACTGGAAATATAAATGTGATTGAATTGTAATCTTTAACTTTATTTTTCGTAAATTAAACGAACTTGCGGTGATTTAATCGGCTGCTGCGATTTTAGCCACATCAAAGTTTCAAGAATAATTATTAGTGTATGCAGTGTGCCAACTTATTTTCTTCTTTTGTTAATTAGATGTGTTGAATGCTTTTACATTTGAAGTCAGTTGTCTTCGATTAGGTTTGTTTTTATTCCGACTTGAAACTTGCAAAATATATATAGAACTATGAAAGCAGATTGATTGTGGAAATTGTCATGAGTCACCACGTGAATGATGTGTTGGAAATCATGCATGGACTAGAAAGCGATATCACGGAAACCCATAATTTCCGCTCAATTCTTTTTCTTTTTCGAGTGGGAGTGGACTGTGGCTAGCCTGTTTACTGTGGTTTTAGAAGTGGACTGTCTATTGTCACAAATACAAAAGGGAGTTTTTTTTCAGTTTAACTGCATGCTAATAAGCCACCCCAAACACATCTTCCTTTAAGATACCCTTCTTTTAAAACCAAGATCATTTCATAAAAAGGAATTGTTTCAGCTGTTTCAATTTTGTCTGACTGTAGGAAGAGGACGTCATGATTACTTAGAGCCCAGTGACGCTACCCATCCAAAGGACGCCTCTTCAGAATTAAAAGAAAAATATGGCGAAGGCGAAGTCACGGAGGAGATCTGCCCAAATTGTAGAAAAAAATTCCAGTGTTATTCTAAGGGGATTTTTGAAAGCGAAAATGGCATGTTGCAGTATTATTGTGACGATAGCGTATTCTGTGACAATTGCCAGCATGATTTTGATTTTGCTGAAGAAATAGAACCGCGTTAATTGATTATAGTATTAAATGCTTAACACTGTCTGAATTTACACCGCAAATTGTTTCTGACAAACTGCCGGAAACTAAACTCATTATTTTGCCACCAACATTGTATCGCACGCGGATGCGTGTAGAAATCTGAACAAAGGGCTTTCAGTCACGGGGTATGGTAGGATAAACTATCAGTGACATTATTTGGTATCGGATTTGTTTTATCACGGAACATACTGTCGTGATCGAGTGGGCGAAGAAAAGTTCACCGGCTTTTTTAATAAAAATTATTACAATAAAGGTTAATCTGATGATTTGAAGAGCTTTAACATTTTGTTCTCACAAGTTTTCTCTTACGATTTTTCTCACCCGAATCATTGATATTTTGAAATCTGCCAGACAGAACCAAATGTAAACTAATTAGCTGCAATTAATAGCTTGCGTGCAGATGTCTCTTGTCTCGTTTGCTGTGATACGAGACCTCTGCAGCCATATGAACGCAGACTCAAGTTCAAATTTTTTCGGTGAATATCTTTAAATAACGCAAATAATGTGACGTGAGACTATTCAACGTATAACAAAATCAAGCCAAGCTCCCACCCCCACTCAATCCCAGACAAAGCTGCTGGTGAAGTAGCTCTTCTATCATCAATACAATAGGCAACAACGGTTTCAAAAATTTACAATGTAATATCTTTTTCTTAGGAATTCAAGATTGGACTTCATTGAGAGGGAAGAAAATTTTCTTGGAAACAAACCAGAATTGCGACAGACTTGTTGAGGACATAAAAAGTCTTGGCGGATCGATTAGTCAATTTCTGACAAAGCATGTAGACTTTGTCATTACGGATCCGTTCGATAGCCCAACTAAGACGTCAGACGAGTTGCTAGTTAGGAAACGTGGATCTAGAGCAAAAATGCTTTTAGCCACTGCCCTAAATTCGCCAAGTTATCATAAAAAAAACATTGCAAGAAAGAGGTCGTGAATTTGGGTTTAAAGTGTTCTCTGTCTCGGAGTTCAAGAAAAAAATTTAGGAAGAGAGATTACAGCCCAGGTGACGATAGAGAACCTCAGACAAGTAATATAAATAGCGATAAAAAAATATTTACCCGCGGTCTGAGGGCTCCCTTCATTAAAGTTGAGGACCATTCAAGAAGACATAGTCCAATTTTTAAGGAATTCGACTCTTGGCCAAGCATAGACTTGGACAGTCCAACTGTATGGAAAGGAGGCAATATGAGGCAGCTAGAGAGCGGTAGCAAACAGGAGTTGAGGGAAATAACAAAATTTTGTGAATGTTGTCAATGTTATTATACAGATTTAAATAGTCACCTTGAATCAAAGGAACACAGATCTTTCGCACAAAACGATAAAAACTACGAGGCCATCGACAAATTAATTAAGAGAGGACGTTCACTGAATGACTTTGTGGAGGACACTGTCAACAGGCGAACAGATGAGAATGTCTGACAACAACCATGGAAAGCAAAGGTTAACAACTTTTTCTTTGAGAAACGTTTGAAAAGATTATCTGATTATCTGATTATCTGAGCTAAGTGGAAACTAAATATGATTGAAATCACGCATCGATCCTCATCGCTATAACTTACCCGCCGTTATGATTGAAAAATGACAAAGGGGGTTTGAGACATTTTTATTCAAAAGAAAAAAAAAATAAACCCAAAACCACAGCTACTAATTTTACTGTGTAAGTGTAATGCTTCAATGTCCAACCAATGTAACAAAATGATGTCTATCGTCCTTTGCCATCCTGGAATGATATTCGTTTCTAGGCTAAATACTGATAGTTCAAGTAAGAAAATGTACGTCACTGTGTGAGTGTAAATATCGATTGAAGAAATAAATCAGATCGTTTGTAGTTTAAAGTATCTCAGACCGTTTGATGTTATTGTAACTCTGACTTCAAACCAGGCTGCACAGACGAAGTTAGCAGAAACAATCAAAAGCAACCAACCAACCAACCAACCAAGAAATATGATTCTAAATTGTCAAGCAGCACTGTTAAAGATTGAAACAAAATAAAGCTTCCTGTTGTATGTTTGATTTTTTTTGTTTTACAGTTTGATTGGTTGACTTTGCTTTGGTTACATACACATGCACAGTTACTACCAGCGTATATCACTATAGCAATCTCTGAGTCTTAGCGAAGTTCACTGAATATTATGCCAACAGTCTGCTCTCATGTTCCAACCGTTGAAGATATCATTCTGGGGAAAGTCCACTGTTGCGCCAAATGTTGTTTCAGTAAAGTTCCAGGAGAACAGGTCCGATCAGCCAGAGCAATGTTTACTTCAAAGCGTTCCGTGGATCAGAGGCAATGGGTTCTAGATTATTTGAACACCCACACGGAAGGGAAGACGGTTATTTATGTCATTGGAAAAGACAGCGGCGTCTGTGAAAAGGCATGGAGAAATTGTCTTGGTCTCACGCGTACAAGGTAGTAGACAGTACTTTTTTAGACTCCATCTTCTGAAAGAAAATGCAGCAGTTTCGATCTTGTTGATAACATTATCCCGCCCAAACCAGGCGCTGCCTTCCCCATAAAAAGCAAACGAACTGAAACGGACATCGAGTTCAGCAAAACAGACATGGCAAACAGTGGGAACATTTTTTTCTCGTAGCGACCATTCTGTATTAGGAATATAGGTTTACTGATCATTGCATATTCACCACTTGGTTGTTTTAATTGTGACTTGATTGCCTTGCAAAATTATTATGCAATCCAATAAGGTGAAAGTTAATTAAGCTTTCTCAGTATTGTATTGATCCGTCAAAAGGTTTGTTTGATGATTATTAACGTTTTGTTTTCGTTTTCCAAAAACTTAACGCCTACAGATACTTTGCTATTTTGAGGTTAAGGAGGTCAGCAACTGTTTTCAGTGAACATGGTAATAAGGGCATGGGCCTTAATACACAAATTCATGTCCAAGAAGCTAAAGCTTTTCTGTCAAATTATGTGCACACCCTGGGAGACATGATGCCAGACAGCGATGAGGTACGTATGAATTATAATCGTAAGAATTTTACTTTGGCTGAATGCAGACGAATTTTGGCTAACGTTTGCTGATAACAGGGTGGTAAAGCCCGTTGGGGGGAGGTGGGGGGTGGTACTCCCTTGTATGGGCAATATAGGTATGTGCGGCCCTAAAGGGTTTTGGGAGGTGGACCGCATAGTCTGAATTTCAGCCATCTCTTCCTTTTACCTTTACTCGGGGTAAAGGGAAGAGACGGCTGAAATTCAGACTACGGGCCGCACACCCCCACACAAATTTTTCTGGGAGTACCCCTCCCCCCCCCCTCCTGGGTGGTAAACGGTATTTTCATGATTCGTGAATGGCCTTATTTTTCGTGAAATATGAAATAGCTTGTTCCTTGGTGAATCGTGATTTCATTAGAAGTCGTGAACCGTGATTTTCCCAAGTAATTCTTCTTGAAATGAGAAAGTTAAAATTAATTTGTCTTGAACCGTGATTCTCGTTGTGTTTGCTATCATTTTCGACAACAATTAGCAATATTTCGTGACCGTGACCAGACAATCATCCCTCTTCGTGTTCTGTCTCCTATTTTCAAGTGTTTGCAAACCTGACACCGGCGATCGCCACACATGACTGTTAGTATTACTAGAACCGACAAATTCTAAATCCTCACTTGCTATATGTCTCATTTAGGTACATCTGCCAACTTGCCTTAAGAAAGAAGACATTTACGATGAAATGTGTGAAACTTTGAAGTCAAGGGACACAAAACCATGCTCTTTCTCTCATTTTAGACGAATATGGCCAAAAAACGTTAAAATCAGAAAGGTAACTATTGTGCTCAGGTTAACAAAGAGTAAACAATAACTGGAAAGGAAACTCTAGTGCTGAGCGTATTTATCTTAAGTTAATGTTCTCAGTTTTTTTATTCAGTTGGCAACTTTTGTTCCATTTCTGATGTTTTTATCTAGTGCATGCAATGACCATGACCGCATTACTGGAAAAACAGTTTTAAATAACGTGTTTATTGTTTATTTTAATTTTCACAGGAAAACAGGTTTACCAAGTGTACAAAGTGTGTTAAGTTTAAAGACGAGCTGCAGAAATTGGCTGCAGAGAGAACAAGAATAAGTGGGTCCTTTGCTTCTGCTTCCTACTTGTGAAATGAAGATCTTTAAAAAAGTAAGTAGTAAAAATATTCCTAATTAGTTCTTAAACTTTCATTGGTTTTCCATTATTATTGCAATTTATTGCAATTTAATAGCAACCTACAGGATTACAGCCATCCAATTAAAATAAAATTGACCACCCCAAAATAATAGCATTCGGATGGTCTGTTTACCTGTTGATAAAAAATATATTTATTGCAATAAGACCTTTCCTTTTGACCTATTTGCCTAGGCCATGTGAAAAAGTAAATTTCTGTTGATTTTCATTTACTTTTTTGTGTGTTTGTTTGTTTGCTTCAAGATCAAAGTTGGATTTTTAATGGTGGGACACACTCATGAGGACATAGACCAGTTCTTCTCCTGCATTGCAAGAATCTTAAACAAGTTCAAAGTCCTAACGTTAGCACAACTGCTCCAGAAAATCAAGCAAGTTAATAGAAAAGACCCCGTTGAAGCAGAAATGCTTGACCATCTTTACGATGTACGAGACTGGATAGATGGGTTCATTCCTGACCTTCACGGGCACCTAAAGTCATACCAATTTAATTTGAAGTTCAAGGGGAAGGAGTGAGATTTTCGTTCAAGAAGAGATCCACATCGACAGAGTGGATCTCTGTTGATCAATCAAAATTCCCCATCTTTGAAGATCTTCCAACTGGTCAACCGAGAATGGTCGAGTCGTCGTTTGAGGAAATGAAAGTTCCACTGTTCAGCAGGCACCTAAGGGACACTTATTCTAATTGGATGCCACAGGACTGTATTGACGAGTGGGAAGAGTGGATTAAGAAAACTCAAGAGGAAATCGACAGTCAGAATACAGCGGGTAACCAAAATACAGACCATAAAGATGGTCTGCAGTATTATTATTATTATTATGATTATTATCATTGTTATTATTATTATTATTATTCAATATAAATAGCAAATATAAATTCAATATAAATAGCAAAGATAACAAATAAATCTCCCGTAAGCGACCACCTCTTAGTGGGAAGAACCGATTTTTTTTCTCAAAATTGACTTTTCATATGAATAACACGTTGCTTTCGCCATTGCATGGTGCATGGGGTAAGTCTCTGCATTTGCCATATGCTAATGAGGCAAAATATTGACCCAATATGGTCTAAGCTCTCGTAAGCAACCAAGCGCCATAAGCGACCACCTAGACTTGACATTACCGAGGTTCGACTGTATTTCAACTTTTCTGTTAACGTTTTATCACTAAAGCTTTCGCAGGTGAATGGCCATTAGAATCACTATTGACAACTGCCAGAGTGGAGCTGTGTGAAAGAGAGGCAGAGAAGGAAGATGAAGTTGAGAACAGCGACTCCGATCACCTTGAGGTAGGCTCTAGTAATGCACAGTAACGTTGTTATGGCAAATTACCTGTCGGTACTAATTATCTAAAAATATCTTGGTTTTCAATGAGTGGTGATTGTAGTTTAGATGAATTTTGAAACATAAATACAATTAATGTATACTCCCCATTTGCTTATTACCTGTTGATTCTTAAAGATTTAGCAAAGCGTGGTTCTTTTCTGGTGGGGTGTCAAATTGAAAGTTCTGACCTGCGTGTTTCTTTATGGTTTGTTATCTAAGATCTACGTTGGACCATACCAAAATCCGAGACGAAGACAACGAAACCAGCAGGCACTGGACAATGCTGTAGACTGTACCATCCAAGACATCGAAGAAGACAGTGAAGTTCCATTCCTGGCCCCTGTCGACGTCGACCAACTTTTAGTTGGCCATTACGTGGTAGTGAACATTGAGGAGTGGAGCAACCGACCGTTAATAGGACAGGTGGAAAAAATAGGACAACCCATGGTTACCATTCGCTGGCTCAATGGTTCTTATAACGGAACATTTCGAGATTCCTATGTTGGTAGTGGTGGCAACAGAAAACCGTGGACACAAGAAATTGATAAAAGTCAAATAGTGATGATAGGAGTCCAGTTTTCTAGTAGCAGAAGGATAAGGAGAGAAGATATTGAAGAACTTAAAGCCAGATATAGTATTCTAGATAATGAAGAGTGACACCGTATAGAAACGTACCATTTATTTCTACCTCAGAATCTAGTTTAAGTTTCAAAAACGTCTTGTCATTTTCATAAACGTTTTTTGTAAATACAGTTAAAAGAAAATTATATCCATGTGCATGAGCTTCTGATTACAAAACTAAAAACTCCAAACTGATATGAGGTATAACTTCCATACCTTGAAGGTATAACATCCATACCGTAGATCTGTGGGATAACATCCATACATGTACCTTAGATCTGTAGTATAACATCCATACCTTACGGAGATCTGTAGTGTAACATCCATACCTTAGATCTGTAGTATAACATCCATACCTTACTGAGATCTGTAGTATAACATCCATACTTAAGATCTGTAGTATAACATCCATACTTTAGATCTGTAGTATAACATCCATGCTTTAGATCTGTAGTATAACATCCATACCTTAGATCTGTAGTATAACATCCATACCTTACTGAGATCTGTAGTATAACATCCATACCGTAGGTCTGTAGTATAACATCCATACTTTAGATCTGTAGTATAACATCCATACCTTAGATCTGTAGTATAACATCCATACTTTAGATCTGTAGTATAACATCCATACCTTAGATCTGTAGTATAACATCCATACTTTAGATGTGTAGTATAACATCCATACCTTAGATCTGTAGTATAACATCCATACTTTAGATCTGTAGTATAACATCCATACCTTAGATCTGTAGTATAACATTCTTACCTTAGATCTGTAGTATAACATTCATACCTTAGATCTGTAGTATAACATTCATACCTTAGATCTGTAGTATAACATTCATATCTTAGATAGGTCCTAGTTCCCGACGATCAATTCAAAAGTAAACTCGTAGCGGTATTTGTATTGGTTACCAAAACTAAATAAATTAACAAAATTTTGTAAATAGAAATGCGTGTCTTAAAGTATAACGGCAGTTCTGTAAAGTGAAAAACACGATACACAATAGATAAATAAAATTGTCGTGTTTCAGTCCATGAAACTTGGTTATTTTAGAAGAACTTGAAATAAAGTATAAGAAAATCCCTCAAAAATGGTAACTAGGCCGTTCACAAATGTGAACTTGATCAAGTTCGTTTTTAAATGATCAGATGTTCCTACCTGGGATTAACAGCTCCTTTTTGCAAAGTTGTCAAGTGCCATCTCAAAAATTCAAAGTAACCTATGTCCTAGTTTTCTGTTAATGTTACCATTTACTGAACCCAAATGGAATATGCCGACAACTTAATCACCGCGCCTTGTGACCATGGCAAATGTTTCTTTTGTGCTGGTTAATCCAGGAGTACAACACAGACAAGTCAAGGTTCTTGAAAGGGTCTCTTTCAAAGTTTTTGAAATGATCATACCGTCGAAAAGGCTTTCCAGCAAACACCTCTGTTTGCACTGCACGCTTGATTAATTCATCAAGGTCTTTTTCTGTTGAGCTGCTGGTGTGCTGTCCAGACCCACGTGATCGACTGATGCTGCCATCGACACCATCTAACATTGATCTTGTCCCACTTTCAGAATTGGAAATTCGCTGCACTGCCTTTCTGAAGTATTTGGGCCAACATTCTTTATTCCCTCTTTGTTGAAACGGTTACTATGCTCAACCTCCAAATCATGTGGGATGTTATTGTCTCTGCCTCCTCTGTTGTCCACAGTTCTGTTCCAGACAAATCTTTCACAGAGTCTTGGGGACAAAAGGGAGGTAACACAAAATGATTGATAGAGACATTTCAGTGCATACTTGGTACTGTGTTGGCCATCTGACCTGCAGTAAAGAAGCATGTATTTATATTGTCTCATCAATCTTTGGCCATCCCCTTCACTAATGGCAGCCAAGAAGTTCAGGAAGAACAGACCATCTGTTAGCAGGGCACAATTGTAACTGTAAACATCATCATCCTTGGTCTAGCTTGAATCTTCAGAAGAGGCTGAATCTTCTGGTGGTGATATAGATCGCTGAGAATCATCACTTTCAATGGCTGATGATGGATGATGTGTCTGCCTGCAACTTGCACCATCAAACTTGAATGAACGCTGACACCCAGGAAACCTGCATGGAAACCGGCCATCAACAGTTAAGGGTTGGTTGTTGCTGGAGTTTGTTGCGCAGTCAGGATCTCATCAAGTAGACTATTGAGTGAATGGTTATCCAAGACAAACTTGTCAACCAGTAGTGATGCAGCTTTATGCAAGAACTGCAACTTGGCAATTTTGCTTTTATTCATTAAATTCTCAGGGATAGGGCACTTGGTGGGCTGGCTAGATTTTCCTGCAAACCCAAGTTCTTCCATGTGGACGCAGTGGCCTCATGGTTAGTGCGCCCGACTCCGGAGCGAGCGCTCCAGGTTCGAGCCCTGGCCGGGGACATTGTGTTGTGTTCTTGGGCAGGACACTTTACTCTCACAGTGCCTCTCTCCACCCAGGTGTACAAATGGGTACCGGCAAATTTGATGCTGGGGGGTAACCCAGCAATGGACAAACATCCCATCCAGAGGGGAGTAGAGATACTCCTAGTCGCTTCATGCTACTGAAACCGGGATAAGCTCCGGCCTGATGAGCCACTAGGCTCGTATGCAGACTTTACCAAGTTCTTCCATGGCCGCTACAATCACCCTTGACTTCACAACAAGGACCAAAAAGTCCCTGTCAGCACGATAGGCAGTTTGTGGCTCAGCTTTGACGTTTCGACAGTTTATCAGTGTCCTGTCTGAATAAAGAGTGCTGCAATCAGTCTCTGATTTTCCGGAAAAGAACCATTTGAAGATTAGCTGCTAAAAAAAATGATAATAATAATGATGAGCACAAACATAGCAATAATGAATTGTCCCACTCTAAACAAAAAATTCAAGCAGTTTACTGGAAAATTGGTGAAATACTGGAGGTGAAAAGCTGACTAAAGGAATTTTATCCCTTCATAAATTAAGTGGGGAGGGGGTTGTAGAGAGACCCTAGTCAAAAAGACATTTTGTAATTGTTATTTGGTACTGTGTTATTCTGACAAGAACTTTGACCTTTTCAACAATTGCCTCAATACTCAATGCGTTGGATTACAACCCCCCTCCCACTTAACGCACACACAGTGTCCCCTTAACATTTCCAATTTGAAACAGTCCTAGTATTTCCATTTCCCCGTAAGATGACGTAGGACATAGATGCATATAAGCCCTGCTAAGATGAGCCGATAGCGACCAAAGAGTGGGTTTGTGAGTATTAACGAAAGCAAGAGACCCAATCTGAAAGCTTCAGGACCGTTATGAGGGAAAAGAACCCTTAAATTTGTGGTGAGTCAGACGTAGAGCGTTTGCCCGTTTGCTTCATTATGTAGGTTCTTATACATCGATTACTTACCGCTGGTTCTTCTTTAGGTGCAACTGTGGCGAATGCAGTTCTGAGTACCTACAGAATCCAAACAAATTTCAGTGCTGTTTGGAGATAGAAGAGTGCGTGGAATGCCTGTCCAGCAAAATGGTTATTGAAGAGGTGGGCACAAAGCCGAAATGCGTTACACAACATCCTGGGTTCTGCCAAGTTTGCCTACAGAAGTAGAGTTTGCGGTAGGCTGCCGACAAGTATAAGACGAAAAACAAAACGAAGTATCACCAGACTGGTACGGAAAACAGGTAGATATAAATTGTTCTTTAATTTGTCATCTGTGATTAAAAAACAAAGAGATCAACATGTTGCTCAGAGTGTTTTCCTTCAAGAAACAGCCTCTGACAAGTTTTTGTCATTCAAACACTTGTTTAAATAGTTTGTTTTGTGCTACACCCACGTAACACGTTCTAAAATGTATTAAATACCCGTGCATTTGGTGTTCTTTACCTGTTTAGTCGACTTCTGGTAGTTATAGTGTAGAAATTTCCATAAAGATACACCTGGTTATTTTTATTAATTTTGTATTTTTTATTTGAACAAATTAAGTCATTTTATGCCCCTTTTGATGGTTTTGGTGGACTTCCTAACAAAGGTTTTTTGAATATTAGTAGGTTTTGACCATCCACAATTGCCCTGTGGTGGGGGCATTTGAAAAGAAAATATCAGCTAAGTTCAAATTCCCAGTCTAACCATCAAAGGACTCGAACTCTGCGTTTGTCTGTTTCGGTGAGGAAGTGATCTGAGTTTTGCTTTCGGTGCTTACAGTGGAAATTATTTTTGTAAGTTTGTTTCATCGACAACTCATGAAATCCGCACTTTGTAATTCGTTTTCCAAAAATCGTGAGTGTAAGACTAATAATAGTTTATTTTGGCACGATTATGTGTTTATAACATCGGACTGAAAGCTACGCTATTCGTTCATGATTTATCTGTGAGACGCGAACCAAACGTCGCTAAACACGCGTGTAAACAATTTACACCAGCTTTCAGTGTTGCGTGCATAGGCGACATTTTTCGACATGCTAAAGAACGTTTAACTGTGAAACTGGCATTTTGGTCGGTTATTAGCCGAACAAAAAATAACAACTAAATAATAATTACTGTCCTCGAATGAATTAAGAAGATTGTCGCCTTTGCATGTTTCCCCATTTACGGTATATACCGCTCAGTTGATATTCGAAAGAAGTAAACATTGAAAACAGTCGATTTTTCTCTTACAGAATGTTTTCTTGATACTCCTAGCCTTACACTATGAAACCCAAACCCATTAAAATCTTGTGAAAATTTTAATGGGAAAATCATAACATTTTCATGCCACTTTAACATGTTTTTCATGGTGTTAATTCATGGGTTTTCATGGGGAAAATCCCATGAAAAAAGCATGAAAAAAGCCATAAAATTACCATGAAAATTCTCTTAAAACTTCCCAATTAATGGCCCATGAAATTTTTATTCTGAAATCAAAAACATTAAAAGTCCATGAAAATGCCATTAAATTATCTGGGGTAATGAAATGTAATTTAATGGGATTTTCATGTTATTGGAAAAACGCACCATGAAAATTACCACCAGATTTTCATGGTGTTAATTTCATGGGATTTTAATGACATGAAAAATTCATGGCTCCTGAAAAACCCCTGAACGGGGAAATTTTAATGGCCCATGAAAAATTTCACACTACTTTAATTGCCTTTTCACAGAATTTTTATGGTCCATGAAATTTGACTCCCTGTTAATTTCATGGGGCAAATGATTACTCCTGCAAGCCATGAAAATCCCGTTAATAGTCCATTAACTACAAAACAACTAAATACTTTTATTCCAGCCATTTTGATATCATTACAATTTGTTTCATCAATCTTATGTGCAAAAAATTGCACAAAAAACAATGACAGGTTTGTATGGCCTGGACATAAAAAGTCTGACTTGTTGATAAGTAATGGCAGACAGTGGTAAACAGACTTAGCTGCTGGTTCAGTGACTTCTAACAACACACATGACACTTGCTTCATTGAATTTCATTTTAGCAAAAGCAATGTAACTTGTATTGAATTCTGTAAATTGCCGTCAGTTAAATGTAAGCCTAGTGTTTTTCAAAAAGCTTTATACATGTACTCACAAAACACTTTGTAAATGACTGTCATGTTCATATAATGACACCTTGGCAACAGGATCTTTGATGAGTGCCAAAAATCGCAAGCTACTGTAAGCTATAAGTGCAGTCCACATTTTTACCTCTGCATGTACCATAAGACACTGAACAATATTATAGGAAAAACTTACCCAAATCCTATAGTCATTTGTCACCCATCTGTCCAGGCAAAGATATTGATGTAATGTATGACTAACGTAAACATCACTCTGCTGCACGTACTGTTCAAATATTTTTATTGTAACCATTTTGGTATCATATGATCAGAAAATTCTTGCATCTTATTTCCAGCATGAATACTGGATATCTTTATATCATTTTCTTTTTAAATAAAGAAATTTTGAATATTAAATCAAAGGCTGCTATGAATAAGTCGTGGATACATTACGCTTCATAGTCACACCTTTCGTCTTTCAATCAACTGAGTGAACAATAAATTAAATTCAAGGCTGTGCTCTAGGAAAAATTTCAGGGCGCCCTTCGGGCGCCTAACATGGGCAAGTAGGTCGCCCCGCCTTCCGCCCAAATTTATGAAATAAGTAATTAATAATTAATTAGTTAATATTCCATTTCATGGTTTAATCAGTTAGTAATTAATCATGAAAATAATAATCATAGAATTTAGCATTTTACTGTTGTTTTACGGCATACGCAGTATTGCAACTTATTTTTTGCAAGAAAGTTAAAATTTTCAGAAAGTAGACGAAACCATTGTATAAGTTTGTGCGACATCCGGCCGAGGGAACCATGTATTACTGAATGACAATCTTTACTAATCCGTGACGTTTTGAAAGAGTATACTTTTTACAGTTCCAGGGAATCCGCATAATTGGCAAACAGTTTCATCTTAAATCTCCCTCGTTCAATATTCACTTCACCTGGCACGGGCGGCGAAGCGAGTTACTAAATTTAGCGGTCACGTACACTATTTTAGCGAACTTGTGATATCATGAAATCCTGTTATAAATTAACCACATACGTGTTAAAACCGCTTAGAAATTTCTTTCAAGACCACTGAAATAGGTTTCGGAACAAAAGGGTTCTTATTTTAAACTTTTGTTTTCGCCAAATTTTCGCCAAATGTGGTGCTGTGTCACGGCTGGACGAAGCTAATTAACAAAAATTTGCATAAAGGACGGTTTCGTTTTATTTATCACGCGCTCCACTGTTCAAACTGTTGAAACACACAAATGAAACATAAGCATCAACCACTTCAATAGAAAAAATAGATCTTCAGCACATGCTTGTGCAAAAATTGTGCAGTTTCTCAGTTCTCACGGGCAAGGACAAAATAATATTTCGTGCTAAATCATGTGGAACAATATTACATAACACAGACGTGACAACTTTGAGCGTGAACAATCCTTGTTGTCCTGCCGAATATTTTTTAGTTCTGCAAATATCATCAAATTAGCGAGTAAAATTATAAAATGTTAGCTACAATCAGTTGCTCGCTTTACCGCGTCGTTCAATGGACAAGTAAGTTGGGCCATAAAAAACTGGAAGAGAAACCACCGAAGCGAAACAAGACCCATGACTTAACCTAAATCTACGTGGTTTCGTTCCGTTCCGTTTCAATGCGTTCGCTGGTTTCGTTTCGGGTTTTCGCACAAGCCGAAAACTAGGCGCCTGGACGGGCGACCGCTTTTCTTTTTCAGTCGCCCGAGACCAAATGTTAGTCGCCTGAGGTGACCGGGCGCCGTTAGAGCACAGCCTTCAGTTACACGTGCATGTGCTGCTGCGACGAGTATTAAACTCTCTCGAAGAAACGGACCGCGCTGTCATTGAATCGATTTCAATTGGGTTCCCGTCGACCTATCGATTTGTTTACATCTGAGTGAGTGACACATTTGCATATTCTGCCCCACACCAATAGTCGTTTCAACGCTTCGCGTATCCACGACTAAAAATTGTTAAATATTATTCTATCACTGATTTCTTTTCCAGTCATATACATGTAATTAAATAAATTTTGCCATGATCATAAAATTCTATCTGAAAATAACCTTCTAGGATTCTGACCGTTTTTGACATATATATTAGTTGTAATAATAACTATATATGCTGTATGTAGTGAATTCTAAACATTTTTTCTACTGTGTAAATCACTATATATATATAGCTTACAAAGACCAAAATCGAACTTACTACTGATCAAAAAATATTGTGTCATTTTTTGTTTTTCAATAGCGAAGCGTGCGAGGACTAAAAATAGAATGCAAATGATTATACCCCCACGAGGCTCATACAACATCGGCGTATTCTGAGAGAACTAGAGGAGATCTAGGCAAAGTTTTCGTTTAAAAAATGTGTTTTAAGAACACCGGCTGTTTTAGAAACTGTTTTAGGAAAATCGTCCGCCATTCCGGTTTGTTTGTCTGAGTCTTGTCTGAGTCATGACGTCACTCGCTCACTTTGCTATTGAACTTCTCTTATTGCTAACAAAAATCTATGAGAATATTGCATTGGTAGTACATGTTAGACTAGCAGTATCCCTTCATTGATATGCAACCGTTATGTAAATTATCACTGGAGGAAGCCATAGTTCATTTTGTCTCTTTATGAAACACTGTGTTGAGTATTATTTTCAAATTATTTGGGCATCTTGAAAGTTAAAAAAGTAAAATAAAGGCAATGGTAAGTTTTCATTTAGAGATATTCTTGCCAAAATGGAAACTAAAAAGGAGTGTTCTCAATATTTAAGTTTAAATTCCCCAAACAGAAAATCATATTCGCCAAACGGGGGAGTGATCAATGATTTGTACTCACTTGACGCTTTTCACACTCGTATTGACGAGCAGGCGAGTGCAAATTTCCAACACTGGACTTGTCAACATTAACCTTCTATTACGCTTATAATTAAGAAATAGAAAACATGTGCTGTGTTTCTATCGAGTAATAGAAACACGAGTGACATTTGGGAGAACGAGAATGCTGTGGGAACACAAGCTGCAGGTGAGTGTTTCCACAGCTTTTTCGAGGTCTCCCAAACTTTCATGAGTGTTTCTATAACTCGATAGGAACATGGAGAACATGTTTTCTATTTTGTTTAGAAAATACCGCGACGAAGAAAAAGAAAAACAACTTGTTTACTTCGATCATCAAAATGTAAATTCTCTTTGTTCATGGCATCATTATGTCAACAACTCGTGCTTAGTTCTGTGTTTCTATCGAGTTATAGAAACCAATTTTAAACCAATCAGCGTGCGTATTTGCTTTGGGTTAATTTCTAGAAATATATATCATACGATTTTTGTCCAGTATCTACAGAAGAAGCTCACAGCAATTAAAGACCACCTGGAACATCTTCTTTCTGTTTAAATTTTATTTTATTTGGTAAATTTGAAGGTTTTTCTAATATGGCATACATATGTAAGCTTACCGACATTTTTTCAAGCTTCAAATTGAAGAAGACTACTGTGTATTTCCTGTCAGATCTCTCAGATTACGATAGAATGCTGAGTCAGTATCGTCACTCATGTTTGTGAATTTCACTTAGCTTATCAACCATGTAGATGATGTAGTTCTGTTTCTGAATGCATACTTCAAGCTTTTGTGCCTCAATAACTAGAACAAAAACACAGCAACATGTGATTTAAAACGGCAGACAAGGTTTGTTCAGTTTCACCACTGAAGGCTAAATCAAGACCTTAAATAAAAGCGATTTATTGCTCATAACAGAACATGATTTGAGATCAAGTTCTATGAGAAGCGTTTAATTCTTTTTGGTTTAAGTTATGATTGTAATATAGACGATGTAAAACCTGAAATGGACTAGAAGAAAGCTAAGTCAAAGATCCAAAATTGGCCGCAGCTAGCATACTAGTATTTGCGAGATCAATTTTATTGGCGATAAAATTACATCAAATGTTACAGTACTGATCATCAAAAACAGTGTATAAAGTCTAAGTCCAGAAGACTTGCGATTCTTTATACTTACAATTGATCCAGATTTTGTCGCTTCTAAACATCATTCCACAGGCTAGGCATTTCGTAGTAAAATATCTCAGAATATCGTCATGTCCCGCCATGATCACACTTCGTTTTTGACCGTTGAAGGTAACCGCGCGTTGCTCAGAGCATTGCATCATGGGTTATAACAAACTTGGTCCCAGGGTCCTATCAACATTCAAATCCAAGATGGCGGCTCGTGTCTGGCATGTTCGAATTCCACAACAGAAATCGGCCTTTTTTACAGATCTTTACACAATTTAGAGACTGCCACAGGCTGGAAAGTATTTAGAAATCATTTATAGGAGCGCATAGTTATCCCAAAGAATTTTCTTCTTATGGAGGTGGAAAATATTTGACCTTTTTTGTGAGAAGGATGAGGTACGCAGTAGACATGGTCAAGAAACAAAACTGAAGTCTGGGGATAAACGTTGTGGCCCTATCGTGTCTACAATTCCGGTATTTATAATTGTACAATCAGGTTTTTAATAGGAATCAGTGAATAGACAATATTTTCAAGAGTGTCAAGATATCTGGCAGCCGGGAATTGTTTTCCATACGACTAGATACCCGGCAAACTTAAATTATTGTTAATAGAATTTCCAGGGAATAACTCATTCCATTCTTCTTAAAATAGCAAATGGTTTGTTTAGAAATGTCAAGCAATTTCAAGTATTATTTTGGCATTGTAGTTGAGGAAATTTTCGAGCTTGGTCACACTATGAAATCTTGATGTTTTGACACTTGCAAAATATTGTACTCTGCCCTCTAACCGGTCGGCGTTCGGAATTCACGTACTGACTAGTTCCCAGATGGCTTGATAGCTCAGTTGGTAGAACACTGCAGTGGTATCACATAGTTCACAGGTTCAAATCCTGTTCAGGCCTGAATTTTTTTTCAGAACTGCCTTAGTTGTGTGTAATGAACTATGATGATCAACAATGTCTTTGTATCTTTCTCTGCAGCTCAAATATACAACCTTTCATATGTTCATTGTAGACTTGTGTGTTGTGAAATGTATTGGTATATATTTTAAATTATATTTTGGTTCATGTTTCTGACTTTTCATGGCCATGAACACATACATTCATGACCCATTAAATTCCACTCTGGCCAGTTTCTGACTACCATTTCAATTTCATGGGCCCTGAAATCTAGTGGTGTATGTTTCATGACCCATTAAATCTAACTTTTATTTTTTCATGAATTTTCATGGCCATGAAAACAGATTTTAATGACCCATTAATTTCAGTTCTGGATGAGTGACAAATTTTCATGGCCATGAAAAAGAATTTCATGAGCCATGAAAGAATTTTCATGAAAAATTCATGAGTTTCAGCGAGACCATGAAAATAGGAAATTGCAATATTCATGGCCCCTGAAAACCGATTCATGGGTCTTTCACGAGTATTTCATGGGATTTTTATGAAACTACATTTGGTAGTGTTAGTTTGATGCCAAATAAATCCATCTTTCACGACTAGAAGTCGAGTTTGACCGTAAATTAGAACTCCATTGTGTTTACATTTTTGACGTAGGCCAGGTTACATAGCCCGTGTTTTCACGAGAGATGTTTACCTTGGTTTTGTTTTTACTTTCCTGAAGTGAAGTTTTTAGTTGTGTAAACACAGTAATAAACCTCGGTAAATGGAGGCAAAATCATTCAAAAGTAAGCCAACCTAGGTTTGTCGACAGTTGAACGCCTCATCAGGCATGGTTTAGCTCAGTGATGTAAACAAATTTTTGAACCCGCAACGAAATAATTATTCTACTCCAGTTTGAAGACCTCTCAATTATTTTAATGATAGCAAATAAATCGCGATTAAAGGGAACAGAAGAAGGGTATTGATCATTTGGGATTCCATCTCGCAGTTGGTAGCACTTTATTAAAAAATTAAAACTATGAATGAAGTCCTTCAATTTTCAGAAATGATGTATTAATTTTATAAATACACACTTATTGCCTTATAAACATTGCCCCTAAACTGAGAGAAATCAAAACTACTAGAGGTATTCTAAGAAAAGTACAATGCTTACAACAGGTGCTTTCACTTCTTCATTTCTTCACTGTGCCCGCGTGCTATTTGCGTACTTAGTAGCGCGACACCTAGCATTTATTTTGGTTTTTATAAATGCCCACAGTTTGTCCTTTTCTGTCGCAGATTCTACAGGAAACTTGCTAAAAACTAAAACTTTTAATGAATTTAACTTATTGCTGTCCAGGCATTGTTTGCCGTGAGAACCATCAGTATTACTGTTCATGATTTCTTCCTTCGTGAAAAAGAAGGGAAGAAGGTTAACTGCACATCTGTGCCTGTTAACTCCTTTTTGGAGTGCTTCCCGAACCCGATGTACTTTCCTCGGGGTTACACATGTCCGAATAACGTCCTCTGCAACTGGGATTTCAACGGCGCTGTTCAGGGAACTGACGGTCCTTGCGAGAGTTCCTGGTGTAGGATCAGCAGTAGATTCCAGTGTAGGAGCATCTGTAGAAGTTTCCAGTGTAGGAGCAGTAGGAGGAGCAGGAGCAACAGGAGCAGAAGCAGCAGGAGCTGGCAAATGCACCGAAAAGGTAGCGTCAACTTCAGTGCTCAAGCTTTCGAAGCTGTCTATGTCAATCGTTGACAGGTCATGAAGTGGCGGAACACTCGCAGACAAACTGACTGACAACGGGTCTATGTTTACTAGGCTTGGAAACTGAAAAAAGAAAGAGCAGAACAAAAAACAATTATAAAAAATAATAAGAAATACAACGCCGATTATCTCTAAGGCACCCGTACGGCGATTGTCACGCAACCTCGGTTTTTCAGATTTACCAATTACTAACTTACTAACACTTAAGCTGAAAATTTACGAACAGAATTTCTAGATAAATTTGACTCGAAGAAACAACGCTAGTTAGCGCTTACTAGAATCGCTTTGTCCTTATCAAGGGAAATATAATGCCTTATGTGGATTTCTAGGAATCATCAATCACACCTGAGAAATTCAATGAAATCTTCCAACTTTCCTACGAATAGCAACTGGATGCCGTATGAATAGCCACTGTGATAACAATAATATTGACTCTCTGTCTCATAGTTTATCGAGCGAGAAGAGAAATTAAGGCATTTTAAGACAAGAAAGTGAACAGGGCCACGCAAACACATGCAAAATAAAAGACTGTTCACAGCCTCTTTATGATTTACGCACGCGAAAGAAGAAGCAAGCGAAGCGAGTGCGAAGCATGCGGGGGAGGGGGGTGGGATTTGCGAACAAAGTGAGCAAGAAGAATAGAATTTTTCTCCGTCCCCACCCCCTACCTAGTTAAATCTTCCGTTTTGCTCTGGCGTCCAGTTCTCTCACGATTATATCCACGCGTTCGAACGATCAAATATTAAAATATGAGAAAATAGAGGGCTGTGAACGTAGTTTTTGCGCTAGCGTCCAGTTCTCTCGCGATTATATCCGCGCGTTCAAATAGGAGAAAATAGAGGGCTATGAACAGTCTAGCGTAATAAAGACAAAGAGCACTTACCACGGTCTCTAAGGATTCTAGACGCTTTTCGATCTTTGACAATCTTTGTGCCATGTTTCCCTCCGTTGCAGCGAGCGAATCTTCGAATTTTTCCATCATCTGCAAAAAGGTAAAATATATTTTACATATGTACATACAAACAAATCGGCATTTTCGAGCAATAAAATACGCTCCGAATTGTATCTTAGATGGAAAAATGACTCGAAAAGAATTGAACCGAGTTAAAACGTTACTTGCTTAAAGATTACTAATGCATGTCAGTATTTACCTTGCAGAGTCTTTCCTGACCCCGGAGCTGGTCCCTCAGTAGAGCGTTCTCTCGGTCTTTTGCTTGAAGTTGCTGCTTTAAGGCGCCGACCCCGTCGCGGGTCTCGTCAGAAGTAACATTTGTTTTGTTCTTAATTCTGGAAGCTTCGCGATTAGCAGACCACTTCCCATCCCTATTTTGTTGTTCCACTAAGAACGTTTGGTATGGGTCTTTTTCGGCTGACTGAAGGCTGACTGCAAGGGGTGACTGGGGGCTGACTTTAGGGGCTGACGGCTGACTCTGACACGTTTTGGAAGTTTTTTCCGCTCCAGGTTTGACCTAGAAATCAAGAGGATATAGTTTATCAAAACTATTGCCGACATATTGATTGCGAAAACTTACACATTTCCCCGATCTAAATTCCAAGCTATGATTTAGTCACTTTTAACCTCATTCAGCAATGAAATTTATTCCCAGTGTAAACAGGTGTAAACCCCGCGCAACGATATTTTAGAAGCTTCAGCTACCTCATTACTGAAATTATTCGGTATTTTCCGCGCCGCGAACAATGAGTGTCGCTAAATATAAAAAAAACACCATTATTGTTGACAAAAACCGAAAACCAAACACTAAATTGGAGAAAACCCGCACACCGCATAAGACACTAAAAACGAAAAACCACAGTTTTTAAGTGCGAAAACCGAAAAACCGAACTAAAAATTGGCCAAATCCGCAAAACCGAAAAGAAAAGAAAGTAAATGCTAGTGAGGTTTTCCAAAGAGCTGCAATCCAAGAGCGATAGAGATTCTTTTAAGATAACATAAACAGTTGATTTCCAAATAAACGAGTCTTTGAAAGGTCGGCGCGTTGTGCCGAAAAAAAAGTGTCACCTTGAATTAACATAAGTTCACACATTACGCTGGGCTACGTGTGGCAGGAAAACAACAATATGGTGTTCATTAACAGCAACTACACCCGCAATAAATCAAATACATTTAAACTCAACAAAAAAGGTTTTGAAGACAGTTTATTAAACAACGCACGTGAATGCTAAACAACGCGCGTACTAATCAAACAAAGATTTAGACTCAATCGCACTTTAACTACAGTGTACGCCAAGACCTCAGTTGCTTTTTAATTCCTTTAACTATGAACGTGTTTAACAAGGTCTTTACATGCTGTCCATGGGGCGAAGTGACCGGATGCCATTAAAAGAGAGTTCTTTAAACATAAAACGTAAAAGCGAACGGTAAAATCGACGTTTTGGAGCAGTCATGAACCCATTATCAAGAAAAACTTATCAGCTCATGCAAATTACGGCATGTTGCTTTTTAATGAGCTTTAAAGCCAAATCTCAACGTGCAATCAGACTCCATTCGAACGAAAGTATTTTCATAATCTTTGCGCCCTTGGATGTCAATTCTTCGCGCCAAAAGCGCTTTAAATCCTGTAATTTACATGATCTGACATAGTTTTTCTTGATAATGGAGTCACGACTACTCCGAAACGTCGGATTTATCGTTTCTTTTACCGTTTTGTGTTAACATCACGCGAAAAAATCGTGTCTTACCCAAAAACGCGTAATTAATGTCATTCAAAATATAAAATCGTCCCGATTTTTGAAAATCTGTTGCAGTGCAACAGATTTCGGAAATCAGGCCGATTTTCATCCTCGTATTTTAACGTATGATATCATAATGGTAGCTACCTTGTCGGGCCGCGCGGAGGTGCGCGCCACCTTCCTTGGCGGCTCAATGTTCTCTTTGAAGCTGGACATCTCTAGCAGGTTTTCTTTGCTCCACTCAATGTCTTTTGAATTCAACACGCTCTCGTCATCTGCAATAGCAGATCGTAAGTGTAAATTATAGTAATTATTAGCACTGATTATGGCATCAAACAAAAACTAGAACAATAACAAAACAATTTTCATCCGAAAACAAATCAAACTGTCTGTTTACAAAAACACCCATCCTCGAGGACTAAGACCTAGTTAAGTTGACACGAAGTAAACCGAGCGGCGAAATGAGTGTAAACTTATGCTACAATCGTTTCAAAAAGTTATGACATATAAACTTACCGTTCAAGGCCAATATTTCAGCGTAGACTCTTTTCCCCTGCCAATTCACTTTCACCGTCATCCCTTCTGTTAGATCGCTGTCCTTCTCGACAATGAGCCTTGTTGGCGCTATTCCAGTTAAATTTTCGTCGGGAAAAAAGAACAAAGCCTTAAGAGGACGCTTCTTCGCGTCTTTGCACAACTTTCTCAAAGCCATTTCACGATAAAAGGGATCAATCACGTACGCTGAACACTTAGAGGGTTTAGGTACAAGTGCCAAGAAACGAAATCAAAGTCCTTTTATACCCAAATGCTAAAAGCAGTTGGATCGAAAATCCCGCACGTTTATTGGAGGGATGTGATTTTATTGTTAGCAGATATTTACATCTGAATGCTTAAATCCCTACAATGCTTGCATTTATAATAAGAAGATCGAAACCCACGCGCTTCCATTGGGTAAACCTATTTTAATTGTTTTGTTAACTTTTGGCGTGGCAGGTTGTCTGTTTTATATTTTGGTGTCTTGTCGCCCGCGAGCAGAGTTACCTTTGAATCACACGCGCGAGAGAGGTGCCAAGAACACTTTCTCGTCTTGCAGCTTTGCCGCTCGATTCCGCGCACGCGGCTATGCCGCGCGCGCTCTCTGTGCTCCAACGTGAGCCTGTTCGCAGGCAAGGTGTCTTGTATTGACACAAACTTTAAATAAAATTAATTTAATACGCACTTCACGACGTTCAAAAACTAAAAATAATCAGGGTAGACTCGAGAGAAGAGTATAGGTTCGTATGATAGGTTATCCATATAAAGAATTCCTTTCTTTTCTTCTTTGCATATATGAATGAAATCTTCTATGAAATGATAAATTTGTTGTTACTATGAATCAAGAAATTGTAAGTCTCTAATCAACATTTGATACGATGTGAAAAATGTCAAGTTTCAAAACGCAGTATGCAACAAATCTCTTTCAAGCAAGAAACCCTGACAACAGAATGCAACTCCACTTTTTTATTTTAAATACCACTGAAGACCTATTTACATGTTTTCGTTTGTATGTAAAAAAATATTAATACAACGCTAATTCGTAAATTCGTTCAAATACAACATTCGACGAATAATACATTTCATAACTTAAACATTTTCTACTGCGAGACATGCATGTAAATAATGTCAGCAGGAAGACAAAGAAATCTAGCTGTTCCGTTGTTTTCCTGCATGGGCTGTTGTGACTTAATTTCAAGGAGCCGGAGCTACGATATCTTCCGTTCCTGGTTTACAAAACTGTCTGATTTCGCGGAAAAGGTAGTTCTTGCGTTCCTCGGTCAGGCCATCTGGATTGACTACGTCAGGAAGTGTCGAAGGTGGTGGAGGAATAGCATTATTCTTCAACAACATAAACGACTGTTCTGGGCTAGAAACAAATTCTTTGTAGAAGACCATGCCAGGGTTTTCGTTTGAAAACCAAAGATGATGAAACTTTTTAATGTTCGGCAACTTTTTGAAGTATTGCCCGAGAAACGTACTCCAGTCGTACACAGGAACAACCACTCGCCCGTCGTGCGTGCCAACAAGTTGTGCTTTGTTTAGACCAGTAGTGCTGGAGGTCTCTACCAGTCGCGCAAATTCGTAGAGCGACGAAACGTACGTGACTTTGAAGGCCTTCTTTATCAATCCGAAAGAACGGTCCGGTGCAAACTTGGTGTGACCGGCAATAAGGAAAGAGTATGTGATTGAATGATGCAATTTCATTAGAGTCCTCCACGCAAAGTACCATAAAAAGTAATTGTTTTTATTTTGACCCGCGCAGTTATCAGCGTTAAGTTGCGCGTCTGTCTCTCCCAATCCATGGTGTTCAAAATAGTAGTGCACATAACTGATTGTTGCATTGGCCCCTTTCCCAGCGGAAGTGGCCTCGTCTATGAGGAAATTGACTTGTCTTGGTAGGCCCTCGCACATAACTCCGAATATTCCACACTTCCGAGGAGTTTTGAAGTAGATCGGCCCAGGTTGCATCGGATTGCTGGGGATGTGTACCTGCTGGGCGTAATCAAAAAAATAGTGTACCGTGACATTTAAAGAACAGACTTCGCGGCTTTCACGGTCAAGTACTGTTTCAGTGTCAATCGGTTCAAGAGCATTCTCGGAGTTGATACATGAGTTTCTATAGTATTCTCTTTCAGACTGGGCACAGTCTAGATGTTCCTGATGGGCCTTTACACATTCTGACTTTACTCTGTCGGAGAGGTTTGCAGCTCTTTGAAGTTTGTTAGTATTTTGCTGACAGGTAAAGCAGAGATCGGTTGCTGGTTTTGAAATGACCACATTAGGATGAAACTGGTCCCACAGCTGCAAGAATTTCCTGTAGCTCACTGCTCGTACATCCGAAGCTGCGCACACTGCATCATAGACTCGCCAAACGCCGATCTTTGATTCGGATGATGACAGGACTTTGATGTCATCATTTTTGAAGCCGGGTATTCTTCCTGGGAGGGAGATTGCGTTTTCCTCGACGTAGTTGGTCAGGAATGTGCGGACTCCTTCTACACTGAGATAGTGTGTTTTCGGGTAATCGTTTAGTGTTACCGTGAATTCTGGGACAAATACCATAGGTCTGATAGTGTTCCTTCAGCCGTCGAAATCGTGAATCACTTATTCCGTATAAGTGAAGAAACATCTCCTTGCAGATAGGCACAGACTGAAAATAAAAGGTGCATCGAGGACTCCTGCTTCTTTTGATACCAGTGGACTCACGGTGAGTGAAAGCTTGTATGCTTGCGAGGACCACCAAATCAAGCTCGTCATTTGACAGTTCCAAGCAATTATTTAGGTTAAAAAGTACAACAGTTTCCGTAAGTTGTGCAGAACATGGACCGCCTTTTGCACCAAGAGCACAACCACAACCATCCTTCAGAAATTTCTTAACTTTTTCAAAGGCTTTTTCGTTTTCCATACCACCTAGATCTGTCTCGGCCATAGCGTTGACTTAACTGTTTTAGTAATGACTGAAAAGCAAAGTTATGTCCGGCGTCACAACAGTTTGCCGTCGTCATAGCAATCGAGAGATACTTGTGGAAAATTAGCATTTTGACGACCAGTGTTGCGTGACGACACACGAGCACAAGTCCTTGACACGTGATCAGTGTTTACTTTGCAGGTCATTTTGGTCGAGTTTTCTCCTTGATTGTTTCGTCCGTTTATGGCATTTGTAAGGTATGTTTAACTTTCGTTTGTTCACGAATTACAATAACAAATTACAGGCTCTCGTAACAACCGGACTTGGCCGAAGAAATAATAAAACAGTTCATATAATGGCGATCGTTGTTATGATTTTACATGTCGTTTCTCTTTTCGAAAGGGGCGAACGTATTTGAGTTTGGATCGTGCGTAATAATTATAATATGAACACTTTATTGATTTTCATTCTAGTTGGATTTATCAATCATCAGTGCATCAAAATAATAGTCACCAATCTTCTCGTTGAAAGATAGCTCTCTCTCATGATTGGAAGCCAAGAGCTGCTCTCGTTTCACACGTGCTATGGCGGCCACATTACACTTCAACGCATGTCATGCCATTCTAACGGAATCGTTACCCGTTTAACGGTTGCTAGTTTATTCTAACGGGTCCTAACGGCTTCTCTAGCTGTGCTAACGGATACAGAGTTTTTGCCAACGGTTATGCTGTCCTGTCTAACGGCCTGATGCTAACGGCTAACGGATACCTGTCTTTGGCTAACGGTTGCACTCTCCGTTCTAACGGCATGATGCTAACGTCTAACGGTTGGCCTAACGCCTCTAACGTTTTTAAGTAAACATTCTAACGGATGACTAACGGATGCTTAACGCTTTTGCTCGTCTAACGGATAAGCGTTAAGGTACGTTTTCCCGTGCACGGTCACATATGTTCTTTTCCGTTACAGGTTTCTGCGTGGTATTGCCTATCGTGAATTCACTCGCCTCATTCATGGATACTTGGGTGAAGACGGATACCTTTGCCTGCATGTAGCTACCATTCCATAAGAAAAGCATTTCCAGAGAAATCGGCATATGCTGTATTTGAAACTGAAGAGGCTGACTGATGAATAGCTTATGATGCTAATTGTTTAGTCAAATAAAATTGGAGCACGGTTTTGAGCTAAGTGAACTGTAGGTCTGGTAAATTTTTCAATACATTATGACTTGGTATTATTCCCATCCTGCCCCTTTCCCCGCCCCAATATGATGTTGACATTAATGCTGAGAATGCAGTCAACAAGAGAGTTGTACAGTGTACAATTCTAGAGTTTTGTCCTGCTTAATGTAAACCAGACTTGTTTCTTTCGCAACTGATTTTTGGGGCATGTAGTCACATTTTTGTGTCCTTTCATTGGCTGCTTGCATGCAGTGCAGTAATGGGGCTTTCCTTTACTGGTCTTTGCTGCTGCTGGATCTTAGTCTCTGTAACTAAAGCAAATGATGGTGGTTTATAAGCCATTGATTTAATGTGATTCAGGGGATGCCAAATAGGCAAAGGAAATCTGTTTGTTTGACAGTTTAAGCACAACAGGAATTCCAATAATATGCTAATCTCATAAGGTAATGACAGTAGCACTTTGGTCTTAGGCAGCTGACGCAGTCAAAATTCAACTCATTTTCTATAGCATGAAGCTGGTGGGAGTATTGCCCCCCCTGGATAGGATGTTTATAAGTCCATAAGGGTTTGACCTTATAAATTGAGGTTCAGAGAGAGGTACTGTATAAGTGACATGCCCACAACACACTCACCTCAGTAACCAGCCTTGTTCAACTGAAAACTTCAGGAATTCAGCCTGGGGAAGAGAAGTTTTGTAAGTTTGGGACAATATGGACAATTTTCCATTTGGGTCCAGTTGACCAGATATTAATTACTGGAAATTCTGGACATCGAAAGTGGGAGTTTAGGTCAAGAAGAGTGACCATATATGTTAACTTATAAGAAAAGAGTTGAATGAAAATAGACGATAGTTCAAACCATCTGGCCAAAAATATTATTCGTTTTTTGGTCCTAATTAGAAATGAATCTAAAAAAAGCCTAAAAAATATATTCAACATAAATTCGCCGAGTCAGTTTGACCACTACAAAGCCATAGAACAGCTTAGAGACGGAGACAGAGTTTAGTTGGCCTGTAGCGGAATGCACGCATTTTCATTTCCTAACACCCTAACCACGGTTAAAAAAAAATTAAAAACGTGAACACGTTTAAATACTTTCAAACAAGTTTCTTACCAATTCATGCAGTTCATTGACGACACTATCTGTGTTGTTTTCATCTAATCCTGGGGAGCTGTTTTCAGCCAGTACGACTGAACTTTGAAGTTTGTTCCCTTCCAGTTCGATTTCCGCTGTGGAGGATGCCGTCGCTGTTGCAGTCGAAGCCTCCATCCGCCTCTTCGCACTCTTTGAGCGTCTAAAGGAGTTCGAGATTAAAGATAAACATGGTTATTTCAGAAGCTTTTTTTGGCTGCATAAATTAAGAAGTTCCCCGAAACATTTGACAGATCTTACCGCTCGTTCGAGACAACGTTTCGAACTTTCACTGACGACTGGTTTTTTGGTGACCGCTTCTGCATGAACAGATGGCACAACGTTAATGCCGATTTCGTCTCGTTTTAGCCTTGGCATGATAGGCTTCTTGGTCATTTCGTCGACGAAGCTGAAGCGGCGAACATAGTCGTTTTCAGTAAAGTGCCTTGAGCAGACTGACGAATTTCAAGTCGGATCCCACTTAGCTCTCTTTTGTTTCACGAAATCGATCCACTTTTTTCGGCGTTTCCTTGCTTCTGGACGTTCGTCGTCGTTTAAAAATGGTATAGCATGTAAAATCAAACCGATCTGTACATCTGGGAAGGCAAAGCATCCACTAACCACACATCTACCTGGCATATTATTTACGTGTTACAGAAATCGAGAGAGAAACTTGCTAATGTTGGCTAATCTGAGATACCGGGTTGACGTCATAAGATAGTTAGTGCCCAATCCCTCAACTGCTGCTTTTTGTATCCAATATGGCGGAAAATGTGCTAAAATTACGATTTTCGTCGTCTGATTAAATGGAGAGAGAAACCAGAATACGTTTAATTTCTTCAGAAAATGTCTTAAACATACATAGATTTTTGAAATTTCATATAACTGGCTAAGGGTGATAGGCACTTTAAGGGGAATGTGCTGTATGCAGACATCCTTTAATGGCTTGAGTGCATCACATGGTGGACACAGGAGACTCAAAATGTGGTAAGGGTCGGCGGTGCGCAATGTCAGCGGTTGCTCAAGAAAGATAAACATATTTCAATATGGCGGCCAAAGGTCAGGTCAGAGTAATGATCTTTCGAAGTTCGAGTAGCAGTTTTAGCCTATATGGATGACTTGTCGTCTCAAGAATCGGAAGAAATTGAAGAAGAATCAGTTAATGGAGAATCCAAAGACGTTGTCAGTGACAAGATTGAAATGTGTCTACAGTCATTGTAGACACTCGCTTGATTTAGGTGATGTCAATTTCGAAATGTTTAAGAAATGCGTGCGAAAACAAATTGAAGCATCTTACCGCGTATTTCAAAGTCCTACTGATCTGTTAAAGATTTTATTGAATGTTCCTGTGAACTGTGGAATGGTCCTTTCTGACGAAACCAAACTGTGGCTGGGCAAGATCAATTTCCATTTGGGAGGAAAAGTCAGCATCAGGCGGCCTTATCAGAGCGAAATAATTCGAAATTTACCAAAGGAAATTTTTTTGGCACTTCGAAGTGGAGTTTCACGCTCTCGGTTGCAAGATGTTGTTGATAACATTTCCCTCGCTGAAAATAATAAGTGCTTTGCGATATCATTCACAAGGATGGAAGCTGTTGTTGCATTATTCTCTGTGTTGTCAGGAATGCCAGAAGGGACAGTCAGTTCATACTTCAAGAGGAGAGTGTCGAATGGAAGAGCTAAAGTTATAGTAAACTTGCAGAAAGACTTTGTCTTCCTTTACAAGATCAAAGCTGGTCAGCTCTCTTACACCTTTCATTATGCACTTTGGAACAAGTCTGGCTTCCCACTTCATAACTAAGTTACAGAATCATTATTGCTTTTTTCCATACCAGACAATGAAAGAGTGCATGATTTTAGTTGGTTTTTGGTAACAGTGTTTTAATGAGTTAATAGCTTAAAATTGAGTTGAGTACAACTTATTCAATGTTGAAATATAATAACATGTCAACAAACTTTGTAACAAGATTAAATAGTATTGTCTAAAAATCAATGCAAAATTATTTTGAATACAAATTATGCAATTGTAAGCTGTTGTTAAAATATGTTGCTTACTGTTGTCCATTTATTTTTTCCGAACAAAATGGTAGTTCTATAAAACTGAAATTAAACACAACTGTTCAAATGCTAATGTATGAACATGTCAATAAACTTTGCAACAAGGCTAAATTTTAACCAGCATAATCTAAAAATTCAGTTTAAATTATTTTGAACATTGCAATAAAGTTGTACAATAGAGTTGTTGGCTGGAATGAGTAATGTTGACAGTTACTGTCAACGTTGCTAAAACTCTCTGTTGATTGCTTACTTTTGAGGACTTAGAGTAAGCTAATCATAGTTTTTTGCAGCTACTATACAAAACAGAGATTCTTGTCTACAGTGATCTTCCCTAGTCGAACACTTTTCTCACCAACCTCTCCTCTGTTTGTTGCTCTAAAGTTAAGTAAAAAGAGGCAAGTGATGGCAGGAAATCTGTTAAGTATCTGAAACAGCCATTGACTTTTTCTTCCGCTTTAAGATCTGCACAAAATACTTCTTCTACATTACCTATTTTTCCAAGGTCGATGGTTTTTACATGCTCCATCAGCTTGTTGTATGGGAGCAGGGATGGAATTTTACAACGCATTACTTCCAATCTGTGACGTTTAGACCCTTTCTTAACTCCCATTTTCATAGAGACCGATTGATACACAGACCTATACATAGCTTTACCCATCACTCCTTTACAAAAATATGTTGCAATGCTACGCAACACATTCTCTTGTGACGTTTCAAAGTCCTTCCCCTTAGTGTTATAGATTTGAGGAAAAACAGCTTCACACAATTTTCTCTTTCATGAAACAGTTGTGACTAATTGTTTCTTACTGAATTTAGTACACAGTGTCTCTACTAGTCCTACAGCAGCTGGTAGGTGGTTCTTCGCTTTCCCACCATGAATTTTGAGTGACTGTTCCAAGGTTTCAGTCTGTCTTTTTCTCATGGTGTCTTGACATGTCTTTAGATGTCTTGACATTTCCCTGTCCATCACTTGTTGGTGTCAGGTGCCTATTTTGAATGGCTGCAGGATGCTCACAAATAGTTGCCTGTAGTTGGTTTTCCTTGTCAGATACATCATCCAGCTATTAAAAATAAAACAAATCTATGAATTAAAGCTTGAATAGTTTTCCTCAGTGTCCACAAACATGGCACAGGTGAGACAAACATGGTGTACATGTAGAACAGCAGCAGATTATTACCAATATTTTTCCTTTGTTTCATTATCAAATTGTTCAAATTTAATGTTGAAAAAACTATTCTGTGGTAGAAACATTTTTGCCGCACATACAGATTCCCCTTGTGCAATTACATGTACATGTACAAAATGTAAATTACTGACTTCAAATTGCACTTGCCCCTTTAGGCTCAGGCAGTTTTGCTAACTTTTTAAAATTTTACTTGATGTGCTTATGCATTCCAAATTACACTCAAAATAATGTGGTTACCTATACTAGTAAAAATAATATTGAATGCAAAACTTTGTTTCTGTTAAAATTTCAGATTTAGTCCGGCAGAATGGTGAATGAATTGTGGGTTTTGTGGTAAAAGCACCAAACTTGGTACAATTATAGTTTATGACATGGTGAACAATTTTGGATGTGGAGCCCACCGAGATCTATCCCATAATAATAGTAAGCGCAGGTTTCTCTTTTGCCCCCCTGAGAACTGGCATGGAAACGAGGCTGGCACTGAATAGTCTTCATAACAGCTTTATTAACATGTGTAAAACAGCCACTAATGTAGAAAAGTGAAATGTAATGTAATCCAAAGATGTGTAGCGGCTAAAAACCGGTCACGTGACACATCAGCATGGAAACGAGGCTGATTCTGAAAACTCTTAAAAACCACTATCTTTACAGTTTCAAGCCATGAAGAACAGAATATATAAAAAAAAGTTTCAAACTAGTATTGAATCTCTAGCAGTGTACATTGTATCTGGAGTCCCACAGCAATGCATCTGGCTACAAATTAGGGCCTGCCGCACAGTCCCCCACAATGACAGAGTGCAGTGCATGGCAACTCTGCACAAACACATTTACACCGTCCAGTGCACCCTCTCTCGCTCTTGCAACCACATCTCAAAAGTTCTTGAAAGCTTTGTGATGCCTGAGGAATCATTGTCCACTGCGGGTCCCAGGCTTGTGTAGGCCCTCGTTGCCAGCCCTAATCACTTGGAGGAGGAAGTTGAGGTGATACTTCCAAGCACTTTCCCCAGATGTGACCAGCCTGGAATGCTACTCTTTTTGTGTGCTGTAGTAGAGCGTCAGCTGTTGGAGGTATTGATTCAATATTTCTTCCTTTGCGTGTGAAGAGGTCCTTACGTGCAGCATTGACGGTTGTACATGAGCTTGTACGGTCATACATGAGTACCGTGAAGCGCTGAAGGACAGGAATAGCATCTGACACAGCTGAGATAGTTGGGGCAGCACTTAAGCTCTGAAAAACTTCCGTCACTTCATCGTATATCGCCCATGCTTCCCACGCCTTCTTGCCTATGCTTGCAAACGAGGATGTCTGGTCGCATCCGGTAAAGCTGTGAAACGCAAGTAGGGCCTTCGATTTCTGCTGACCCATGATTGAAGCAATAACATGTACTGGAACATACCGTAAATGCTTTCCGACTCCAAATGCCACCCAAAGCTCAGACAAAGGAAGTTCATGAAAAAAAGCAATGGCTAAAACCACAATGTCAGTGTCAACAGTTCGCAGCATCAACTTCTCAA
>OZ026596.1:24052821-24067821 GCA_964020085.1 Micromussa lordhowensis | reverse complement strand
ACGCCAAGGTGAAATTTTTCTATCCTTAAAATATCTTATTAAATTTGGCAAATTTCATCCTCGATTTTCTTATAAAACTCTTATAATAAAGAAAGAGTGTAGTTTAATGAGCAGTTTGTTGTTTAATAGGAACAATTTGATCAATTTTAAACGATCCTTATCATGTAACAACAACTTCCTAATTTCCTTAGCTTCACGTGTGTCCTCTTAATTTCCAAGATGAAGTTTTACATCTTTAACAACTTTTAACGATCACATAACTTAAACTGATTGTCTAGTTAATACAAAATAAACAAACCATTTACTGACAATAAAGAACTATGAAACGCTCTCTGAAGGGGAAAGTTTTAAGAACTTTACCAGATAGTTCTATTTGCCTGTAAACTTTTGTAGCAAGGTCATAAGTGCCTCGGTTTGCTGCTGTTGCTGCTGCAATAAAGCCATATTCATATGCTGTAGATGTTGCTGCTGCTGTTGCTGCAATTGAGTGGCAATCCGCTGTTGCTCTACTCTTTCCTTGTGTTCTTTAGCTCTCAAATTCAATTCAGCTTCTTTCACCTCCTTCTCCACTTGTAGTTTTTGTTTGCTTAACTCCAGTTCCTCCAACCTTTGCCGAGATTCAATTTCAACTCTTTCTTTCAGGAATGTCATGGTGTCTGCTCCACTTGCTCTTTTCTTTTTCTTCTGTTTTGGCTGGCCAACTTGGCTTCTCTCTTGACTTTGTTTAAAGGTTTCCAGACTCATATTTCGCATTTCTTCTGCTTGAGAAGCTTCTTCTTGTATTTTCTTCTTTTTGGAATCATTTAGCCTATCTGCCTCATCAAATAAGGAGACTATTTCTTCCATCATCACATCTTCTTCACTTGGCTCGGGAGATGTTCCGGATATTTTTTCGTCCTTGGAAACTTTCTTCCTGAAGCGCCTTTCAAGAAGCAGGTATCTGTCACGTACTGAACGTTGCGTTACACAAAAACTGGGTCAATCGATCTTCCAAGGTGACAAGCAAGATTTCCCCAAGCTTCACCCCTCTCGACGGTGCCTTTTTTGTGCTGCCAAGGTTGAAATTGAAGAATCTCTTTGAGGAAGAATATGTCAGTCCATTTCATCGCTTGGCTATAAGGAAAGAGTACAAACCTTATGAGACTGATGGCAATTCACAGGGGAATAAGTTTTCAAACAAAAAACGTTACCAGAAAGAACAAACCAGGTTGTCACAATTTGGCCTGAGGATGGGGAGGGGATAATTGTCCAATTTACTGAGAATAATTCTATTCGTGTAATTTGACACGAGAATAATTTTTGCAAACAAGAACTTCATTACATTGACCAAGAGAGGACAATCTAACCTATTGTACTGCCTGAAAATGGGGAAAAATTAATCAGTTATTCCTGTTGTCCATACAGTACTACAAGAAGCAAATTTACTTTGATAGTATTTGGAAACAAACTGATAAGGAATTACCATAGATCTGAAATTAGTTAAGTAAATAGCTTAATTCCATTTGGCTAAGACAAACTGTCCTATTTTTTCCCAGACTGGAAATTTTCTGCGTTTTTACTCAAAGTCCTTGTTGAAAACTGGCCAAATTAAATCCCAGATTTGAACAGTTTTCAGAAATTAAACAATAACAGCTGTGCTGACAATACTGGATTAATTGACTGCTATATAATTATACAGAATACTGTAGCATTTAGCAGAATTGCTGATACCACTGAAAAGCTATTTTTTCCTTTTAACCTTATCATCAGAGGATTTGGCAAAATAATCAAGCAAGAGTCCTTTTTTGTACGTTTCAAGATGAAAAGAGCGGACCAAATTGTTCCCTATTTTTAACACTCGATGACTGATTGAAAAAAAAGCATTGCCAAGATAACACAAGGTTAATTTTAGGGATTAAGTTCGGTGTGTTATTGAGTAAAATCAACGCGCAACAAATTTTAAATAAGCTTAGTTGTTTATTCGTGAATGGAAGCAACTTGCGTTCAACACAATACACAAGTTCGACGACAACACTGAAGGAAAACACTAAAATAACTGAGAATCTCAGTGTTTTAATTTTACCACTTAACAGGACAGTAGACCGGTGTAAATAAATAAAGAGATTTTTACTTCTAGCGTAAAATTCAGCCAAGTGTTATCATGGCGAATATTTCAAAATCATTCGACGATACACACTAAATTTCAGGTGCTGACCTAAAAACAAGTAAAATATAACTCAAATATAACTTTACCTTGGTTCCTTGGCCATTTCCTTCGCTGGCGACTTGACGTTTTCACTCAACGGCAAAACTCATTCACTGTCGTTCGCGCCTTCCCTTGACAACGCCAACATGATGTGGAACGCATGCGCAGTGGTGCATTAAGAGGGCAGACGTAGTCGTCGCCGTTGCCGTCGTTAAATCGTAAGGTCTCTAATAAAAGATAAACGACCCCCACACTTTTCCTATACCCATACCTTAATTTTCTCTTGTGGTATAGAAAGATAAATCAATATTGATTTACTATGAATTCAGATTGTTAGAATCGCAGAAACTTTTGTAACTGTTCCAGTCCGGGTGATGGACCTCTGCTGCTCCTCGTTGCATGTCTATCAGACCGGCATCGACAAGTTGGAATGCCTCCCTGTATTGATCAATGCTGATCCTGAACACAGCAAGTGTCTCAGCTTCCACTGTCGTTGGGATCGCCTTGTAGAAGAACACTGTTTTATCTACCTTAACTAGCTTTCCAAGGCCCATTTCCTCCAGCGAGCTCATCCGCTCTTTCACCGTGGTACCATCGGGCCTTATTCTTGAAGACAATTTACGATAAAATTCTCTTTGGGGTGACAAAATAACCATTATGTCTAAGGATCATTTCCTTCATCTCGTCATCAGTAGTAACTTTGTTCAAAATACTCCCAAACAGAAATGTGTGATTGCTCTAGGCTGCAAAAGCTTAGCAATTGGTAGTTTTTGCTATATCATAATGTACATTGTACATTTTTTCCATGTTTACTTTTAGAACGTCAAACGATGTAACAAAAGAGCAACAACGAACAGTGCTCTTTAATATCTTTGAAACATTTGCTAGGCTGACATCGCATGCCTAACACAACATGTAACTTAAAAAATTTTTAGTAACAATTGAATGAACCAAAAAAGAACGTTCAATTGGGTTGTGCAACTGCCACATTTTTCGAACGCGCTTTGTGGACAGAGGAACTGCGAGGGGTCTATAAAATGGAAATTCTAAATTCACAAATATTACCTGGCAGATTATTGCACTTTGCTTCTCAAAATATAATGAAATTGCAATAGCTGCGTTTAACACATGGCGGTTGATTTTTTGTGGCACCACAGCCCTTGTCTTCGTCAACGCCTGATCAATAAGGGTGAAAAGCACGTGAATCACTGCGGCGATACGCACAATGTTTTTTTCGTCTTTCGTGTTTCCACTGCTAGCTCCTCCTCCATTTCCGTTTTTAATCTCACTCACGTGTTTAACATAGATGTCTAGTGCCTCTGCAGAAAGTTCGTATTTAATTTTGTCTGCTTTCCTGTGTATTGCGAATATCTGCTCGTAAATGCGGTCAAATAAACAAATGAAGAGAGGCTTGAAGCCTTAAGTTCAGCGCTGCTGTCCCTGGGCATTTCGATAGAAGTGGGCTCTGTCGGCGGAATGTAGATCAGAAATCTGTCCAGCAATCCGTTGTAGTTTGCGACCAGTCAAGGCATGATGCTCTTGAGGAAAGCATCGGGTTGGGTAAAGCAAGACAAAGCCAAGGCTGCTGAAGACATACCAATTCGTTTGTTGGAATTGCCTTTTGTTTCATACCAATGCGAACCGTCATAGCATTGAAGTAAGCGTTTCATCAATGGGGCTGTTGAACTGCCTTTCATCCCAAGTACTTCTCTGAACCAGTCTTGGCACTCGTCAATGGCGCTTATTGCAACACGGTCTGTGGACCTCGTAAAAAACCCCTGAACAGTCCATTCAACGACGCGTCTTCCAGGAGTAGCTCGGTTCCCCCAGTTTTTCCCTCCAGGTAGCTCAGTATTGGTTCTATGATACACGTCCGATGACTTTGAGTCTTGCCCATCGACGGACCACTGAGACCAAGCATGTACAGATTGACTCGCTCTTCGTATCCGTCGAAAATTTGCACTGTTGTATTGCTCATCAGAGCGCTTACCGTGGGTAATACACTCACTAAAATGAACTCCCGGCAAGTACCCTTCGCTTTTGCAAGGGTTAAAAACCACTCGGTTACTACATCATTAACGATCTCATTCCATTGCATGCTACAGCTTTGCGCCTCTTTTTTGATCGATTCGACGGTCACCAAAGTATTCTCCGCCATCGTGCTGAACAAAACCTGAGGAAGACAACTTTCCACGTGGCTGTCATTGTTACATTAATTGTGAACGTGTGAAGGCGCAGTATTACATTACATAACTATGGTCAACGTTTGGGTTTGTATAAGAACCTATTGTAATAGGTATTCGTACATAGCAATAATCTAATTTTCATAAAAAATAGAGCCTGTATGATTTCACCCTCACTGTAAATCAAAATCGTCCAAGACTAACAGGAGAGCGACACCCAGGGGCGCACGACATCACTGCCAAGCCAGGAAAGCATCTGGTGTTCCTTGATAAAATCATAAGGGCAATAGATTTCCGGTCACGTAGTACAGTGGAACCCCGCTATAACGAAGACCCCGTTATAACGAACAACATTTAAAAGCCTGGCAGAATTACAGTAAAATATGTGGAAACGAACCCCGCTATAACGAAAGATTTTGACGGTCCCAACGCACGATTTACCCTGCTATAACGAATATTTTGTCCTGTTGCTCGCAGTCAGTAACAACGACAGATTTGAGTGCAGAGTAGAATTCACAGCTTTATTTATTCCAGCGTACTGACACGTTTCGATATAACGAATTACAATGTCAACACGCGACAGAAGATAACTGCTGAACAGATCAGCAGTCAACAAATCCTTTAATCCTTTATATGGTGAAGAGACAGCAACCTTTCAGTCAATGGCTTATTATCTCATAGACATTGGAGCTATAGTATTTCGACATCAATTAACTTCTGCTCTATCTTCTCTGCCTCTTATTAGTTCTAATATATAGATTTAGGCCAGCCTAAAAGCGTAGCTCCTGGGCCGGGTTGTTCAGAGCCCGATCAAACTAGCCGAGGATAAAGTAGAATTTTGATTTGAGTTTTGTAACTTTCCGGTGAGATTTTCTGTATATTGTTTTTGTGTTTTGAATTTTAATGAAAGCAAAATACGCAAAACAAAAGCAGTGAAAAAACTTTGTACAAAAGAAAAGGTTATAATTCGGTTTGACTGTTAAATGAAGACATTTCTAGGCCTTAAAATTCTCATGCATTTAGGGTGACTAAATTCACAGGATTTTCGTGGGTTTTTAGTTCATAGTGTGATGATCATGGAAGTCTGGCCAGAAGAAAATAATCTACATTTTTGATATACATGTACAAAGCAATTCTCTATTTCTTTTTCAGTTTTCTTCATCAACACAACTCATGTATTTTAGATTCCATTCACCCCCTATCAGACAAATAAGAGATCAAAATGCATTGTTGGCCTCTTTTTTTGGACAGAAAGAGATTGGGGCAGAAAGAGTTGCTATGGCAACACCATTGAGGGTGTCATTTTGTTTCTTTTGTGATGCACATTTATGGTGCTAGGTTTCAAGAACACTGCTTTAATGTTTATTCAGTATTTACCATTTTTAGTTGCAAACAATGTGACGTCATCACTGATCTAATTTGCATAATGGCAAAACGTGAATATATTCACGATATTTCAAAAAAAAAACGCCATTCCTCAGTACTTTAAAGGGCCTTTGAAATAAGCAGAAATTATTTTTCATGTCATATGCGTCCATTTAGTTTTACACAGAAATGTGTTTCTCTTGTGAACAAAAATAAGGGTTCCAGGTCCCCCACAGCATTTTTTTAAGATCTCATCCTAGACCTCGCTGTGTATTGGCCGCTCTAACAGGCGGGGGTTTCATGAAGGCACCACCATCACTCATTGTTGCCGGGCATTTACTAACACTTCCCAGAGGGGTTTTTCAGTGTTAGTTCCTAAATTGGACCAAGCTTGTTTGACTTCTGAAGCAAATGTGTTTTTAATTAAGAACAAATTTTAGTCAACTATCGGTCGATAGTTTCTTAACAGAAACACTTTATTGTCTAAATAATCTATTATGTTAACTGCAGTATCCATTATTGTACAATCTTAAATACCCACTAATGCTATCAAATTAACTGTTAATCCAACCTATTAACAGAAAAAAAAGAATTTTTTATTTAAGTTGGAAGTTATTTCTGACATTCCATTTATAAAGCTTGTAAACATTCTATGAAATAAAATGAAACTTACAATAAACCCTAGGGGCTTCTGATCAGTTTTGATAATTCATGACATCATGCTCAACCTCATCCAATAATTGTTTATTATTCTCAGTTTTCAATCTATTACTTATATTTTACCACTCAATAATATTCAGCAATTACATGTATGTTCTGTCACCATCACACTTTCAAGTGGACCACATAGTGGACTATTGACACTATACATAAATGATTTGTACATTAACGGTCTGTGCAATGTTCCAATGTATTTTAGAAAACAGTCCTAGGAAAGCACATGCGCTGATTGGTTAAAAACTGTGTTTGTATAACTCAATACAGACACCGAACTAGCGTGTTCTGTTGATGTAGTCATGGCGCGAGCAAAGAGAATTTACATTTTGATAATCAAAGTTAACAAGTTGTTTTCCGTTTTCTCGTCGTGGTGTTTTCTAAAAGAAATAGATAACATGTACTCCGTGTTTCTATCGAGTTATACAAACACTCGTGAAAGTTTGGGAGAACTCAAAAAAGCTGTGGAAACAATCACCTGTGGCTCGTGTTCGCACAGCATTTCTCGTTCTCCCAAACTTCCACTTGCGTTTGTATAACTCGATAGAAACACGGTACATGTTTTCTATTTCTTAAATGCAGCTGGCATTTTGTAAAAGAAAATGTCATTGGAATAGCTCCTTTCTCTTTTTCTGAATGCTGTGGAACCCAGGTTGTTCATAGCTATATTTTTAGCTGACCCTTGCAAACATCTCAGAGCTGGCATCTGCATAGCAACGTACTGGAGGCTGCCATCTGCTCTTACAGGGTGTAAATGAAGAAGTTGTTTGGCTTGAGTCATTAACCAGCTGATGCTCAAAAGTATACTCGTGCTTAATATTTTAGTCAATGACTTCATTTTACATGTGTGAATTAGTCTGTCCAAAATATTTAGCCAATTATAAAGGGGTTACAAATGAAAATTTATTTACTGTGAACAGTACAACCCCATTTACACCACATGCACAGTACAACCTTGCACAAGGGAGCTGGCATCTGCCTCAGGTTTAGCCATCTGCTCAGTGTAACACAGAGCTGGCTTCAATCGCAAGTGTATGACCATCTGCTCAATGCATGTTAAAATAACAGCTGAGCTGGTAAAACAGTACCAGTGACCCATGCTGTCTGGTAAATTCTCTCAACATCATTTCATAACAATTCACAAAACACACACTTAAAAATAGCTGACGTCATTACATGTATGTATTTTGTGAATTTTATGGTGATGGTTTACCCAGCATCCAGGGCCACCTCTTTGCTAGCTGCCATCTGCTCAGTATCAGTTACCAGAGTTCATGAATGTTGAAGCACATAATATTATGCATTCAGTGGCTTTCATAATAGACCCTTCTCCAAAATGACGGCTGAAAATTCAAATAAGTCAAAATTAAAAACGAATACCAGCACTAGAAAGAGCACCTTAACTTTAGTAACCCTGCCAAGTTTCAGCACTTCAGGTGAAATATCAGCTGAGAAAAGGTAAGTTGAAAATTGTAAAATTTACAGACGTTTGTATGACTCGGGGTATAATGCATACCTCCAGTCAAACAAACGTCTGTAAATTTTTCAATTTTCACCATACATTTCCTCAGCTGATATTTCACTTGAAATGCTGAAACTTGGCAGGGTTGCTTAAGTTAAGGTGCTCTTTCTACTGCTGGTATTCGTTTTTTATTTTAGCTTATTGTAACGTATTTGAATTTTCGGCCACCATTTTGGAGAAGGGTCTATTCTTCTGCAGAATATCAATGGGAGCTGGCTGCATCTGCAGCAAAATGTAAGTTGAAAATTGTAAAATTTACAGACGTTTGTATGACTCGGGGTATAATGCATACCTCCAGTCAAACAAACGTCTGTAAATTTTTCAATTTTCACCATACATTTCCTCAGCTGATATTTCACTTGAAATGCTTAAACTTGGCAGGGTTGCTAAAGTTAAGGTGCTCTTTCTACTGCAACTACAGCAACTACAACAAAGAATAAACCCAATGCAACAATAATAATGGATTTAGTTATAGTTCTAAATCAGGTCTAGCAACAGAATGTTTGTCATATCATCATCTTAATAGTTGTATTCAATTCCTTTTTCAAATGTTCCTATTTTTATCCTATGACTCTATCATAGGCAACACTTCCATTAAATATGAATTAGTTCGAAAAGCATTAGTTAATAAAATCAAACACACAAAAGTTGCTTAAACCTGTGCAATTAAGCCTAGCTCTTTTCTGGCTAAAGTATGAGGGTTTAAAAACCAATACAAGTTGTACTGTATGCAGTGACTAAAAGAGAATTCATCATTTTTAACTGACATGCATGGTCACAGACCGAGCTTAAAAGCATGTACATGGTCATTCAAAGACCCACAGCTGCACAAACAGGTTGCAAGATAGTTAATCCACTAAAAAAGTGATATGTTCACACATCATACACATTTCATTTGAATAGCACTGTACCATCACACCTTTATACATTTCTGCTCAAAATGCAGTGCACTACTCAAGAGATATGTCTGACTCAGTGGCTTTGAAATTGTGCCCACTTCACGGTTTAATGTCGATAGCCTAGTCCTGACACCAACTGGCTCACACATGCAGTCTGTCCATTTCCACAGCTCTACATGTAGCTTGCGTACTGGGAGTGTTAAGCATTCAACCTTTAAAGTGTGATGGATTAAAAAACAAAACAAGTTATAATGTATGCAGTCATTAAACAAGATTTTACCATTTTTAATTGACATGCATGATCACAGATCCAGCTTAACTGTACGTACACAGTTTGATTAGCACTTCATTTCCTTCTTAATTATTTCATGTGGCCATTCACCGACCCACAGGTACATGTACACAGTTGCAAGTTAATCCACTAAAGCAGTGATACACTCACACATAATGACAACACTTTCGCATGGTACTGTACCGTAACACATCTACCTTTGTGCAATTTTAGCTCAAAATGCAATGGACTAGTTGAGAAATACTGCAATGCCTTTGAAACTGACTTCCCACTCCACCAGTCTGAGGGATTTAACCATTTTTAATTGACATGCATGGTCCCATATAGTGTAGAGCAAGGTCAACTGCATGTAGGAACACATGTTGATTAGCAAGGTATTTCCTTCTTAATGATTATTTTACGTTAGACATTTGCATATCCACAGCAACACAAACTGGTTGTAAGAAAGTTAAGTCACTAAAGTAGTGATGATGTCAAACATAAAAGCAACACTTTTGCTTAGTATTGTACTGAGTGTCATACCTTTTCTGCATTTTCTCAAAATGCAGTGGACTAATTGGGAAATACCTCAATGACTTTGAGACTGTGCCCACTCCACCAGTCTCTGAAAGATTCCATCTCGATATGCTGGTGTTAAAATCTCTCTTTCCTGACACTGAGTGGCTAAGGTATGCAGCCTTTCCATTTCCACAGCTCTAGCTCGGGTAGTGGGAGTGTTCACAGGCCTCAATCTATCATCATTTAGTAGGACATCTTCATGAAAAGCAAAGTCAGGATCCATGCCTTCTCCACCTGCTGATTTTGCTCTTGACAGTGCTACGAAAAGGGCTCCTGGATTCTTTGCTTCAAAGTCATGTTTTCCAGGGTGAATCACAATATATCTGAATGCCTCTCCTGTGCCTACAGTCATTCCTTGACATTTGTGGATTGTCGTTCCCCACGACAGTCTTAATGGAACCTGAACACGCTTACACCGGCATACACAGTCAGTGCACCGACTAACAGGTACAATTGGTACAACTGTGGGATCGTCATCCATATAGGGTGGACCCTTATATCCCGGAAACCGTACAAACACCACATCGGGTAATGGTGCTGGGTCATCCGTTGGTCTAGAACCATTATTGTAGATAATATCCACTACTGTGCCCACTGCTCCATTGAACAAGCCCCATGTAGCCTTCAGGTTTACTGTCAGCATCACCTTGCTTTCACGACAGAGATACAGAAGTGGCAGTAACCCACCTGCCTTATTGCTGTCGGCCTTCTGTGCATGCCTGCCATTATCAACTGCCTTAATCTTTGCTACTGGATGGTCTGGCTCTCGGTTACACTCTAGCAGCTTAGCCTTATTGCGTTCCCATTCCAAACGATGTGTTGGGAAGACATAAAGGCCTTGTTCATCCATCCTGCGAAGAAGGTCTTGACCATGGCTTATGCGTAGATTATGCCACTGGAACTTTTGTAGCCACTGCACTTGCTGGGGTGTTGTAGTATATGTTCTCATAGACATGAGCACATCTCTGAGCTGCTCCTCAGATTCAGTTTGCCTCACGATCTGAGTTAGCTCCAAGGCACTGTCAAAACTGGTCCACACCAACCGACCATGGTTAGATGGTGCACTACGGCTATGGTCGATGTACACTGGAGTGTCACACACAGGAGGTAACTGTACATCATCTCCCATAAGCACTACTACAGGAATGGCTCCCCAAAGCTCTTCTGCATTGGCTCCTCTGTTAACTGCATATCGTGTATGCTGTTCCATCCAGCCCAGTGTGGTTCGACCAAACATTGATCGCTCGTCACCAATCAGAACTTTCAGATTTTCACACCTGTTCTGAATTTTCTCTAACACAGGACCTGAAGGTACAGTTAGCTCGTTACAAGATCTTCCACCAGTTGGGATTCCTAAAAAGCTGTGAGCAGTACTACCTTGAACAAGATAGGCAGAATTCCCAGTTGGGGTTATGACCTGTACTGCAGCATTCTTTCCAAACAATTGCCGCACTAGCTTCTGAAGGCACTTGATAACATATGATTTTCCTGTTCCTGCAGTTCCAGAGACAACAAGTCGCAAAGGACGATAATCAAGCTCATTTTCGACAAGTTTATAGAGTGTGTGCAACACTAGAATGACTAGAGCTCTCTGATTGTCATTTAATGTCAATGGAGACACATCTGGTAATTCAAGGCCCACAGTCTCCTGTTCTTCAGCTTGCTTGATGGTATCTTCAAGCCATTTCTTTGGGTCTTTACCCTCAGGAAGATTGATTGAAATGCTGCTCCAGTCATACTGCTCTCCACCATCATCATAATCAAAGTCCTTCTCTACACCTTCATATCTCTGATTCTGGCCTGCATAGACATCAACCCAGTCAGGTTGTTCTTCTTCAACAGCATCATCATCCACATTGTCTTCAAATAATGGTTCTTGCGGGTGCTCGGCGTAATGCTGTGCCTTAGAGACTTGAGCCTTCACAAATGTTGGGCACTCATTAGTTGTGAGAAAGTCCTTGAAACGATTAATCCAAGATTCAGCCTCTCCTTTTACTTCTTGGATTTCAAACCAGTTTGGCCAGTGCAAGAGAAGCATTGATCTGCAGTAGTCCTCATTCAATGGCCACGTTGCATGGGTAGCACCCCCACTTACGACTGGAACCTTGCCATCCTTCGATGCAAACTGGTACCAGGAGCAACGCTGCTCTTGCGGTCTTGCAAGGTACTTATCCAAAGGCGTGCTGCGTGTCGCAGTGTCACCATCACGTTCGAGGCGCCTTGACCCTGTCATTGACAAATAAGTAAAATGTCGACTACAATGCCAAAGTGCTAATCCACTCAGCTCAAATGATGCCTCCGGCCCACTGATGTCTCGTCTTCCCACAGTCTTTATCAACATCTTGGCGCAAATTGATTTCCCAGTCACTTGGTCAGCATCGGCTGCATCAACAGCATTTACCATATCCTAAAAGAGGTCAGCAGTAGCACCAGTGGGTTCGCTGTCTTTGCATGCATAGCCACACACATAGTCGATTATAGCTATGATGTCATCTGTGCTAGGATTGTCTGGGGAAGAATTAGACAGAATCAAGCTTACATCCCCATTTGCTCTCCACGACTGCAATTGGTAAGACGAATGCTGAATAACACGTGGGTGGTCACGTGGCATCTCAAGGCGAGGGGCTCCATTGTGATCATTAACAATTTCTGGCTCACTGTGCAGTTTCTTCCCTCGGTGAAACTCACTTCCAAATTCCATGCGGCACACCCTCTCGTTAGGCTGCAATCCTTGCTCAGGATGACGAGGTGTCCTCAAGCAATAATCAGAACAACTGTGCAACCCAACTCGGTTCACCAAAAGCAAATGATCCTCCAGGATCGCATCTTGGGTTGAGGCTATATCCATTAGCATCTTTACCAGGGGATCTTGGTCATTTGGTATGGGGTCAGCTGACCCCTCGGGAAGAGGCCAGAGATCCATCCGTGGTTTTCCTTCTTCATCACTACCAGCTGGGTGTGATGCTGTCATGGATAGGTTTTCATCTGCCCACTGATTAAGTATGGCAGCACACTCATCTTCATCACAGTCATCTTCACGGGCTTGGTTCAAGAGCTCGTGTGGCTGTCTGTCTTCTCTCCAGCTGAGTTGGTGCCAGTGGATTTGACCCCGTGACTTGGCAAATTCGTACCGGTACCAATAGTCAGAGACACCAAACACAGGCTTTAGAACCTTGTCATGGTATGACTGAGTACGCAGGTCAAAATACTTTACGACAACATGGGTGTTCTCTTGCACAGCCTTGTAGCGGGCATTGCTATCTTCAGCAAGGTTAACTTCTTTCCCTGTGCTCAGCAAAATGTACTGTTCAAGTAGTCTTCTGAGTGGAGGAAAGTAAAACTCAGCACAACTTCCAGTCATAAAAAATGAAGGCAATCCTTTCTTCTCATTCACCATGAACTCAACCAAAGCTCGAAGCTCTCTCCATCTTTGATGCCAATACTGTGCAGTGCCACGCAAATTTGCTCCAAAATACAACAGCTTGTTAGTGAATGAAGTATCCCCCCTTGCTAGCCTTTCTTGGAGATCTGCAACTGTTAAATGGGGGTCTCCTAGTTGCTGATCAACAAAGTATCTGCTCTGTTCTAAGGCACGCTTCCTCATGATCATGTTGTGTACAACAAACTTCCATACTTTGTGCCTAGCAAACCTCCCATCCTGATACCACAGCAGGTGCTCGCCCCAATCATGCAGTGTGGGACATGTCATAGGACGATTGATATGAAAATCACCTTTTCCATATGGGAACAAGCAAGGGAAAGCCATCGTGAAGAAATACGGAGTTGTAAACTCAGATGCTGGGGTTGTATCAATGCTCGGCCATGGGATCACAGGTCGTTCGTCACCTTGCTGAGCCCTTCCAGTTTCAGCTTCCTGGGGTTCGGAAACAACTTCATTTAAGGCCGCTTCAACCTGTGCTTGCACATTCACTCCTGGCTCAGGAAGAATAACCCCAGAGACTGTCGAGTCATCGTTTCTATCTGTTTCCCCTGCATCCAACTGCTGTGGGGCAGGACCTTGGTCATTCATGTGTTCTGCTGTTTCAGAAAACTCAACTGTTCTCAAATTGGGCAGCTCGCCATCAGCTGGTAAATTCTGAAGACGAGCCTCATCAATAATTATGTTGGCGTAGGCAGGATTGTTGCCCTTAAGCCAACGCAGTGCACTTTCTACCTGATGTCTTCTCACTTTAAAGTCCTTGTGGGTGTCATCTTTTCCTTGCCTTCTGACACGTATGATGTCCACTTCTGCTGGTAGACGTGGCAGAATAGTAGCTGGTTCTTGCACTGCTTGAGGGAAGGCAATGCAGTGACCCCTGGAGGCAATTCCCCCATGTTTCAACATGTGCACATGTACAGTGGGTGCTAGCCTAGCTATCAACATCTGTTCAGCATCTGACATTTCAGACAGTTCCTCAGGCACAGACATTGGATCCATATTGTTTTCATCTGACCATACTTTTGGCACCTTCTTATCTTTTCTGCAACGAGTACAAATGTTCCTTGTGAATTTGCCTTCCAATCTCCGTTCATTGCAAACTTCACAACAATTAAAAATATATGTCATTTGCTCCACCTCAAACTTCCGAATAGCAAAGTATGCATTGTCCTCCAACTGGCTGGATCCTGCTGGTGGCGGTGGTGGTAGATCTCCAACAACTTCACAGAGCCTTCTCTCCTCGTCAGTAACTCTCCTTTGATTTCGCTGCTTTCTTTTTCTTCGGTCATCATCTGTTTCATCTACACCAGGATGTGCAAACTCATAGACTACTCCTACTGCCCTTGCTCGGTCAATTAGACGACTATCTTCTAAGTGGCCATGGTTATCTATTTCGGGAACAGCCTGTTGTGTTTCCAGTAAGTTGCTTGTTTCAACAAAGTCTTCTACAGGATTCACCCTTTCAACATCTTCTGGTAAAATTAATGATTACTGTACATGAGGTTCAGGATATGTTATGGACTGTTCTGTGTTTAAGGTAGTAAAAGAAGGGGAAAGGTATGGGAAAGGTAATTACCGTGTTTATTTTGTACCCTAGCAAGGTTTAATTTCCAGTAGTCAACCCAAATGCATTTGAATGCAGGTTCTTTTGTTAAAATACTATGCACTATTATTCTATGAATAATAACTTCTTTTGATTTTAATGTAATATATCAATTTACTTTCCCTTTGAATAAATTTCAGTTGTTGGTCAATTTACAAAAAGAACACTTGCATACCCTACAGAAATGAGTACATGATTGTATCTACTGAGTTCAAGTATCAAATTTGTACTAATTAAAAT
>OZ026596.1:24012821-24047821 GCA_964020085.1 Micromussa lordhowensis | reverse complement strand
TGCCTTTGGATGAAATTCCGACAGTGACATGTGAACCTTCCGAAATTGTGAAGCGGTAAGGTTTGAAATTCAGACCAGGGACATAAAGACCCCCCACCACCCCATCCCTAAAGAGGCCTCTAAATTCAACTGTAAAGTGCAACCGTCAGGGAAGTAAATTCTATAAACTAATTGCGATTTTGAGACAGCAATACCACATTATATTGATGGCTAGTTGGGAGAAAATATATTCTGTATTGGGCAGAGTCACGAAGCACTGGGGTTTCCCAATGATGCAAGAGCTTGATGATGACTGTAAAAGTCGAATTTTCAATAAATATTGTTCAACTTGAAGTGAAATATTTGTACAATCCTTTGAATGTGGCAGCAATTTGTTTGCGTACGTCAGCAAACCAATTTAGTGCAACGACGTCAATTTCAACATTAGAACCAATCACAGGCTGCAAAAGTGAGGCGGCAATACCACAAAATATTGACGGCTCGCGGATAGGCAAAACTATAAAAAGATCGCAGTACTAAAGAATAACAGTAAAAATACTGAAACAAGTTTGCTGTACATTGTTTACTCTAATTGTGAGGAGCTTGGGCAAAACATCTGTGATATTATAGGAAAATTCATTACCAGATGGGGGAATTCCGCGTTAAATTGCACGCGAAAACCGATATCGCACGAATCGCGAAGCGATGAGTGCGATATCGGTTTTCAAGTGCAATTTAACGCGGAATTCACGAATCAGGTAATGAATTTTCCTTGAATTGCATAATTGAATAAAATGAGAAAAAAAGAAAACAGCAGTTTGGTTTTATCCCGGGATAGATGAGATAGATGACGTAGATGCGAAACAATATCACCGAGCCTCGTTTTCAACTCGCAATTCCGCGCTAAATGCCTCGCTTCGTAAATCAATCAGAATGCAAGATTTTATTCAATTATGCGATTATTCTACATCATGTTAAACAGGGCTTGAAATTAAAAAAAATGTCTGGTCGCAATTTGCGCCTAGTTACAAAAATTTGGTCGCAACTTTGAAAATTTTAGTTGCGAAATTAATTACGGTCAATCAGTTATAAAGAAATAAGTGATCATAAGTCGATTTTGAAACAATTAACGCTTTAATTTCCATTGTTTCTACCATTTTCAAGTCATTTCGTACAGAACATGCATTTAGCGTCTTAGTAAACAACACTAGTCAAAACGATCAAGTTGAACTTGTGTTCCGTTCCGTAATTTAAGGCAAAGCGATAGATTTCCAAATCATAAACAGATATTACAGCTGGAAACTGCAGTTCTTACATGTAAACGCCTCCAATCTCTGGAAAAACAAAAGACATGAACTGGGCGGAAATATTAGCTTACCTAACAAAATTCCTAGAGTTTTACCTTTCGAAGGTTTTCCACCGATGACAAAACAAGGTAAGAGTTCTTTTTATATTAAACTTTACACCTTTCGTTTCAGGGGTGTTACTACAGTGATTATTCAAAAAACCCGGAATGATTGAATCGTTAAATATGAATACGTGCCATACTCACGCACCACGGCAATCCACCATCAAAACGGCGAAAAATTACGAAATATGAGCCTGTGATGTACATGTGGAAAGAAACTGCTGAAAATGGCGGGCTATCGAAGGAAAATCGTTGCGTGCATGTATCCCAGGTAAATTACGACAAACCTTCAGATTGTAACAAAATTGTTAGACGCAAATTCAACGAATCTTTTCATTTCTAAAATTATTTAAGCAAAAACTCAACTGCTAGCTCTTTTTTTTTCGTATCAGACAGGGCAAAACCTAGTCGCAAATTTGCGACTATTCTCTTTTTTCTAGTCGCAAAAAGAAAAATTAAGCCGCAAACGTGCCCTTATCGGGCGCAATTTCGACCCGTGTAATTAATTAACCAGACATCTATTCTAACTTGTGTACTGGTTTGAAATTCTTGTCATATACAAATTAAGCCTAACATTATATTGTTTAGTGGTTGGTCACTCACACAAAAAGAAACAGGATTGACAGAATTTTATGCAGCATTTAGAAAAGACACAAAACCCATGAAAAAATATGCAGTAATTTACAGTACATGTATCATAAATTCCTGGAAATTGATTGAAAAATTCCCAGCAAAGGTAATTAAAGACTGGAGTAATTTTTTTGTTAGTAGTATTTTATCCATTGTCTGATAAACTTGAGGTCTCAAACACATCAAAAACTCATTGTTCCTGTAAACTCTTCAGGGGCCTAGTTGCAAGGACTAGTCCCCTACTCTGATATTTATCAAAATTCCCTTGCAGTAGTATATCAAAAGATCACATTGTGTCAACTGAAGATAAAACTAACATACACATTCATACAATCACAAAACGGTTTGCAGGACAAAATTGTAAACTTTTACTTGCTACTGCAGAACCACGGCCAAAATGTTACAAACTCTAAGAAAGTGGTGTTATTTAGTTCACCTAATAATGTTGTAAGAAATGATATGATTTTGTTTCAATTTTCATGGATTCTTATAACTGTAAAATATGGTATAAATAAAACCAAGTGCGTGTACAGCTCACAGTTGAAAATCTGGAAAAGCCTGTAACCAATGAAGGGCCATTTTTTCAATATGATTATGTTCTGAAGTTACCACACCACATGACATGTGCGTACCTGTATTAGTAACCACTGTCGCAATGGGAAAAGCCGGATTTTCATTTCCAATATTAATTTCTGCAGCAGCATAGCCTGCAAACAATAAAAGATCCAGTTAACTCATTGGTTACTACCCCACTGTTAAGCACGTCCCTCAGCTAGGGAGTAAAGTCCCCAAGCATAAAAGTAAAAATGCTCAAAAAAGTTTGTTGTCTGCTTTCAAATTAAAGCTGGATGTGATTAGTTGATCGAGTGATGAGGACCCTCATAAAGGCAGAGTTATATGCTCGCAGGCAAATGTTTTGCTGGTCATACAAAAAAGAATACAGAATATTCAGCCGAAAATGAATGAGAGTAAACCCAAGAATAAAATAAGCTTATACGTTGCTGTACCTTCTAGTAAATTCCCAGAAATTGCTTCAAAAAATACACGAGGAACGACAAAAACCGGAACCACAATCTGTCGAGAAACAATTTCTCTTTAGGGGCAATGTAGCAGCAGCATCTCCAACTTAACAGTCCATCAACTTTCTACTGCTTACTACAAGACAATTTCTACTAGTTTGAAAATCATGGTGGTCTCCGAGCGGCCATTTTGTCTATTGTATTAACTATATGACGTAACTAATTTCGAGACCAAGTTGCCAAGCAACATGTAGCATATTGTACCTGGAAATCTTCTTGCCTCATGCTGCTCCAGGCGTGAATTTCGTCTTATTTCTCGCAGTCGTTCTCGGTTTGTTTCTCGCCGCTCTTCCGTAATTAGCCCTCTTATTTCCCGATGCCGTTCTCTCTCTCGAGCGCTCTCCTCTTCACTCCTGTTCCTTCTCAATTCTCGTAGCCGCTGTAAATCTGCTTCTCTATCTTCCACCGTTCTGTTGCTTCTTATTTCCCGAAGTCTTTGCAGTTCAGTTTCACGTTGTTCGTCCGTTCTGTTGCTTCTGATATCTCTCAGTCTTTGCACTTCAGCTTCACGTTCCTCTTCCGTTCTACTGCTTCTTATTTCTCGCAGTCTCTCTAGTTCAGTTTCACGCTCTTCTTCCGTTCTACTGCTTCTTACTTCTCGCAGTCTCTCTAGTTCAGTTTCACGCTCTTCTTCCGTTCTACTGTTTCTTATTTCTCGCAGTCTCTCTAGTTCAGTTTCACGCTCTTCTTCTGTTCTGCTGCTCCTTATTTCTCGCCGTTTTTGTAGTTCAGTTTCATGCTCTTCCTCCGTTCTACTGCTAAGTCTTATTTCTCGCCGTCTTTGTAATTCAACTTCACGCTCTTCGTCCGTTCTCTTCCTTCTCGTTTCTCGCCGTTGTTTCAACTCCGCTTCGCGCATCTCTTGGGTTCTATTTTGTCTCCTTTCCCTTTGTCGTTCACGGTCTCTTTCCCTCTTCTTTTGCTTCTGCTCTTCTGTCAAAGTTCTTCCAGGCATCATGCAACCTTTGTTCCAAAATTAAAAATTAAAAATCTTTTAAAAATTGCAATACAGAGCAACAAGCAACTCAAATTAAAATAAACACTCAGCTTAAAGTTTTCCTCCACAGATGCTTGACTGTAATAACTGAGTAGCCACCAGTGTGGTCCTGACCACAGCTATATATGTCAAACCTGTTTTCCGGTTGAAAAAGGCGAAAATTGCAGGAAAAAGTAATTTTCCAAAATCGTTTCCACCTAAACACGACAACCCTCAATTACAAAAAGACGTAGAATGCCGTGTACCCGCGTCAAGCCAAGGAAAGCCCGCGAAAACTGAAGCCTCGTTTTGGTTTACGTGTCAATTGTGGCCGCCATGTTGCGCGACTCCACCACCGTCGTCGTCGTCGTCGTCGTGCGTACGCGCCCACGAGCAATACCGCTAGCCATGATACACATGAGAAAATCAGTTCATGGGTTCCCTTCAGTTTCCTAATATGGGTATGGGGCTCCGCTTGGCGGCCTTCGGCCGCCGGAGCTCCGCTATTAACTTCTTCACTTTCGAAGGCTTCTTGTGATAAAACGAATATGTAGCCGGAATTTCTAGTCCAATGCCCTTGTTACTCCGTTTACCAGTCACTTCCACTGAGATTTGTCCTCCGTGTTTTAAAAACAAGTGAAATACATGTGACAGTGTCAATGGCACATGACCTACAATCTGCGGCATGCCTCCTTGATCTTGAACCCGTTTAATGGCAAGACCATGGGTGTCGTGTGGATTATCAAAGAACTCAGGCGTTTATTATCACCAACGTTCTGTTCCCTACATTTGACATTGTTAAACACGTCTTACCTCGCAATCCAGAACTTCACCAACAACTGAATCCCAGATATCCTTATACACATGGTAGCCTCGAATACAAGATCGAAAAGAATAAGTTGTTGCTTCCATTGATGTATCTTTCGCACTAACGCTAACGTTTTACAGCGTAAACAGTGAATGTACAATGCAGGCCACACAGATCTTCGATTTCCTGTGAACAGTGTATACTAGACACACACCCGCTTTTAAAAGCAGTCAGACTACGCGTGAGATTTCATCATTTTTTAACTAATTAAGTTAAATTCCAGCACGTACACTGCGTTAATTAGGCTATTTTGTGATGTAAACTGAAGCCATGTGCTTTTACAATCCCTGTTGGAGTCTAGCAATGGACACGAAAAGAACCAGACAACATGGAGAGTCTTTCCGATGGAATAAGTGAAATTAGTTCGAACGACAAAATTAGGAATGTGGCTACACCATCAAATAAACAGAAACAGCCAGATCCCAAGAAATCTACGATGAAGAGGAAGCAAAGAACTTTAAGTTTAGAAGAAAAATATAAACTCATCTCAGCAATCAAGGACGGCGGAAAGCACGTTGAGCTGCCAAGCTCTTTGACCCACCCTTATCTGGGTCGACTATATTGACAATCCTTAAAGAAAAACATAAGATTGTAAGGGCTTATGAAGAAGGCATCTACAGCGACAAGAGAAAGAAAATGAGGCAGTCAGATTATCCTGACCTAAATAAAGCTCTCTCACAGTGGTCTCGAACAGTACGAACCAGTAACGTTCCACTTAGCGGCCCATTGTTGCAAGAGAAAGCGCGCTACTTTGCAGAACATTTGGGATATGAGAAAAAAAGCCAGTAATGGATTCCTGTATAGATTCAAGGAAAGGGAAGGGATAACTGGACAAAGTGTCTGTGGCGAAGAAAAAAGCGTAGACCAAGATATCGTGCATGCGTGGAGTGAGCGGTTGCCAGACATTTGCCGCAACTACAGTCCAAGAGATCGACCGGGTTTTTTGGAAGGCAACACCAGTGCAAACCCTGAGCTACAAAGGAGAAAAGTGTACAGGAGGGAAAAAGAACAAAGATAGGGTAACCGCCATGGTGGCTTGTAATCAAGATGGTTCAGATAAGCTACCGCTTTTAGTTATTGGCAAGTATGCGCGGCCATGATATTTAAGAAACACAAACATGGACTTACTACCAGTAAAGTACAAGTCCCAGAAAAATCCATCGATGGATAATACGCTGTGTGAACAGTGGGTGAGGGAAATAGACCGGCGGATGAAGGCTGCTAAACAAAACATTTTACTGATCGTAGATAATTGCACTGCTCACGTTACTGTTAATGGTTTAAATAAGGCCCGGTTCAAACGTCACACTATCGTCGTGTCGAACTCAATAAATCAATTAAGTTCGACATTTAGCGCGACTGTAGCTCGACGTTTGAATCCAACGTCGCGCCAGAGTCAAGTAGCGCGACAAGCTGGATCGAGCTACCCGACTCTGGCGCGACGTTGATTCAAACGTCAAGCTACAGTCGCGCTAAAGTCGAACTAACAGAATATTAAGTTCAACGGCGGCACGACCTTTGATTCAAACGTCGAGAAAAATTGATGCGAAACCTAATGCATACATTATGATAATGTAGTCCCGGACACTTTCACAGCGGGATCACGTTAAATGCATCCGTAGATATGTTTCAGATTTAGAAATATGGCGGCTTGGAGAAACACCTATGCATGTAGCGATGTGAATGACGACGAAAGCTTGAATTCAGAGTGCGAAGATGAAGTCCTATCATCGGAGCAACTCGAAATCAGTACAGAGTCGGACTTATCAGAATGTTCAAGTGTATCAACAGCAAAATCGAAGTCAAGCTCTTCGCGAAAGGCGGGAAGGGAGGCCGTATGGCAGGAAAAGGTACTAACTGATATGGTGGACATATGTTGTTCCAGTGAATATCTGAGGAAAAAATCTTATCTTCAGAAACACTACCGGTGCCAGAAACACGGCAATTTATACGGATGTTGTGAAGCAGCTTAAGGAACGACTCGCTAGCCGCGGAGAGAATTTTCCTTTCGAGGTGACTCAAACAAGGAACAAATGAATGTATGAATGAATAAAGAAATGTGTTGCTGAATGCAAGAAAGCAGCTTTAACCATAAAAACGGCCACTGGAATCAAACGGTTTCAAGAAGAGAAGAACCTCGGTGAATGGTTCAACCAGCTTTACAGCTTTGTCAAGACTCGTGATCCGTGCACACCAGAAACTGCTCTGGAACCCTCATGCTCAAACAGTGGGGAAAGTCCTGAGACTGTTGAGGGCACCGAGGCTGGGGCAAACTCAGATTCAGGAGAAATAGAGGTGAAAGATAAGAACAGTAGCAGTAAAGATGGTGATACTGTAAAATGTGTAGCACAATTTGTTCCTGTGAAAAAGGGAAAGAAAAGGGTAAAACTAGATCCAGTTGTGGAGGCAATTGAAACAATGAAGCAGGTGATTGAGAAAGACCCCACTAAAGATTTACTTGAATTTTTTAAGGAGGAGAATGAAAGAGCCAGACAACATGAAATGAGATTAATTGAAATGATGATGGCACCACCCCAGCTGTATTTCAGTGGTTATCCAGCTCAGGGGGCTCCAGTTCCTCCAGGTCATGATCAAAGTATCACTGCTTTTGCATCTCGGCAAGGATCTTTGACAAGAAGCAGTATCCCTTATTCTCAGAGCTCAACTCCAGCAAGTGTCCATCAAAATGTTTACTTTTCAGAAAACAATGAGAGCTATTTCAGTCTTTAAAGACGAAAACATCCGTTTAGATCCCTCTTTCTTAGAAGTTGGATAATTTACGTGCACGTTTGCTTAACTGTTTGCACATATGTGAAATTTGTAGGTTAGTGTGTCGGGCCGTGTAGGCGATTCATTTTCGGCTTGAAAACAGTTGAGTTGCTTTCTTCTAGTTTTGATTCAAAAGACATGAAGGTACCTTGCTCAAATGCTTTAAATAGTTTGTGCCATTACGGGACATCATTTTTAGATTAATGAACCATTGACTACTTTGGTGTGGTTGATATTTATAGTAACTTTAATATTTAAAAAACTTCAAGTAAGGTCAAAGAAGCAAGTAGTTATCTTAAAATAAACAGTTTGACATTCAGTAAATCCATGTCCACAGTTCCACATATTGTCTTAATGTAATATTGTGTTAATGTTAAAAGTGGATGTAGCATAACACTTCAATTCTTTATTCACTGTTTCAATCTTCTTTATACAATCCCAAAACATTTAACCTGTAATCAGGTGCTCTTTTTCTTTTGGGCCGCGGGGGGGGGGGGGGGGTTGAGGGGGTGGTAGTTTGTACTAAAAAAGAGCTCCTGATGACAGGGTACAAAACAGTGTACATTGATATATTTACAATGAATTTAAGTTGTTCATAGGGGTGGGCCTTTTAGCATAAATGCCAGTCGAGATGGAATTGTTAACACAACTACTAAGCAACACTTCAAGGAACATAAAGTGGCATTCACTATTTGTAGATTGGAAGTGGCAGGTGTTCTCAAACTTTTTAAAGTGGTTTCAAATTTAATCTTATTTGAGGGACCCACCATCAAACCCTCAGGCTACCCTTCACCTCCCAAAAAGCCAAAAAATATCAACAATAACAACAGCAGTAATGATTAAAAATAGTGCTAAGAACTAAGTGAGCATAATTAAGCTAAGAAACACCATGCCCTTGCTTTTCCAACCATAGTTTCTCTGCAAGGCTGTTCCTTATACGGATGGCTTCACGACTGGTATCTGGAATCCTCTCACACTCAGTCATGTTCAGCAACCTTCTAATAGTTGCCCTGTCTCTCATCTCATTTGAGTTGGGATCAATTGTTAGGTCTAATTTCCTGGAAAGGCTCTCTCCACGCGAGATGCAGATGTTGTGTAAAACAATGCAAGCCAAATAAGCTGATCTCAACTCCACAGGGGTACTTTCACATTCGCGCAGTAGAATTCTCCATCGACCCTTAAACTGCCCATAGTCACATTCCACAACCATACGTGCCCTGCTAAGGCGATAATTAAAGTTACTTTGTACCAGTGTAAGCACAGCATTAGTGAATGGCTTCATAAGCCACGGTTTAAATGGAAACGCAGAGTCCCCTAAAATAAGGGGAGAAACGGTTACACCCCCAATATCCTTTCCTATCTGTGGAATAATTTCTCCATCTGTCATGTCTTCCCATAATTTAGTTGATTTAAAGATAGTGGAATCATGGGAGTTCCCTGGTTATCCGCAGCTTGCCCATATAAAACGATATTTTGCATCCACCATTCCCATTAATATTATGGAGTAGAAATTTTTGAAGTTGTAATACTCTTTAGAGGCTTCCAAACCTCCAGCAGGGCATTTCAGCGGTAGGCGGCAAGCATCAATAGCACCCCATCCACAAGGAAATTGCCACAACTGTTCAGTGTCCAACATTTTTTCCTTGATATGCGCTTCATCTGATGGGAAATGTGCTACTACACTATCTTTCCATAAGTTGTTAATTATTGCTTCAGTAACTTCACTAACAATCGTGCATACTGTGGAAACACCAACGCCGGCCATTTCAGCTATCGTATATAAATAATCACCCCTAGCTAAACGGTAGAGGCAGATAGCAAGACGACATTCGGGAGAAATTGGCTCCTCGCAAACTGTATCTCTTACCAAATCATGTCGAATCGAGCCAAGAATAAACAGAAAAGTACCTTTCGATACTCGCTTCTTAAATCTTGCATCAGAGTACGTGTTCCAAATGTTTAACCACCAGCCAGTGTTTCTTGAAACCTGGCGGCATGATCGAGTGACTATTCTGTTGGAGTTTCGAGAGTTGAGCAAAATGCACAAGATCAGAAGGAGCACACGTATGCGCTTCCATCTTGCTTCATGGTAGGAAAGCACAGCACGTTGTGTTAACATCCTTCTTTGTCTTTCTGCAAGAATTCAACGCAAAAGGAGAGCCCTTTTTCGTTGGCCTGCGGATAAATCTGTGTCCGCCATCTTTGTTGACTTGACCCCAGTCTCACAATACGGTGTTTTCATAAGAGGCGACTGGTGACGAGTCAGTTTCTATTAAATGCGACGTTTGAATCAACTGTCGCACTGCAATCGGGCTGAAGTCGAACTTAATAAAATTGAGTTCGACATGACGGTGGCGCGACGTTTGAACCGGGCCTAACACTAAGGTCTTATTTCTACCTCCCAACTGCACAAGCAAACTCCAGCCCGCCGATCAAGGTATTATCCAAAATCTTAAAGTCCACTACCGTCAAACCATGGTGCGATGCATGCTGCAGTGTCTCGATGAAGGGAAAGCAGTTGAAAGCATCAACATCAAAGATGCACTGTTCATGATGGCTAAAGCTTGGGATAGTGTCTCGGCCAAGACTATCGCAAACTGCTGGAAAAAGGCGGGATTTCCTGGAGAGGTTGTTGAGCCTTCTGACGACCCATTCGAGTCCGACGACGACGCCGTGGTTGTGGATAATGAAGGCCTGGAAAGCTTATGGGAAAGGGTTGGTAGCTATTGTCCCTCTGTCAGAAATATTGATTGACAAGATTTCGCCCTCTTAGACCATGAGCTTGTCACTTCCAAACAAATGACAGAGCTGAGGCAACAGAAGAAGCACTTGATGTAGCCCGAACGGATAAAGAAAAAAGCCAGGATATCTGATAACGAAGATTGTTTGAGTCGTACTGCTTCCGAGGCTAATGTCACACGCAGTACGACTCTTGCGCAACTTCGTTGTCAGCAGCGACAAGGCAGGTACTTGGGAAAAATAAATTCTCCGGTACCTTTCAATTATGGAGGACACATTTCTTGCCATTGATGTCGCGGGTCGAAAAAAGCAATCTACATTGGAAGATTTTTTCTAAGTGAAACGTGGAACTTTTTTGAGTAGAGACAAATCAAGATGATTACTAAACGACATCGATGATTTCCCACGGGTGTTACTGTTATTTCTGAATTTTAAAGTTTTAAGTTTTAAAATGAAAATGTTCTTGAATATTATGTCCCGATTGTCAGTGCGTTGCACTTATAGTTTACAATATAAAATCAATAAAAGTAATGATCTCTACGTCTAGTATTGAACTTTTGGTAATTTTAAATTACCCCGCTATAACGAATATTTTTGCTGTTAACCAGATAATTCGTTATAGCGGGGTCTTCGCATGCACATGTAGTAGTACCCGCTGGTTGGACTAATGGATCGAGTAATTCGTTAAATCCGTGTGTTCTCTTGGAAGATAATGGACCAGCATTACTCATTGCAAGAGAATATTACTGTAAGGTGGGACATAACAGGCATTACATTCGCAGAATGAAGCAGTGGAATTCTTTATCATTGACAATTGTTGTAAGTGGAGGAAAAAACGTGCTGGTGCGTTTGGACATTTTCCATGCCGTTCAAAGAATAACAAAAACAATAAACAAGCAACATCTTTTCTAGGCCCTCTACTTTTCTTGATTTATATTAATGATATTTATAATTCTTCTAAGAAGCTTTCTTTTTATCTATTTGCTGATGATACAAACCTGCTGTATGCTGACAAGGATTTGAAGTCATTAGAAAGTGTAATCAACATCGAACTGCAGAAAGTCTGTGACTGGTTGAATGCTGATAAGCTGACCATAAATGCAAAAAAGTCCAATTTTGTCATCTTCAGACCATCACAAAAGAAGCTTAGTTATCAGATTAATATAAGGATATACAATAATGCTTCAAATAGTGATACTGAATGCAAAGATTACGTAAAGTTCCTGGGTGTGTTCATCGATAAAAACTTAACTTGGAAATATCATATCGACTACATCGCTTCTAAAATTAGCAGGGTTGTTGAAATTATATCACGATTAAGGCACTCTGTCCCTCTGAATACTTTAATCCAAGTTTACCGTTCTCTGATTTTCCCATATACACATTACGGAATTGCTGCTTGGGGACAAGCTGTACAGGTCTATCTGAGGAAAGTCTTTATCTTACAAAAACGAGCTCTTTGGCTAATGTTCTTTGGTGGTAACAGATCTCATGCTATTCCTTTATTTGTCTCTGCTAATGTCTTACCCCTCAATATGCTTTATTTTGAAACAGTATGCTCTCTTATGCACGACATATCTACCAATTCTGCGCCTCAGAATATCTGTGATCTTTTTACTTGTTCATCTGACCTTCATACATATAACACTAGATTTTCTGATGCTGGTAATTTATATATTAATAAATCAAGACTGAGAATTCAGCTTAATTCATTTTCCATTTTCGTAGCTAAATTATGGAATTGCCTGAAGCCTGACCTGAGTAAACTTAGGAAACAACCAATTTTTGGGAATGAGGATGATTATGTTGATGTCTCTACGCTAATGTTAAAAATAACTAATTATCATTAATCAAACTCTAATAGCCATTATTATTAATTTCTTTAGTTCTATGACTTATTATAGGTTCTTTCTCATCTCATGTAAATCCTAGCTATTTGTGAATATAAAAGTGTGCCTATTTATTCTATTTATTTATTTAACTGATTTTAATAATGATATATCGAAATATATGTATTTTTTTCTGCATTTTACTGTAATGTAATGTATTTGTAATGTAATGTGCTTGTAATGTATCTTATTGTAAGTTACACAGCCCACCTCGATTAGCGATGCTATATGCGCGTTGTGTAAATTTAAAAATCTGTTAAATTTGAATTTTAATAAAAGTACTGATAATGATAATGGTAATGATTTCTACTCAGATTGTATGCAGGACTTATCAAACGTTTTTAGAGCTCCTGCCTGAGAGCATTGAGAATCTTGCGACAGCGACTATTTTGGCGCATTGCTCATATTCTGCCTCAAGATTATGGCGTGGCAAATAGGACAAATAAAAGTGTGTGGCCTTTAAAGTGAATAGCAACACTTTTAAAGCGAAGACCAACACCTTTAAAGTGACGAGGTATTCCGTTAAAATGAATACCAACACCTCTAAAGTGAAGACCTACACCTTTAAAGTGACGAGGTATTCTGTTAAAGTGAAGACCTACACCTTTAAAGTGACGAGGTATTCCGTTAAAGTGAAGACCTTCACCTTTAAAGTGACGAGGTACATCTTGAAACTGAAGACCTACACTGCGTTGAAGTGAAGCTGAACGAAATGATCTCTAAAATGACGAGGAACATGTTCAAGTCAAAAAGTTTTGCTTTAAATTGACGAGGTACACCTTTGAAGAGACGAGGTGCACCTTTGAAGAGAGGAGATACACCTTTGAAGTGAGCATAGGCCTGCGGTTCAGAAAACAGCAGCTACCCATGATGGCCATGAGTCAAGGACATGAGCGGATCCAATATGGCGAAAGTCGTTTCTCAGAGAATAACGAACGAATTGACTCGGCTGTATGCTGCTGTAAACAAAGTAGCTAACAGGGCGGTTGTCACATCTGATGGTATACAGTATTTCATAAACTGCCTGGTACATTTTCATCGTCATCTTCTTCGATTGAGCGAAAGTGGTTTTGTAACAGCACATTCCGTGAGGATTTTGAAAGATGCTCTTAGCAGCCTTCAAGACAGCGGAATGTCTGAAGATTTAATTCTTGCACCGGGTTCAAACATGCACCTGTATCGAGAAAAACCCTTAGGGAGACCTAAATACGGGGAGGTATGTTTTGCAGGTTGCAGGTTGAAAAATGGACTTTTTAAGTCTGAGTGAGTCTACTTAGCACTCCGGTTAGCCTGAATAGCACTCCAGTTAGCCTAAATTAGCTTAGGTTGCTTGCGGTTAGTCTCTATACTGGGGTTTATTAGACTTTGACTCAAATAAACAAGTTGTTTCAGCCTGCAACCTGCAACCTGCAAAATATACCTGCCGCCTAAATACTTCCTTAGTAGGGATCAGTTAGAATTCCTTTTGTCTTTGGGATTCAACAAGACCCAGTTCTCAGAAATGCTGGGTATGTCTGCGCGTACCATTCAGCGTTGAATGGCAGACTACGGCTTGTCAAGCAATAACTATTCTGACCTTTCAGAAGAACTGGATCGTATGGTGACAGAAATTAAAGAGCAATTTCCTCGAGCTGGATATCAACAGGTTCTTGCAATTCTAAAATCCCATGGTGTTTTTATTGAGGGAACATGAATTAAGAGACAGCGTTCAACAATGTGATCCTTTGGGTACCTCCCTAAGATGGTTTGCCACAATTGAGAGGCGACAATACAGTGTCCGGGGGCCTTTAGAGCTATGGCATATGAATGGGAACCATAAGCTGATCAGGTGAATGTGCAGTACATTATATGACCAAAAATGCAGTTTTTCTCCGAGGCATTTCCAAGGTTTATAATCAAAGGCAACTGTTCTGTTCATGCTTTTTACTGACCGACCCTGATGCAAATACCAGAGAAAGTGAGGGAAAATAGTAGTCTTGATGGGAATATTTTCCAAGTTATCCCAAACTTGCTCCGTTGTTTGTATCAGGAGGCGACCATTTTCCAAATAAACAAAATGCAGAGAAATATCATACAGGTAGCCAAGTTTGCATACCCCATAGAAAACCCACTGACCTTGTGTATTTTTCAAACAAAACTTGGTATGTTATTCTAAAGTTGCTGCACATACAAGAGAATATAGACTAGAACACCAACAGTGTTAGGGGAAGTAGTCCACAGTGAAAGTTTGCTTCCCTCACCTTGTTCTGGCGGATCCAAGACTTGTGTGAAAAAAAATTATGTTATAATTATTCATTTTCATAGGAGGCGAATGGTTGTGCATGGTGCAATTGATGGATACTCTCGTTTGGTTGTCTTTCTTCATTGTTCAAATAACAATCATGCTGAAACAGTGCTACAGTTGTTTATGAAAGCAGTTACTGAGTTTGGCTTGCCATCTCGATTGCGGACTGATAAAGGTGGTGAGAACACGGCAGCTGCCTTGTACATGCTGCAACATCCTTTGAGGGGAACTGGACGAGGGGGTGCGATAGCTGGCAGTAGCACCCACAACCAAAGGATCGAGAGGCTGTGGAGGGATGTTTTTAGTGGTGTCTTGTGTTTGTATCAAACACTATTTTATCATCTTGAAGAACAAGGTGTTCTTGACCCACTAAATGAGGTTGATCTGCTTGCTCTTCACACAGTCTTTTTACCCTGTGTTCACCGTCACCTGGACATTTAGAAAGGAGGTTGGAACAATCATAGCATAAGAACTGCAGGAAGCCTTTCTCCTCTCCAGCAGTTTGTCAGTGGGATGCTACAGTTACGTGGTTCTGGTTTGGAAGTAGCCAAGGAAATGTTTTGTCAGCTAGATGACGCAAGTACATGTAACCAAGAATGTTGTCTATGTATTTAACAAGTACAAACTCTTCATAAAATTGAAATATGAAGATCCCAAATTTATGATGAAAACAGTATTTTTAGAGATGTTTTTATATTATTTGAATTATTATTCAACAGGAAGAAGTCTCCTCATATAGCATCGACTGGGATGGACCCATTCCCAATGAGTCTTCTCCCTCTGATAACTTTGAGGTAGTGGAAATTCCAAACATTGAAGTCAATGTTAGGGAAGAGTAACGGCAACAACTAAGTTTATTGTTTGATCCACCTAGTGACAGCGATTGTTATGGCATTGATTTATATATTCAGGCACATAACTTTCTGCACTCTCTGACTTAATACAAGAACTGTATGGAATACTCCCACTGGGTGTAAACTTACCCAATAAAGAAGGTATCACTAAATCGAGTAAACTGGTCTTAAAATGTAAATTTATCACCAGAGATGCTGATTGCTTAGTAAAAAGATATCCTGTGCATAGTATATGTTATGCCTAATTTAAATAGTTATGGTCAGCACATATGAGGGGACTAGTCCCTGCGACTAGTCCATGCAACAAGTCGAAGGGACAAGTCCCATTGTCTGAACTGGCCATTTTTGCTTCAAAATCTAGTCGCAGTGACCATCTTTGGTCCCTGTGACTAGTCCCACGAATTCAAGCCAGTTTGAATTCTTGGGACCAGTCCCTGCGACTTGTTCCTCAAAATGAAGTGTTTTTAACTGTTCGCAGGACAAGTCCCTGCAAACAGTCCCTCTCGTGTAAACTCTTCAGAGGATTAGTTGCAGGGACTAATCCCCTCATGTGTGCTGACCTAAAGCTAACTAAAAATTGCTTTGATAAGTAAACATGTAATAAAAGCAGTCATAGAAAGAGGATACAAGAATCTAACTTTTAATGCACAGGAAAGAGCATAAACAGGTATGATAACTCCTGTGATTGAAAACAAACTTTTTGCTTGACCCAACATCAGCTTTATCTTCGTCTCCATGGTCAATATCTATAACACAACGGTTTTTCACCAATGAAATACAGTCATTGGGTCAATAGCTGAACAAGAATAGGAAAATGTTCTATTACATGACAATCAGGTATAAAAATACATGTATAATAGCTGAGATCTGAATCAAACTTCCAGCTGTGCCATCTCTTCTTGATGGACTTGAAATGTGAATAAAATGGTTATTATAATCATGAAATCATGTTTTTTTTTTGTGTCAACCGGCAACAAAATTTGTTTGGACTCAAAAAAAAAAACAACAACAACAATGCAAAGAGTGAACATTCAGTGGTACTCCTCACTTTGAATGCAACATGTTCCCCTAAGGTATGAATAATGCTCTTCAGTAAAACACAACTGAAAGTGCTTAAGAATATGACAACAGGAATCAGATTTTCAGAATCTACCATATCCTACAGCTCCTGATAGTAAAGAAAGATTGCATGCTGCCTTGAACTCCTCATAGCAACTATGTGAGATTGGTAGTATCACTTTACGAAAACAACTGTCTGCCTCAAGAAGTTTCTTTCTGGTATCAGTCTGAAATGCAACTTCCAAATCCTCTTGTGGGTCAAGCACTGTTCTGCCAGTAATGAACTTCACCAGTGAGTTACTTAGTGGGTATCCCGTGTTTTCATCTGCAAGGTGAACCCCCAAAACAAAGTGCATAAGAAAATTAATATTGAATTGTTGCCATGTCTCTCCAACCTTTTACTTTGATATATGGTGGATATCAACTTCAATCAATATTGCTACATACAAATGACTCTACACTCACTGCCAAAGGCATTACCAGTGGACCATTTCTATTTCGTTTTTCTATTTCAAAACCCTGCCAGGGAACTTTTTAGGCAAACTGCTTATTTACATGTATATGGCAAGTACATGTGTAAAGGCAGACATGGTGAGGTTTCACTGCTTCCATTGGAATATGTCGCTTGATATACTTGTTCATTTTTCTAAAAACTTATTTTGACATTCCACATGTTCACATTCTAGCATCTAGCAGCTGTCTGCATTTGTGATTAGAATTCACTCTCGAACCCATAACTCCAAATATAACAAAAGAACTGAATGATTTTACCCTCAGATGGGAATAGTACAGTGCAAGCACATAACTCACCTACATTTGAGCTAGCGTTGTCGACATACTCGAGAAACCATTCCCAAGCCTGTGCTTGAGCATCACCAACAATTTCATGGATGAGATGTACTTGAAGCAACTTGTTTTTCAGTATGTCCATGTCAACTGAAGCTTCTTCCATTGAGGGAAATACAAATTTAGTTATGGAGGGATGCTTGCGAAGCAAATCACCCAATCCAAGTGTGTTAAGACCTCGGAAGAATGAGTCAAGGGCAATTGTTCTCGTAACCAACACTTCGGCAACAAGGAGATCCTTGATAGCCATCTCTTTGTTAACATCACTCGGTGGTACTGCATCTGTTAGTCCATGTCGGACCCGCAACTCCTCAACCTTATCTTTTGCTTCATCATCTACCTCATGCATGGTCTGTTCTTTTAAAACCTAAAGGACATGATTAAGCAATGTTCATTCTGTTTAGTAACAACACAAGTACACAGTATTGGCTTAATATGTTTTGAAATAGGTACAGTATGTAATTGGCAGTCTTAAAGAAAATTGAGTGGAATCACTATGTTTTCCAATTTTAATATTGTAATAGGCTGGTAGTAGAAAGGAGAAAATGATGGATACCTCGCTAGAAACTGAGGCAATGGAAATTTGAAAGTTGTGTGAGAACATGTTATAGTAAGTTAGTGTTACTGTTGGGTTATTCAAGAGTAGGTGCACAGTTGCCCAGATACTGGGCAAGTGTTACAGTAAGATTCATAAGGTCAGAGATGTTGGATTGCATCCAATGGCCAGGAAAACTGACCCAGTTTAAGCATTGTAACAACAAAACTTTTATTGCAGCCTATCTAACCTTTTCTTCCAGGAGTCCCTTCAGCTCAAGATCTGTTAGATCATCAATTGTAACAAGGTTCGCAGCCTCTTCCAAGGAACCAGTGTTAAGGTATTTAACTACAGCAGGAGATAGGCCTACCAATTCTGGGCCATCGTGCTTCAAACTATGTGCCACAAGTTTCCCTGCTACTTGAAAACACCCTGAAGAAACAGCATCTACTCCATAAAAGGGGATTAGATGTCCCTCTTGACCACCAAACAACTGCATATTGATCAACTTTACTCAAGGATCAACTTTACTCAAGGAACTAATTGCATTGTGAAAGAATTCTTTAGTTGGGCCTCCCAAGTCAGCACCTTGCTCTCCATGGAAGTTTACATTCACATGTTTCTTTAAGTTAAACTGAGGGTTCTTGTAAATTGTCATTATCTGGCGGAGCATAGACAACTGCATTCTGTTAACATCAATATATGCTGTGCCTTGCTCTGTCTGGCATCTGTAGGACTGGATAATTTCCACAGCTGTGGGTGCATGTGTGGTAATGGATGGCTTGCCTACGAAAGAGACAAATTGTACAATAACTGTTGATAGTATATTGAATTAAAATTTCACACTGCAATGATTCTGTTAAATTGTGCAATCCTTCAAATGAATGCCCTCTTTCTAATTAATTATCCTCCTTGATTTTTGGTCATTGTTCTTGTGTGTTTTTTTAAGGAACTTCTCTGATTGACATAAATGTGAATACTATTGACTATATTGACTTGGAAGAAAAGAAAACAGTGATAATATGAGTTTATTACCCATACATATCCTCTATCATTCTAATAATCTCTAAAGGTTGAAGGTACCTGAAGTTTGGGGTTACCAGTTTCAGTAGAGCTACTATCCCTGTGACCAGCATTTGAACCTTACAATTAATCATATGACAAAATATTAATGACCCAAACAGTAAATATAATTTTGATTGCATACATGTACAATCGAGTAGACTCGTTGTAAATCTAGGGGAACTATTTATGTTGCATGCTATGCAACAACTTAAGGTGGCTCAAAACAGTTTCCAACACTTAGATTTGGATGGGTCATTATAACCATTCTTTACCACTTGATGCTACAATCATGGCATCAAAAAACTGACCAATCATTGGTTAACACAGTGGTATCATTTTCGTGGCACAATAGGTTACCATACCAACAGGATGACCTCCTAAAAACACCCTTAACTGCGGCTTTAGGGGCGTATATTTCTAAAACGGCACGGTGAAATTTTTTTATATTATCAACTTTTGATAAGCATGATAAGATGCAACTTTTGGCAAAGTTTTAAAAAATTCTGTACATGGGGTTCAGAGCCACCTTAATTTTTCAAAAATTTAAGGTGGCTCTGAACCCCATGTACAGAATTTTTTTAAACTTTGCCCAAAGTTGCATCTTATCATGCTTATCAAAAGTTGATAATATAAAAACATTTCACCGTTCCGTTTTTGAATTATAAGCCCCTAAAGCTGCAATTAAGGGTGTTTTTAGGAGGTTATACTGTTGCTATGGTAACGTATTGTGTCACGAAAATGATACCAACGTCTTCACCAATGATCGAGCAGTTTTTTGATACCATGATTGTAGCATCAAGTGATAAAGAATGGTTATAACGACCCATCCAAATATAAGTGTTGGAAACTGTTTTGAGCCACCTTAAGTGTCATTGTCAGAGAAAACCGGGCAGGACCAAAAGATCGAGGTCGGCCGTTTACCTTCATCTTTTCACAGTGTAATAACCATCAGAAAAGATTAACAACCGTGGCATTTGCAGAAGTAGGCGTTCATTTTTCTTCGAGATATCGCCACATCGTGATTTTGGCCTCTCCAGTGGTCTAAAATGGCCGAAATTTTGGGCAACTTTTGGTGAGCCTAAAAGATACTTCCTGAAAATTCTAGAAACTCTTATTTTCATGCAATAATATTTGTCCCCTTATTAGTTGACTGAAACATATTAGAGGTCTTTGACTTTAATTCTACGATTTTTACGAGGTGCCAAATATAGCCACCGATCAGTTAACGAGCGTGACCTAAATTTTAGCCATTTTCAGCAAGTTATTTTATAAAAGTGCGGCAGTTTATTTCCAAAGTAAAACCTTTCTCTGATAGCCTTTTGCACTGTTATCAATATCCAGATTAGTTCAAATTGGTATCTTCAATTAAATTGAAGTAACTGGTCTCGCAAACTCCAAAAAAAATCTCCAGTGAGACATGTTTCCCGCCAAATTTTTGGCAAGGACTATCACTTGGTTTTGACTCTATCCCGGGCCCCGGGGACTCTCTGCGATTGCAATCTAAAAATTGCTGAAAGATCCACTTAAAATAGTCATTTGGACTGCATGGAAGAATATTGGAGCTGTGACATAGTTATTAACCAAAGTAAACATTTCAAACTTGGCTTATCCTTACATAGCTGGAAGACTGAATTTTCCCGGAAATTCATGGAAAAACGAAATGTAAGCTCACTACGATGGTCTTGTTTTTGTTGTCGTGTAAAACAAATACTTGAAGGTCAAGCCTAAATTAATTTTGAGACCTCTGTGACACTTTGTTTACATTACTTTGTCGTTTTCCGAAGGCGTGACGCGTCTCAAACTGAAAGGTCAGATAACAGAAGTTCAAAATGCGGATCTTTTTGAAATGTTTCTCCTTGGTTTTTAAAGCATGCACTGATCTATCGGAACAGAAGAACCGCCTAGCAGTTTGGGCTTTCTCGGGCCAGTTATCTTTCTATTATTGGGGTGCAAACGAGATGGTCGAGATTGGCATTCAAAACTTCTATGTAAAGGACCCTAAAGCACAAAGTTGAGCTTTCCCATGAATTTTATTTGTCACGCAATGCAAGGGCAAAATAATTATCTGTAGCTAACCTAAACAATCAGAAACTATGTTTAATAATGAATAAACTTGCCGGTAGCTAGCCCTTGGTTTGTTTACAAAAAGTTGCTTGCTAAGATTGCTAGCCAGTGACAGGTTTTAAATGTACAAGAAAAAGACAAATCCCTGTTAAAACTGGTCCACGGACTGTACTCTTTTTACTGTCCAAAATAATAAAATGAAAATGTTACCTTCATCCAACACAACTTTTGTTAGGCCTAAAGGCCCATTACATCACTGTCAGCATTCGTCAGTAAGCCAGCACTTACGGCTGAGTGCTTAATACGAGAGGTTGATCATGATATGATATGATATGCGCACTTTTCAAACAAATATGTCCATCCATGATTAACTGAGTAAACAAGATTAATTAAGTACCTCGATTAAAAGCCTAAGCTGTATTTGTCTCATTTTATATTTATAATCTCAGCACTAATTGACCCATATGCGTATCGAAGCCGCTCAACAAAGAAAACATTTGCGTTCAATCAAATAAACAATGTAGTAACTTGTGGCTAAAGCATGATTAGTTTATACTTCCCCATGCTACTATTCTGCCGCAGAGTGGAAAGTAATAAGTACTGTTATAAAATGAGACAAAGTATGTTTTTATGTCCTTTTCTGTGTTTTCGAAATGGAAGATATTTCCTCCAAAATAGTTTTTAACTGACATTGAACACTTGCCTATACTTGAGAGCAAAATGAAAAGTATTGTTATCGGTTTTTTATACGATAGACTACTGCAGTTGCTGAACGTAACAGAGACGGAAAATGGCACGAGCACTTGACCTGATGAAACTTAAGGTGTCGAAAGTTTTTGTTTTCACGTAAGAACCTATAGATTCAACCAAGCTCCGTCTAGTCTTTTTCTCAGGCTGTACATTTATTAAGTGGTTTTCTTAAATTAAAAATAATGCTTTTCCTAGTCTACTTTTGCCTTAAAATATAAATCCAGGCAACAAAAATGCGCAACTACGAAAATGTGCGTACAATCTGCTGCGCTTACAGAAAATATGCTTTGAGTATCAGGTTTGGAAACAGATGCATGTTTTTGCATACGTTTCCAGTGGCTCAATTGAATGACTTCTTCCTTGCTGGTGACCCAGCAACCGCTAGTTGCAAGCTTTCGCATAGCTCCTTCAGTTCAGATAACTTCAGCGTTTTAAGTTTCTTTGTCCTTAATAGCTCGCAAACGTTTCTTGTCCCGACTTCAATGGGATGATGGGGCATAGTCACATCACAAAGAACCGCCTGGCGTAAATCGTTGAAGACAATTTCAGATTCGAGCACTTCTAAGTCCTCCTCTGGAATTTCACCCCTGGGCTCCTGTAACTGGCCCCGCTCTGTTTGTCTTTGCCGCTGTATTGCTGATATCCTTGAGAGAAAGCTGCTTATCTGTTGCGCTGTTCTCCACTCCTCTGGACCAAACAAAAGATTTCCATTCTTGTCTTTAACGAACTTCATTTCATTGGATACCTGAATAGGATCCGCCTTAAGTCCGCTTACTGATCCTGCGTCAAACTTCTGCTCTAAATAGGCCTTTACGCGATCTGTCATTCTTGATGGTCTTCTGGTAGTTTTGAGGGCCCATCCTTTTGGTCGATGTTCGTCCATGTTTGAGGATGAAGGTCAGTCGTGGCCTGCTGGCCTTGTTTCTTCTTCATGGGAACGCACGCTTACACCAAATATCTTCTCCGCCCACTTCTTTCTGATGATGTCATAACCAGATTCAGATTCTAGCTCTCTGACGTGCTTCCCTGCATCCGTGTGGGCATCAGCTTCTGCTTCTGTCTTAAAAGTGAGCACACATCCAGTCTCATTGCAAGAGAAAATTTCAGTCCTAGGCTTGTACTTTCCAAGACAGTGCCCCGATCTTTCGTTCTGGGACTGAACGGCTGGATTACTTTCAGCCCAGTGTCCCCTTGTTTCTCGAAACTTAACTCGTCATATGCGAGATAGCGCCCAGGTCCAACGTTGTAGGCCTTCCAAGTACGAATTCCGCCTTCCTCAAACAGGGAATTCTTAATTAGGCTTATTCCAGGTATTTTGTTATCATTGCCAACCGCCTTGGTGGTATCAACCTCTACCACTGCTGCCCTGCAGCCTCTTAGGCCACCATGTGATTCCAACGCCTGTTTCATGTCCTCTGCGGTTATTACATCATGCCTTTCATCCACCCACCTTATAATAATAACAACATTTATTTCTATAGCGCGAATTCAACTGTACAGTTTTTAAATGCGATTTACAATGTTAAAATAATAAGCTAATAATTATGATAATAAATTTACATGAATGGATAATAATGCAAAACAAAAAAACAATAAACAATATTAAAACAATATTGAAACTATAGTTGTGATAAAATCTTAAAATCTATTTACATGACATCTATAAAAATATATACATATACTCCATACTCTTGTAGTTGCATAAAAATAAATATGTCTTCAACTTCTTTTTGAAATGCTCAAGGTTTTGCTCCTGTCTAATTGACAATGGAATAGTATTCCATAGTTTGGGGGCCGCTGCAGCAAAAGTGCGGTCCCCCAGAGTAGGTAATGTACGAAAATTAAGTGTTGAGAGGAGCATCTTGTTATTTGATCTGAGCCTGTAACTTGAATTCGGTTTAAGGTTAACTAATTCACAAATATATGCAGGGGCCTACCCATGAATGGCTTTAAAAGTCAATAAAATTATATAAAACTCTAATTACCTTCTAATGTGTGCTTTCATGGGTGCGGTTTTCCTGTCACAGATATCTTTCCCAGCCTGGGGATCTGAAAAGTCGTAGCGCAATGGCATCACGCCTACCCTTTCTCCCATTACCGGAAGGCTAAGGATCAAAGGCCCGTTGTGGTAGCAGCCGGCGTTGTCTGATCTCAGGAAAGCCTTGCTGATGGAAGGGTACTCAAGCTTAATCGTTTTCAGTAAATGCTCAATGACCGACATTACTGCAAAGCTGTTTTGATTGCAGGTGTTGAATAGGTGCACAAAGCAATCGACTTAGTATCTCCCCTCCTCATGTAGGCGCGTTATAACGGCACTAACATGCCAGCTCCTGCCTTGTTTACCAAAAAACTCTGACATCTGTTCCCGATAGTGCTGAGGAAGATATTTCATGGCCCAGTCTATGATGATCAAGCATTTTTCTTGATCAAGCTGCACGAGGGCGTCTTGCTTAGCCTCCTCTTGAGCAACTGAACGAACCAAGTGTGCCTTCCACGCTAGAATAGCGCTGGTACATTCTTTGTTCTAAAATTTGATCCTGGCCCTCTGATCCTCAGTGATGTCTACCTCATCCAGCTTTTGAGTGATTTCTTCTAGCGCCATGTCGAGGCTGTGACCTTTGAGGGGTCACGTGTAGCGACCAGGAGCATTTACAAAACGAACGCACGATAGTAGCAGTGGCGATCACGAGAGAAGTAGAAACCAAAGCACTCGACAACTCCAAGTTTATTCTAATCGTAATGGTAGCAATATATTCGCGTAGATACTTGTCTATATTTCACTTGAGGTAGCTAACAACGTGTGGTTCGAACTAAAAGACAATTAAGAAATAAAATCTTATGTAACAAACATCGTAACATCCGTACCGAAAACGAAACTAACTAGGAATAACTCCAGATGAAAACGAAAATTACAGAAACGATAAATCATGCAAAATAATTACAATTGACTTACTTTGGTCAAGCTCCTAGCTTAGGTTGCGTATATTCCAATGATAGCGGTGGTACGTAGATAGCGAGATTACTGGTAGCGAACAAGTAGCTTACCACAATAGCATGTGTCGATCGTCCTTTTACTAACAGGATAAGCCAGTAACCTAATATCTAATGTCTATTATTGAACAGCTATGATAACCGGAAAACGTGATCAGATATAAAAATAATCAGTTAATGTTTAAATGAGTAATTAGAGTCTTCAAACGTAACATTCCGGCCCCTTTAAAGGCAGAAACATCCAATGGTTGACGTCTTTAACCTACGTCTAACAACAACAAAGAGCGAACTAATACTAGTATCTCAGTCTTTAGAGTTCATGGGTGGTCAGCACCCTCTAGAAGCACAATCTTGTCAATTGGTCTCATCAGGACTGACGTTTTGGTCTTCACCCTGACACTGCGTACCAAGCCATCGGCTTGACTCTGGAACACTTCAAGAACTCGTCCAATTGGCCAGGAACAGCGGGGTAGGTTCTCGTCGAGAACCAAGACTACGTCGCTGACAGCAAAGTTTTGGGTAGTTGATATCCACTTCTTTCTTTCTTGCAATGCAGGTAGGTATTCTCGCTTCCAGCGCCTCCAGAAAACATCCGCTAGGTACTGGACTTGTCGCCACCGACGACGGGAATAGCTATCGATCTTCGTAAAGAGACCTGGGGGCAGAGCGGGTCCTGAACGTAGTAGCAACAGATGATTCGGCGTCAAGGCCTCCGGGTCTCGGGGATCATCAGATACCTTTGTAATTGGTCGACCATTAACGATCGCTTCTACTTCGCATGTCAGCGTTAGCAGGCCTTCGTCGTCCAAGGTCTGCTCTTTGAGAAGGGCAGCCATGACCTTCCTTACAGTGCAGATACATCGTTCCCATACACCTCCATGGTGAGATCCTGCAGGTGGATTGAAGGTCCACTTGATGTCCTTCGCTAAGAGGAACTCGTGGATCTTGTGTTGATTCCATTTGCGTACCGCTTCGCGAAGCTCCTTTTCCCCTTTTACGAAATTTCCGCCGTTGTCGGATCTTATGAGTACTGGCTGACCTCTCCTGGCTACGAATCGCCTTAGAGCGTTGATAAACGAATCTGTGTCTAGACTGTGCGCAACTTCGACGTGGATGGCTCGAATGGATAAGCATGTGAAGAGAACACCATATCTCTTCGCTGTGCTCCTTCCACGGCGGACATTAAAGGGACCGAAGCAGTCCACTCCAACATGACTAAATGGAGGCGCAGAGGGGCTAACTCTGTCTTGAGGCAAACTAGCCATCTTCTGTTGACCCACTGGTGCGTTTCTTCTCCTACAGTCGAAACAGGAGCTTAGAATACGACGAAGAGAGACTCGCGCCTTAATGATCCAGTACTTCTGTCGAATCAGAGATAAGGTATGCTCAGCTCCGGAGTGGCCGCTAACCAGGTGATAGTGGCGAATGATCAGGTCTGAAACGTGATGGTTCTTGGGGAGGATCGTGGGATGTTTGGCTTCTTGATCGATTGGTGACTTCTGTAGTCGTCCGCCAACACATAAGATTTCCTCTATGCACGTAGGATCAAGCTTAACAATGCTGCTCGATTTCTTTACTTCCTTCCTAGAACTTCGCAGAGACATCAACTCTTCTTTAAAGGTTTGGCTTTGGACAAGTTTGACGATTGTTCTTTCCGCTTCCCGCAATTCATCCACGTCTATAGGACTTATTTTCTTCTCCTTGGGAAACTGCAATTCTTGACCTTGTTTCCTCTTAGCGGCAGCACATCTTAGACGTCCCTTAAATCTAAGAATCCAGGCTACGAATTTCTTCAGCGAGTACCATGACGAGAACTGTTGTAAGACTTTCATGATATCGAAGCTTGTAGCGGAAGAGCGAGTAGCGAATGTAGCCCTAATTTCGTGACCCGTGGGCTCTTTCTGTATCTCTTCAGTGACAGCGATTGGAGTCTTGGGCCAACTTTCTTCATCCAGCCAGAGGAACTCGGGTCCCCTTGTCCAGCGGTTACATTGTACAATGGCGTCCGCTGTTAGACCTCTTGATGCATCATCTGCTGGGTTCGCTTTAGTACCCACATATTTCCATTGACTTGGCATTGAGTGCTCTCTTATTGCAGCAACGCGGTTCGCCACAAAGGTTTTGTACCTTCTATCATCGTTAGTTACGTAGCGGAGGACACAGGTGCTATCCGTCCAGAAGAACGAGTCGTGGATAACAATGTCCAGTTCTTGTCGTATGATCCTGTCAAGCCTGGTAGAAAGCATGGAGGCGGATAGCTCCATTCGTGGTATTGTGACAGGCTTTAGAGGAGATAGGCGAGATTTGCCCATAATGAAGGAGCACTGAACTTCGCGATTAGAGTTCGCAAGCCTGAGGTAGGACACAGCACCGTAGGCGACTTGAGAAGCATCAGAGAAATGGTGAACTTGACATGAAACTACGGTGCCAAAATGGAGCGGTTTGAAGCATCTTTCAACACAGAATTGCTCCAGTGTGGGCAGTTCCTCCAACCAATTTTCCCAGCGCTTCAACTCTTCTTCTGGAATCTTGTCGTCCCATCCAAGTCCCTTCCTACAGAGGTCTTGGAGCAGAATCTTGGCAGGAAGAACAAAGGGCGCTATGAAGCCCAAAGTGTCATAGACCGAGCTAACAGTGGAGAGGATTCCTCTTCTGGTGGGCGGCCTATCCTTGATGACGATTTTAAAGCGAAAGGTGTCAGAAGCCACATGCCATTGTACACCAAGAGCTCTTTCGATTAGGGCGTGGTCGAAATCGAGATCTTTTACAGACGTAGCTCGTCGGACTCAGGAATGGATTCCACGACCTCGCGAGAATTAGATAACCATTTTGTGAGGCGAAAGCCACCTTTCTCGGGAAGATTGGTCAGATCCTTCGCCAGGGAAATGCCATCCTGCTCAGACTTAACAGACTTCAGGTAATCGTCCACATAGAAGTTTCTCTTCACTGTGTTCACGATTTCAGGGTCGAAACCTTGGTTGTCGTCAGCCGTCTTTCTGAGGGCAAAGTTAGCACAACTTGGTGAAGATACACCTCCAAATAAGTGTACAGTCATCATTAATTCTTGCGGCTGTGCATTTAGATCTCCGTTCGGCCGCCAAAGAAATTGAAGAGCATTGCTGTCGTCTGGCTTGACGCGTACTTGGTGGAACATAGCTTCGATGTCCACCATGAGAGCAACGGACTCTTCGCGAAATCGGGTTAAGACTCCAACAAGTGAATTTGTCAGGTCCGGCCCCTGTAAGAGCTGATCATTAAGGGGAGCTTCCGTGATATTTTTCAGAGCAATCGAAGACTACTCGGACCTTTCCTGGTTTGGCAGGATGAAACACGGCATGATGTGGGAGATACCATGTCTTCCCTTCTGCACCAGTTGTGGGCGCGCTCTTGGCATATCCTTTCTCCAGTAAGTCTTCAATGCACTCTTTGTACTTCGTTAGCAACACTGGGTCCTTCAACAGACGTTTCTTCAACATCTTTAGCCGATGGTCTGCAATGACCTTGTTGTTGTCAAGGCCAGGGGGATCGTTTTTCCAAGGCAATGCGATTTCGTAGTGACCGTTCGTCAACGTAGCTGTTTCGTTCATTACCTCTAGCGCCCGCTTGTCATTCTGTGACAGAGAGGGTTCACAGGTGTAGATAGAGTCGTTAAATTCCCTGTTACAGTAGCTTCGAAATTGTTCACTGAGCTCCAAGTCCGCCTTGATGAAGTTAGCGGTGGATGTGGAATTCGAAGAACTTTGGACACTGCCAAGCGGACCGTTAACCACCCAGCCGAATACAGTTCTCATAGCGTAGGGCCCACCTTGAGAGCTTGGTTGGACCTCCTTTGGTTCAAGAACTTCTGGTGCGTCGCTTCCAATAAGTAGGCCAACGTTCGCGTCAACCTTAGGTAACTGGATGCCGCTGAGGTGTGGCCATCGATCTATATCTTCTTGGGTGGCTACGTTCTCTGCTGCGACGGGCAACTTCTTTCTGGTAAACACACTTGGCAATTCGACAAGATTTACTTCGCCAAGATCCAACACCTCTAGACTGATTATGCAACAATCGGTCTTGCTCTGTTCCTTTTCCATGGTTGTCAATGATAGCGTCGTTTGTCGTCCAGACAAGCCTTATTCTCTAACAAGCTCTTCAGAACAGAAAGAGGCTGTTGAACCGTTATCCAGAAATGCATATGTCTCCACTGTCTTATCACAGCCTGGTGCCTTGACTCTAACGGGGAGCACTGCTAAACCAGTAGCAGATAGGTGGTTGCGATCATTTTCATTTCTTCCTTTGACATAGCCATTCAGAACTTCTTGATTGTTGATAGCTTGATTTGGTGAGCTGGACTCAGTTGACACGGCCATGTCTGTACTCCTATTTGTATTAGGTCCGAAGCTCCTAGGATGAAGGTAGCTGGAGTGAGTTCCAGTACATCCAGTCACTCGGCAGAAGCCTGGTTTGGGACACGAACTAGCCATGTGACCGGCGACGAGGCAATTTACACAAAGTCCCTTGGAGCGTACAAACTTGTACCGGTCATTCAAAGATCTTGCTTTAAAGTCGCGACACTGAGATAGCCAATGATTCGAACTACAGAGAGGGCACATGCGTTGCGTTTGACTCGGTGGTTTCTGTGCATCGCCATCTTCTTGTTTAGTACCGACTTCCAACCCAAAGGATGATGCGGGTCGTAGAGGAGGCGGTCTCCTTTTCTCTTTAGAACCTCCAGCAGAGAGCGGGGTTTGATTTGAGAGATCTCCAAATATAGCATGGGTGGCCACTCTAGCCTTTGTCGTTGCGAAGTCGCTAAGGTCCTCGATTGTGATCTCTCTGCCTTCTTTCTCAGTGATTTTATCTGCAACGTCGCGCCACTTCAACTTCAGACCATAAGGCAGCCTGTTGACGATCATTTTGAGTGTGTCCGGATTCTCCGCTTTACTGAGATAACCAATTTCTCTTAGCGTGTTCTTGCATCCAGTAAGAAGTATTGAGAATCGCCGTAGAGCAGTATTATCTTCAGCCTTGATAGGAGGGCCTCTTGTAAGTCTGTCAACATAAGCGGTAGCTATCCGGTACCCCTGACCGTATCTCTGCTTTAGTAGACTGCGTGCCTCGCGATACCCTTCTTCAGGATTCATGGTTAAACAGCTCTTCACTAGCTCACGAACCTCGCCAGTGGTGTATTGGACAAGATAGTAGAGTCGGGCGCTCTCGCTAGTAGTTTTTCTTTCAATCAGGTTTTCAAAGGCTCGTACAAAGGTCCAATACTCTATTGGGTCTCCGTTAAAGGTAGGCACCTCTGGCTCAGGAAGAGTGAGGGCCAACGTACTCTCTTGTTGTTGCTTGATCAACTCCTGCATCCGCTGGTTTTGTCTGCACTGCTCTTCAAGTAGACGGTGAGCGAAATTTCCATTCACGATGTTTTTGCTGCTGTTGTCCTTGACTTCCGGTGACCTCTTCGAATCAGGCAGCTGTAAAGGGCTATGGAAGGGTTTTTGCTCCGATGGTGTCGCATCTCTAGGAACCCAACTCTCTGCATCCGGGTTTAATACTTCCGATTTGGTTTCTTTGTTTAGCTCTTGAGGTGGCAACGCATCTTCTACGTTCGGTTCCACCATTTCTCTTCTGTCGGATATCTGAGAGCCTACGGGCTTCCTAGAACCAACTAGGCTATCAACTGAATCGCCGACGTGACCTGTGGCTTCAGCTTCCGCGTACACGAGTTCTTCGGCTTCGGCCTTCGCTATTTCCGTGCGGAGCTCTAGCGCCTTCCTCTTTAGTTGTAGACTAAACTCCTCCTTTTGGATAGCTTGGAAAGATTCGAGGTTAGCGGCCTCAGCCTTTAGGACAGCTCGTCTTGCAGCAGCCTTCGCTTTTGCGGCCGAGACAGAACTTGAGCGAGATGCCTTTGAACTAGCTAAACTGTGCTTTGAACGACCCGATACCCTTGTGCTGATGCTGGTTACAGAATCTCTGGGCTCAGGCGATTGGGTGCGTGGGGGTAGAGGTAATTGAGGCAATGTGAATTCTTCGGACGTCACCCAGTTTGCTATATCACCAGCTAAATCAGTGACTGACTGATTTACGGCTCTTGAGTACACATCGGACTCGGTTATATCGCGTGATAGGCGGTGTGAATTTCGTTGAAAGAATCGAGTGTTTGCTTTAATTCTTCGATTTTCTCTTTAACAACCCTAACGTTCGCAAAGTCTAGCATCAAATCTCGTTTTTCATTCTGAGCCTTAGTTATAAGGCCCTTTTTTGCGCTTCTCGCCTGTTTTTGAGCTTGCTGCCTTTCATTATCGATTCCTTCCCAGTCCAGGGTACGATTTCGCTCCTTGACTCTGCCGGTATTTTCGTCCTCCATGCCGACAGCTTGTTAACTAACGGTGTAGAATTACCACGCCAGCTCTCCGCAAACGTGACCACAAGTTACATAATATTCAGCACGTGGTTGTTGCGCAAGTAGATAGTACAAAGTACGAGTTTCATAAATGTAGAGCTAGAGCGCCTTTACACATCATAGTTTGCCAAGCTAGATTCGAAGTTGCTTTAAAGAGCCGCAAATTCGAACGAATGTGACCTTTGAGGGTTCACGTGTAGCAACCAGGAGCATTTACAAAACGAACGAACGATAGTAGCAGTGGCGATCACGAGAGAAGTAGAAACCAAAGCACTCGACAACTCCAAGTTTATTCTAATCGTAATGGTAGCAATATATTCGCGTAGATACTTGTCTATATTTCACTTGAGGTAGCTAACAACGTGTGGTTCGAACTAAAAGACAATTAATTAAGAAATAAAATCTTATGTAACAAACATCGTAACATCCGTACCGAAAACGAAACTAACTAGGAATAACTCCAGATGAAAACGAAAATTACAGAAACGATAAATCATGCAAAATAATTACAATTGACTTACTTTGGTCAAGCTCCTAGCTTAGGTTGCGTATATTCCAATGATAGCGGTGGTACGTAGATAGCGAGATTACTGGTAGCGAACAAGTAGCTTACCACAATAGCATGTGTCAATCGTCCTTTTACTAACAGGATAAGCTAGTAACCTAATATCTAATGTCTATTATTGAACAGCTATGATAACCGGAAAACGTGATCAGATATAAAAATAATCAGTTAATGTTTAAATGAGTAATTAGAGTCTTCAAACGTAACAGAGGCATTCGCACCTATCACATCGAGTGTCGTGGCAGTGCTGACATTCCCCACTTAAGTTGAGATCGGAAGGATCGCTAAGAGCATGTACAGTACAGTGGTCGCCGCTGTTTTCGTCCCTCCCAACATGGGCCTTAAAATCTGTCTTCAAATACCTCTTGGCCTCTTTAAGCGCCTCTCTCACGGTTTGGCCCCAGTGCTTGTCTGCTCCATTCTCCATTAACGTTTCAATTATGGACATCAGACTGTCGAATGCTTCAGCCCCTTCAGCAGTGATATTATCGAGCCCATGAAGGGACTTCTGCATCGATGCTGAGCAAATCTCAAGCATTCTAAACAAAGAATGCTCGCTCGCTGGCTCAAATTCTTACTGTTTGCAGTAACTTCTGTAAAAGGTAAGGTAAAGTCTGCATACGGGCCAATGTGGCCCACCAGGCCGGAGCTTATCCCGGTTTCCGTAGCATGAAGCGACTAGGAGTATTTCTACTCCCCCCTGGATGGGATGCTAGTCCATCGCAGGGTTACCCCCCAGCATTAAGTTTGCCGGTACCCATTTATACACCTGGGTGGAGAGAGGCACCGTGAGAGTAAAGTGTCTTGCCTAAGAACACAACACAATGTCCCCGGCCAGGGCTCGAACCCGGACCGCCTGCTCCGGGGTCGAGCGCACTAACCATGAGGCCACCGTACCTCCCACAACTTCTGTACTGAGAGATAATCCGAGAAGGGATCAATGTTCTTATGACTGCAGGGATGATAATGCGCTCACCAGAGTCGAACTTAAGAGTTTTTGTCCCAAACGCGACATCCTGAAGTAGATCTGGTCGTCAGATGTAATTGATGAAATGATCAACTTTCACGGGATCGATTCTTGTTCGGAAAATAGGATTTTCGTGAACAAGTTGTCCTCTCCCTGCTTCAGTTGTGTGCTGGCGCGCCTGGTCAATTTGCCACTTACTTAACCCTGGAATAAGTTTCTGCAACTCTATGCGACTAAAGTCATTAGCAAACAGAGACAGAATCTGACGTTTGGTTTGCCAAGTGTTTGCTTGATCATGTGCTTTAATCAATACATCAATAAGCCCAGTACTTGTATCGAAGCGCTTGCATTTGGCCGTATCACGTTCTTCGCCTTCAATTATCGATTCATTCTGAATGGAACTCCAAAGTTCTTTTTCTTGTCCGGGACTTATGACTGAAAGTGAGGTTATGACGGCTTCCCGCGCCTTTCGCACATAATACTTTTGTTGGGTAGGGGAAATGTCATCCCATGTAGCATTTAAGGTAGAAAGTAAAGGACTAAATCGTCCACCACTCAGGTTTCCTATGGCATCACTGAGTGTCTGTCGTCTCTCGCTTTGCAGTTCCTTTTCGTCACACCAAATACTCACTTCTCCCTCAGGTTCAGTACCCTCTGAGGCTTGTGATGAAAGTGTGATGGTGTCAGATTCTCCTGCACTTTCATGTTCTCCCTGGAATTGGACATCTTCAGTCATTGCATCGTTAGATGTAGTTGCTTCTGGCTCCTCATCTTGCATTAATGCAGACTGCACACCAGGGTCCTATAAAAAAAATAAAAAATAAAAACATTGGTTGGCTTTTTTTTTATTCTGTAGTTTAGTCCTACTTTCTTCCTTACCCGTCCTCTAACCAGCTCCGGCATTAAGAAATGCCTCATCCCTCTAGTCCCGTCGTGCCAAAGAGAGCTGCTTATTGTTGTAAGTAATAGGGGTTAACTTGTATTTTCGGCTGAGACTTATCACACACCCACTAGTCCATGTCAGAGGTCTCAAATAGGAAACGCATGCGCATACCCCTACACCCTGACACCCATTACAATCAAAAGAAGAACTGCACTTGCAATGTAAATTAGGAATACGGCTGACCTTTTCTGCACCCTCGCCATCATCAAAATCACTCTTTTTACGTGCTTTGGTGTGCTGCAATCGGCAACTTGTACAAACAGCTGTCAAAAGCAACAACAACATGTATATAATGGGAATCAGCCCCAGTTACATGGAATTTGAATATTTCAATAGTTTTTTTTTTCACTCCCCTCCCCCTCTGAGAAAAATGAAGGACATGAAACAAGCTCTTGCACTAAACATCTCGGCATCAATGCTTTTTAACTTAAAACTTTTCTTTTTATATTTAAAGCGAATTGATTTTTTCCATAATCTTCTCCTTTTGAAAGCTATTCTTGAGGTAACCAAAAGTGAGCTTTTTAATTATTTTTATGTTCACTTGTTTCAAATCCTTTTAAAAACATCTTGGCAGGTTTAATCGAAATTGATCTTTAATAATTTTTTTATCGTTTGAATTATAGTTCTTGTAGCTGCTTGCCATGAAATGTTTCCGTATGTCGAGATATTTTAATCCTGTAGCTACAAAACGTCTCGAAGTTAGATGTCAGGATCAATTGCGTGCAAATTATAATTCAATTAGTAATATGGTCACAAACATGTAATCTCATTTTCCACGAACCCTAAAAAAATTATCAACAACAGTTGGCTAAAAAGAAATAATCAACACTCATTCAAACTACATTTTCGTAACATCGAAAGGATTTTTGGGAATTGTTTTAGTGTGATAATAGTGGCGAGTATACTATGTTATTACATAATTCTTGGTTTTCACGTGACGTCATCTGGACGGGAATAAGATCTCAGTTCAAGATAACACATCTTCGCAATGGCAAACTGTACGTTTGTTTACATTAATTCTGATGGCAGTATTGGCAGACTAATCGAGACTAAGGGTTTCCTTATCACTAACACACGCCATTTGACCACATAACAACTGCCTCTTTCTCAAGTAATATGGCTTAGTCGGAAGGCAGAATTCTTCCACCACATTTTGTAGAGCTTTAAAATATTGTCATTCGCACAGTACGACTACTTCATAAAGTTTTGAGCTAGCCATGTCTGCATAAATTAAAAAACCTTGCTGTACTAGCAATGTAATACGCATAGGTTACAGAGTAACACATAAGGCTGGCCTGTGGGTTGCCCACGGCGCCAATTTTCCAACCTTTTGATGCCAAACAAAAATT
>OZ026596.1:23980321-23990321 GCA_964020085.1 Micromussa lordhowensis | reverse complement strand
AGTGTAAGTCTTCAGTTTCAAGATGTACCTCGTCACTTTAAAGGTGTAGGTCTTCACGTTAACGGAATACCTCGTCACTTTAAAGGTGTAGGTCTTCACTTTAATGTAATACCTTGTCACTTTAAAGGTGTAGGTCTTCACTTTAACGGAATACCTCGTCACTTTAAAGGTGTAGGTCTTCACTTTAGAGGTGTTGGTCTTCATTTTAACGGAGTACCTCATCACTTTTAAGGTGTTGGTCTTCGCTTTAAAGGTGTTGCTATTCACTTTAAAGGCCACACACTTCGATTTGTCCTATTTGCCGCGCCATACAAGATACCCTTTGGTCAGCTGTTTCCAAAAATCATAATTTTAAGTTCATAATTTTAAGTTCCAAATAGTTATCTACATTTTTGAAAAAGAAAAGTTTGAAAATGCGGTCAAAGCGCGTTTTCCGCCCAATGGGATGCCCCAAATAACAGGAAAAGACGAAGCGTTTGCAAAGTCTTGAAATTCAATCAATTACAGTTACATTTTGCTCAGATATAGAATAGCTATTCCTCTTTACGGCTAAAGTTAAAAGATATGTCATGGAGAATTATTTTAAATTTTCAAGCCATTCAAAAAACACTTCCAGCGACCGGTTAACGAGCGGCAAAATGTTGGCTATTTTTGACTGGATAAAACCCTTTCTGGTATTTCATTATTTCAGAATCTAGCTCTACAGCTGAGAAGACTTGTCTTTTAGCTGTTTTCCTGCCAAATTCCAAGGTCGGACTTGAACTGGTTCCCTTTGAAAAAACCTGGAATCTACGAACAATGTTCAACACATCTTTCCAAATAGTTATCTACATTTCCACGTAAAGAACGACCGAAACCTCAATGTTCGCTGCCTTGAACATTTGAGTGACTGGATTATCGGTATTTCTGAGCATCTGGGATAAAAACCTAAAATATATATTTATTGTGTGGTTATTATCTTAAGATTTCAAGATAAGTTGTTGTGGGAAAGCCATTTTAAAATGACATGGCGACTTGCTATGTAAACATTGCGGAAATGGTCGTCTTTTCTCGGATGTATTTTCAACTTTATGAATGCATTTCAGATTTTATGAATGCATTTCAGATATTATCTTTGGTAAAAGATAATATTTTATCAGTGTTTAACAGCGCTTAGTGTACGCACAATGGTGTAAACTTTATATTTCTTATTTCTCATTTTCAGACTGGACTGTAATTTGGTCTAATTCACCTTTCACCCTCAACTTCCCGATCCCACGCAAACCACGCACAGTCATGTAAATATATTTCTAAAATAAACACAAAATACGCACCAAAAGCTGTTTTCCTATCTACTTGCTATCGCTCCAGCTTTCAGCTAACATCAAAGCAGTCGTTGTAAGAACCAGTTGTGTTTGAAAATCTTCACCATACAGTATCAGTTTATTTACGAAGTAACACAACAGTCAAATCACGCGCACACCAGCTGCGGTAAAATCATTGGCTACCCTGGAACATATGAAACCAGTCCTGCTGTTGGCTTAGCTGTGCCATTTTGTGCTCCTCAGTAAGTGTTTGTATTTTTCATATGGCATTTTGCTGTCGCTACATTACGCTACAAGGTAGGTCCAGCACTTGCGGGCAATCAAGCAACTATCCAGGACACCTTGAGTGCGTTAGTCTAAAGGACTGCACGAGAGATGTCAGCAGTCATTTGGCAAGCTAAGCGGGGATGAAGGTATTAATACAGAGATGAAGTTGCTGTTGGCGAGAGCTGGTGAGTGGTGTCATTTATGCTATTTTTGAACCGGTAGTGCCCTCATGCAGATGAGGTGTTCAGTTGATAGCTGCCAATGTTTCAGGTGTGTTTAACGTGGAAGAAGAGCACGAATTGCTTAATATATGTCCGCACCACGGGGCCGTTTATGGTGTCCGTTGGAGAACAGCAAAATCTGTCTGCACAGTCCCAGCAGAGATGGCCGCCCACAAATCAGCGAATGCCAAAGGAAGCTACCGAGTGAATAGCCACCAATCGGCATTAATTTTGGAGGAAACCAAGATTCTCATTCCAGTTGGATCGTGTGAGTTGTTTTTATCAGTTGCATATAGCCTAAAATGTTTGCAAGGTCTCCTACATACATGTAACTGTTCCTATTTCGGAACCATGAGGGGTGAAACAGGCTGGCCTGTGAAGTAACCGAAAAGGGAAATAAGGCAAGGGATCGTGCGAGAAAATAGAACAGCTATTTCTATGGGATCCTGTGGTCTTGAAGTCACACTGATCTCTCGGTAAAGCTTTACCGAGTTATTTTAATTGGCTGAGAAAATTCACATTGTCTCTGAGCAGTATATTTTCCAGCAAGAAGTGAAAGGTTTATTGTGTCACTTTTTCAGCAATTTGCAAACAGTGTAAAGAGTTCGTGAGCAAACAGCTGTTGCAAAACAAGTCACTGGCGGACCAGAAGTCAGAACCTTGTGCAACACCTTTGGCTGTGCCTCTGGCTGAACAACCTGTACCGCATGCCGAGTCATCTCAAGAACAAACCATGGTGAGAATCTCACTAAATTTGCGCCAAATGTTAATTTAATCATGCCAGCCCAAAACCTTCCCCAACACCATCACACACAATTCACAACGTGCACCCACATACAAAAAGTATTATAATTACGCTTTTTACCTACTATTGAAATAATTTTTACTTGTAGCCGCAGGCATTGGTGGAAAAGGATCCCTCGGACAGTGATGTTTCATCTGAAGATCTGGCGGCAGAATTATCAAGGCTTGCAATTGACGATGAGACTTTCCTTAGTCCAGATACAGATAGCATTGTTTCCAGCACGAGCGAGGAAGCGCAAGCTGTGAAGGCAACGTTGGTAGTGCCTCGAGAAAAGTTGAATGAGTATTTACTCTCTGACGGTATTGCTCCGATAGTTCAATCCTGGCTTGAATGGGAGGAAGTCACTGACAGAACCAAGCAACAATACACCAAAAGAACGGCAGAGATCGTGTCCTCCGTCCTCCTCACAATCAGCCCGAAAGACGCAGGTTCTCTTTGGCAGGCCATTGTCTCGTCTGCTGCCATGAAGAAGGCCCTTGGTCTAGAAGAATTGTCGCAGCCGTCAAAAGACTACCTCGAGGCTTTGGCAGAGGCTTACGGCAAATGCAAATGGCTGGGACACGCGAAGACAGATTCTGTCCATCATGGCAGGTCTTGCCAGCTACAAGGCCATCTCAGTGTTCATACCGGGTTTGTCGAGATATCACTACACCATAGCCAACCTTCATCGCCTGCAGTTTGGGCGTGGCGCTTCCATGACATACTAACCATTAGTGAGAGTAAGAGTTGAGCGGCAGCAGTTGGACCATTTTCTGTCCTTCATTACGAGTCCTCATTTAGTCCAAGATCTGCCTTTTGGACAGAACATGTTGACGCTTTCCTCAGGAAAAACCATTGAAATACCGAACGTCATCCGTACGCTCATTCCACAGAGGATAGCGCGCCAGTACAAACAGTACTGCAATGAGACGGGATTCAAGCCCTTCAGCAAGCACACCATGTTGTGGATTTTAGCAGAGTGCAAAGCTTCAGTGCGCAAGTCCCTTCAAGGTGCTCGCGCTTTTGAAGACCTTGAATCTTTAGTGCACCAGCTTAGCGAACTCGGACTGGGAAAGGAATCAGATGCCATTAACACTCAATCCTTGAAGACTGCCAAATTGTATCTTAAAGGCGATTTTAAGGTAATAGTTGTTTTTTGAAAACTAACTTTAAAAAATTGTAGGACTGGGAGAAAATCTGTCTCGCGGTGGGGTGCTCAAAACTCACTATGAATATTTATTTTAAACATAGATACTAATGTTTATTTTTTCCTAATTCATTCTACAGTACTAATTCTGTATGAGGACAGTAAAACCGTTATATAAAAAGAAATAAAATTAGTCCAATGGCTCTCCCATCGAAAGATCAGGCTTTGGTGAAGGAGAAGGTGGTGGCGAGAGGGGGGAAATGGCCAATTGACGTGAAAAGTACCTTTTAATCACCTTTTCCATTTATTTTGTATAGGTGTTTTGTTTTAACCGCGCACGATTTTTTCCTTTATTCTATTTGACTCAAGGCCAGCTGAATATGTACCTTATTAGTGTAGCGATCCTGGCAATACAGGTATGATGGTAATGCATTCAAATGCATTCCTTGAAAGGTTCACATCAGCACCAACTCCGAGGTAGCCAGTCACTGCAGTGTGTTTGCCCTTAGCGATTGTACCAACCCAGACTCTTAGGCAGTTATGCGATCACAGACACGAAGACGTATGCGAGCAGTGCGAAAACCTAAATTCTACGCTGGCTGCCATTTCAGAAGCCGTAGCTAGGGCGCCTTTTCACACGGATGACGACAGAGACGAAGGTGTATATCTTGCCAACCACGCCACGCTTGCCATCCAGTCATGGAAATGCCATTTGTTACGATCAGCACACCAAGATCAGGCTCGCCTGGATGTCATCGATGCCCTCAACCAAGAAACAGTTTTCATTGTAAACGACTGGGCAATGAAGTTTTTGCCTCAGAGGTACCGAGAGTCGCAAACAGACTGGTTTGGCAAGCGTGGTAAATCCTGGCACATATCAGTCGTATACCGACGGGTAGAAGGGGTCCTACAGTGGCAAGGGTTTATTCACGTCATCCAGTCATGTAGCCAGGGAAGCTCTGCAGTCGTAGCCATCATGCACCACGTGCTGACCACACTTAAGCAGGAGCATCCGGAAATCAACACGGCTTTTTTTCGTCAGGATAATGCCGGGTGTTACCATTCTTCTCGTACAATCCTGGCATGCCGACACATGGGAACACGTTGCGGAATTCGGGTGGCACGCATTGATTTTAGCGATCCACAAGGCGGTAAAGGTGCGGCAGATCAATTGGCTGCGTCATGCAAATTCCATATCAGGACATACATAAATGAAGGGCACCACGTGCGCACTGCAAATGACATGAAAATTGCATTGACTTCTCATGGAGGATTAGAGGGAGTCCAAGTGGTTTCATTGAATACTATTGCCGAGACGCAAGACAAGGCCCAGACAATAGCAGGTATCACAAAGCTGAACAGGACGCATTACTTGTTGGCGTGCATATTGTGTCGGTCCTGGTGATGTAATCCATCTGGATGCATCGTCTTCTAGGTCTTCTGGTGAGTAGACAAAATGTTGTACACACAACTTCACGATTTGTTTTACGGACTGACAAACTCTCTTATTTTGCCGTTACTGCCGTGTTCGTCACAAGTGAACCTTAATTATATACAATAACGAGTGTGGAAACCTCCCTGATTAATAGTGTTAGGAAGACAGGCAGTGAGGGATGGGTAATACTTGCTTTTCAGTAGTACCTATTCAACACTTAATTATAGCAGGTATCACACGGATGACGACAGAGACGAAGCTGTATACCTTGCCAACCACGCCACGCTTGCCATCCAGTCATGGAAATGCCATTTGTTCGTCGGCGCTTGAAAAGCACTTGTCCCTTGAAAAATGCACACGATCACCTGAGAGACATACCGTGATAGATCTAGCCAAAATGGGTTACAAGTCCGCCCTAGAGGAGGGCGTTAGTGTATTATCGACCCTAAAAACCTCAACACTTTCCCAGGATTACCCTATTGCAGCTGCCAAGGAGGGATGGGCTCTAAAAGCTGTCAAAAAAGCTTATCGGTTCAGCGACAAACAAAAGTCCTACTTTTTGGCTAAATTTCGTATCGGCCAAACAACAGGCCGAAAGCTCGATGTGGAGGTCGTTGCTCGTGAAATGCGCCGTGCTCGTGGTGCTGACTGTTTGCGACTTTTCCAGTCATCAGAATTCCTTGCAGTCTCGCAGATCGCCTCTTACTTTTCGCGTCTTAATGCTGCAGCTTGTCAGCAAGATATGGATGAGTTAGATATCCAGGCATCAGAAGAGGAGACAAATTTCACTGACGCCAGAGACGTGGCGGCCACAGCCAGCCAGTTCCAGCATCCCATTACGTATGACCAGTTCACTCTTTGTTCAATGGTGAAAGGTGATACCTTGAAGGTGCTCAAGTTACCAATGCTGCAGCGTGTATGCGAGGGCCTGGGGCTGGATATACCACAGCCTCCCGTGCGCAGGAGAGCTCCATACATGGAGCTACTAAAGGACATAACATAAATCAAATTTTGATTTCAAGCTCTTTATCATCCCGACACCATTTTTTCTTGATTTTAGAACGCGTTTGAAGGCAAGGCTATTAACAATTCTGCTTAAGGATATTCTAGTGACAGTAGCAACAGACGTATCAAAAACTTTTGCGCAAAACAAAATATAAGCAATTTTGGTGATTAATTGTTGATCGTCAGTGTGAAGAACATATTTTTTCATGGAATTGAAATTAAGTTGTTCAGGTAGCTGAGTTGTACCTATCTAAGTGTTTACAAGGACAACATATAACCCAGGTGCAAGGGTAACATTCATGCTCAGCTAGGGTTTGTCATCTTAGTGTATTCTGGCTGCCTCATAAGCACTTTCGAGTGCTAGAAACCTCTTATTGCTAGGATAACTCTGGCATTAGGGCTTCTCTTCCTCTTTGTTAACAGACCCTTACGACGCCGACTACTCTCCCCTCGCTTCCCGCCAAAAACAATATGTGAAAAATACGCAGCAAAAGTTTGGCCTCAATTTATATTTTGCTTGTAAAATACCAAGATAACCGTAAGATTTTACAGTACTTGAGAATACTGCTTACTTAAACTCGCTTGTCTGCTAACTCGACATTTTACATTGACACCAGATATTATACCCCGTCTCAGCATGCGTGACTCAAATGAGTGTTGCGTTACTCCGGGTCTCTCGCGTTTCAACAGCAAAACCACCGTTGTAAAATGTCAGTTATCCTTGATAGTACAGGTACTTGATTCGAGAAAAATATGGCTTCAGAGGCTGCGAGTTCTTGGTATGTATTGGGTTTACTTTGGATCTGAATATAAGCTCTGCACGATGAGCCGAGTTGTTTTCAAACTTAAGAGCTAGCGACGGCGTAATTATAATATTAGCAATGATATTGAGCATAAAACTACAAGAGTCACAAGCGAAATTAACCAGTTGAACTCCTGAAAATTGTATTTTAAAATCATAAATTATACGCTAATAGGGATATAATGCTGTTGTTTTCGTTGCACCTCAGTTCGGGAACGTGTGCGACTAGTGTTTGTGTACTCTTCACTCCCATGTGAAATCGACAGATTATCTGTTGACAACTGGTTTTCAAATTTTATCATTCATTTTTTTTCACTCGAAGGACTTTTAATGGTCTCTAAATTATTTATCTAACTTTTGGGATAAATTAGTTGTAAGGTCAAGCCAGAAAATGCAAGAGCTTATATTCTTTTTCCTCAACCGCGAAGTCCAGCGTCCATTTCGTGTTCAAATTATCTAGTCATCTGTGAGTTGTACACGACAAGCAACTTCGTTTTGCAGAGACGGAAGCGCGTTGAGTTCGAGCTTGAGATTTGGAAGGATAACAGCTAAAAAACAAAACCTTTAAATTTTGAAAAAAACAACGTACCAGGAGGGGTTTTATCCATTCAAAATTAGCCAATATCTTGCCTCCCATTAAGCGGTCGTCGCACGCGTTTTTAGGATGGCTTGCAAATTCGGAATATTGGTGCATATGACATATTTATTACGTTAGAGGAGGAATAGCTATTCTATACACGAGTAAAATTTAACGGTAATTGATTAAATTTCAAGACTGTACGAACGCTTCGTCTTTCCGTGTTATTTGGGGCATTCCATTGGGCGGAAAACGCACTTTGACCGCATTTTCAAACTTTCGATTTTTTTTTCAAAAACAAAAAAGCGCTGGAACTTAAAATTATGATTTTTGAAAGCAGTTCACCAAAGGGTATCTTGAGGCAAAATATGAGCAATGCGCCAAAATAGTCGCTGTCGCAAGATTCTCAATGCTCTCAGGTAGGAGCTCTTTAGGTCTGATGATGATACCGGAAAAGCCAAGAGGGAGAAACCTACCCCAGACCCGGCAACCCTCTTGAGAAATCTTGATCCATTCGCCGAGAAATGGCAACACATCACCGATACACAACTTACGAACGATCCCCTTCTACGGGAGTCCTTCCAAGAGTAAGTGAAAAATTTAAGACAGCATATCACTGAAGGTTGTCTTTCAGGAATTCCACCAGGATACTCAACAAGTATTAACGAATGTCTCCACGAAAAAATAAACGAGTTATTCGCAGGAGCTTAAATGGGGCCGGAGTTGGCCGTATCCTTACTCACCGTATTTTTCTATTCCTGGAATTCCAGAAAAAAGAACAGGATAAATGGTGTTCCAGTTGTGGTGCCATTATCCCAGAAGTCTTTATCTCAGAAGTCCACACAATCAGAGGAGAGATTTGGAATTGGGGACACGGCCAAAAAAGGGAACAAGGACAGTAACGCCTCTGGAAATTTAGAAGAACCACAAGGCCCAATTCGACGGGCTGTGTCAATGCTTTCCTTTTTAAAAACGGTAAAAACAAAGGCCAACAGAAGATGTTACATTGGTACCAATTATTTTTTGAAGCTGACATTGTTAAGCACATGCTGAAAAATTTGGAATGGAAATATACCCTATGCAAAGGGATGGAAATTGCTTTTTTAAGGCTATGGGAATTAATGTCTTAAACCTGAGATCTCATAGTGCTCTTAATGACCATTTTAAATCACTCGGACTGTTTCAAATAGATAGCATCGAAGAAATGGCAATGAAGCTAAGAGCTATGATGGTGAATGAACTTGTTTCTAACAAGGAAAGGTATGTTGGCTTTCTGCAGGAATACGGAATGCAAGAATGGGAAGAGCGTGTTACACAGTTTCTTCAACCAGGAGTGTTTTCGGGTGATGTGGGTGACTTGATGGTTAGGGCTACTGTAAATGTGCTAAAGGTACCTCTTATTCTTTTAACATCGATCGAGAACTATCCGGTAATAAATGTCACACCCGATGAGTTCGCTGAGGGATGCAGTGATTTCTGTCTGTTCGTTGCTTATAGCCGAGAGGGACCAGGACACTATGATGCTCTTTTCGAAAGTCAAGGAGGAATGGAAACAGCTGAGGAAGTATCCGCGAAGTTCGCACGAAGATGCACATGTGGAATGAATAGCAAGGAAGTGAGAAATGTTTGCTGCAAATCAGAAGCGAGCGGTAGTCGCCAGTATGCCTCACGTTACCCTTGTCTAAAAATAAAACAATCATGCGGAGGAAACTGCAAGTGTAATGGTTGCAATAACCCCTATGGAAAGAAAGTATGTTCTAAAACTAATATTGGAAAGAGTACCAAATGGAAACAAAGCAAAGGCCAATTGGGGGGAGACAGAAAAAGAGGCCTTCAATTTATGATTGATAACGACGAATCTGTCAGTGATGGCAAATGGCAAATGAACAGATGAAGAAAATTTAATCTTGCTTCAGCATCTGATGGCCCAACCCGAGGTTCTAGAGAGCAACATTCCGAAGCAAATGGTCACTAAACTAACCAAGGCTACAACGAAAGCGCTAATGAAGCAGTGAACATATTGAAATTGAACTTGGTTCGCCTCAAGAACGAAAATTAAGTGAAGCAAAAACTACAGCACCTTGGACAGCGGAAAGAATTGGCGCTCCTATTGATCGAGGAGCAAATCAGTCTTTCTGTAAAGAATATTGCTAATTTAAAGTGGAACTCGTGAAGTGTCCTGAACACGCATCTTCTTTGTTGGCTGCGAAGGCCACGTTGTTAGTTTTGACGTTTTGTTTCTGCGTATTGCAGAGGTCCATAAGAAAAATACGTAATTATGGGCTGGTAGTTTTCCAAGTAGCAGGTTGAAATAATCTACTTTACAAGTTTGAGTGTGTTCTGAATAACAAGCCGGTTAGCGTAAATTAACATAGGTTGCTTTCGGTTAACGTTTTCATTGGGGTTTATTGTACTTCAACTTGAAAAAAAAGGCAGGCTATTTCTACCTTAAACCTAC
>OZ026596.1:23932821-23972821 GCA_964020085.1 Micromussa lordhowensis | reverse complement strand
TTCAAAGTCATATTCAGCTAGTAGAGATGCCCATCGAGCTAGTTTTGCTTTGTGTGGCGCAATAGAGCACAACCATTTCAAATTGGCATGGTCAGTCTCAATGATGAATTTGCGTCCCAAAAGGTATGGTCGCCATTGTTCGACTGCCCATTTGACAGCATAAAGTTCTTGTTCACGAGTGTCCCGTCTTTGTTGGGTGGGAGAGAAGGCTTGGCTTGCATACTGAAGTGGACGCAAACAGTGTTCGTCATCTTCCTGCATGAGGACAGCGCCAACGCCTAGTTTGCTTGCATCGGTATGCACATGGAATGACTTGGACCAATCTGGATAATGTAGCAACACATCAGGGCCTGTGAGTACTGCAATAAGATCATTGAATTCGGCTTCAACTTGGGTGGTGAGCTGAAATTTTTTGTTCTTTTGTAGAAGTTGCCGCAAATGGTAAGTCCGTTGAGCAAAGCGTGGGATGTGGTGCCTGTAAAAGCCGACCATTCCAAGGAACTTCTGCACAGCAGACTGGGAATTGACCATAGGGAAATTAGTGATTGCGTGAATTTTCCTGGGGTCTGGAATACGACCATTAAGAGTGACAACATGGCCAAGTACTTCAAGGTGAGTTGAGAAGAAGGTACACTTCGAGGGTTTAAACTGCATGCCAACTTGGGTGGCGCGTTCAAATATGCGTCTGTAATGTTCGAGAGAGTCAACATGAGACATGCTTCGGACAATCAGATCATCAACATAAGGCATGCAGAATCCATGTTGATGGTCACTACTGCCTGTTACGTTTCCCATTAGGAAATCAGAAAATGTGGCCTGCATGAGCCTTTGGAAGGTAGCTCCAGCCGTCTTGAGACCAAAGGGCATGGAGATGAACTCGAATAATCCACAGTGGGTGACTACAGCTGTTTTTTCTCTATCTTCTTCTCGAACAGGCACTTGCCAATAGCCGTTAGCAAGGTCTAATTTGGCAAATGATTTGCCTCCGCCAAGCCAGTCCAGGATATGGATGACTTGAGGAAGAGGAAAGCCATCACTCTTAGTGACTGAATTAAGCGCACGATAATCGACCACAAATCTGGGTGGTTGTGGTTTACCATGTAAATCCTTGCGGCGTACAAGTATCGCTGGAGCACCCCAAGGAGACTTTGAGGGTTGAATGATATCTTGTCGAAGCATGTCCTTAATTTGATGACGCACTGCTTGGAGCTCAGGGGGTGACATCCTGTATGGTGGCTTGTAGCAAGGGGTGGCATTGCCAGTGTTAATGTGATGCTCAGTTCCATGGATACGCCTTAGTGGTGCACCAGGCAAGAGGAATGTATGTGGGTACGTTCGCAACAAAGTGTCGAACTCAGCAAGGACTGCAGAGGCGACATGACTGTACTCGTCAGAGTCTAGGCACAGTTCGGCGCGCAGTTTTTCATGATATTCCTCCGAAAATGGATCAAGCGTGAAAGTACACTGAGGAGGTAGGTCTCGATCATCAGACCCGTCTGGCTGACTGAAAGGGTGAAGTAACCGAGAACTTTGTGTAAGACCAGCTTTAAACATTTCTTGACTGGCTTGCTTGGGATAATGCGGTTGCAATGGAACTCCCATGCTTTTAGGCGGTGAGGTTTCCACAAGAGAAGGTGGGGTGTCATCACAGTGACAGAAGAGCGAGTCGAAGGTGTCTAGTGATGAACAAAGGTTGTCGGCTGTGTGCATCAGGGCATCGTCAAGGTCGGTTTTTCTCTGCGCAGAACAGGGTGACAGGTAGCCAAAGGTGGAATGACCAATGGATGCTTTCTTCTTTGTACAATGCACAAGAATGTTCATGGCACGGGATGTCTGGAAGTCAGGAAGATCATGATATGTGGTGTCAGAGTTAGAAGAGAAATCCATAATTGACTGTGCTTCAGATGCGCTAAAAGGACCATCAAGGACTTTTACACCAGGCTCAAGTTCATGACCTGATAGCCACAAGTCATTTCCTAAGAATCCCATGGATGCAGCACTTAAGGTAAGATAGACTGTTACTAGGTTAAAACCTCGATACACTGTGGTTCTGGTTGGTGCAGAATGAACAGATGGTTTTCCAGTGAGAAGGCAGGTAACTGCAGCCTGAGGATCGTGTGATGCAGTTGCTTTATCACACGCAACAGTAAAGTTCATAGCTGGATGACGGAAGGTGACTGTTTTGTTACTGTGATCTGACAGGGCTTGAGTGGCAGCGAGGTGATTTTCGCCGAAGAGAAGTGGCCAAGACATGTTTGGAACTACAAGAGCAACATGGATTGTTTCCTTGTTGGGAAGCCACATAATAGGGACCTCTTGGACTGCTACGGCTGTCAGAGATGCACTAGTGTCAGCCATTTGTACTGGAATAGGCTTCTCCAGTTTCTTGTAATGTAATTCTGGTCTTTCTGAGTGGATGAGCTGTGCATGATCAAGGCTACACAGTGTGACTGAGCAACAAGAGTCGAGTGGGAGCTGTAGTTGCTTGCCAGCTGAAGTGACTTGACAAGACAAAATAGTACGATTCAAATTGACAGATAATTCGCTGGAAGATGTTGGAAGAGTAGGCATTGAAAACAGAGGTGGCGCTGGCTGGGAATGTGCACCAGGAGTATGTGGTGTACTGGAGCTGCTGGGCTCAGGTTGGATACTCTGTGGTGTTTGAAGATCACATGCATTAGCAACAGGTGGGGCGACATTACTGTGAACGAGTGCCTTACATCCTGGTTTGGAGCAAACGGTGCACTTATGTGCTCGGCCGTATTTGCAAGACTGGTTTTGCAAGGTGCATGGTGATTGCTGATGTTTGTTCTACAAGCGACACACTTCAGTGCTACGCTGAGAATTGCCAGGAGATGGTGGTTTCACTGTTCGTTTAGGACAGCTGCTTTTGATGTGACCAGGAGAATGGCAGTGGTAACAAAAAGGTTTCTTGCGACGCCCATCGGGGACAGGAGGAGTTGGAGTAATATTGAGAGCGTTGGGAGGGTCGAGCGGTGGTTTGTTGGTGTTACTGTGACCTCCTCCAGGGCTGAACGAACGCTCGATTCGCTTTGCAGCTTCAATGATTTCGGACAGATCTTTGTATTCCTCAGCTTTAAGCACTAAATGTTTTTGGATGTCGGTTTTCGTCTTGGATATAAACTGTGACATGATGAAATGTGGTGAATTGCTTTCGAGAGCTTCTCCGAGCTTGGATAATCGGTGTAAATTGTTCTTGAAGCGATAGGCGAAGCAATCAATCGATTCCGTGGCTCGCTGCTTCATAGTAGAAAATTCTGACGCCAAACGACGGCGCTGAACTTCTGGCGGTTCCGCGAATGATGTTTTTAAGGCTTATTTCAAGCTGCCAAGCTTCTGCTGGGCTGTGGTTTCTTCGGTGAATTTTGATTTCTCCATTGACAAGACTGAATTTGGCCATTCGCCAATACATGACTGTTGAAGGAGAGCAAGTTTTGTTTTGGCTGGTAAATGGGCCGTTTGTACATCAAATGTTTCCAGAAATTCGTTAACATCGTTGTGACTGGAGTTGTCGTACCTGAATTGTGGAAGCTGCAGGGCGGGCATTCGTAGAGAAGTGTTAGAAGTTGATGTCATAGGACCGGCCGCTGGGGGTCCGCCATGTGCGATTAGCGCTTCGGTAAGTTGGGTGATTTGAGCAGTTGTTGCCTTTTGTGCATCGGCCTGTTGCTTAACGATCGACGTGAGACCTGCTACGATACCTTTGAGTTCTTCTACGGACGACATGCCGGGGTTTTGGGCTCTCCACCAGATTGTAGCGGGTAAAAAATAGTCAAAATACTACTAGCTCTTGCGACAACAACAACAACGTGCTTCTTACTTTATTCCGAATCCCCACGTGACACCCGCGCGTTCCATATATGGGCCACACTATGATTACAACAATAGAAAACGGCTACACCCGCCCACCCCCTCTGTATTGGCTTTTTTTCCAGGAATTGGCAAATTTCCCAAATTAAGTGACGAAAAGAGTCAGTCAAATGCCCTGGGCTGATAACAAAAATTAAGGCAAATCCGTCATCCCAGGGCTCATGTACAATTAACACGGCTTAAGATCTTATAAGTCATAATGAAAAAATGACATTCACCATTATTTTGTCTGCCCCTTTATATGTGCATCTATTTCATCCATTGGTCAAGTATAGATCAGACATTCACCATTATTTTGTCTGCCCCTTTATATGTGCATCTATTTCATCCGTTGGTCAAGTATAGATCAAATTAATGAAATTGTAGGATGAGTACTGGGAAACTAAATATTGGCTGTTAGTTTGCCTTGGATGTCTAGCAGTGTTTAGAGCATCAAACTTCTGTAAATTGGTCTAACTTCATAGTTTATGATAAACACAACATTGCATCAGTGCATATTCCAACGTCAGATACCCAACATTTAACATTCGGGTATAAAGTTAACTTTACATGTAACATGTAGTGGTTTTTATCCTTATGATATTGTGTGCTGTGGTATCCCTGACCTGTTCCAGCTGCCATAGCGAAATTCGACTCGAACAATTTCAAGAGTCTTCGAATACCGAAGTCTAACCGGGTGAGAATCGTTGACCACAGCTTTGCAATAACTTCCATCCTTCATTGCTTTGAACAAAACAGAGTCGTCCTTTAGAGCATTTGCATTGTACTTGTTTGCCACCGTCAGGATTAGGTCTTTAAAATGTTCTAGAAAACAGATCTTGATTTCCACTACATGCTTTGTTTCCTTCGTCTTAGTCCCATGCTAACACTAAGCCTTGTAGGCTGTAAAAAACCTCCTGGACCATGTTCCTTGAAAATGAAACTTGCCAAGGACTCTTCAATTTGCTGGAAAACTTCATTCGTCTCAGGGCCAGCTTATTCCAGTGGAGAAACTCCCGGCCAAGCATTCGATAAGGTTGAGCCAAATGGTACCGAAATCGAGAGTCGCCACCAAGAGTGTGCCTTTTTATAACAGCACGTGAAAGCTGAAGAACCTCTGCACCAATAGCTGTACGAGTATCTTTGTCCAAGTTTATGGTGGCTCTACATGGCTTCTCAATGAATCCTTGAACAACATCGTGTAAACTTGTAATTAGAGCGGCCATTTTGAAAAATACTCCACTGCCACATTGAACACCGCTGTAACTCTGCGGGCACAGGATGGCAGATTTCGACCTGACACCAGCCCGGCGTGGAAAAATTGACAATTTACATACTATGTAAATAACATGTAAATAACATGTAAATCGATGAAAATTTACTGTAAAAGATAATTTACATGATTTTTGGACTTTTACATGGTTTGAAAAAGCATGTAAAAATCTTGTAAATTTTTTAACTAAAACATGTAAATGCGAGAAAAGATCCTGTAAATTCAAAAAGCAAGACAAGCAGGGAGCATGGAAATATCATGTAAATCGAAAAACATGAGACACCCAAGATCCTGTAAATATCATGTAAATCGGAAAAGAGAGACTGCTAAGATCCTGTAAATATCATGTAAATCGAAAAAGGAATCCTGCTAAGATCCTGTAAATATCACGTAAATCTGAAAAGGGAGACCGTCAGGATCCTGTAAATATCACGTAAATTGGAAAAGGGAGACTGCTAAGATCCTGTAAATATCATGTAAATCGAAAAAGGGAGACTGTCAAGATCCTGTAAATATCATGTAAATCGGAATAGAGAGACTGCCAAGATCCTGTAAACATCATGTAAATCAAAAAAGGAATCCTGCTAAGATCCTGTAAATATCATGTAAATCGAAAAATGGAGACTGTCAAGATCCTGTAAATATCATGTAAATCGAAAAAGGGAGACTGTCAAGATCCTGTAAATATCATGTAAATCGGAATAGAGAGACTGCCAAGATCCTGTAAACATCATGTAAATCAAAAAAGGAATCCTGCTAAGATCCTGTAAATATCATGTAAATCGAAAAATGGAGACTGTCAAGATCCTGTAAATATCATGTAAATCGAAAAAGGAATCCTGCTAAGATCCTGTAAATATCATGTAAATCGGTAAAGGGAGACTGTCAAGATCCTGTAAATATCATGTAAATCGAAAAAGGAATCCTGCTAAGATCCTGTAAATATCACGTAAATCTGAAAAGGGAGACCGCCAGGATCCTGTAAATATCACGTAAATTGTAAAAGGGAGACTGCCAAGATCCTGTAAACATCATGTAAATTGAAAAAGGGAGACTGCCAAGATCCTGCAAACATCATGTAAATCGAAAAAAGAATCCTGCTAAGATCCTGTAAATATCATGTAAATCGAAAAAGGAATCCTGCTAAGATCCTGTAAATATCACGTAAATCTGAAAAGGGAGACCGCCAGGATCCTGTAAATATCACGTAAATTGGAAAAGGGAGACTGCTAAGATCCTGTAAATATCATGTAAATCGAAAAATGGAGACTGTCAAGATCCTGTAAATATCATGTAAATCGAAAAAGGAATACTGTTAAGATTCTGTAAATATCATGTAAATTGAAAAAGGGAGACTGCCAAGATCCTGTAAATATCATTTAAATCGGAATAGAGAGACTGCCAAGATCCTGTAAATATCATGTAAATCGGAATAGAGAGACTGTCAAGATCCTGTAAATATCATGTAAATCGGAATAGAGAGACTACCAAGATCCTGTAAATATCATGTAAATCGGCAAAGAGAGACTGTCAAGATCCTGTAAACATCATGTAAATCGAAAAAGGAATCCTGCTAAGATCCTGTAAATATCATATAAATCGAAAAAAGGAGACTGTCAAGATCCTGTAAATATCATGTAAATCGGAATAGAGACTGCCAAGATCCTGTAAACATCATGTAAATCGAAAAAGGAATCCTGCTAAGATCCTGTAAATATCATGTAAATTGAAAAATGGAGACTGTCAAGATCCTGTAAATATCATGTAAATCGAAAAAGGGAGACTGTCAAGATCCTGTAAATATCATGTAAATCGGAATAGAGAGACTGCCAAGATCCTGTAAACATCATGTAAATCAAAAAAGGAATCCTGCTAAGATCCTGTAAATATCATGTAAATCGAAAAATGGAGACTGTCAAGATCCTGTAAATATCATGTAAATCGAAAAAGGAATCCTGCTAAGATCCTGTAAATATCATGTAAATCGGTAAAGGGAGACTGTCAAGATCCTGTAAATATCATGTAAATCGAAAAAGGAATCCTGCTAAGATCCTGTAAATATAACGTAAATCTGAAAAGGGAGACCGCCAGGATCCTGTAAATATCACGTAAATTGTAAAAGGGAGACTGCCAAGATCCTGTAAACATCATGTAAATTGAAAAAGGGAGACTGCCAAGATCCTGCAAACATCATGTAAATCGAAAAAAGAATCCTGCTAAGATCCTGTAAACATCATGTAAATTGTAAAAGGGAGACTGTTAAGATCCTGTAAATATCATATAAATAGGAAAAGTAAGACTGCCACAATCCTGTAAATATCATGTAAATCAGAAAAGGGAGACTGTTAAGATCCTGTAAATACCATGTAAATCAAAAAAAGGGAGACTGCCAAAATCTTATAAACATCATGTAAATTTAAAAGGGGAGACTGCTAAGATCCTGTAAATATCATGTAAATTGAAAAAGGAGACTGCTAAGATCCTGTAAATATCATGTAAATCGAAAAAGGGAGACTGTCAAGATCCCGTAAATATCATGTAAATCGGAAAAGGGACTGCTAAGAACTTGTAAATATCATGTAAATTGTAAAAGGGAGACTGTCAAGATCCTGTAAATATCATGTAAATCGGAAAAGAGACTGCTAAGAACTTGTAAATATCATGTAAATTGTAAAAGGGAGACTGTCAAGAACCTTTAAATATCATGTAAATCGGGAAAGTAAGACTGCCGCGACCCTGTAAGTATCCTGTAAATCGGCAAAGGGAGACTGTTTAGATCCTGTAAATATCATGTAAATCAAGAAAAGCTAGGGCCAATATAAATACTTGGCCCAAAAAAGGTACAATAAACAAGGAATAACTTTTCTTTTTCCATGTACATGTAAATAGTCTCTTGCAGAGTGTGTCACATCCCTGAATCACATGTAAAAACTAAACTTTAGGTGATTCACTCTTTTATTGTCTGAAAATAGCCTTGTGTCTCTATAACCATAAACCTGATTTACATATGATCTTGTACCTGCAAGATAATTTTCTTATAATAAGGATGAAAATTATAATCTGAACCTTTTTATCAATTTTAATTATCTTTAACACAAAATTATAACAAATTTAATATATACATATCATAGTATTTCAAGAAAATAATCAAGGTATAAACATTTGGTTAAAACACTGTCATATAAATATATTTATTATATGGCTAGCTCCGCGAGCGGGCAAGATGACCCAAATCACTGGTTCTTTTTTTGCGAGTTCATGGACCTTGACTTTGTCTCGGTCCATAAACACGCCAAAAAAGAACTTGGCCAATATCCAGCCATCTTGACCTCACACTTGGTCAATAACCCATACATATATATATAGCAGAAAAATATTCCATTTCAATTTTAAACTTTCATTTTGAAAACAATAACACCTATTCCCAGCAAATGAAAATAATTATAGACATTTTCTTATTTCAAATAATATTCACTGTAATTTTGGACAGTTTTAAGAAAAAGATGTTAACATTTAGCTCTGCAAACACAAGGGAATCAGTCACAGGTAGTCTGATATAGGTTTTGATTGGCGTTTGTTTTCTTTGATCAAGGGGGCTAGTTGCAAAAACAGTTTGCATGCAAGACTAACCAAGCTTCTTGTTACTTCAATTCAATTCAATTCAAATTTAATTTGTGGAACAAGTTGCAAGGACCCAATTTTAGTGGCCACAACCTAATTTTGTGAAGAGAATGGCTAGTTCATGATCATATACATGTAGAGGACTTGTTTTGCAACTTCTTGCAATGACTAGTTGCAGGGAGAACTTCACTTGTGTATGCTGACCTGTAGATTTACTTAACCGTTTTAAGGTTTTGGTGAGTTATGACATCTCTACTAAAGAGTACCCTTCCAAGGGAACTCAAGAGGTTCTCTTTTGCAGAATCCTTCATGCAAGGAATACAGAAGGTTTTCAATGTAGGTTTCAACTTTTTAATGGTGACATCTGATATCGTTTTTTTCTTGAGATGATGTAATGCAAGTATTATTGCTTTATCTTTATCCACCTGTTGAAAAAAGGGACTCAATGTTAGTACAAAAGGGTTCTCAGTAGAGCTTTCAACAGGCATTGTCATAATGAAACATGAAAGTAGTACTGTACATATCAAAACAGTGCTCTACAGCTGTACACAGATTTTAAAGTAGTCACCAAAAAAAGTAAAGTAGCAACCAGCACTTGCAAATAAGTACCTGAAGTTGTGAGGTGGGGACAGCTGGCTGGAGATTTTATGTTCCTATCTGTCTTTAACATTAGATAGCTATGTTTATCGTTTTCTCCAGAAGTAACAGCATGTCTGCTTACTGTTTCTGGAACTTGAGATTCTCAGTGCATAATTCCAGTTATGCTCAAACTTGTCTTACAGTTAAATTGGTAGGCAGGCATTTATCTCCATTTTCATTGGCATGAAGTGAATGGAAGTATTTCTACTCCCCCCTGGATGGGACATTAGCCCATTGCAGGGTTACCCCCTAAATTAAATCTGCTGGTACACATTTGTACACTCAAATGGAGAGGGGCATGACAAAGTGTCCCCAGCTAGGGCTGGAACCCAGAACGCTTGATCCAGAGGTGAGCGCACTAGTTAGCCATGAGGCATTATTGAAAAAGTCATTTACATGTAAACATCTGTACTTACAAATCCTGAATCTAGCATCTTCAGCTCATTTTCTTGTCTTTCTTTTTGACTGTTAGTCTCAGTGCAGGAATCATTCAATTGATCCTTATCCTTTTAGCAGGGATTAAAAAAATGCACTTTGTACAGTTAAGTATATTTTAGAACACCAAAATATATATAACACATAATTATAATGCAAGGATATAGCAAAACTGGAGTAAATCTCCAGTTTGTGTCAATTAAAAAAAAACCAATTGTTTTGGAGCACTATTTGTTTGAAAGTTGCCAAAGGAAATCATGAAGTAAAGTTACCTATGTGCTTTGTTTCACACTATAAGGTTTTAATAAAGCACTTACATTTGAGTGATACTGCACATGTCAATAAATGTCAATTATAACAGTTACATGTTGTACAAGTACCTTAGTTTGGGAGTCCATTTCCTGAACACTACTGGCTGCACTTGTTTTTGATTCCTGAGAATAAAATTTTAAAAAATGCATATGGTAAACTGCTTGTAATACAACATTAAAAAAAATGGGGTGAGTAAAGTCATGAGCAAGTCATGTTATAAACCTACAAGTTCAGCTTCATTGGTATGAAAATGAACCACATACTGGTCTTATAACTTTTATTGTTTTTCTACACAAATTTTCCACATGGTGGTAAATTACATACAAATGGTACTGCAAATGTAAAATACAGTATTGGTTACCTCAGTTTGGGAATCCACTTTCTTGACTTTGTTTGGTGGACTACTGTTTGATTCCTATAAACATAAAATATGATTTTAACACAACAACAACAATTGGGTGAGAAAAGTCAGAAGAAAGTCATGTTATAAACCTACAAGTTCTGCTCCAATTGTATGAAAATGAACTGCATACTAATTTTCTATTGTCTGCTTTCCCAAAATAGGTTGCAGGCACTTTGAGTTTAAATTACTTTGTATAGTAATTCATGTCATATTGAAAAAAAAAAAACAATTTCCAATAATTTAGTCTCCTACCTCTGGTTTTGATTTGCATGTTCTTTTTCTTGAGCCACTGCTAGAGGCCTAACAGAAAAATGCCAAAAACAAAACTAATGCTATCACTAAACCCACGCTAAACCTTTATCTAAGTGTTGGCTAATTCAAGTGATTATACAAGGTTCCATTGAAATGTTCAACATTTTTTTATTTTCGACTATACCTACATGTAACTTGGTTATCTGGAATAAAGAGTAGTTCCATGGCCTAAACAAAGGCCCAGTTCTCACTTGTGTGATAAGGACAAGTATGGAAATTATTGAGCTTAAACTAGCGTGATACTGTACATGTACAAAAAAAAGCAAAAGCACAAGAAAGAAAAAAATTCACTTTCCATATGTTCCTCACTAGTGCTTGCACTACTTACATGTCTGCTTTAATAAAAAAAAAGGTTAGCGAAACCCGGTGTGAAATGGGCACAAGAATACACACAGAATACAAGGTACATTTCACTGTCCCTTTACGACATTGCTTTTGTTTAAATGCATACTCCCTGTACTTTAGCTTATTGGAAAAGTACAAATAGATGTCTGTATCCAAACTCTCAAGTTAGAACTGACAACATTCATACTAGTTATGAGAATTTGAATTGTAGAAGTTTATCCCACCTGCTTTTGGTAAGCACTCGGCTTCCTTAAGGAGCACATAATGTTGCTTATGTGTCTCCTGCCCTTTGTTTTGTCCAGAGTAACCCTGCCAGCACCTTCTACTTTATAACCCCATAAAGGGTTTTGATGTCTGGATCTTCCAGAACTGTATTGCAAATTTCTAAATTTGACTTGCTTTCTTCTTCGGTTGTCCCAGGACATGCCTTTATTAAAGGTTTTTTTTCTAGTCTTCTTAAAGAAATGAGACCTGGAATAAGCTGTCAAATTCTGGTATCACAAATCAGCTGCATCTTTTTCCAGTTATTTCAAGCTTTTGAAAGAAAGCAAAGCTTGCAAAAACTGGAAAAATCTTTTCTGGAAAAAAGCTGGAATTAGATTCTGGAAGAAAGCTGTCACATTCTAGAAATTTCTAGAAATTTCCAGACCTTGACAGAAAGCTAGAAATTCATTTTGCAAGGGAACCCGCCTGATCCTTGCCACTTTTCAAAACAAAATCAAAAAAAGGGGAGAATTAAGTAAGGAAGTATTTTGGATTCGCTTTTCTCAATTAAAAATCATTCTAATACCACATTAAAAAAAATAAATACCCCTATTCTAAACAATCCTCAGTCTGATTATGGGCTACTTGTCCCAAGCATATATGGCTAGTCGTACACAAAAGGCCTCTTCCCCCTTTGAAAAAAAGAGATGGCTAATAATCACGACCAGTCAGGATTTCACCAATAACATGGGGTAAGTCTCTGCAAGTACTACAGTATATGCTAATGATGTAAAACTTTGACAGAATATGGTCTAAGCTAAGTGACCACCTCCCATAAGTGACCACTTAGGCTTGACAGTTTGAGTGGTTGCTTATACATGTAGGAGGTTTGAATTAAAAATCAATGTACCTTTCCTTCCAAATGAAGGGCTTTAACTTTGTTGTTGATCAAGTTGTTGAATTTATTCCACGCATGATTTGCTGCCTGTGCACTCAAATCAGTCTTGCAGAGTTGAAGTAGTTCTTTTTTTGATGTCATTTCTTTATTGCTTTCTTCTTTTGAGACTTTTTGTGTCCTTCTCCTCTTTTTCTAATTTAAACAAAACAACATCACATCCAATTAGCAGTCAATAATACATATGCAATAAGACAGACACTATCATGTGAGAAAAGTTACTATATATTTTTTTATAGTAAATTATAGGTATATTAAGTACAGGAGATGGTTTTTGCCAGCCCACGTATGGAGAGCTAGCTTTGTATTGAACATCATGAAGAGCAGAAAAGTCACAAAGCCATTTCCAGAAAAGGGCCATATACGTTTGTACATGTATTATCATTCTTGACAACACATGTACCTTCAGATATCCAGGGGAAGATACCCTGTGAGCTTGCAAAGTACAAATCTAAATATTAATCATTCAAGCCACATGTACCTTGTTCCTTTAATGCTGTGGTCAGCTTAAGGATTCTACACAGTGGTAGGTCCAGGCTCTTTACCAAGTCAATGTTGTTGGCCAAGAGCCTTAGGTCGTCAACTGACTGAAACTAAAACAAACAATACCACTAAAGAATCTGCGCATAAAGTTCTCTAAAAAAAAGAGAAATTATGTTTGGCATTAGTTTCAAACTCTTGGCTGCATGTACCATAATAGGGACTTTAAGATCCGAGACGCGACGGCTTTGAGACGCGGCCGGAAGTAAATTTTCAAAGAGGTGATACATTGCACATGCTCACGCCGTCGTCCTGATGGCATCACGTCGCGTCGAGAACGTGGGTTTGACCATTTTGACGTTCTGTCCAAAACGTGAGTATATTCCTTCCAGTTCTTAAATTAAATGATGATATATTCCTCTAAACATGAAAAATCAGCAATCTAGGATCATTGCACGTAATTTCTGGCGACATTTTAGATCGCAGAGATAGAAGGATTTTGATTTTTTTAAACTTCTTTCAGGTATGCGAAACTTGCGAAAATGGCAGCACCTTCGAGCAAAGCTCCCAAGTAAGTCACGAGCTACAACTGCAAATAGTGACTGCAGGAGTCTTCTGCATACTTTCCTCGTCTTTTGTACCGTTGCATTTCTCGATTTGTTGCGTTCATCTACAGCACATTTGAGCTTGAGTTCTTTAATTTAATGTTATTAAACTTTGTGTTTTTATGCCTCTTTAGTTCAGTAATGTTTTGGACATATGACCATGAAGCCATCCTATGCAGAGAAGTCGTCAATGTGAATCCCTACACAACTAAGAAAGGATCCACACAAAGAAGCAGCATGTGGGAAAAAATAGCAGACACCTTGAACAATTGCTCTGTACCGAAATTCAGAGTTGATAAGCGATCAGTTAGAGACCATGTGGGAATTCTTGTTTACAAGCATAAGAAGAAACTTCAAGCCGAGGAAAAAGCAACTGGTGTAACTCCCGATGAACCAACGGAATTAGAAAACCTATTGGATACGATCATCGCGTTGGAGGAAAGTGGCGAAGCGGAATTACAGGAAACACAGGGGACAAGTAGCAAAAAGCTTCAATACGACCGGGCTAAGGCGGAAGATGTTAGACGTAAAGCGATGGAGAAGCTGTCAGAGACGAAGGAAAGAGACTCATCAGTAGATGAAAGCGATGATAAACCGAAGCGTCAACGACGAAGTGGAGGTGATGCTATCCAATACTTATCTGAAAGAGCTAAAGTAAGTGACCAACTGAAAGCGGAAGACCTAAAGATGAGGATGGAGCATCAAAACCTCGAGAGAGAGAAAATGGAAGTCTTGAGGGAACAGCAAATGCAAATGCAACAGCAACACACAGACATGCTGAAAGTCATGCAGCAGCAACAGCAACAAAGCCAACAGCAGTTGCTCAACTCTCACTTGATGATGATGCAGCAGCAACAGCAGCAGTGAAAAGCTTTGATGGCGTTATTGGAAAAAATAACAAATAAGTAGTTATTGTTTACAAAAAAACACTTTCAGATGCAATTGTTGTTGTGTTAGTTGAACTTGGAGCTTTGCTTCACATAAACATTCTCTTTTGGCTAATGTTATTTCAGGCCACTGATTTAATTGCTTCAGTGTTGCTACAACTGTTATAACTTAAGCTTATATATTTTGAAAAATGGAGAAATGGAAAGAACATATTTAACGTTTTGTCATACAAGACATGTTGAATATAGTATCTCTTAAAAGTTCTTTTGTACACTATGTAGCCGTTGTTTTGTTCTCAAGATGAAGTAAACTTACAATTAACGAAAATAGTCTTGCAATGATGGAGGGTCGACTCCAAAGTACTCGGCAGTTGTGTTAGAATAAAGGCAGGTTAAAGCATTTCGTAGAATTGCACAGACTATATACATCTTACCAACTTGACTTAAACCTATCCTCAAATTCTTTTTAAAATCTAGAAATTTGAAATAGTTGATGATGTCTGCGAATAACCACTCTACAGATGCACGTACTGCACTCATTCTTTCATTAAAAATTTCCATTTGCCTGGTTAAAACCCCAACTCGGAAAGGGGCTTGGAGATGAACCCTAAGCGGGTAGGCTGGGTCACCATATAAACACATTTCTCTTCCAGCTGGACAGAAAGCAAAATTTTCCAGATCATCATACAGATCAGAAACTGCCAACATTCGTGCATCGTGCATCCTTCCTTCTGTGAAAAAGAAAAAAAAGTTAAAAAAATTAGAACATTGTACCTAAGAACTTAATTGGGTGTCCGTTTACAGCATGTACCTACCAACAGGACCATATAGATGGCCAATTAATCCATTTGGGAGCGCAACAGACTGAAATTTAAGCGCATGAACCCGTTTATGTCCATTGTATACAATTCTCTGGTTTGCATCCGGTCTAGAAATGGGGCGCACAGTTCCATCTATAAAACCAAAACAATTTTCCAGTGCTGCTCCTTTGTTACTAATGGCGTCAGCATACTGATTCAGTGCAGCTGGATCTAAAAGGTCGTGATTCCACTGTGTTATTTTGTGACCATGAGTTGTGTACATCCAGTCTACAACCTCACTGCTAATCATGCTAAGTTCTGGCACGGATCGTCCAAAAATAGGAATCATGTCAGAATACCGGCACGGGTAAGCAAACCTCTTCAGCATTATGCACAGGCCTTCGACTCCATCGCAAATTGTTCCATTGCGGCACTGGAAGACAGGAGGTACTCTTAATGCGTCAAGAAGCAAAGGAATATCCCACTTTTCCACTCGGAAATCGGCCTTACATTCGGCTGGGTCTTTATTCCTGAGAGAAAACTTTTCATACGCCGAGTGAGGAAAAGGAAGATTACTCGGCCTGTATGCTTCGTAAAGCAGAACAAATTCTTCTTCTTCTATGACCTCTTCCATCAGACACAAACCAAGCACTTCTTGGACTTTCTTAAAAGATCCCATGGCTACTTCTGTGAAATAGTTGCCGAGGAATCACACTGATAAAACCGATTCGCAGCGGCGGCGTCTTGTATCGCGACGGGGATCTTAACTTTACTTTTCCCGCGCAAACGACGGCGTTCTCGTCCCAATCCTTTATCAGCCGCCGCGTTCTAGAAGCCGTCGCGTCTCGGATCTTAAAGTCCCTAATGTTGAATCTGTGTTGCGGAGTGATCTTCTAGGAATTCTCTACAGTCCAAACGGTGACTTTTGTTTCCTCACAACTCTCAATGTTCCCTGAGGTGAAGCCAAGGGGAACATCGAGGTTAAGGGGAAACAAAACTCACTGTCTCCCATGGGACCAGTGATTAAGTGTTTTGTTATATCTCTCCACTGAATAGAAAAAAAAAGGGGAAGAAATTGTTTGCTTGACCCGTGCTGACACACAAATTTGCTGCGATTTCAAGGAACACAACCTGATCAAATGCGACTCGGAAGTTCACGTTGTTTTTCCCTAGGGAGTTAGTGAGCTTTGTTTGCCTGGGGAGTTAGTTCACAAGTTTTGACCCACAGCACCTGTCACAGTCTCCACCAATATTGGAAAACGTATTTGAATTCGGAGGTAAAGTATTTTTCTTTTTTTTAGAACGAAGCATAGGCTTAACACATAACCACTTTTATGATTAGATAGATTCAATGACATGTACATGAGGGGCCCTGTATTCTGTACGTGTAGTTTACCCCTGTACCTTATTCTTTACGACCAAGCATGGTATAAGGTCCTCAAAACCATGCTCTTTTAAGAATCCTTTAGATGAGTTGTCATGTGATTTGACCTGCCAGAAGAAATTTGGTCAGAAACCCATGTTTTATCAGAGTATAAAACACAAAAAAAGCGAGTTTTATTGTTTTGTGCGCGTAAAATCTATATCTTAAAGCAAATGAAGAAGCATAAGCCGTGTATTACACTGTGATAAAACACTCCGGTCATTTGGAAACACTCGAGAAATCGGTCAGTACAAAATGCAGACTGCAGACCGGTAAACATCATGCGGCTCGTGTTTGCGACATTTCCCTCGTGTTCTGAAATGCCCGTCGTGTTTTATCACCGTGTAATACACAGCTTAGGCTTCTTTATTTGTTGATTAGTACCCACATCCACATTAACGTTTTAGGGAAAGTTCATTTAATATGACAGGGGGGGGGGATGAAGATATTGAGGGGGGGGCTCTGAAAATTTTTAGACACCCGAAAGTGGGGCTCTAAAAAAATTAGGGGGGGGCTTCGTATACTTCAAAACCAACAGGAGTGGGGGGGGGGCTCCTAAAAAATTGAAGTGCTAGTGAGGGGGGCTACTAAAATTTCAAGCTTTGAGTTTCAATATCTTCATCCCTCCCCCTTTGCATATTAAATGAACTTTCCCTTATCAATATAAAAGGTCGTGCGACTTTTGATGGATGGGGAGTTTCTGGGAGTTTAACCCCTTTCGATCTTGACAAAACTCTTTTGTATTCAACGCTATTGGCCTGAATTCCGGGCAAATTAAAACACTTTTTCTCCCTACCGCTACGGTAAAAATTATACGGTTTGGAGTGACTGTTTGGCAACGCGGCGTCTCCAGTATCCGTTCTGAAAGAAGAGCCGATTACAAAATTTTACATCAGAAAAGGCGAATAAAACAACTTAACTCACCTCAGAAGTAACAGGGGTGGGAAAATCTTCCGCTCGAGACATGCTACCTACCTATCCGCAAAGTAAGAAAAGAAAATGTAACTTGTAATTTGTATTGCACTCAACGGCGTGGAAAGAAAATGCGTATTTCGGCGCCAAAACTCTCCCGCTTTGCATGATCATAGCGGCGTGGTTACCGAGTTTAGCTGAGCCCACACTGTCGCTGGCAGCATCTGATTTCTTGAGCTCTCAACTGTGACATCAACAGGACATCAGCAAGTGCGATCATTGAAGCTGTTAATGACGTGTACCATATTCTGCATTAAAAATGTCAGGCAAGCGTAAACAAACTGATGGTAAGTCAGCGTTTTCATGCCATTGTTTCTTTTTCCTGTCTCTTTCTATATTAGCATTTGTATTAATGACAATTGGTTTTCAAGTGACGTCAGAAAAGAACTAAAATTAAAAATTTTAAGTTTTTACCTTTATCAGGCAAAAGTCTTTTTTAAACATGTATCTGTTGGCCTGTCTTCAGCTCCGTAGACCGCTTTGTTTCGAAAATAGAACACGTTTTTTTCACAATGCGTGACGTCGGCATTGTTCCTGGGTAACATGTTACGTGCACGAAAATATCGATTCTCCTTATGTTTTCCAGTTCTGAGTAGCCAATATGCTGAGAGAAGTGCCTATGCGAATGTTTTCAAGTTTAGCAGAGAGAATAAACGTTTTGAGAGAGCCAAAGTAAACTCCAGATGTTTCCACTGGTTTACGGCCGCCATGTTGGAGTTCCTCAGACGGACTCTCCAACATGGCGTCTCCATACTAAACACTATAATTTTCAGGGATACCTTTTGCCGAATAACTCGAGTTCGGAATATCGCACATCCCCGAAACTTTGGCACGTTGTTTATTTATTACTCGTCTACGGTTTGTCAATTTCTTGACTCAATTTATTGAATGGTAAGCGATTTTATTTTTCACTTGCGTGATAATTAAGCTTACTTGCGTGACGTGAAAACCACCAATGTAGAGGCCAGCGGAGTTTTGGACTTGAGCTTAAGAACAGTTTTAAATTTTGAAGTAAGCTAAGCTTTAAGGATTCAATATTTTTCCAGTGTCTTGGAGAAGTGGTGCTTTCTCTGCAAGACAATTTTTGGTCTAATTGAGTGTTTCAATTAATCAGTCAATGTATGTGGCATGATATTTCACATGTCACACGGTCTTATATATTGCAGCATATTGGCCGGTCAGGCTGTCTAGCTTTCCAAAGGTTGTTGCTTCTTTTCACCATTTTAAGCTGTGTAGTTGCCATACTGTAGATCCTATGATTTTTCACTTTTTAACTTAAAACATGTTCATTTTTACAGGTGACAAGATAGCCTGTTTTTGCCCTGTATGCAATGGGGAACAAAGAAATAAAAAGACTGCATAGAGTCACCTAGAAGCCTTCCTCAAGACTCATGGAAAAAATTGCAATGAGAAATCTACAGAAACTGTCAATGCTGTATACCACTCAGGAGCTAGTTTTGTTGATAGTCTGCCCAACCTCTCCCATTCCATGTTACAATCTGGAAACCCATCAATCTCAAGATCAGACATGTCAGATAGTAGTAGTGTTTCACAGTCAGGTAACAACAGTGATGTGGATGAGATGATTGATTCTAACAGCTATTCAGAGCCATTAGCATTTGATTCACACCCTGCATCTGATGAAGTTGATGATATTGACTCCGATGATTCTGAAGTTCATGAGCCAATAGATGTTGGAGGTGATAAAATCAGGGACTTTGTGCTTAGAACATTGCTTTCTAAAGTTAACTTCGGTTGGTCTCAAGAAGAAACAATGGCTCAGATTAGAAACTTCTATGAGGTTCTTCAGGATGAACGCATCCCTCAAGAGTTGGCAGTCTGTCATTGGGTTTTTAAAGACATTAGGCTATAAAGATCCTCGACATTATAAAATTTGTTGTGCTGAAGATCATATTCATCTTCTTGACTATGAGACACCATGCCCAGAATGCGATAAAGACTGGTCCAGGTGCACTGATTATTATGTGCTGGGCATACACCTTGAGGATATATTTTTGGATCCGGTAACAACAAATGCCCACTTGGCACATTGGAGAGAACATTATGAGTGGTTTGGTGGAAAACAAGATGATGTAAATTACAAGGAAATGTGGCATGGAAAAAGATTTGTTGATCTTTCATACTTTTGGGATGCTGATTGTGAAACTCTGCTCCCAACTTCATGTCATAACTGTGGAAACATTTTAACTGCTGAAGAAATTGGCAATGCTTCTCCTCCAGGATGTTTTTCAACAGTTCCAGTCCAACTTCGTTGCAGTGAATGCATGCTAACCTTCATTCATACTCCACAGTTCATGCAGGGGAACCCTCTTAATCAAGCTTTCATTTTCCATGAAGATGGTTTCAATGCGTTCGTAAAAAAATGCAGGGGAATGGCCACTATACAGCTGTGCAGTGCCTGTACTTATAAGGATGAGCGTAGTAAAGGAAAGTACTTAAGTGTATACAGCTTCATACCCTCATGTCATATCAAAGAGGGCATACACCACAAATTAGATCCATTTTTAAAGCCTCTCATGGATGATGTTGTAGACCTGTACATCAATGGCAGAGATGTAAACATTCCCCATCCCATAACAGTTGGAGACCAAGTAATTGCTGCAGGAAACCACAAGGTTCGATTATTGCTTCTACTTGGAACAGCAGACATCAAAGGACATGGTGAACTTACTTTGTATGCTGCAGGTAAGCTTGTCATGGCACTCAAATGCACAGAACCAACTCCAAATAGGTAATATTGTAGTTACAATGTACAGTATATGTACTATAGCAGACACAATAAGCTGCAAAAATCAGGTAAAGGCAAGAGTGAAATTTATGTGCAATGAACAATGTACATGTGGTGGCAGGGCTAATGGTATCTGTTTTTGTTTTTATTAAATTTTCACATTCAGAAAGAGCTGTCCCAGCTTATGGTACATATAAGCATTCAGTACCATGAACCAAACTTGCTTATGTTAAATTTTGAAAATAAATGTCCTGACAAGGCAAAGTTTTATCCTTCATTTATGGAACAGGGTTAGAGTTATTGGATCATTTTGCAATATAATACAGAATACTTTATTTCACATGGAAACATGCTGTTAGCTATATGGTTTTGTTTTAAAGACTGCACCAGCTACTTTACAGATATGCCACAAAAACTAAACAAATAAAATAACTAAATAAATGAAAAATATGTAGTACAATAATTATATAAACCGATTTACAGTTAAAAATATAGCTATCATAGAGTGAGAACCAGCCTCGTACCCAGGCCTGTTCGGGCTATCCGAGTGACCAGAGGAGGCTTGGAACTGAGTGCGACAAAAACTTTGGGTGGAATCAATCTAATATTTCAAGGTTAAAGGAACTAGCTTGGAGCCATGCTATAGCAGCAGAGGAATATTATGGTGCAGACTTCTGCACTGAAAATTTGGAGTATTCCACCCACCTAGCAGATGAAATCTTTCGTCACTCAAGTCCGGACAATTATTCTTGTGAACTGTATCAAAGAGCTATTAGAGGACACAAGCAGCAAAAAAAACAATGCAAAGGGTTTAGAAAGAACCTTTACAGAGAGAGAAAATATTTGTCATTTCCTTAAAGTGTTTCAACAAAAGCATGGGCCTCTATGCCAATATGACACTGGAAGAGATGCATTTACTTTTGATGAAGGATTACTCAACAAAGATGTTCCATTTTACTTGAATGAAAAGTCAATAGCAGCAGCATCAGCTCTTATTCACCATTTCAGCTATCATGCCTCCCCAAAAATTTGCCATGCCATTAAAAATGGGGTTGCTCTCGGAAAAGTGAAACGAAAATTATTTGAAGACAACCAGGTTGCCGACATAAAATGGCACTTAAGCCAGAGGTATCCCTCATTGAACATAGAAGTGCCTATGTTTCTTCAGTCGCTCAGTTCTGTCCTTGTCAAAGACCAGTTTGGAATGATCATGAAACTTGAAAAAGGAGACACATTCATCATTGCTGGAGGGGCAAATGAAGAGGAAGAGTGGATTATGGAACTGGCTGAAATGATGCAAGCAGGTCCCTTTGATGGACAGTTCACTGCCTTTGTTGATGGGAAATATTACATCCCATGCTTCCTCCATGGTAATGTGGTCAAACACACTTGGACACTAACACAAAAGCTTCTTCCACATAAGTATGGAAGAGACAGCGTCCAGCCCATTGCTAATGTCAAGAGGAAAATCATAATGTACCCAGAGCCTTCTAGTATAGATGACCCAAATTATTATCTTGCTATTGACATATACAATCCAGCAGTTGTCAAAAAGGTTGCTGTACCGATTTTTCCAGAGGATGGGGATACTGTCCAGGTCAAGGGTACAAGAAATGAAACCTGGTATGGCAAGGTGTGTGAAGTGGATTTGGAGGCTCACTCTCTGAAAGTGCAGTGGTACCAGGAAACAAGGAGACAAGGTGTCTGGACTTTGTTGCCCAATGTGGATAGAGTCCGTTTTGGATCTCTTATTGGCTTTGTGCAAGCAGAGAGAGAGTATTTGGTGGAATTCGCTTTGTTGAACCAAATTAGATTATCCTTCTCAGGGAGCTATGTCAGGCTACTGCTACAGAATGTTGTGATTAATTCCTTTTAAGAAGCTAAAACCATAACATAGCTCCTTTAAGTGAAACAGCTTTGAGGCAACTCACTCAATCAGTTAAAGCCCTTGTGGCTTCTTAGAGGATTTCTTAATTAATTCACATATTAACTGTGATCATCTAATGGAAATATAATAGCCAAGGCTAAAAGTGGAGCTCCTGGGCTGGATTGTTTAGAGCATGGTTAAGCTAACCCAGGGGAAGCAAGAATTTTGATTTGAGTTTTGTAACTTTGCTGTAAGGATTTCTGTACATTGTTTGGCCTTATATCTCAAGTTCCTCAATTAGGCAAAACAAAAAGCAGTGAAAAACATTTGTCTACAAGGACAATTTATATTTCAGGTAACTTTTGATCCTGGGTTGGTGTTAACTGGCTTCCGAACAACTTGGCCCTGTTCAATTTTCAAGTTAACCTGACATGAGCCCATGATCTAATTGAATTCCAGCACCTTGTTAGTGATCAACTGTAAAAAGCTGTGACCTTGATGAGTGCTACATGTGAGGAAGCATTATGGTCATGTAATACTGGTCAATAGATACCTTGTTTTAAGAGGTCTCAATTGATCATTTAACATGCCGGATTCAAATATTGATGAAGGATACCATAAACCAAGGCTGCATTGCATGTCTATGTCAACCTATTAGCTGGACTATGGCCACCATCTTGTGTGACTCCATTGCCAGTATTGTGTGTTCGTACCCAGAAGCTATTCCACTGGCCATGATAACCATAAGAAAATCAATTCATGGGTTTCATTTCCTTTCCTATACGAAAATGGGGGTCCTCTAAAATAACAAAGTTAACTCTTGCATGTATTTATAGTAAAATTCCACAGGTACTACATGCTGTAAACAAAAAATAAACATGTGCATTATTATACTTGTAATGTTATTATTGCATCAGACATGGCAAACAAATGGGTGCTTTGTTAACCAGAACACCACTGGCTCAATCTCTCGTAACTAATACTAGATGATGTCCTTTCTGATATTTTGATAAGGTTCAATCAAACCGACTGCTTTCTATGTTTCATTCCTTATAAGAAGAGCTTAAATTTGCAAGTTTTTCAAGTGCTACAGCAATGTTCAACCGACTTTGTGGTCGAAAGTTTGACATTTGTTGCCCAAGTTCCAGAAGTTGCTTCTCTTGGGTACCAAGTACATCCTTCATTGCCTTCATAGTCCAACAATACATATCGCCAGTAATAAGGACGAACGACACGATAATAGCGAAATACAAACACTTTACTAAGGACAACAGAGCCTCTACAAAATGCCGAGAAAAACAACAACGTGGGCCACGAGAAGATGCCCGTATAACACATGCGCGGCCGACAATAACCGCTGGCGCAACTCCTTCTTCTTCTTCTGCGTAAATGGAACACTAACGTGTACGAAGTAAAAGAAAGCTAACTAGAAGGTTGTTACCGATAGTAACGGTCCGTGACTCCACTTAGTTAAACAGACTATTTCTGAAGTCACTGTCATAAAACACTAGTCAAGAATGTACTCCTGTAAGTACGCTGGAGGTCGGCGGACCCGCTGGGGTCTTGGCTCAGAGGGAACAGAGGCAGAAAGACGATCGGTGTCAGAAGGGGTGGTGTCTTCTTGGTGCTCGGTGTGATGCAGGGAGGAGGCTGTAGGGTCTGGGCTAGGCGGCCGTAACAGGTCCGGTGGAGCCGAGGGCTGTTCGCACGGCTGCGGCTGCTCAGGAATCTCCTCACATTCGTCGTCGTCAAGTGTAGGGACAACAGAAAGGTATGATGGTGGAGGAAGGGTGTGTGGTACAGCGTAGCACTCGGTGAGCTTCACCTTGTAAGATGTAGCCCTGAGTTGCGAGCCAGAGAACTTCTTAATAAAGCACCATTCGCCATCGATGCTAACGATGAGATAGCGATCGCGGGCGCGTGACTTGTCTCGGTCAGACTTCACGTAAACCAGGTCGCCAACCTGCAAGGGGGGGGGACGGGAGCTTGTGGCCGGGAACCGCCTTTGGCCGCTTCGCTGAAAGGATGGTTGGTTTGACGAGCTTTCTGTTTCGCTAAAATGTGTTGCAAGTCATTGATGGGTATCTGTTCATTGGAGAACTGGTTTCGTTGTGTCCAAAGTTCCCGTGAGGACAGGCCTTGGCTGCGTAGTCGCGAGTTGAGCCGGGCAGTGGCAATGGCAAGACAGAGTTCAGTAACTGGACCTCCGCCGGGCTCCTGGCGCAATAGCTCTTCTTCCAGTTCCAGCACGGCTCGTTCGCTAACAGGATTTTTGTTGGTGTTTTTAACGCGGCCAACTTCGATAGAGATGCCAAGATGTAAGGCATGGGTGTTTTTCAGCGAGACGAACCCAGGTGCAGGGTCGACACGAATCACAGCTTGGGGACCATCAAGGGGATGTAGGCCCACTACTAATCGGGCGAGGGCATCACGAAGAGTATCACTCTTCTCGTCGGGTACAAGGCACGATGTAGTGTAAGAGGTGGCACATTCTCTCAAAAGTAAGATGAGTTGGCGACAGCGTCTAATGACATCGGCTGCAAATGACACGCCTACAACCTCTGGTGCATCTTCGGATGACTGGCTGGTAAGGGAGGTAGGGAACTTCTTGAGTGAGGCACAAGTGTGGCAGGAGTCTGATACTCGAGCGATAGCAGCACTCATATCCAGGGCAAAGAAGTAACGCTGGATGACCATTTGAAGTTGGTGCTTGGAGGAGTGGTCAAGCTTGATGTGAATGGCAGTAAGTAGGCCGTCAAGGACAGAACGAGGTACAACGATCAACTCAATAGGGCGGGAGAGTGGTTGTTGACGCAGAACGATGAGCAGGCCATCTTTGGAAATGGACGTGACGTTAAGGTAGCGCTTTACGTCTCTAATGTTAGTCAGTTTCTTGGAAGGGCGGGTGCCCTGTTTCAAGTGAGCACAGACACGCCGGAGATCGGGGCACTCATTTTGAACGCTGAACCATGCAGGTCTGCTGGTGAAGGGGAGGCGCTTGGTGTTTTCAAGGACTTCTTGAGTGGAGATGCCGCGTACTACAGAAGACTCTGATTCGTGCACGAAAGAGCAAATTTGGCAGTTCGGTTCAGTGCAATCAGGGGCATTCCGACTGGCAAAGTCAGAGGGTAGATTGGCGGTGCCAGCGAGATGCTGGAGGCTAACTTGGTACCTGCTGACGGTGGTCAAGAAGGAGGTAACACGGGGACTGGCAGAAAATTCACCTCGGCAAAGTTTCTGCAGGGCCTGAACGCAGGGCTGGCTATCTGTCAGAACGCAGGCACGGTGCTTGGATTGTATTATGAAGGGGCTAAAGTGTTTTACGGCGGCTGCTATAGACAGTGCTTCCACTTCACAGGGTAACCATGTGACCTGATGCTTGCGTAGTTTAGAGCTGAAGAAGCCGGCAAGGAGAAGGCGATCTTGGCGGGTAACGTACAAGGTGGCTCCAAGACCGCGTCGGGTGACTGAGCCATCAGTCACGATCCAAAGCTGGTCAGAGGCACGAGGGAGGACGATGGACTGGTGCGTTTGAAGGGCATCTTGTGCCGTGGTGAATTTCTGACGAAGGTTGTTATCCCACTGGACGTGGTCGTGAGATTGTAGATTGGCCAAGGATGATTCAAGTGGATCCACAAGTTGAGAGCAGTGAGGGAGGACACGGCTAAGGACTTTGTAGGCGCCGATGAAGGAACGCATACCTTTCACAGACTCTGGAGGAGAGCAGGTTGCGAGTGCAGCAATGCGGAGGAGCTAAGGAGCCCTGTGACCAGATCCAACCCAATATGGTGGTTGTTTTGGGGCATATGACAGTCTTAGTGGCAGACAGACGGAGGTTACACCGGGCAAGGGCGTCAAGTACAAGAGACCAGTTTGTGATAAGCTCTTGCGGGGTGTCGCCACCACAATAAAGGTCGTCGGCGAGTTTTGTAACGCATCCCTCTTGGAGGAAGTCAATGCGGTCTCTGAACCGGGCATTCCCATGGCTGACCTGGTATACACTCTGATGCCGCGAAACGGAGTGGCCACACCGCAGTATTTCATGGAGGTATAGAGGTATCTGGTAAAAAGCACGGGTGTACTTCCATGGGGCAATGGTGCGAAGAGTAGAGTCAATGTCAGGCATCAGGGAAGGTTGGGGTTTGCTGTAGCGTCCGACGTCTGTGAAGGCTGTAACGAGACGAAAGCCACCAGAGGGTTTTTTAACGAGAAATGAAGGGTTGAGGTACTCAACGGTAACGCCGATGTCCTCGGGACGCCGGAAGACCTGGCATTGTTCCAACTCGTCAAACTTCTGTTGCAATTCAACCAGCTTGTCACGGGAATATTGGGGAACATGGCCTTTGCGTTGTGGAGGCTGCACAGGTCCCATATTGACAGAGGCTTGGACAGGACCAGCTATGCCGTTGTAACCAACAATGGCAGGGTTAAAAACTTCGTCGTGAGTCTGGAGCACTTCGCGGAACTGGTTGCGGATGGTGTCGGGTAGGATGTTGTCAGGGTCAACTTCGACAGCATCTGAGAAGAACCCAGGCTGAGGTGAGATGCTTCCACCAGGGTGGGGAAGTGGTGGGTGTGGTCCGACGGGTGACGTGGCAGTCACAGCTGTGGCAGTGTGGCGAGCTTGGCAGAGATGTTCGTGGCGTCGGACAGTCCTTGGCTCAGCAGTGTCGTTGACTAAACGAACTCTGCTAGCTACTGCTTCTACAATTTGGGGCCGAGGCCAAAGTTGTGAAACTTTGGCGCATTTGTTGGATGGTGCGTCGGTACGGGCTTCTATGGCTAAGGTACAGTCAGGATCTATGTTAGGTGGTAGGTCCAGTTCAAGATATTCCCCAGGGAGGACCACTGTTGTAGGGGCGGATGAGCGTAATACATAAGACTGGGTGCGACGGACGGCGTGAGCCTGGGAAATGACACCTGACTCGGGATGGTAGGCCAGTATTTCGGAGCCTTGGATAAGAACCTGTCCCTTTGCTGGGCGAACAGATATGTCATTAGTGATCATGAATGGAGTTCCAGCTAAAACATCAACATCCAAGTCTTCTACTACGAGTGCGTCAAGAGTGAGGTGTTTGTCAGATCGTGAAAGAGTGAGGTGGGTCTCGCCAACAACGACAAGAGGCGTAACTCCATCAGCTTGTAGGGCCTGCTGGGATGTTTTTACGATGGGAGCGGCGATGCCACGAGCGACGGAGGCTTTGATCATGCTGGTTTCGGCACCAGTGTCCAAGGTTAGTTTAAGCGAGTGGTGATGGTAGAAGGCATTGAAATGGGGGGACTGTTCTGTGCTCACACAGCGAGACACAACCCTGGCCGAGGAATGGGGAGAAGAAGCAAACTCCTCCACTTCAGGTGGACAGAAGAAATCAGAATCGGTGGGGTCATCGTCGTCATCGGGGCTACTTGCCAGGCGTGCTTTGGCGAGGAAAGCGCGGTCTTCAGCAGGTAGGTAAGTGCACTGACTTAAGAAGTGACGGTCATTGCGTCCAGCCTGCTTACACAGGGGGCAAGACTTGACTTGTGGTTTAGTAGATGTCTTTTGGAAGCGGTTGTAAGGGCCCCTTGGGGGCGGCTGTCTGAGCTTAGATGCCGTGGAACGCAAGATTTTAGCATCAGCATTGTTATTGATCTCTTCCAAGAGGGAATCCAATGCCTGAGAAATTTCAGGTTTGAGAGTTGCAAGAGACTTCGACCGGAGCTCGGTACCGTAGCGTTGCTTAACCAAACTGGGGAGGTCAGGGTGGACTAATCTCAACCATGTTAGTACAACAAGATTTTCTAGAGTGGGAGACATTTCTTCGTCGGCGCCGGGAACTTCGCCATGGTGTGAGATATTTCCATTTGCCACTAATAAATTATCTTCAATAAAGGACATCAGACGTTGATAGAGATCCTCGGGGCGCTCGGCAGGGGCAAGTGTGATGTTGTTGAAGTCGAGGAAGTGGGCGCCGGTTGATTGGAAACCGAAGTGAAGGCGAATCGCTTGCCAGATGGAGCTCATGGAGGTTGAGTTCTTGACGATGGTGTTACGAGAAATTACAGGACAATAGTTCGCAATTTGTCCAAGCATTAATTCAAGATGAGTACACTTTTGTTGTGCTGTTCTGCGGGAAGCTTGAGGTACGGAATCGGGGTCGTCCTGCAGGCCGCGACGAGGGCTACCGGGGGATTTCTTCAACCATGTCACGCCATCGGCGAGAAAGCCCGCGAAATTGCGGTCAAGTGAAAGAATGTACTGAAGATTTTGTCGCCAGGCTTCGAACGACGTTATCGTTTCCTGTTTGGTTAAGGACCACTGTTTTGGTGCTCTTGGATTCATTTCGTGTTCTCAAGTGAATACAGGAAAGGCAAAATGTGTACTCAGCTGTTGGACCTTGTGTGTTGTTGACACAGCTATCGACTAAGCTGTGTTTCGCTAGTTCCTCGCTTGGAAATCGGTCGACGATCCGTTATGAGCTAGCTGTCTCTAAGTACGAGACGAGGGTAAGTTACCACGGCTGCCACCACGCCAGTAATAAGGACGAACGACACGATAATAGCGAAATACAAACACTTTACTAAGGACAACAGAGCCTCTACAAAATGCCGAGAAAAACAACAACGTGGGCCACGAGAAGATGCCCGTATAACACATGCGCGGCCGACAATAACCGCTGGCGTATGACCAAAGGAATAAATATCGCTTGACTGTGTTGGTTTCTTTCCATCAGACACCTCTGGGGCAACATGAGGAAACCTTTCCCTGTACTGCCTTCTCTCACTGAAATTCATTAGCTTATGGCGCATTGATTCTGGAAGAAAAATAATAACATTGTATTCATTCCCTGGACTGTTTTCAACTGGTATCATTTGACTTTGCCAGAAAGTGGGTTGTTGTCGAAACAAATTACATTTCAGATACAGTAGAACCTTGCTAACCTAAACTTTGTTACTGTGAACTATCCAGATTCCAACAGAATCTAAACTCCCCTTGGTTTCACCTTTGGTTACAGGTATTTGCCAATTGGCTAACTTGAACTCCCCACTTACTCAGACAGATTATGTTATTTTCTCTTTGTTCAAATTTGACTCAAACCACCATTTACTAAAACTAGTTTTCCTTTACCTTGGGAGTTTGAGTTAGCAGGACTCTTAACTGTACATGCAAAGCCAATAAAAATTTTGTGAGATAAAAATGACATTAAATCAGATCTAGACATGCCAACTGGAACAACTAAATGGCCTATGCAAAGTATAAGTTGAGATATGAAATAATTATTAAAGATTAGGTATGGCTATTGAGTATATTGTTAAAACATCAATGTACTGGTGAGGTGTTTAGTATATATCACACCACTTTGGCCCCATCCACACACATTAACATATTTTTGAATCTGCAACTTTTTCTTTCCGGATATCTGCAGCTTTTTATTTCTGGATTAAAAAATTTTCTGTCCACATCTAGTGTATTCAAATTAAATTTGCCTGGTATCTGGATTCACTCAGGTGAAACAAGGCCTACATGTTGTCTTGCCATATTGGTTTATTGTTTGGTAAGAGAGTGGACACGATTTTGGTTGGTCATCGGGTTAAAAAATATCTGGGTTTGCTGTTCACATGTTATTATGCTCGTTGCAGATTTATTTTTTCCACTCTGCAGAGCAGGTCCAAAATATGTGGGTTCGCTAATGAATTTGCCAGATGCGTGTGGACAGGAGGCATATCCAGGAAGAAAAAGTTGCAGATTAAAAATTATCCAAATGCATGTGGACGGGGCCACAACAGTGCTTAACTACAGTACTGTAGCATGTATTACTTGACTTGAGTACACTGCCTCCATTTAATTATACATTCTACTACTTATTAATCCTTATTTTTGATAGGGCTTAAGCTTATAAAAGGTGTTCATTTCAGTCAGGTAGAAGAATTTTACCTACATGTATCCATAAACCTACAAAAATATACATAGTTACCTTTTGCATCTTTAACATAACAGGCTTTTCCAAAGTCAATTAAAACACCCCTTTTCAATCCATTTGCATCTTCTAAGACAACATTATTACCCTTAATATCATTGTGCAAGAGTCCAACTGAAAAAATGTGACTTAGTGCTTCTCCCACAGACAAAAGTAAATAAAAAGCAAGTCGTAAGTTTGGTCTGCTGTATTCCTTTTGACTTCTTAAGAAGCTTGAATATGTTTCCGGTTTCCCTGCAATCTTGCGTAACTTTGTTGCTAGAACAAATGGTGTGCTAGTAGTGTAGACTCCTATGAGCATTGGAATTCCAGGATGATTTGGAATCTTGAGGAGGATGTTTGCCTTTGCATGAACTTCATTATAGTGACTAAAATCTTTAAAAACCTTAAATGCAGCAGAAACACCTTTGTAAGATCCTGAAATGCAATATCCAAAAGTTCCCTCACCGATCAGCTGTCCCTGTGTAAGATCTGACATGTCCTCTTTACAGAGATTGAGGAAAGGGATACAGAATGGTCTAAAATTGGTTTGCTGTTCTGCTGGTTTACAAGATTCCATATTCTTTGTATTCAAATTGACTTGTTGCGTGATAACAGATGTAGTGTTGTTAGCATTTGTATCCTCATGAAAATCAGTTGGTCCAGAAATAACTTGCTCATCAATATGTTCATCAGTGCAAGCAACCAGGAAAGCATTTTCATTTTCACAAGTTTCTTTCTTTGGACTTGAAGGCAATGCCTTCTGATCTATACATTGCAAACCATAGTAATACCACTTATTGTTCGACCGTTTCCTTTGTACTCCAGGAAAGGCATGCTTCATAACAATACCACACTCAACTTGACTAGGCTTACTACCAAAACTATTAAGAAATGCTCTTGTAACTGTTACTGGTACTTTCAGTTGCTCTTCCAGCCTTAAAATGCCCTCTCACCCTGGAAAGTAAATTTAAATGTTAATTACAATAGGTGCATTTCAATTCATTTTAAGGCCATCCTCGTTTTTCTCGATTTCTCATCATCCGACCGACCCAAATTTGAACATTTTTGACAGTATCCAAATGAACCCTCGTTGCCCACAGCAATGATGCAGAGGTATTGGGCCTCCTACCTATTGTTTTCTTCTCAAATCCAGCCGACCGACCCAGAACCTGGAAACGCAGTAGACGCTAAACGGAAAAAAATGGGGGATAACCTAAGGCCTTCAAACATAGAAATCACTGGCTTTCAGTTTAATTTACTGATCATATCGAACCCAGCTGGGCGAAGTTTAATTCGCAACATGGGAATAGAACTACAATATTATGAACCCCAATTTAAAAGCAGTTAATAAACAATAGCCAAAGAAATTTTAATAAAGAGACAAGCGACACAGCACCTGGCTTCTCTGAGGTTTCCGCACACGAAAGTTCAGTCGTGAAACTAATTCCAGACCACCTCACATGCAACAATCGAGCAAGTTGTTCGTTCGAAGAACTGATTTTTTTTACAAAGCTCGCCTTTGCACTAGTTCTCTTCTCCTTTGAACTCTGTAATGATGGTTCAGCTTGATATTGTCACTACCGTTTTCCATAATTTCACCATTTACTTTCCTTAGGCCGTTGCCATACGTCTTTGAATTTCAAATACACAGTGGATAATTTTCTGCAGAGTCATATGCACGTATTTAATATGGCGGATAAACTCGATCCCAATTCAAACACGCGTAAGCGATTGCGCGACGAGACTAAAAACGGCCCCGAGGAGACTACGAAACTCCTTGATCGGCGTTAATTTCCAACATTGTTCGGGTCCACAACTTAAGCTAGTATTAAACTCTTTATCACGGGCTGTACTGTAAGGAGAGAAGCAATTAAAACAAAATTAATGCTTCGAGTTTGACTTGCTGAGAGGTTCTACCTTTCTCGCGTGCATAGTATATTATAGAAGGTTCATCTTCGCTCTGGGAAATTAACATTGTTATTAATACATGTTATTTACATCTTGCTTCCACAAATATCGCTCACCAGAAAATGATCCTGTAAATCACTTTTTACAGGTAAATAATTTACATGATTCATAGAAATTCACGACTGAGCAAGTCTGGTGTAAATTTTATTTACAGAGTTCTTGGAGACAGACATTGCTGTAAGTTACTATTTACAGTAAATTTACATGATCCGCTGAAACATACAAGTTTCATGTAATTTCAATTTACAGGATTATAACTATTTACATGTTATTTACAGGATATTTTCCAGTAATTTACATGATTGAGATACTGTTAATCTACTTGAAAAAATTTACATGTTATTTATATGGTGGGTGATTACCGTCATAATTCAATTTTGGATTTTCTGGCATGTTATTAAATTTTGCACTGTAATGAATTTTGTGTCTGTTTGAATTTTATCTTGGTTTCATCCATTTTCTGACAGAATTCCGATATTAACCTAATAACCTTAACTTTCTGTTGATTTGGTTGTGTCAGGTTTCTGGGACCTTTTCGAATTTCCGACTAGTTTTGAATACTTTGCATCTCCGATTCGTTTCTGGTGAATTTTTTACCAGTAGTTCTAATTTTCAGACACATTCAATTTTCTGCTACAACTTCTTCTCGAGTTGGCCTGGTGACTATGAGACACCAGATCTAGGTAATATATTTCATGCCATGTTGATCCAAGATGGCGGATAGCGTTAGGGCGCCTTCTCAAGAAGAGCTGCAATCGGTCAGATACTTTCGAGAGCTTATACTTGATATTATTCGGCAAATTGAAGGAGGAGGTCTTGACCCAAATACAGTGGATGCCTTGCACTTTAGGCTGGATTGGCTGCATGGCTTAATAGCTCGTCTTGTTCATTTGTATGGAATCGATGAAGAACTTGTTAACCTAATTAGAGGTGCACGGGATTGCCTTATTGAAAGTCGGGATATTTTTGGTGTTTCATCACCAGCTACTGCCTTTACTGGACAACGTGGACGTCCAAGATATTCAATTCCCAGAGATCAGCTTGATTTTCTGATCGGCAGATGCTTTTCTGTCGTCGATATTGCAACTTTGCTAGGTGTCAGTGTTCGGACTGTTGAAAGACGCTTGTTTGAGTTTGGGTTGAGTGTGAGATTAACATACTCTAACATAGACAACGAAGAACTCGACCAACTGATTCAAAACATCCTAACAGAGTTCCCTAACACCGGGTACAGGCGAATGACTGGATTTCTGAGGAGTAGAGGTTTGAGAATTCAACAGTGTAGAATAAGAGAGGCAATGCGGAGGGTCAATCCAGCTGGGGTCCTCCAACGGGCACTGGAGCTTAGGACAATACACAGAAGACGGTACCAAGTATATGGACCACTTGCGTTGTGGCATATAGATGGTAATCATAAACTAATAAGGTATCATACCCTTATTAATTAATTAGTGATTCTAATGTCTATTGTTCTTAATTGCCAGTATTTTATTATTAGTATATACTAAAACAGTGGATAGTGTTAAACGCACGCGCTGATTGGCTCGTCAAACTCCAATTATCCTGTGCTATTTACCTCCGAGCAACTCGAGAAAAAATGGCATCCCAGTTTGTATCCGTGACAAGTGAAGAAATCATCCAAATTAATTTTTTGTGGTGTACATTATCTCACTGTTTCAGTATATACTAAAACAACTAGTTACTATTCACCTCGGTGTCGGTGGCTAGCATTGGATATTTACCTCGCTGCGAAGAGGTCGGTAAATATCCATCCAATCAGTGCTTAAATTCAGTTAAAAAGCACAGATCAGATTTCAAAAAGTTCTTTAAAAAAATGATTATGTTATGACTTCTTCAGGTGGAGGTTTGTAATACATGCAGGAATCGATGGTTTCAGCAGAATGATTGTGTTTTTGCAATGTAGCGCAAACAACCGTGCTTCCACTGTGTACGGACTATTTCAAAATGCAGGGACAGACGTTTGGGCTGCCATCAAGAGTCAGATCTGATAAAGGTAGAGAGAACTGCGATGTTGCATGGTTCATGCTGTCACATCCTTTAAGAGGACCAAACCGAGGAAGTCATATTGCTGGCAGAAGTGTGCACAACCAGCGTATTGAGAGACTGTGGCAAGATTTATATACTGGGTGCACATATGTGTTTTACCAGTTATTTTGCCATATGGAGGAGAGCTCACTTTTAGATCCTTCCAATGAAGTTCACATATTTGCACTACATTTTGTCTACTTACCAAGAATCAACAGGCACCTAAGAATATTTTCCTCAGGCCACAACAATGGACCCATTAGCACAGAAAGAAATATGACACCTGTCCAGTTGTGGGTCAATGGTTTGATGCAAATACAAGGATCAAATCACAGAGTAGTACAAGAACTACGCCAAAGAGTAAGTAATTTCTTACATCACCGAGTTTTTTTATCAGGGTTTCCAATACCCAGACTTGAAAGAATGATGTGTAGCAAGAACTTAGGTCAGATTTGCGGTGTTTGATATCTTTTTGAAACATTCCCTGAGTGTTACAAGTAGATTATCTTATCAAACACGAAATTATATACCAAAGAAACAAAAGAAAAAAAATTGTCAAGATCTTACTTCAGTACTATGAACTATAGAGTTTATAAGATATATGATGTATCCAGTGAGAGAGAGACTGTTTCATTAGGATATCCAAACACAGACATAAGAGTTAAAAATAGGATGGGCAGCAGAGTATATTTTACAAAATTCAAGGTGTTTGGATAGCTGATGAAACACTGTCTCAAGTGTTACATATATCTTTTCAATTGAAACAGGAACTGAGGAGTAAACAGAGAAATTAAATTGTAAAAATTGTGCCAATCAGGACCAGGTTTCCGAACCTCCATCAATTCTCTTTGTTTTACATTGATGAATTGTTAATGAGTTTGAGAATCAACCAGTACAACCTCAATAGATGACAGCAACTGATAAGTTTGTCTTTCAAACAGGCAGACGTTGAAGATTATGGCATTGATTGGGAAGGTCCAGCACCCTCTGAGGCATGGGATGGTCCTCTTCGCAGTACAGACGAGTCAGTGGTCATACCACAGACTTCCCTACCATTTTCTTTGGAGACATACGTGGAACTGGCTAGAACAATAAATCCTTGCCAATATTCAGAATTTCAAGGTGTAGACATATATATTCAAACCTTAACTTTTATTGAAAGAGCACACTAGCTGTTCACCCACCATTTGTACAAATGTGATTCACTGTCAAGAATGTAAAAGTGCAGATTAATATTTAAGGGGGTACAATTCTTGTAATACCCTACATGAATTTGCACTCTTTTTCACAGTTTTGTGGTCAAAGTAATAAGTCAATCAAGCTGAACATTAAAAGAACTGTGGTTCCCAGTGGCCTATTTTGGCAAATTCAGTAGCAAATACAATAAAGACATGAAACTGATGATGAAACAGACAGCTTTATGTTATTTCCAGGACAAAATTTCAACTTACAAAAGCAGAAATGGATAATTGCTATGTATCAGAAACTTTCTTAAAAACATAGGTACCTTGAGCAATTTTCATCATAAAATATTTAGAAAACATGTTTGTGCAAGATTATACTATTTCACTAACAGAACTGGTATAACAACAACTGAGATCAGTGGTGACTGAGAATGACTGGCCTGTGGCCATTAAAGTTGCAGGCTATAGACGGAAGCCTGTTCTTGCTTTTCTTAGATTGAGTAATATCCTCTTGATCCATATTTTAAGGCTTTTGACAAGGAACTCTTCAGAGTTGCATAATCTGTGTGAGAAGAATTTACAATAAGCCTGTTGAAACAGGCTTTACTTTCAGCAAGACTTGTTTCTGTACCCTGGTCATCTAGTTGTACCCACAGTTTCTCTCCACGGGGTGGCAACATTTCCCATCCTGTCCAGAAGGCCATTAGGTCACGCAGACCTGCCCCAGCTGTAATAAAAGCAAAGAAACACTCATTTCCCTACTATAGGGTTCGTACACTTACTACCTGGCAAGATTGCCTTTTTCCATGATCTTTTGGTTTTAAATTTTTGAAACCAGTTTGATTCTTATTTTTTTTGTCTCCTAATTTTCTTAGTCTGAAACGAAGGGAGTCTCAGATAAAAGTCAAACTGGTTCAATACACATGAAATAACAGCTGTACCTACAGGGAAAAAGTGGGACTTAGTTTTCACTCTAAGGAAACCACATCAAATCAACATCAACATTGCAAAGATCATGGAATTACAGTGGAATCCAGATCTTTTAAACCGCCAAAGGAAATGAAAATTGGTTGGAAAAATCAGAGTTTGAGAAATGGAGGGTAAAATTACAGTGTTTGATTGAGGGAGGGAAACGACTTTTGGTTCAGGTTATCAGGAGGTTCGAAAAATTGAGGGTTCAAGAAATTGGCTTTCCACTCTAACATCATTTTTACCTTCTGCATCTTGGCTGATTTCATCAAGAAACCGATAGAGGAAATGCAAAATAACTTGGCCTTGAGGGTGCTTGTCATTTTCAAGACTGATCCTACTCATGACCTCCATCTTGTCAATAACTGCCTCAGCTTGCCGCGGAAAGACAGCTGCTGCCATTGAGTCATGGACTTTTAAGTACTCTAGAAGGCCAAGTTCATTCATACCAGAAGCCAGGTCAGTCAGTTCTTGACGCCGTTTCTCAATCACATTATACACAATTAACTGTTGAAGAGCAAAGTGTTTTTGTTTCCCTGTCAATGGGACTTGAAGCACAGCAGCTTCATCCTGATATGGTAGCAAGAAGACTTTAAGTTCATCTGATGGGTTGTTATCATTGTCCATGTTGGATAACTGCAGAAACAAAAATGTCTTGTTGAATCACCAAGTGAAGTACACCTTTAAGTTCAACCTTAAAGGTAAAATCTTTCTTAAAAATCGCATTGACAAATATTTGTAGACAAAAAAATATCCTCAAAGAAAAAAAGTGAAACCACCAAAGTGAAACCACCAAAGATGCTCAGAGTAGTGGTAGAGTGCTGCAGGTAGTCACTTGCACTTATTAAATTTGCATAATGTTATGTGATTAGAAATATTTATTGCTCTTTTAAAAATTGACAAATGTTCACTTTTGAGGGGGTGGTTGCTGTGGGAGCTCTAGCTGTGTTTTCAACTTGGCTAAAGACGGTCCTCCATCCTATTTGTATTGACACTGTACACACCTACTTCAAACCATGAAAAAACATGGAACCCAAACTAATCCACAATAATTATTATCACAATTGTTGTACTTACTTCCTTTAAGGCTTCCCTTAGGTCATAGTCTGGTACATCATCTATGGTTACTGCATTGATGCTATCTTGACACCAGAACTGAACAACTGCTGGAGAGAGTCCAAATAAGGGAGGACCTCCATGTAGGAAGGAGTGGGCGATCATTCTGCCAACACTTCTATAAAATCCTGCATTACGAAGGAGAGCATTGGGGATAGGAAGTTTGTGGTCTTCCTGACCTTCAAATACTTCTGTCAGTTTTCCCAGGCCCTCTCCATCAAGTGGAAAGCCATCATGAAGAAATCCCATGAGTGTACTGAAGAACTCTCTCACTGGACCTTCCCCTACTGCTACTTCATTCTCAAATTTCACCCTCAATGTTGAGTTAAACCTTGGATTTGGTTTCTTATAGATGGCCAGGACATCAGCTGAAAACTCCTCGTTCATGCGATTAACGTAAATTCTCATGGGGGGGGGGGGGCGTTCTCATTTAGAGTCTGCTGCCTGTACATAACAATAGGATCCTTTGGTCTATCCTCATCAAAGGTGGGTAGCAGAAGTTCATCATCACTTGCATTATTGCACTGATCATCACTGCTTAGATTTGCCATACTGGTACTTGCTGCGGTTAAAAAAATGCAAATATGAGATACAACACATGCTCTCATTGGTCAGTAGGTGTATAGATGAGAGGTGTGGGGGCTGAAACAGTTGACTTTTATCCCAGGTAATAACACAATCTCAACTTCCTTTACAGGATTACCAAGAATCAATATTGTATGATTCTGACATCTACGATTACCTTACCAGGCCAATGGATGAGTCTAGAGGCAGCCACACTAGCATTCCCTCCACTTGCAGTCAGCGTGTTGTTAATTACATTGCCACTTATGTCAGGAAAAAGAGCAGTCAATTCTACCAAAGCAGAATCATTCAGCTTAACAAAAATGAAAATGTGACAAGTCATTAATTATACTAAATTGACAATTTTGCACTCAGAAGAAAATGTAATAATTGTTAGTATCAGCCATATGACTCTTCATCATGTTATATCAAGTTGCAATACTTCAGAAAGTACTTTCTTTGAAAAAAGGACATATTCATGACTGTACGCACTCTTATTTTCAAAAAAGGACATACGGTATTCACGACTATTTGCACTCTTATTTTCAAAAACTGAAAGGATCTACTAAATACAATTAACTCATAACTCTACTTTGAATTGCTAATGCATAAAGAAAGAGTGTCTTTTGTAAATTTGAGTGATGATGTTTAGTTAACCTGTGAAACAACATTTCACAATTTGTGCCTCACTGCCAAAAGTAAACAAGGAAAAACAAAATAATTATATCCTAGAATCAGATAGTGCATAATAATTTGTTTAAATAACTTCATGAATTTAACAGGCAAAGTAAAAACACTACAAGAACAGTTACAAAACTACCCCTTCCCCTACAACCAACACAAATATGAAATTAATTTCTAGTCCCTAAGAAAGAAATAGATTACCCCAGGAGAATCTGAAATTTCAAAGGTAGTTCTCTGTGCTGTAGTGGCATCCTCTTCAGCACTGACTTCCTCTCTGCTGCATGATTGCTGATGGGACCTGACTTCGGTCACATTGAGCTGCAACCCACATATTGTACAGTTCACTTGAGGGACGTTTGATTTTGCTTGTGCTGTAGAAGGCTACAAATAATGATATACAGTGTCAGTGTTATTATTTGGATTCCAACAGTTCCCTATATTTTTTCAGAAGTGAATAAAATTAATATAATATCCTTTTGAGAGATTGTAGCTATGACTCATCACTGCAATTTTTTTAAGAAAATGCCATTCGCACCTACCATATCAATTAAAACTGGGGAAACATCTAATTCCACTTGCAATGGCCGTATATAGGCCAGGGCTTGTCCAAGACCCGCCTGATCCCTCAGGTAAGGAACAGAGTATCCGGTTGCTGGTGGTGATACAAAGGCTAGACTGCTGCCAATTCCACTCCTCAATATTTCAAAACCACCGCCAGCTTTCAGCTTAGGGTATGCAGCTTCCAACTTCTTACTAACCTCTATTGCCTTGTCTTTGTTACCGAAAACCACCTTTTTTCTCCCTAAGCCAGCGGCTTGCAATTCAAGCTTTTGAGACTTGACAGGCACTTGATCCTGTTGAGGACTGGCTAGACAAAAAAAATCGTGTGTCCATGTCTCTTTAGGTTTGAAATAAGGACTAGGCCGACTTCCGCGCTTCGGTGGCCGTGAGTGTCGCTGTGCACGAGAAAGTGATGAACTAGCAGTTGCCGCATACGGCGAGAAAAGGTTTCTGAAATCTGCCATTTACTGCTGCGTCGCGGTCTGGTGTTGGACTGGGAGAAATGGTGTTTTGAGACCGTACACTGCTGCTTGAAGGTCTAGCCGGTGTTGACGACGACGAATTATTTTCATTTTCACTTAATTCGCTTGACGATAGTATTTCCGTTGCCTGTCGGAGAAGATTTATTGCAAGGGAGAAATTGTCTGTTGAGGGCTCCCGATCCGCCATCTTTGAACCAACACAGGAAACTCTCTGTGGCGGGAAATTTATTACCTCGATCTGGTGTCTCGTGTCTCATAGTCACCAGGCCAACTCGAGAAAAAGTTGTAGCAGAAAATTGAATGTGTCCGAAAATTAGAACTACTGGTAAAAAAT
>OZ026596.1:23907821-23925321 GCA_964020085.1 Micromussa lordhowensis | reverse complement strand
CAGAATGATTGCTTTAAGAGTCCACTTCGATTGTTAGGTATTGTTTCTTTTTTATTTTGTATGCTGTATTTTTTAGCGGGCCAGTGTTTTTCTTTCTTTGTACTCTTGGGGACGTGCGGCCTCTAGTTAGCACACGATAGCAAATACTGTGTCATCTTTCCTGTTGTTGTTTCGCACGGGTTAGGTGGTGTTAGGGAATTTAAACGAGAGACGAATTTTTCCGCGTTTTGAATAATTAGCGGAAAAATATGCTCTCGTCGTTATGAACTATCACGGGATTCGGTAAGAGTATTTAAGGAGGTGTTTTATGTAGATTAGTCATCTTGGTGTTCTCGCTGGAGACATTTACTCTTACTTTTATTTGTTATGCTAATTTGTTTGTTTTCTTTCTTTTAGTCCATGATGTGAGTGTTAGTGAGAAGCAGCTGATTTGCATCCAGTCGCGTGTGCTAAATCTTTATGGAGTTAATTTAGTGAACTTTTCGCTTCTAGTAGTTTTTATATTCATATATTTTCTGAATGCATGTTTATGTTTCGCAATTGCTCTGTCATTTTGGAAGAATTTTGGAGGTTCTAATTTTTTTTTATCGCCATTTGCCCCTTTCAGTGTATTGGCCTTATTTGTGCCAGGACAGTTTTGGGACCATCTGTGCCCAGGAATATGGGACCATCTGTGCCCAGGAATATGGGACCATCTGTGCCCAGGAATATGGGACCATCAGTGCCCAGGAATATGGGACCATCCGTGCCCAGGAATATGGGACCATCCGTGCCCAAGAATATGGGACCATCCGTGCCCAGGAATATGGGACCATCTGTGCCCAAGAGCATGGGACGATCTGTGCCCACGAGCATGGGACCTTCTGTGCCCACTAGCATGGGACCATTTGTGCCCAGCTTACATGGAATTGCGAGTTAATTCAAGGTGTCATTTAAGAATAGTTTGTGTTTATTTAACATGTTTTTTAAATTTGCGAGTAAGGGACAATCTGTGCCCTCTACCGGACATGGGACTATCTGTGCCCAGCATTTATGGAGTTGCGTGTTGAATTGATAATCTTGATTAGTTTGTGTTTATTTAACATGTTTTGAATTTGTGATTTAGGGACCATCTGTGCCCTTTTCCGGGTTTGGGGCTATCTGTGCCCATGAGTGTTGGATTTACTACTGTTATTGCTGTTTATCAGTTTCTTATCTCTGTTTATTAAATAATATAGACGGATGGCCTATCTTATTTGTCTTTCGTTTCTTCTCGGTTAGTTTTAATCTCTTTGCAGATGTGTTCCAGTCGGAAATGTGGTCGGAATTTCTCTCCTCGACCCCCGAGCATCTCCAACCCACTGCTTCCCTGGTGAAGAGCACAGTTCTTGGATCTAAAGCGGATGGTACTGTACCTACCTACCTGAGAGGTTTTAGAAGATGGAAACGTTGGGCTTCATCCAATCATGTCTGCCTCTTTCCTGCTAATCCCTTTCAGGTTGCAATTTATTTACAGTGCTTGCTTCAGGATGCGAATTCTCCTTCTCCAGTCCTTAACTCCGTTTATAGCATTGACTGGGCGCAGCAGATGACTGGCTTGCCTAAAATCTCCGATCATCCTCTGGTTTCCCTAATGGTTAGTGCGTCTCAGAGGCTTCTGGGAAGGCCCAAGGTTAAAAAAGATCCTGTGACTCCTGAAATGTTAAAGGCCCTCGTGGAATCCAAGATTACAGATAAGTCTCCTTCTATTTCAGATCTCAGATCGGTTGCTTTATGCCTTATAGGTTACGCGGGTTTTTTTCCGTTTTAGCGAGTTAAGCTATATAAAGGCCTGTGATGTTAAGTTTTTCCCCTCGTATGCTTCCATTTTCCAAGAGTCGTCGAGAACTGATCAATTCCGTGACGGGGCGTGGATCGTTATCGCGAGATCAGACCTACCGACTTGTCCTGTCAAGGCCTTGGAAGAATATATCTCGGTTGCGCAGATCGATCTCTCCGAAGATCTGCCTCTCTACAGAGCCCTTGCTACTCCTCGGTCGAAAGAGATGGTCCGAAGCCAAGGGATTAGCTATATGAGAGCTCGCGAACTTTATAAGGATGCTTTTAGAGGCTTAACGGACGTTTCAAAGCTCAGTCTTAAACGGACGTTTCAAAGCTCAGTCTTAATAGCCTTAGAGCTGGAGGAACCACCTCAGCAGCTAATGCCGGAATTGCTGATAGGCTATTCAAGCGTCATGGTCGTTGGGCGAGCGAAAACGCCAAGGATGGCTATGTTAAAGACGATTTTAATTCTCGTCTGTTAGTCGCACAATCTTTAGGGATCTAAACTATATGTATTATTTTTTTTTAGCACCGTGCCCCGCAGCTCGGGGAAGTTCTATCCATAGGGCCGGGGTTTTTCCTCAGTTTTTGCTGCAACGAGCACGGTGAGGTTTTTTCATCCTATGGATGCTCGTTGGTTCTTCCCCAGGTTTTATTTATTTGTTAGCCGTTTTACGTAACATCCATGAGCGTAGGGGGCAATCGGATGGCGCTCGATCACTCACTCCATTTTGATTAATTTATTCATTAAACTGGATTAAATCGTTTCTCCCAACCCTCCCCTGCTTAGTATGGTTCTTGTCCTAGGAACTTCGTGGTGTAGGTTCCGAGCAGGTTTTAGCGGGGTACTAGAAAGACGAATTTTTTGTCCGACAACATGGAGTTCATACAAATGGCGGCTAACGCGGCACGAAGATGGTTTTTGGTTCAACTCGTGGAGTTGTAAAATTGAAATTTGTCATGCTAAGCAGCAGTAGCTGTAACAAATGGACATGGAAAGACAAGAAGACGTGCGGCAGCATAGCGTATCGCAGCAACGAAGAGACCTTTCGCGGAACATTAGCTTCGGCAATATGGACTTTGAAATCCTGAAAGCTGCGATGCTCACTTCGAAATCTACGATGCTAAAAGGCGACGATGTCACGACCGAAAAAATGCCTGGTAAAATGTTACCTGGAGGAGGAAACAATGCAAAGGCGAATGAATGGAGTTTTTACGGGTGAAGGAGATTAAAGGGTATTGCTTATTGGAAACAGTCTGTTTCTCGCTATAGGTCAGTGTCTCTTGCCTTTTTAGTTCTTTAGATTTTTGGCCCTCGTGCTACCCTTTCCTCGTTTATGCCTTCAAGGCAGGGCATATTTGTTAGGGATACACTTAGCCTTGTTTTAGGAAAGTGTTGTAAAGTTCATAGTGTGACAAAGCAAGCTTGGTTACATATTACAGTCGGAAATATAACCTATGTATATGCCTTCGTTGTTAACGTAGCCATGTAATTATCTCTACTACCTGTCGCTTGGAATATAGAAAACTAGTTCTTGATATCCGTTTTAAAACATGTGGGAATATTAGTTCCTCACTCACTTCTTGAGGGGCACAGGGGTAAACTGACGAATTCGAGGGTGTAAAATATCAAGTCTTTAAGCTCGGGAGAAATTCCGGTGAGTAGAAGGGTTGTAATGTTGTATTTTGCACAAACTAACAACCTAGCTACCCCATAACAATTTAAATTAATTTCCCTCCATAAAGTTTCAGATATGTATTAAATACAAAGCAATTATTCATCGTACAGTTTTGACATACTTAAACAGTTCTCCCCTTCGGCAGTTAAGCCACTGCTGTTGAATTAAATTTGATAACATGTTCTAAGAAATACCATAATCTAAAAGCAACGCAAGTGTTGCAGCTCCGAGCGTTTGTTGAAACAAGACAAGATAGTTATTTTCGTAACCACGCCAAAGTAATATTATGTCGTGTTTGGAGAAATCTTTTTAGCGTGAGTATTTCTGCTATGCTCTAATGTCACGGTGCAGAGAACGGCATGTAGGTGTGTTTTTGGCAAGATAAACGCATCACGTTTAACCCGAGACAATATGTTATTGTATTTAGCGCCAATTTCCACGAAAAAGCAATAAGAATTGTTAGATCTTTTTCAAAGGAGTAATTTGCAAGAAGTGGAGTTCTTTTGTATTGGTGAAATAAGGTAATTGATGAAACAGAGATGTTTGGGAAGAACGCAAGTGTTGTTGTGTTATGTAATTTTATGGGGGATAACAAGTTGTTAAGTGTATTTGTCATCATATGTCACAGATGAAATCATGCGATTGTAAAACATGTAAGCTACAAGTTGACCTTTTAATGAAAGGGATAAGATTTGCTAGGGCTATCGAATGGTATTCGCGAGAATGTGAGCGGTTCTTTTATTTTTGCGAGGAAGAGCTGTGTCACAGTTTATATTGAGAGCAGCCGAAGACTTGTAGAGATGGCGAGCAGCGAAAAGGTTTTTAAATTTTTCTTTAGCTGACTTTTTTTCTTTAATACAAAGAAAACGTTCTGCACACATTCTCCAGAAGCTTACAGTTAAAGCCTTAATATTTTGATGCCAAATTACTTCAGGTGGCTCTTCACGCGAGCTTCAGTGTTGATAAAGGGTCGTGATGCGGGATTAGCTCATTCTGTTTTCCGTGAAACGTGAATTTAGGAAATTATTCTTCCTGATTCGTTACCTGAAGGTTTTGCGTGATCCGTGAAGAACCTGAATTATTAACCGATTTTCGTGATTTTACCACACAACTCTACGTGATTTTGAGACACAAGTTCTCCGAATAGTTACAGTGGTCTATCGAGAGTGCCTTAGCCATGCAATATGCAATACGGAGCCTTGATTTAGCCATTCGCGATTTTGCTTCCTACAAACACTGTTTTTAGTGTAAGAACGGGTCCTTAAATAGAGTATCTTACTTTCTTATTTTCGTAATTCGGGAAAACGAAATTTTTTTATCCGTGAACCGTGATCCTCCGTATTTTAGGTTCGTGAACCGTGCCAGAGACTTCCTACGGAAGCCGATAAGTGTCACACGTTGTCGCTCCCAGGTTGTCGCTTCCACTTTGTCGCTTCCAAGTTGTCGCTTCCATGTTGTCGCGTTAAACCTTAAGGGGGGGGACTGTCACGGTTACGGGAGTCTCACTTAGAGCAGTGCAAAGCTTTGACATAGTACTATCGCAGTCTTGAATTTTTGTAGTTTTATTTTTGGTTCTTCTCCCCCCCCCCCCCCGCCTTCCACGTTGTCACTTCCGAGTTGTCGCTCCCAAGTATTCGCTTCCGAATTGTCGCTTCCAAGTTGTCGCTTCCTAGTTGTCGCTTCCAAGTTGTCGCTTCCAAGTTGTCGCTTCCAAGTTGTCGCTTCCAGGTTGTCGTTTCCAGGTTGTTGATGCCAAGTTGTCGCTTCCAAGTTGTCGCTTCCACCTTGTCGCTTCCAAGTTGTCGCTTCCACGTGATTGCAAGAAAAAAACATGGCGGCCATGTTGACGAAGTTTGTGTGGTTGTACGCGCTTTTACTTCCCTCTACATGTTCGTTTGTTATGTGTGCACTTCCTCTTCTTCCAGATAGTGCTGTTACAGGTGCGTTGAAGCCTTTTTGCTCATGGATGTTACGTAACATCCATGAGCGTAGGGGGCAATCGGATGGCGCTCGATCACTCACTCACTCGATTCTGATTAATTTATTCATTAAACCGGATTAAATCGTTTCTCCCAACCCTCCCCTGCTTAGTATGTTTCTTGTCCTAGGCACTTCGTGGTGTAGGTTCAGCAGGTTTTAGCGGGGTACTAGAAAGACGAATTTTTTGTCTGACAACATGGAGTTCATACAAATGGCGGCTCACGCGGCACGAAGATGGTTTTTGGTTCAACTCGTGGAGTTGTAAAATTGAAATTTGTCAAGCTAAGCAGCAGTAGCTGTAAGAAATGGACATGGAAAGACAAGAAGACGTGCAGCAGCATAGCGTATCGCAGCAACGAAGAGACCTTTCGCGGAGTGCTATAATTGAAAATTACAAAGCTAAGGAACATTTGCTTCGGCGATATGGACTTTGAAATCCTGAAAAGCTGCGATGCTCGCTTCGAAATCTACGATGCTAAAAGGCGACGATGTCACGACCGAAAAAATGCCTGGTAAAATGTTACCTGGAGGAGGAAACAATGCAAAGGCGAATGAATGGAGTTTTTACGGGTGAAGGAGATTAAAGGGTATTGCTTATTGGAAACAGTCTGTTTCTCGCTATAGGTCAGTGTCTCTTGCCTTTTCAGTTCTTTACAGTTTTGGCCCTCGTGCTACCCTTTCCTCGTTTATGCCTGCAAGGCAGGGCATATTTGTTAGGGATACACTTAGCCTTGTTTTAGGAAACTGTTGTAAAGTTCATAGTGTGGCAAAGCAAGCTTGGTTACATATTACAGTCGGAAATATAACCTATGTATAAGCCTTCGTTGTTAACGTAGCCATGTAATTATCTCTACTACCTGTCGCTTGGAATGTAGAAAACTAGTTCTTGATATCCGTTTTAAAACATGTGGGAATATTAGTTCCTCACTCACTTCTTGAGGGGCACAGAGGTAGACTGATGAATTCGAGGATGTAACATATGAAGTCTTTATCAAAGCTAACGGAGCTCGGGAGAAATTCCGGTGAATAGAAGGGTTTTAATGTTGTATTTTGCACGAACTAACAAACTACCCCATAACAATTTAAATTAATTTCCCTCCATAAAGTTTGAGATATGTATTAAATACAAAGGAATTATTCATCGTACAGTTTTGACTAAACAGTTCTCCCCTTCGGCAGTTAAGCCTCTGCTGTTGAATTAAATTTGATAACATGTTCTAAGAAATACCATAATTTAAAAGCAACGCAAGTGTTGCAGCTCCGAGCGTTTGTTGAAACAAGACAAGATAGTTATTTTCGTAACCACGCCAAAGTAATATTATGTCGTGTTTTGGAGATATCTAGCATGAGTATTTCTGCTATGCTCTAATGTCACGGTGCAGAGAACGGCATGTGGGTGTGTTTTTGGCAAGATAAACGCATCACGTTTAACCCGAGACAATATGTTACTGTATTTAGCGCCAATTTCCACTAAAAAGCAATAAGAATTGTTAGATCTTTTTCATAGGAGTAATATGCAAGAAGTGGAGTTCTTTTGTATTTGGTGAAATAAGTTAATTGATGAAACAGAGATGTTTGGGACGAACGCATGTGTTGTTGTGTTATGTAATTTTATGGGAGATAACAAGTTGTTAAGTGAACTTGTCATCATATGTCACAAATGAAATCATGCGATTGTAAAACATGTAAGCTAAAAGTTGACCTTTTAATGAAAGGGATAAGATTTGCTAGGGCTATCGAATGGTATTCGCGAGAATGTGAGCGGTTCTTTTATTTTTGCGAGGAAGAGCTGTGACATAGTTTATCTTGAGAGCAGCCGGAGCACTTTAGAAAGTACATGTAGAAGACTTGTAGAGATGGCGAGCAGCGAAAAGATTTTTAAATTTTTCTTTAGCTGATTTTTTTTTTCTTTAATAAAAAGAAAACGTTCTGCACACATTCCAGTAGCTTACAGCTAAAGCCTTAATTGTTTGATGCCAAATTACTTCAGGTGGCTTCACGCGAGCTTCAGTGTTGATAAAGGGTCGTGATTCGGGATTAGCTCATTCTATTTTCCGTGAAACGTGAATTAGGAAATTATTCTTCCTGATTCGTGACCTGAAGGTTTTGCGTGATCCGTGAAGAACCTGAATTATTAACCGATATTCGTGATTTTACCACACAACTCTACGTGATTTTGAGACACAAGTTCTCCGAATAGTTACAGTGGTCTATCGAGAGTGCCTTAGCCAATGCTCTACGGAGCCTTGATTTAGCCATTTGCGATTTTGCTTCCTACAAACACTGTTTTTAGTGTAAGAACAGGTCCTTAAAAAGAGTATCTTACTTTCTTATTTTCGTAATTCGGGAAAACGAATTTTTTTGTCTGTGAACCGTGATCCTCTGTATTTTAGGTTCGTGAACCGTGCCAGAGACTTCCCTGTACGACCCTTTTGATATCTAAAGCTTTTAATCGGACATTGTAAACAGACCACGAGAAGATGGTAAATTGTTTTTTATATTTTATCAGTGCTGGCCTGATGGGCCGCTTGGCACATATGTAGATTTGACTTCCACCGTCTGAGTTTCTATTTGCAGAACGAGTGCTTGTGCCAAACGTTTCCCATGAAAATCACTTGATTTTCATGCGAATGACCGCGCAGGTGACATTTATTTTCATAACAATGGTTTCGCTCAAAGACTCATTTTGCCACAGGGGCAAAAGTAAACTTGGCATTGGGCTATTCATCCATGAGCTGCTCAGGGAGCCTTTGTTTTTCTCTCGTAACGCTTTTTTAAAGCCTCAGTTAACCAAGCAGTGATTGGTCATTTTTTTGTTTTGTATGAACTTAGCTGGAAACAATTTGATTATTGCCGTTGAGGAATATGTGAAAGACAGATACAAATACTCCACCATTCTACGTTTGCTGTCACTTTATCATGCTACGAGGATGAGGTAAAATTGCAAATCATACTACCTAGATACCATATTGAAATTAACATATATTATTGATTCAGTGTTTGCTGGTTTAAGTTTAGTTATTAAATTTTTTGTAGCCTTTCTACTCTGAAGAGAATTCTTAGACGTATGCATATTAGACGTTGGAATCTTGACGTGCCTCCAGTTAGCATAAGGGATGCTATTCAGGTATGTATGACTACTTGCACTATATATATATAAATTAATACATATAAACAACAACGTTTTTGGAGTAAATTTGCCCAAAGCCAGATTTCAATAGTCGGTTGTGTTGTGTTATTCATTATACCATCAGGACGTTTGTTTTGAATCCACATACAAATCTAAATGTCAGGTTCTTGTTTTGAACAACCCACGGACAAGCTTTTTTTGCAATGTAGTACGAGCTTGATGGTCCAGGATCGCTGGGAGGATACAGGCAGATGTGGCAAACACTTCGATAGGACTATGGGCTTGCTGTACCCAGGTACCAGCATTATATAGTTTAATAACGTAACTGTTGCCGGTTGTGGCATTTATTGTTGTTTTTACTATCATTATCATTATCGTTAACGTTGTCGTTTTTGGCATCGTCATCGTTGTCGTTATCATTATCGTTATCGTCATCGTTATCGTTATCGCTATTGTCATCGTTTTCGTTATCGCTATCGTTATCGTTACATTACTATTGTTATAATATTTATATTATTATTATTAGTAGTAGTAGTTTTGTTGTTATTATTATTTTTCTTTTACTATTCTTATTATTATTAAAATTATTATAATTATTCTATTATTATTACTGTTATTATTGTTATTTCTTGCCATATACTTATACATGTCACATTCGAGTTTTGTTTTGTCAATAAAGTTTTTCTCATTATTAAAAAAAATATTATTGTTATTATTAATATTACTATTACTATTTTCTTAATAGAGATAAAGTGATGGAATTGCTACGACAAATGGATCCACTTGGTACCGGGCGTAGGAAACAACGTAGACTACAGCGCAGAGTTTACCGAAACAAGGGACCAAACTATGTGTGGCATGTTGATGGATATGATAAATTACGCCCCTATGGATTTGAAATTCACGGTTGCATTGACGGGTAAGACCCCAACCTCTAAGTATATATGTGTACAACCTATCCGTTTCTCTCTCCTTCCCAGATGTTCACTGTAAACTACAGTACTTTATTTTTTTTTTTAAATAATGTAATAAAATAAGTTATCCATGGGTTGTTGATTGTCTTTGTGAAAGGACATTTTCTTACTTTGATTGTTCCGTTATTTCTATGGCCGTTTTTATTGTTGCCTTGGGTCGCCCGTCCCAAGGGTATAGCTTTTATCTTATTTCATTTCACAAGAACCTTCAAGAAATTTATTTATGAAAATCGCCCACATTATAGATAGAATCCCTCTTCGAATTCGTAGATACATAATGAAGAAAGTAGTAGCTTGCAGCGAAGTAACTCTACCCATCCACAAGCTGGTATACTTCTATCACATCACATTTCACAAAACAAAGTCGTTATAATACATTATATTAATAGCAATTTACGACTTTTAACGCGCAACGGAGGTTAATCAAAATTTGGATTTATCACGCGGCGGCCATTTTGAGTCCCAGGGGAGCAAAATGCTTTGTTTTTGCACGTCTAGCCTCGCACTGAATGAGAGGTTAGACGTAAAAATTATTTTGTTTGAGCAATGCGTGATAAAGGTCTATTTGCTATGGTATCAGTACTTTGACTGTCTACTCTTTTTAGGCTGTCCGAGAGTAGTAAGGACTGATCCTGGTACGGAAAATGTACTGCTGGCTTCACTGCAGTGTACACTAAGAAGGGACGGTCCGGATGAGTTAGCAGGAAATGCTTCACACAGATATGGGAAATCCGTGTTTAATCAGGTACCCTTACAACTCAATTATTCTCAAACAAAATTTATTTATTTATTTATTTTTTTAATTTGCCTCGCTACAGAGAGCATTATTAAAATCAAAACAAAGAAAATTGAAAGAACAGAGGTAACGCGGGCATCACAGGAGTCAACGAATGAAATAGTAACGGACCGAATATATCAGTGGTATGAAGAGATATCATTTTTTTTCTTTGTCATAAGTGTGATGTTGCAACCCTAGGCGCTCCTTTCAATTCAACTGCTACAAATCTTGCAGGTTATAGTTACAGTAAAACGTTTTTAGCTTTTTGCAATGATACGAGTGTGGTGAATTATTCATAGAACTGAGGCAACGTCCGTGGGTAAAAACTACCTCTGCGGTAATCTAGTTCTGTTCTGTCCTTAGGCCAGCTACTAGAACTAGGATAAGTTCCGATGCACTTGAATTATGTTTCTAGAGGCCAGTAGCAGCGGGTACACAATGAGCAGTTAGTGAATTTGTTATTTCCTGTAGTGCATTGAGGCGTGGTGGTCCCATTATAAACGGAACAGATCCGAATGGTGGATAAACAAATTCAAGGTACTTTGATGAATGTTTGTGAGCATGTATATTATAGAGGGTGCACTCATTTCGTCATAGCTGATCAACTTGGGGCTTGCAGTGCAATAAGGGAAATGCTTTACCCACTTTGCAAGGAAATAATTGTACTGATTGTGATGTTTTTAAATAACTATAGGAACTTTCAGAGTTCGGCGCACTGGATATTGGAAGTGAACATCACTTGTGAGTCTACTTGCATTCCTCGTGTTCATAAACCTATGAACTGAAAATGAGTTTATCTTAAGCGGCAAAGTATTGTTTTTCAGTATTTTTCCTGGAATTTACATTTTAAAGTGAAGGTCGTTGATTCTGAGCCTCAGTCTGTAATTAATTTCTTTTCCAAGGTCGCCATCTGAGTTCTCATGGACACTTATTTCAAAATTTAGCATTTCAGACCAATGGCAGTCCATGGGCTGCATGCAGGCATCACGAAATGTCAGGCAAAAAGCAGGCCCCTTTCGTTTTGCTTTTTTCTTTCAGATTGACCGTTTATTTCTTTTTTACCTCGCATTGATTTTAACTAGAAATGTAACGATGGTGTAACTTATATTTTTGTTTTGATACCCACCCTCTTATTTTCTTTCCTATCTTTAGAAAGTGCTTGCGGTTCTGTTTTATGGATCTTCTGCAAGAAGATCTCGACAGAGTTGTCAACAACCAGAATAATCATACTATTAGGGCAACACGCAGTGCTGAGTGCCCACATGGGAAACCCAATATCTTGTATCTTCTTCCAGGAGAAAATTGTAATGGTGCATGACATGATTTGTGGTTACATCAGTTAATGCCGGTATCTTCCGCGATCTTAAATGAATGCTTTTTCCACTCGAAACTACAAAAACGACCATAAAAAAAGGAATGTCTTGAAATGTAAACAACAGATTTGTATGGGGGTTGTAGTCCTTTATGATACCAAGAAATTGCCATGTCCTGTTACTGCTTGTAGGTCAATGCATGTCTTCTATTTTAAGGTACTCGTGATTACAAATGCACTGTTTCCGAAGAAGAGACAACCTGGGCGTTGTCATTGTGTACACTAGCAACATGCAAAACCGGCCAAGACGCTATAGATGATCACTTGAGAAGAATTTTACGACGAGACGGATTAAGGCTGCCAACCAACTGGGACGAGGCTATTCAAACCTATTTCCACCTGCTTGATTCATTGTAGAGTATCAAGATTACCCCCTCCTACGGAGGATCAAATTTGAAGTCCTAGAAATATTTTTCTGTCAACAACGTTAGCCATAAACCTCATGAAACGAAACAACTTGACACTGTAGAGAGAATAAATTTACATTCCAGGTTATTGTTACCTTTACAGTAAAATGGTAGTTACACGATCGTTTTTGTTACAATTTTATTACATTTTATTACATTTTTCCAGGTGCACTATAATCACGAACTGCAGAGGCAATCCTAGCAAGTTATCTGTAACCTAAACATTGTTTAATTCTACGTCCAAATCATCCTGTAAAACAGCAACAAATGATTACCAAAAACAATATAGCCGTTGGAAAGTTTTTTTTTTCCAAGTTCGTTTGGGTGAAATAGGCAAGTGCCTTTGGGTATTTACAATTGTTTCAAACCATATACCTTAAAGCTTCTATCTCTTTGAGACTAAATAATATAACAGTTACATGCTTTTGTCGTGTGCAACGTAAACACATTAAAATTTCTTTTGGAACAGAACAACAACTACTGAAATCTTACAACGCTCTAAATACTATAAAAAGGCAGATGCTGATCTGCCCTGATTGCTTTCACAGCAGACATCTTTTAACAGTTCTCCACCGAAGCAATGGCGGATAAGATACGCGATAAACAAGGCTACTGTGGTATACAGCCGGGCAGGAATCGTCTACACAATGTTGAAACCCCACGCGCCTTTATCTCTCAGCAGGGAAGTAAACTCTTCTGCGAGTTCATTGTACGAAATGTAGGTTCGTGGCAGTTCTAAAAGTGGCCCACAAGTGTGGGCGATGGGCCTTCTAGCAAAACCATCCATGGATGCGAAAGAGCCTCGATATTCTCGGGCATGATGTCGCTTCCAGTTACGTACTTTAAGAAAGTACCGAGTGCTGCAAAATCCAAGGAACGTATGAATTTCTGCAAAATTCAAGGCACTGCCTCTCCGCCGCATCCGTCGGCTGACATGTGATTGTTTTTACCACTTTTTGCCTTTTGGTATTTTCATTGCATAGAGCTCAGTAACGGTTTCCGGGCTGCTAAACTGCTGCAGCTGTCTTAATTCCTGTAATAGAGCTGACCAACACTGCGCTATGTATTTGGGTTTTTGGATGAGCTCTTGGTGGGCCAATTCCGAAATTATCTGCTGGACGTTTTCTTTGCTTGGCTTTTTATCCAAGCAAGTCATCCTCGTCTGGAAACTCACCTTCCTGTATCTTGTTGAAGACCTCTCGTTCATCGGAAGTTAAATAGAGACGAAATGACGAGAGCAGGTACTTCATGTCGACACATTCCTCGCCAAAAATGCACGATACCACGAAAGCCTTTGAAAGGGCGACTGGGAAGTATCCCGCTCTTTTGAAGCCAAACACCAAGATCCTACCAATGGCCTCCCACTCGCTCTTCTGATAGTCGTGGCGTATTGCTGGGACTTTCTCTTTGTCGCCGATAGCTGCGGATGAGAAAAACTGCTGCCAAAAGGTGGCGATGATGTCCCTGGTAACACCTTGACCCTCCCCTTCCTCTACTTTTCCGCGTTCATCAACGACCCTCATGCCTGCCAAACCATGCGAGTCTTCGCCCATAAATACTTTGATAAGGTCCTCCTTTATGCAAGAACGGTGGATATACACTTCCTGTAGGGCTACAAGAAAAATGCATGTGTGTAAGAATCTCAATTTTCTTCTCAGTTTAGTAATAATAATGACGACGACGACGACGACGACGAAAAGATGCATCTAAAGTGTTCCATTCCTTAGCGCATTGATAAAGAAGTCTCTGCTTTCCGAAGTTCCTTTTAGCGAGGGGAAGACGAAAATCGTTCCTTCTTCAAGTGTTATAACTATGGATGTCTGAGTTTCTGAAAATATTAAAAGTTACTTAAATAAAGAGCGATACATTCTGGATGGTCCACAACAAATACGATGGGAGATTTTCAGCTGCAAAAAAGGAGCTCGAACAATCTATAGATGACTATTCATTTCATCACCTGAGAAACCTACCCCTTTTTAAGTGACACAGAGTGCCATATCTTGATAAGTTTCTTACCTTGATCCTGGACCGCGGATACCATTTGACGTTCTGACTGTTGGTTGCTGTCTGGATCCTTGGGAAATGAAAAGTGTTCGTTTGGTTGTAGGATTAAATAAATATAAACTTACTTCTAGGAAAAGGAGGAAGGCAGTTATTTTTTATTGAGTAGGGGGGGGGGGTACTTATTTTAGTCCCGTTTTTGCCTAGCTGTTTGTTTCCTTTGCCCTTTTATAGAAAAACTCCCTACAGTCAAGACGAACGCGTAGTAATGACAATGAGATTGTCACTACGTATTAGAATACATTCTGTAGTGCGCAAGATTAACGTCCTTGCGTTCTCCATAAGACTCTCTACTACATATCTTACACTGTTACATATCTTCATTTCTAGTACACCCCAATTAGGCGGCCTGCTTCTATAAAGCGGCCACTCGCTCCTTCCCAAAGAAAGATAAAGTACAACACACCGGTGTACTTTGTGTTTCGCTGTTCATATTCGCAGTTCGCTGATCCTCAAGGTTAGGTTCTATGAGGGGCAAATACTGTTGACGGAATAGAAAACCAGGACTCATCCTACCACCAATAACGTTTGCGTTATCTCTGGTCTGAAACTGGTAAGAGAGAGAAAAAAAAAAGCAATACACTTTAACCTCGTTTGCGCCAAAATAAACACCTGGTCCAGGTGCAGCTGAGCATCAAAGGGAACATTAGCTCTTTCGTTAACATCACAAGTTAAAATGCTCAAAAGTGCAGTATCCTCTGCTGCGGAAACTATTTTATTTTTTCGGTTGTTGACGTTAACTTCCTCTGTCTACGACATTGGTCCTCAATTTAAGAAGCCGCACCATCTTAAGTATAGCAAATGAAAAACACTATTGCTGAGAAAGTATTCAATTCCTGTAATAACTCGATGTAAAGCGCCCGGTTTTCCTAGTTCATGTACTGTGGCGTCATATAAATTTCTGTTAATGTTGAATGACATAGTACGTACTACGATAGCATTTATTTGTATTACTATTTGTATCAAATAGGTTTTAGTAGCCTGGGTCTGGTTGTCCGAAGCAAGGTTAAAATAACCAAGAGTTGGTGCTGAAAATCTGAAATCTTTTATTTTGCACTGTTATATAGAATTTACATTACAGTAGGTACATTATAAAACAAAATCAAAATAAAGTAAGACTGAAATTAACGGAATTAAAATGTGCGCAGTGGCCAAAGTAGCAGATGCTTCTGAGTTGGTCACTGCCACGTTAAACTAACTGGCATAGACAATAAGCGTAATAAAAATAGTTTTACAGAGTAAAAGTGCTAAAGTAAACAAGGATATGTGGATATATGAGTCAAATGAAACAATAGAACAAAAGAACTAAAGTAAACTAAAATCAATGTATTCTAGGAAACAGATTGCGAATTTAGCAGATAAAGCTTGCATTGTTTGGAAAAGGGATAATAATGTAATTTTTTTTAGATGCAATGGAATAGTCTCCCAAATTTTCGATGCAATGAAAGTAAAAGTAGAGGCTCCATAATTATTATGTATAAGTGGCCTACGGAAGTTAAGGTTAGAGACAAATCTAGTGTAATGGCTATGGAAGTCAGAAGCTAGAGGTAGAGTTCCAGAAAAAATTGTTGGGATGCCTGCTGGATTGTTTATGATTTTATGAGCAAAGAGTGCTACTTTTAATTTGAAAATATTATCAAATTTTAGGATATCCAGTAAGTTGTAGTAAGGCGTGGCATTCTCTCTACTTTGTGCAAAAAAAATTGAACGAATGCATTTATTTTGTTTAGTTCTGATTTTATTTAGCCTAGTTGTACAAGCACTTCCCCAACTAGTGATAGCATAGGTCAAATAGGGATAGATGAAAGAGTAATACAATTGTTTCAAAGTATGCAGATTTACATAGTGTCTCAATTTGGTAACAATTCCTATATTTTTTGCTAATTTACTGTTTATATGCTTAATCTGAGGTCCCCAGTGTAGGTGTTGATCAATATAGACACCCAGGTATTTTATTTGGCTTTGGATTTTGATGTCATTTACATTTATACTTCCACTTAACCTTGAGGATGGGACTAGAATATAATTTGTCTTTGAAAGGTTTATAGATAGTTTGTTTGTAGCACAGTACTTAACTACTAACTTAAATTCTTTTTTCATGACAGACTCTAGGCTACGCAGGTTATTACTTGTATACTAGGATATCTAAAAGATAGTAATGCTGCGGTACATTGTTGATAAGGACATATTTTACGTAGTCATTGACAATCTATCTGCGCGTTCCAAGTCTTACATTATAACCTTTATTTCTTAAAGTAGTGTCAAATTGTGATGTGTAACTTAAAAACTGTTCATGCATCATGACGAATCGATGGCGAGGCGTGACAAGACAAGGGATCGAGACAATAAAGCACATACACATACACACATGATACACACCTACCTCCCCCAAGTTTACCAGAAAATCGAGATGAAATTCGAAAGATGTGGAAATTCTAGGAGCAGAAATGTCACTTCCAAATTCGGTACTAGTACGCATCAAGTCTAGAGTGTTAACAGTATCGAAAATGCGTTGATCGCTAGCCTGCGAACTATTTTTGGCTGTCGCTTGTCTACGCTGGCGGCACCAGTAGTAGCCGGAAATAGGTCTGCGTTCGCAGGCTAGTCGATCGCCGGATATGTGAAACTGCTAAAACTGTTTGGATGAAAAGGAATTGATCGTAGCATCCGTTTGTTTTAATTATTCTGCAAGTTTTAGTAACAACGATTTCTCTTCGAGCCCAACTGAACGAGCCGCTAAATATACGAATTTTACACTTGACGCTCATGCAATTATTCCTCGTTCTTTTATCCACTGCCGAGTCAAGCGAGCCGCTAAATATATGAACCAAACAGTTAATGCGCATACAATTATTCCTCGTTCTTTCCGGCATCCACTGCTGAGCCAAATGGGCTGCTAAATATATGAACTCAACAGTTAACGCCATACAAATTTTTCCACTGCCGAGCCAAACGAGCCGGCTCGTTGGTGAATGTTTAAAAGTGGCCCTGCATTCTGTAGTTGTTTAAAATAAGTTGTCACAATTAATCGTCCAAATTAACCCGGGCGTCCAGATTTGTACAAACCTTCTCGTACTGCATTAAAAACAAAAGCAAGAGTTGTGAAAGTCAATCACGATCTCCTGCACATCGTTTTACAGGTAAATCAAAACAAAATTTCAGTGGAATCCACGCAAAAAGACTGTATGACATCCTCGTGTTGTTCGTGGCGCAGATTTCCAAATGAAATTGTCTGCAAGAAAACAACAACGACACATTAATACATATGACGCATCGCCGGTGATCGTGACAAAAGCACATGGTGATCTTAACTGTTTGG
>OZ026596.1:23897821-23902821 GCA_964020085.1 Micromussa lordhowensis | reverse complement strand
CTCTCTGCTACTGGCTGCTCATCGTCCGCTCGCACTTTTTTTGACCTTTCTTGTGAAACAGTAACAAAGTCTCCTTGGGAGAATCTTCCCTCGAAGGAACAATTTTGCAAGTAATTTGGAACTGCAAGAAACAGAACCCAACATCATTGTAAAAGACTGACCGTTGACATAATGGAGCATTAATCGCAATATAGTCCAGGCAATATATATATGATTAATTTCAACATATAACGAAAGTGTTTTGCTACTTACTCATTTGACTTACTAAATGACTTTGTGACTCACGCGTAGCTCGTAGAAGCCTTTCTGTGTTCTAATATCTTTTTTTTGCTTGTTTGTTTTGGCTGATACATGCCATGTATGATAATTTCTATGTAGTGGTCATTTGGATAGTTTTCAAAAGGAGAAACGGAAGACAGCCATTGTATAGGGAAGTCATACGACCTTAATGAAGCACAGGAAACCCGAACTATCTGCACCAGATTCTGAGTTGGGTTTGAGTTGTAGCGGTTTATTTGCTATGTGCTAGATACATTCGTTCCTCCTCAGATTTCCACCGTTAATGTGGGTTTTGAATAAGGTGATCATGACTTTAAATGAGCAGACGTTACAAGGGTATTTTACTCGATAGCCACTCAACGTGAAAATTGCAAGACCCTTGGAAAGAAGTTGTGTTAAACAAACCCCTGAAAACTGATTATATTCCGCTGCATTTTACGACAAACAGCAGCTAACAGTTACCGTTTCCATCAAGTTATTTTGACAGGAATAATAAAATCAGTTCTTTAGACTGCATTGCTTATGTGGAACTGCATGCAATACATACCTTCAATCTGGCTTTGGTTGATTAGTTTCCCTTGTCCCACCTGAAACGCCCTCCAGACAGTAACACCTTGCTCGCTGTACTGAAAGTTGTTCAGGGAACTTACTGCCGCTAACTTTACTTGAGGGAGAACACACTTTCCTTCAGTAGCCGCATCAACTAGGGCAGCCCGTACGCCATTTAAACCTCCATTAGACAACATAGCGTCTTTGAAGTCTTTGGCATTGTGCACATCGTGGCCCTCGTTTATGTGACGTCTGACGTGAGCCTTTATTGAGGCAGCTTTCCTGTCGCAAGCACCCTTTCCGCCTTGCGGGTCGCTGAAGTCGACTCGGCGGACTCTGACACCAGTTTTGCACTTCATTGCGTTACATGTTGCCAGCAACACCGAGTTGTGATAACAACCAGCATTGTCCTGGCGGAGGAAGGCAGATGTAATCTCTGGATGCTCGAATTTAAGGGTGCGCAAAGTGTGCTCTAAGATGCGTACAACTGCAGATGTATCTTGTGAACAGTTCTCAATGATATGTACGAATGTCTGGCTTTGCAGTCTTCCGTCTACTTTTCGCGCCACTACGCTTAAATGCCATGAGAGTCCCCGTTTTCCGAACCAATCGGACTGAGATTCGCGATACTTTGCAGGTAAAAATTTCATCGCCCAGTCTTGGGTTATGAGTACCGAAGCCTCATCAAGCAAATTCAAGCAGTCAATTCTCGCTTGATCTTGCCGAACACTGCGAAGTTGGTGAGCTTTCCAAGATGTAATAGCCTCCTCTGATTGTTTGAACGTATATAACTGGTCTTCTAATTCCTCCTCTGGCATACGGACCTCATTCAACAAGTACCTTTCAATCTCCTGCAGGACGCTTCTGAGATCTTCACACTGTGAGCAGCTCCGGTCATGTGTATGTTGGCATGGGGTTTGTAGTTGGTTATCGGTGACATCACTCAGCGCATAAGTGCTGCAATGATCAGCAACAGCAGTGCTCTCCAAAACATGGACCTGGAAAAGAAATGGTTATGAACTTTTCATAAACTTTACTTTGAATGATGCAATTTCTTACGTCCCTGGAAAAACTTGCATAAAGAAGGTCACGTTTTTGTATACACAGAGGGCGGTGAGTTTCGATATTTCAATATTAAGTTAATATTCAGTTAAAGTTGAAGATGTTGACTCATCGCATTTTCTTTCTACTAGATGATTGTAATTGTGACTCGCTCTCCATGAGAGTACTGCAAATTAAATATTTTCGTATACAGCATATGGATCCACTGACGATGTATAAAAATCGTTTTGTAAGACAGAATTGCCTTAACTAAACGAGAGTGTTTTACCTTAAAATCCGATTTTAGGTACTGTTTACTTTCTTTCAGTAATCTTTCCCAGCATTTTGCAGATTCTTTTGACAAACCCATCTCTTCCAGTCGCTCTATCAGGGTGCTCAAGTCATCAAAGCCCTTTGCACCTGCTGCAGCCGTATAGTCAAGTCCTTGAAGGGACTTCCTTACTGTAGCGGAGCAGGCGGACAGGATACGTAACATTGTGGCAGCTCCGAAGGGCTTAAACTCGGTCTCTTCGCAGTATGCCTGATACTGCCGCAAAAGTCTGCTCGGTATCATAGTGCGTATGACATTAGGCGTTTCAAGAACTTGACCTGAAGAGAGGCGTAGATGGCGCTGTCCAAAAGGGAGGTCCTGAGTAACATGTGGACTTGTGATGTAGTCTAAAAAATGGTCAAGTTGGGTGAGCTCAATGCGCAACCTGGGGCTCTTCACCATTGAAACCTCAGCACCACGCCCATACTGCAGCGCATGATGCCTCGCTATTTTGAACCTGTACTCAGTCAAACCAGGTATATAGTGCTGGATACGCTTGAAGGATACCAGATCTGCCATTATAGATAGTACTTGCCGCCGCGTCTCCCAACAGGTTGCGTGCCGGTAAGTTTCAGCCAGGGCGTTGAGGTATTTCTGCTCTTCAGGTGACTCCTCGGCAATTCCAAATTCTTTCTCCATAGCGCCTGAATCTCTAAGTGCCTCCCAAAGAAGACCCGCGTCTCCCGGTGCTATAACTTCAAGTCCGGCCACCACCAGGTTCTTTGCTTTTGCAATGTGACCTTTTTTAGTACGAACACTTTTCTCAACCCATCTCTTTTTGGATGGCCCTATTGTAGGTGCGTTGCAGCAACGGAGAAATTTGTTGAGTTTTATTCGTCGATGTACTTTGCTGCCATTTTCTGAAGGAGTATTATCAGATAAGTCAGTACTGCTACTGGTTGGTGAATCCGATTCCGGTGAACTAGGCTGGTAGGTGTCTGGTTCTTCAAGATGAAGTTGCAGCACTGCATCGGCCAAGTTTTCCATGGCTACATCATTTGAAACGTTCTGTGAATGTAAAAAACTCTGACGTTTTAACAATACACTGAGAGCGTACACAGTTCATATCGGATATTGCAACGGTATGCTAAAAATTACTCCAAAATTGCGCGAGCAGTGACTTTACTTAACCTCTGCACAGTGATTACGAAAATTTTTAAATTTTTGTCATGAACTTTTCCCTCTTCTTTTGGTTTTGTTTTAACGATGTGCTTTCGCTGTCTCACGTACATTAATTCACATTCCATATTAGAAATTAATATAAATTTACAATGATCTATTGTGAACCTGTGAATTTGATTGGCTCTTTCACTGTTTTCTATCTGCTGATAGACAACAGTTGAACACGTGATGCTTGTTTCACACCTCAGTGCACATCGGGCGCAGTGTTTAAAACCTTTGAGTTGCCGATGTAAACACAATAAGAACATTTTTTCCTAAGCGTTACTTTACCTTTTTATGCAATGAGACCATTGTAAATTTATACTAAAACAATAAGACTACTCGCCCTCGTTTTCTACGAGCGATAGTCAACTCGGCTGCGCCTGGTTGACTATCTGCTCGCAGAAAACTCGGGCTCGTAGTCTAATTGTTAAATAGCAGAAAGAAACTACGCACGCTGATTGGTTTCAAATTATACGTAACTCGGCAGAAACATAGACCTAGCACGAGCTGCTAACGTAATGATGGTTCGAGCAAAGAGAATTTGTTTCCCTTTTATTTCGTTGCGGAATTTTCTAAAAGAAATAGAAAACATGTTCTCGTGTTCGAGTTATAGAAGCACTCGTGGAAGTTATGGAGAACTCGGAAAAGGATCGGAAACACTCGCCTCTCGGCTAATGTTTCCGAAGCTTTTCTCGATCTCCCAGACCCCACTCGTTTTTCTTAACTCGATAGAAACACAGTACATGTTTTCTATTTCTTAAATAAGCATTTTTTATGTTGTGGCAATATTTGTCCCCAAACCTTCTCATAACGGCCACATCTCCACAACGGTACTGAGCTCTATCCCCAAGGTAGCTGGTTGTAGATGTCGGGAGAGATTCGCCTGTAGTACTTATTAAGCTGCACCAAATAAATAGCAAGTAAGTCTTACCTCTTTAATATTTCCTTCTTGGGGTTTTTCGCACAATCCGGAAGCTGCTGACGCCACCGTTTGTTGATTTCCGTCGCGGGATTCCTCACACAATCCAGGGTCGGCTGTGACGGAAACTGCTGATACTGCCGTTTCTTCAGCGGGAACTGGTGCTTCCAAAATTTCCCTTTCAAGCTTCCTTCGGCATTGCCTGCATATTTCTGCGCATAAAAATATATTCGATTCAGTTTTTTAGTTGGTGGTTAGAATCAGTACACGAAAAGTGCGATTATAATTCTTTAACAACCGAACATAATTCCTCCAACAAAAAACCTAACCGTCTTTTCCGTCCATATAAGCCCGTGGGAGGATCTTGTAACTAAATGAGTGGCTTACTTCGAGAAAGCTCTCTCAAACATACTTTTGCATCAAAATTTAAGAGATCTGGTATAAATCTCCTTCCTTAACTATAAGCCCAGGGAAATGTTTCTCAAAGACCCCGATTTGATTTTCCAAGAACTTTATGTTAATAAGATTCTTAGTTCCCATTCTGTTGACTCGGACACAAACAAACTTAACTTGGTTCGTTAACAAACCGGTCTCTTTGTCGAAACAATTCCTCTCAAGAAAAAGTTCCCCGTGACACTAACTTAGTTTTCTGAGGAACGTACCCCAGGGGTCTGCAGTAACGCGCTCTGGAGGGTTGACGCTCATAGGTCGCTCGTG
>OZ026596.1:23887821-23890321 GCA_964020085.1 Micromussa lordhowensis | reverse complement strand
TATATTTATTACATAGGGAGTCAGGTGTTCCCAATTAGTGAACTACTGCATGTGATAGCAAGATAACAAGACAAGTTAAAGTTATTGTTATTAATTATATCAGACTGCTGTACATGGTGATGTGATGTATAGTTCATCAATAGTGCACTGCAATGGAATACAACTGGTTAAGAAAGAACACACCTGGGTTGCATTTCTTTCATTTTGTTTGAATCTTTCAGGCGTTTGTCCCTTGAAATGAACCTGCGAGAAGAAAAACAAAAGACTATCAGAAACAGGTAAGCTATCATGCCCACAGGAAAAAACTCGCTGATACCCGGTCTGCTTACTCCTGCTGATGAACTAACTGACCCTCCAAGGAATTCATAGCAAATATAAGGAGTAATAACGACAAGAAAAGATAGACATGATTGATGAAAGCTACGAATAAACTGACCTCATCGTCTTCAGACAGGCTCTCCTCCTTCTTTTTTTCGCGGTCCGAATTTGAATCGCTTTCCTGTTATTATATAAAAGTATAACGCACCTTTTCAATCACATGTTGACAATCCTAAAGCAAACTGGGATCCCACCTTTACTAATCTGGGTATGATGATGGAGTGGGTCAAAAAGGACAAACTTTGCTAAGCTCATTATAGGAAAATTAAACGCACTAACTCTGTCAAACTTACCACTGGCTGATATCGAGTTTCGTATAGTTGACATGCTGGAGATGGTCACGGACATAGAAAAGATATAAAAGAATGGAAACTTTTAAGGACGTAACTCCAAGCTAAATACATAAGAGAAATGAAAGACAAAAACTAAAGGAACAAATGTTGGAAAGATTCAGCCCTCTCGATCAGAGGCTCTAATGATATGAGAACTGTTTGCTCTCTCTTGCTCTCTCTTGAAGACTTGTCTGGTGTTAACTTTCGCCTAAGTGAAAATATTTCGTACGTTGATCTGGGCGAATATACGGAAAAAGTAGTAGAATCGACTGAGACTTGGATCATTGACCCCGGCCTAAATGTACGTACTGAGCTGTAGCGGGATTTTTTTCCGAGGTAGACTACAAAAGAACACCGCTATACATGATATTTAGACATTTGCTATGGTTAGCCGTGGTACACTGAACACAACTTACCTAGCCAATCATCAGCAGTAACGAGGTAGAGCCTCACTTTACTGTTGTAAGTTCCCAGTAACTCAACATATTTTCGCGGTGTAAATGGTTCCTCGGATCCTGGTAAGAACTTGACTTCATTTTTGCTCATGGATGTTACGTAACATCCATGAGCTTAGGAGGCAGTCGGATGGCACTCGATCACTCACTCACTCACTCACTCACTCACTCACTCACTCACTCGATTCTGATTAATTTATTCATTAAACAGGATTAAATCGTTTCTCCCAACCCTCCCCTGCTTAGTATGGTTCTTTTCCTAGGCACTTCGTGGTGTAGGTTCAGCAGGTTTTAGCGGGGTACTAGAAAGACAAATTTTTTGTCCGACAACATGGAGTTCGTACATATGGCGGCTAACGCGGCACGAAGATGGTTTTTGGTTCAACTCGTGGAGTTGTAAAATTGAAATTTGTCAAGCTAAGCAGCAGTAGCTGTAACAAATGGACATGGAAAGACAAGAAGCATAGCGCTCGTCAAAAATTCTATTGAAAGGTCAAGGTGTTTTTTCATTAGACGTAAACAAAATTCTCCGATTACAAGTCACGCTAAACTCACGCTATGCAAAGAATGTAATCAGATACTCTTTTTTTCGTATTATTTGCTGAAGGGCAAGCGAGTCACGTTTCGCAGAAAGTGTAAGTAACCGCGTTTTGATTCGTGACCTGAAGGTTTTGCGTGATCCGTGAAGAACCTGAAATATTAACCGATATTCGTGATTTTCAGTACCACACAACTCTACGTGATTTTGAGACACAAGTTCTCCGAATAGTTACAGTGGTCTATCGAGAGTGCCTTAGCCATGCAATATGCAATACGGAGCCTTGATTTAGCCATTCGCGATTTTGCTTCCTACAAACACTGTTTTTAATGTAAGAACAGGTCCTTACTTTCTTATTTTCGTAATTCGGGAAATCGAAATTTTTTTATCCGTGAACCGTGATCCTCTGTATTTTAGGTTCGTGAACCGTGCCAGAGACTTCCCTGTACGACCCTCTTGATATCTAAAGCTTTTAATCGGACATTGTAAACAGACCACGAGAAGATGGTAAATTGTTTTTTTGTTAGATTATGTGCTGGCCTGGTGGGCCGCTTGGCACAAATGTAGACTTTGACTTCCACCGTCTGAGTTTCTATTTGCAGAACGAGTGCTTGTGCCAAACGTTTCCCATGAAAATCACTTGATTTGCATGCGAATGACCGTGCAGGTGACATATATTTTCATACCAATAGTTTCGCTCAAAGACTCGTTTTGCCACAGTGGCAAAAGTAAACTTGGCATTGGGCTATTCATCCATGAGCTGCTCAGGGAGCCTTTGATTAAGGTCTGGGTATAGC
>OZ026596.1:23872821-23882821 GCA_964020085.1 Micromussa lordhowensis | reverse complement strand
GTGAATATTCTTCTTTTAAAACTCCCATTTATGAATTAATTCCGTACATTCAAGCTTACAGATGTTGAATCAATACTGCATAGTAGTATAAAACCGCAGAGTGACCTACCTCTCCATTACCGCCACCATTAGGACGCAAAGACATTCGCATCTATATTGAAATGAAAAAAGGGATTATCATTACAGATATATAGCAAAGGTTGGGTTGCGTTTTTTTGAGTATTCTTACCTTTGTTGTAACAGTTTTCTTCGCTCAAAGCGGGCACGTACAGTACAAGTGCAGCAACTCGTCAGACCGACCACGTGAAAGCGACAACTGGGAAGCGAAAATAAGGAAACGACAACTTGGAAGCGACAACGTGGAACCGACAACTTGGAAGCGACAACTTGGAAGCGACAAAGTGGAAGCGACAACTTGAAAGCGACAACGTGGAAGCGACAACTTGGAAGCGACAACGTGGAAGCGACAACGTGGAAGCGACAACTTGGAAGCGACAACTTGGAAGCGACAATGTGGAAGCGACAACGGGGGAGCGACAACGCGGAAACTACAACGCAGAAAAGGGGGGCGGGAAAACCTAAACTTCAAATACAAAAATACAAAACTGCTACAGTAATCCCTAAAAGACTAGCACTCCTCTCAGTGAGAGTCCTAGAATATAGTGGCCCCTTTAGGTTTAACGCGACAACATGGAAGCGACAACTTTGAAGCGACAAAGTGGAAGCGACAACCTGGGAGTGACAACGTGTGACACTTATCGGCTTCCGCACTTCCCTGTACGACCCTCTTGATATCTAAAGCTTTTAGTCGGACATTGTAAACAGACTACGAGAAGATGGTAAATTGTTTTTTGTTAGATTATTTTTATCAGTGCTGGCCTGATGGGCCGCTTGGCACACATGTAGACTTTGACTTCCACCGTCTGAATTTCTATTTGCAGAACGAGTGCTTGTGCCAAACGTTTCCCATGAAAATCACTTGATTTGCATGCGAATGACCGTGCAGGTGACATTTATTTTCATACCAGTAGTTTCGCTCAAAGACTCGTTTAGCCACAGGGGCAAAAGTAAACTTGGCATTGGGCTATTCATCCATGAGCTGCTCGGGGAGCCTTTGATCTGACACATGCACCTATGTAACTGTATGTAACTGTTGCTTTGGCGTGACTCAATAAACGTGCGGCCTCCAGTTAGCACACGATAGCAAATACTGTGTTATCTTTCCTGTTGTTGTTTCACCCGGGTTAGGTGGTGTTTGGGAATTTAGAGGAGAGAGCAAGTTTAATTTAGTGAATTGCTGAGGTGAATATTTTGAGGGAAATTTAAGAAGTATGGTTGACAAGGCAGTTCAAGTTGCGATAGGATCAAAACGGCCTCGCCAAGCTACTCTAATTTGTGAAACCATTCCAGAAGTTCCGAAAGGTAAGGAGGAGCGGGCAACGCAGTGCGGAATTTCGCAAACAGGAAGCTATGGCCGAAACAACCAACACAAGAAGTGGCGGTACGATGACCTGGTAAGGTTAATGGTGGATAAAGAGATGTTGATTGACTGGTTGATTGAGGAAGGTCTAATGGCAAAGGAACGTTTGTGTCCCATGTGCGATGGTGGAATGGGCTTGGCAAGATGCGAGGATCGATCCGATTTGTCCAAGTGGGAATGTAGAAGGCAAGAAAAGGGCAAAAGACATAAGGCGGAGATTTCGATCAGGAAAGGAGGCTGGTTTGAAAAAAGCAAGATGACATTAGAACGTATTGGTGGTGTCAAGACCTTGATCAGGCACAGATAAAACACGAGCTAGGACTGGCTGAAAGTACTGGGATAGCTTTTGTCGTGAAGTATGTGAAATCACTCTGCTTGAAAATAGTGAGAGACTAGGGAAAGATTGTGCAGATTGATGAAAGCAAATTTGGGAAAAGGAAGTATCATCGAGGACATCATGTGGAAGGACAATGGGTATTCGGCGGTATTGAGGAAGACAGCAGGAAGTGTTTCCTAGTGGCAGTTGAGAAAAGAGATGAAGCAACACTGTTGCCTATTATTCAGAAATGGATTGAGCCAGGTACAATTATTGTATCAGACTGCTGGAAAGCGTATTGTAACAGAACAGTTAACCACTCAAAAGAATTTGTAAACGAAAATGGTGACAACACCAACAAAATCGAAGGTCACTGGAGACAAGCGAAACGCAAACTACCGAAATTTGGAGTTAGAAAACATCTTTTTTCTACATATTTGGCAGAATTTATGTGGAGATATATGCATAGAAACGAGGATTTGTTTGCTGTATTTTTGAATGATGTAAAAAAAATCTACGTAACCAATTAGGGACTCAAAACAAAGGCACAAGCTGATTAACGCATTAGAGCAAAAGATGAGTGGAAATCTTTGTGAACTGTTGTTGAAGTTGTATATTATAAATAAATAACTGAAATTAAAATATGTGAGAAGTTTTTGATTTGTGGACGACAGCGGGACTGCGGGAGCACACTTCTTAAGTATTTCTCTTTTGTTTCCATATACAAATATTTATTGACTGCGGGACTGTGGGAGCAGGCATTTAATGTCACGCAATCGTGGCCAGGTATTCTGAAGTTTAGCCTGAAACCTGGCAGTAGTTGAAAGTGTTCAACAGATTTTGCTCTTGAGCTCTCATCATTGTTAGATTGAGCGATGTGAAACTTTGGTTTAGTCCAAACGCTGATGGATTGGGCACTGATCGACATCGGTTGCAATGGCATTCGCGCTCTCGGCGGTTGAAGAAATTGAGCTGAAGAGGCAAGCGGCTCTTGTTGGATGCCAGGAGTTTCTCTTGATACTGTCGGTTGTGGATCGAAGTTATTCCTCCCTGAAATGGCATACGAAAGCTGTCGCTGTTCGTCTTTATTTGCCTCGTCATAGTCGTCCAATGACTGAATGTTCTTGTGTCCGGTGACCTTTACAATCCCCGACCGCTCGACGTTCGCTTTCTTCAATTTGCTCACAACCGTTTTGCGAGCGCTGTGGTTGGTGAACTTTTTGTCGCTGCTTTCGAGAATACTATCTGCTACAATGCTCTTCATCATGTTATTTATTTTGTTTTTCCCCATTGGTTGTACTTTGAACCACACGTTGTCATCTGGCTTTCTGTTTGTCTTGATGGAGAGGTAAAATGGACTAGTCGTCTTCAGGGTTTGAGGTCGGCGACTCACGAACTGCTTAAAAAGAGCTACTGGGCATCTTTCTCCACCAACGGCAAACATTCGTGGCTGAAAATCGCGGAGCTTTGTGTGCAAGCCTCCTTGTCGGGTTTTGGTCTGCCCTTCAGTGAACTGTACGAACTCCACGCCCTTGTCGTCTTTGCAAAGCTGGAAGTCATGCATTTCATGTCGTGATGTTCTTGCCGGCCACGGCGACCAAAATGCTGGGTAAGTGTCCACCACATTGTGTTCACTAAGGCCTCTGGGGTTGTACTTCCGAACTTGCTCTCGTTCCATAGCACGTCTTCTTCTTCTTTCGTCAAACTTCTTGCTTTGTTTGGCCGCTTACCTCGACCAGCCTGTCGTAGTAATTTCGCTTTTCCCTCCAAGACCTGTTTTGACGAGTGGAATTCCCGGTCTCTTACGATCGACAATGAATATTGTTTTTCTTTCAAATGTCTGTCGAGGGCAGCAAGCATGACTCTAAGGCTGTCTGGCTCATAATCTAGGCCGTCTTTGTTCTTCACTTCGGCGTAGAATTTCTCGAGTAATCTGTTCAGTTCAGCCGGTTCGTGTTCCTCGATATCCACAGCTATGCTCTTTCCTTCGCACCACGTCTTCCACGCACTTAACCAAAAACGACGTACTTTTGTTGGTGTTGATATTTTTTGCACCATTTCGCAGTTCTTCTATTTTATCATCAGTGGCCAGCGTAAACCTTTCTTGATTTAATGCAGCCATTTTTTCTCCCTCGAGAAAACTTTTTTCAAAGTTTCCGCACATAATTTTCGTCACCATTTTAAGCGATATCATTGGCTTAAAAAATGTCCTATTGTCTTTCAACCAATCATAATCTAGAATTTCGATGTGTAATTTGCACTGGTGTTACATTTGAACTGCACTGCTCTCAGCCAATCAGAATCGAGAATTTTTTTCATGTATATTATTATCAAAGCATTAGTATTCTTAGTATTATTAGTATTCGGCACAAGAAATGCAGGAACACAATGTGTAGCAATGTCATGGTCAGCTCTTATTTTTAATTTCAGGAATGCAATTACCTGCTTGGCTGACTTGGTTGAAATTTTGAACATTGGAAAATGTTTGTATTCAACATTGTCAAAATCAGTGAAAGAAACTCTGTTGTTGTTTACAGATTTGCCTGCCATGGTTAGCTTGTTTGAAAGTAATTATCAACTTACATACAGTGAAAGTTACAGTGGGGTCTTGAATGGTGATTCATTTCCTATTGCAAACTTTCCTTATGTTATGTCACTAGCAGATGCATTTTGCTTCATCTTTACAAAATCTATAGGAAAGCACCTGGTGAAAATAAGCACTTCTTTCATGACTGACAAACAGTGCGAGGAGCTTTCATTTCCAACCTTATTTCCAATGGGAAGGTTTGGTTTTACAGCCAAAAGGGACATCACGATAACACCAGTAAAGTACTTCAATGCACGACTTTTACATTATAGTGGAAGATTTGCAACAAATCCAGAGTATTTGTTTTTTGCACAGTTCATAATAAATTTCTGATAGCATCAATATTGCTCTGAAAAAAGTTAGTGGCCAGCATCTGACAGATTCAACAATACGCTCAGATAAACAGAATTTTCAGAACTTATTTGCAAAGATCAAGCGTATTTGTTTATGAGACAGATTCCAGGTTCTCCTCCATACTGGCAAAAATTTATGTATGAAGTTGTGGCTATGGTCAAGCAGCTTGGTATTCCAACATGGTTCCTGACTTTATCTTTTGCTGATCTTAGATGGCCTGAGCTGTTTCAAATTATTGCTCGAAACCAAGGGATAAATATGACAGATGAACAGATTGAAGCTTTGTCGTATAATGAGAGATGCTCATTGCTAAACTTAAATCAAGTTGTTGTTGCAAAACATTTTCAGTACAGAGTTGAAACATTTTTTAAGGAAGTTCCAATGTCCAATGCCACTCCCATTGGGAAAATAATACATTATGCTCTCAGAATTGAATTTCAGATGAGAGGATCCCCTCACTTACATGCACTTGTATGGACTGCGGATTGTCCAAAACTTTCACATGAGACCATACCAGCATACACAAAATTTGTAGACATGCTTACCTTCCAAATGTGGATACTGAACCTGAGCTCCACAAACTGGTTGCAACTTACCAGAAACATACTCACTCTAAAACATGCAGAAAATATAGAAATATACCATGTAGATTTAATTTTGGTCAATTCTTCACAGACAGAACAATTATATCACAACCTCTCTCAGATGATTTAACTGAGGATGTCAAAGATAACACCCTTTCTAGACGAATAACATACTCAGTATTGTAAAGACTAAAATTAATGCTGTTTTGGACCCAAGCAAACCTGAGTATAACCCATGTTTAACTGTTACAGAAGTTTTAACTGGTACTGGTGTTTCTGAAGAGCAATATTACTGGGCATTTTCTGTTTTTCCTGATTCTGATTATGAGTTGCATCTCAAACGACCAACAGACAGCTGTTTTATCAATAACTACTTTATTGCAGGAATACAAGGATTTGCAGCAAATGTTGACTTACAACCAGTCTTTAATCACTACAAATGCATAACGTATGTCTTTTCCTATTTCTCAAAAGATGAAACTGAATGTTCTCAGGCCATCACAAATGCTGTAAAAGAAGCAAAAAATTATAATTTAAGCATACGAGAGAGCCTCAGAAAGGTGGGTGCTGCTTTTCTCTCTACAAGGGAAGTAAGTGCACAAGATTGTGTCTACCGATGCATGCCGGAACTTTGGTCGAGGAAGATCTTTCCAAAAACAATTTATATAAGCACAGAGCTTCCTCAAAATAGAGTGAAAATGAACTTGACGAATTAGAGGATGATAGTACAGATATCTTCAAGTCAAATATTATTGAACGTTACTCTAAGAGACCAAAGTCAATTGTGGCTGTTGATAAAATGTGCTTAGCAGAGTTTGCAGCCTGCTACTACAAAGATTACAAATTTCCAAAGGATGAAAGAACTGATACGCAGCCAGATGTTCTTACTTACATAGTGGCTGAAACACAGCATATGAACACTGGCACTACAACAACATTTCCAGATAATATAAAATTATTGGATACTAATGAAGTTATGAAGTGCAGAAAAGTTAGAGCTGTTGTGAGGTTTCATGTGCCTAACAAAAGAAAAGAACCTGAAAAATTTTTTCATCACTTGCTTATGTTGTATTTTCCTTGGAGAGATGAACTTGCAGATCTCACTGGCAAAGATCAAACATTCGCATCAAAGTTATGTGAACCAGAAGTGCAATCTTTTGTTGAAATAAACAATGATGCTGAAGCAGTAGAAGAAGCACTTGAATTTCTAAGAATAATAACCCTGATATCCTACACTCATTTGATTCTCTGAATGATCAAGAAAATGCAGAAATGCATATAGAATTGGAACATAACTTTCCACTTGATGAATATTTTAATGAGCATGCACCTGAGCATCTTGGAGACTCTGTACACTCGAGAGAACGTTCTAATGCAGTAATCGTAGCTCATACCCAACCATCAGAAATTTCAGATGATGAACTTCGTAAATCTGTAAGATCTTTTAATAGTAAGCAACGGTTTGCATATGACACTGTTTTGACTTCTTCACTGGCGTCGCTTCCAGCGATCCCTCCTGAGTTTGATCTCGATTCAATCCCCGCTTTATGCGAACCATGGCGTTTTTAGACATTTCTGCCCTTAACTCTTCTTCGAGACTTCTGAGATTTGACATCATTTTTTCGATCTTTTTCAACTTTTGGTAGCATTTTCTTTTGCAAACATATGGCAAGTCCTCAATGGAAGTTTGTAATTCACTGCCTAAAACCTTTTTGAGAGTTCCTCACAAATCCCACTGCGAGTGCCCAAAAATTGCTATTCTATTGCTTGTTTCACTTTTACATCAGGAAATATCCATGGCAACAGTCAGCCGCACGGAACTTTGATGGAGCCGTATGTCTTTCTACAGACTGCTCTTTGGGAAGGAATACCGCTCACCATATCTGTACCAGCACCTTCTGGTCCAACGAGATACGAGATACGAGATACGAGGGTAATAGTGCAGGAGAAGACCTGTGTTTGTCGGTAACTAGAATTATTCGTCCTGAAGTGTTAGCATAAGAATAGTCGATTTGGAAGTTTACAGAAGGGTTGATCAGACTAATGGCGACTGGAAGACTAATGGCGACTGGAAGCAGATCACTGATGCTGCGGCTAATTCTCACTTGTATGCTCGTCACCGGTCTGTTGAACTTCTCTTACGAAGAAGATACATCTTTATCTTACGGGCTGTGTTCTGCTGTGAGATGGGAGGCGAGAGCGGCGAGACAAGTAGCGGAAACTTTGAAAAATATCAGGCAGCGAGGCCGTGGCCGCGGAAATGCATTCTTAAATTCGAGGGTTCACTACACTGCGAACGGGAACAGTACTTTTCAGCTTCATCGCATTATTAACGCGGGAGATGTTCAAACAAATCCGGGACCGAGCAACAGAACGAAACAACCGAAATATCCCTGCAAGGAGTGCGGCAAGAACGTTCGTTCTAATCAAGATGCCCTGCTGTGTGCCGATTGTAATTCGTAGATGCATGCTAAATGCCTAGGTTTAACCAAGGCTGCCTTCAAATACTACTTGGATAATCCTGATATCGACTGGATATGCTTATCATGTAGTCTCCCCTTCGCAACCATGGATTACCCGTCTGAAACAGATGCTAACATACAAGTAAATACAACTGCAACTGACGGATTGGAAGAGCATAACTCCGACAACATCCATCTAGAATCTCTACGGAACCATCTCAAGAACGATGTTCTGGTCTGTCATATCAACATAAACAGTATCCAAAATAAACTCGAGGAACTGGAAAATATTATCAACAAGATCAATGCACACATAATATTTGTCAGCGAAACCAAAATCGACAAGAGTTATCCAGATCGTCAATTTTCTATTCCTGGCTTTCGGATGTATAGGAATGATAGGAAAAAGGGTGGTGGAGGAGTAATGGTGTACATATCTTCCAAGTTGACTTGCAAGAGACTCGCGTTAGAAAAGAGTTATAAAGCGATAGAACCCATTGCCATCGACATCAGGATTGACAACAGGAATATGGTAATTCTTGGAATTTATAGACCACCGACAGTTCTTTCAGGAGACTATCAAACACAGCTGGAAAACGAGCTCAGTGACATCTGTAACTGGGCTAATCTCAAAAGTAATTTTGTGACACTTTTGGGTGACTTAAACCTGGATAGACTGAAACCTAACACAAGCGAAGGTAGATTATTATTAAATCTTGAAGTGGAACAAGGATTTGAATGTCTTATTACGCAACCTACACGTATCGCCTCCAGTGGGAATAAGACGACCAGTACTCTAATTGATGTATTGTTGAGCAATAGACCCGATTTATTCAAGCATAGCGGAATTTATCACCCGTCGTTAAGTGTTCACTGCCTAATCTATGGAATCTTGAAAGACAAAGTGTTATCTCATCGGCCGAAAGTCAACATTCCGAAGCTATAAGAACTTTGATGAATACCACTTTAAAGAAAGCTTATCAATGGCTCCCTGGCACGTTGGCGAAATCTTCGATGAAATCGATGATCAAGCTTATTATTGGAGTACTTTGTTGCGAACTGTGATTGATGATCAACTTCCCTTGAAAAAGATGAGAGTTCGCGACAAAGACGTACCGTATATGACCACAGGTTGGAAGCAAGCAATACGTGCCAAGAGAAGAGCCACAGTGAAATATAAAAACCATCCTACCCAAGAAAACTGGGAAAACAAAAAGAAATGTAGAAATGAGGCCACTAGGCAAAGACGTTTAGCGATCAAAGCACATTGGAGAAAGAAAACGGAAGATCTAAAGGCAAACCCTAAGGACTTTTTTAAAACATTCAGGCCTTTCTTATCAACAAAGGGTCACAAGGGTGATATCGAGATTCATCTCAGAACCGAGGGCGATGTCGTCGAAAAAGATCAAAGCAGGGTCGCAGACCTGTTCGCTGATTACTTTGCCACAATTGCCGACGGTATTGGGGGTGATAAAAGCAAATTAGATTCACCGGAGGATTTTCAAGATCATCCAAGTGTAGCAGCGATAGCCAATAAAATCGGAAACCAACAACAGCACGATATTGAGCTTATCAGCAATGCCCATGTAGAACGTACTTTGGAAAAGCTTAACGAAAGAAAGGCAACAGGGTACGATGGTATCCCACCTAAAATCATGAAAATTGGAGCAGCCCAACTTTCTAGTTCGCTCGCTATCCTCTTTAATTCATGCATTAACAACAGAAAATGGCCTAATCAATGGAAACGAGGTGAATGGATTCCGACTTTTAAAAGAGATGACGCTCAAGTGATTAACAATTACAGACCAATAACAGTTCTGCCATGTGTCGATAAAGTGTTTGAACAGCTGCTAGGAAAACAAATATCTGATAAATTTGAGAGCCAGCTTGCTGATTGTCAATCAGCATATCGAAAATATCGTAGTTGTGAAACTACCCTTGTTGGTCTTGTTGAAGACTGGAAAAAGTCAAAAGATGAAGGCATGTCTGTCGGCATTTTATCTACGGACATGTCCAAAGCATTTGACTCGGTTCATCGGCCTCTATTGTTAAGTAAACTCAAGTCTTACGGTTTTAACGACAGCTTCGTTAATATGCTTAATAGTTATCTGAGCGATCGTTATAATAGAGTCAGGCTGGGATCTTCTGTAACTAGTGGTTGGAAAAGTGTTGTTCGTGGCTGTCCTCAAGGTTCTTCTTTAGGTCCACTGATCTGGA
>OZ026596.1:23850321-23870321 GCA_964020085.1 Micromussa lordhowensis | reverse complement strand
AAATTATTGAAGGTTTCCAAATTAGTTGAAATTATAATCTCAATGTAGCAATTCCCATGAATTCTTTTACATAGTGGGAGTCCACAGGACACCTGGACATGCACCCATGTGGCCGGCTAAAGAACTGATTGGGTAGCTGTAATCAGCATTGCTATGTATTTTGTTGGTGACAATAAAACGTTTCCTTCTTGATGCCCGGCGATTCATTCTTAATACACAAATCCCGATCCTAAGAATTATATTCGATCACTATTTGATTGTGTATGTTTGATTGATCAAAATGTTTGTTGGAGTTTGGTTGTGTCCAATTTCCAAACTGATTGAGTTCAATTAATCCAACGTTCGATTTGGTTCCATTTGTATTGTTGGGTTTACATCACAACTGCTGTAATCAATATTATGACTGTAATATCAGTGTTTTTAGTCGCCCACTCACCCGGCTAACAGCAATCATAACTAATATCGCAATCGTTCCATAAAGGGTTAAATCGACAGCTTCCTTTAGTTGAAATAGTCGCCCTTTATAAAACGGTTAAAAGGACTTTGTTGCGCTATCTAAAAACTTTAGATAAATTAACAATGTGTTCAGAACTTATTTGGCTGAACACTTTGGGAGATAAACCCTCGAGGGTTTATTAACTTTCTGTAAGAAGCTTAGTCCATTAATTTCTTAATTTACGTCGTATTGTTCCTAGTTATTGGTTTGCTCTTCCCATAAGTAACTGTAACGAGCGCTACGGCAAACGGACAACTACATTATATCAAGCAGAAACCAAAGAACTCCGTTTAATGCAAAAGATCGTTAACCTATATACACACAGTCATAATTATTCTATCACAGAGGTGAGACATACCACGAATAGTTAAAGTCTTATGTTGGTATTTGATAATATGCACGAGCATTCGTCACAGTAACCTCGTTGGTCACTCAAACTAATTTCAAAAGTTGGAATTCTCTTGACTAATACGTACGGTCAATGAAGGTTACTTTAACCGTTTCATTTAGTTAAACTTTTCGCCTTTTTAGAATGGTTAAAACGACTATTAAAATTAGTTACGACCATTTTAAATAGTTATTTCAACTAGTCAGTTTTTACAGTGTAGCAATGTCCTTAAATTAATTTGATTTGATTGGTTGATACGTTCTGTGACGCTTATCATGCTGTGAGGGGGTTGAAAACTACAATAAAAGCGCCTGTGTCAGGCTTTTCTTCCGCGCTTCTTCCCTTCTCCTTCCCCTTTAGAAAAGCTTAGAAAAGCCTGATACTCAGGTTAACTGTTTATGCACCTAATTATTAATAATCTGCATGAAGATTAAACGTGCATTTCAGTTTGTCCTAATGCAACTGAATATTCTTTCAAAGGTGCAATCAACTACCTTTAGAGTCTTCACAAGTCACCACTCTCAAATGCAGTTAAATTCCCCCCTCCGCCCTCCCCTTTCCAGTGATAATTATTTGTTTCTGTAAGAGGGTGTTTTTGTTTATTCTGTCAAGTGCTAAATCAAAAAACAGCAAGCAGAGGTCAGTGAGTTGTGGTTATGAGCCATTATCCACAAATTTGTGTTATGCCCTCCATCGAATGGGCTAAAAAGATACTCGTATTCGACCATCATTTTCTGGAGGTATTTTACTATGGGATCATGGGCAGGATCTGATAGACAATGAATAGGAACATCGGTGTTATTACGTAAGACTGAGAAGGATCGATGTAGTGAACTGCAAGGCGAGACGTACAGCTGAACTGCGAGCACCGGAGACCTACCTCGTATCACGGTCGTCGTGTCTGTCTAGCGGTAGTTCAACATTATTACATAAGACTGAGAAGGATAGGCGCATTTAACTGCAAGGTGAGACGTACAGCTGTGGCGAGATATTAACATTTTTCCGTTGTTTTGCTTTTGGTTTCTGGCTGAACGATGTGGGGAACTCGTCGCACCCTCGACTCAAACACGAGAAAGAAAGGAAACTTCTCAGAGACGAAGTTACTGAAAAGTGCATGCAAGAATCAAAATCAAACACAGCATCACAAAATTTTGATAAGCTTCCAATTTTTTCTTTTACATTTACCGTGGTGGATAAATCTCTTTTTGCAGATTTCAAATGTAGATGCATCTCAAGCCGTTCATGCAGAACTTGCACATGCGACCTCAACCCGCTATTCGATCATGTCCCTCAGATATAAGCGTGAATAACCTTACAAGTGGGAAACAGGTGATCTTGAATGCCCATATTGTACAAAGAGCATTGACCACCTCGCTCTAAGAGCTCTTCGTATGGGTGGGGATCTGATCATTATACACCCTTCATAACTTTGTTCAGTTACTCGAATTAATCTCTGTGATAGGCACGACAAAATTGCCAAACAGAAAAACAGTGTCTGAAATGCATCGTGTCTAAGGATACGAGATTCTTAAGGCGGGGATAAACGTGAAAGCTGTTTTGAGGTCGCTTAACACGGCCTTTCTGCCAATATCTCGGTCACGTTTCAAGCGACACTAAATCTTTATGCTTTTTCTCATTAACCACTGTTTGGCAGTTTTGTGTAAATTTTGGGTGATTTTGGGGCATTTTGGGAAAGAGATATTTTTTTCTCAAAGGATAGGTTAAATCGAGGAAAATATGAAATGTTGAAGATTTGATGGATTTGGAAAATTGAAATTTGAAGTGAAGAATTAGCAGACGGATACCAAACAGTCTCCTAGCAACCTGGGGCTCTCTTTTGCGGGGGTCAACTGTCTGGTAGTGTTTTCAACCCGTCTTAATCCTAACAATTTCCTTTTTTATATCACTTCAAATTTCACGCCTATTCATGTTTACCCCGGCCTTAAGCCGAGAACAGAAATCGGCTGATTACTGGCTTTAACAAGTCTCTGTCAATGACGCAGTCATCCCAAATAGGTATTGATTTATCGCATGCCCCCTCCCCCCCCAACCCTTTTTGTGGTGGCTGTTTGCTGGAACGCCATCTCGAAGTGATTTTCGCTTTCCTTTTTAACCGTAGATTCTTCAGACTCACTTTTATTATTGACACTGAGTTAAGGGCTCTTTATTCGGACCTCTTTATTCACAGATAGGAACGTAAGTACTGTTTTGTAAGGAGAGTATCGTAATGAGACCTGCATTGCAAGTAATGTATGTATGAATTGCTCTTTGTAATTAAAATTATTACATATTATCAAAAAAAATCGCAGATAGGACTAAGGAGATTCTTAGAAAGCTACCTGTACTTCATGTATTTCAGAAAAGTCAATCTGGGCGATGGTGTACAGAACGTTTCTTTTCGTTCAGCCAGTAGCGTTCCCTTTCATTGGAAACCGACGCCATATTCTTTAGGACAACGCCATTTTGAAGGGTAATAGTTTTCATCGACTTCATCCCCAAGAAAATTTCTTAAAAGTGTTTAAAGAGGTATGATTATCTGATTACTTGTCGGTAAAATAAATGGTAAAATTTGCAAGTCGGTGACATAAAGGGATTTGACAAGAATTACCACAAAAAAAATGATCATTATTTAACGTTACTTCTGTTGGCTCGCTCGCTTCAAACTCGCCTCGCTTCGTCTAAAATAATAATAACAAACGAAAGAAAACGCCGAAGCATCTGCCCAGTGACTTCTACTCGTTTATTTTCATATTATATAAACAAGGCGCGGCCACTCCGTAATAAATTTAATACTGTCGTCGCATGAAGGTCTTCACAGGCTTAAACTGAACCTGTGGCCCCTAAGCAAAGTGATTTAGTGGTCTCCTCGGAGCCGAGCAAATGCCCTGGCGGTGTCAATTATATTTTCACTACCCTTTTTACCGAGGCTTTGTTTAGGTGCTGAAAGGCTCATTCGGTTAAAAACTGGCATCAATACCAGTTTCCGTTGTTTAATTAAAACAGAAGTCGCTGCCACTCAGTCTGTCTTGCGTCAGAAACTCAGTGAATTTACTTTGAACAGGTTAGAACCTCTGAAAGACAAATTGGACTCCCTGGAAAGCAATTTCCTAATGGTAATAGTTTCTCTTCAACTAAAATCTAAAGAAGAAGCTAGAAAAAAATGTCTAACGCGTCAAATTTAAAAACAACTTGATGTGATATTTTAAACAAAGAAAGAACAGCTTTCCATATATTAAGACAGACAAATAACAGCAGCCAAGTCACAGCCATTCGGCCGGTTCAGGTGTTTTTAAATTTATTCTCGTCCAACTGAGCACATTTAAGAGGACGTAAGTGATTTGTTTCAGCATTTAGCCTCTGGGTCCAAAATTGTTGTAGAAGCCTGTACTTTTAATTTCAGTGTTTCGCAGGAGGTTTCTGTGTTTAATGTCATGTTTAGAGCGGGATGGCATCGGGAAAACGAATTTCATGCTGAGCTTTGTTTGTAAATTATATCTTTTCCATGCCAGCCCTTTGCAGCTTTTCAACATTTAGCCCTTGTATGTTTCAGTTTGGATTCTATCCTTGAGTTCCAATTTTTTTTGGCTTTCAATTTTCTTCCTTTTGTAATTAATTTACTAGTTCTTGGTATTTTGGACTGAAGGTTGCATTGAGATCCAACGAGGGATGCACCACTTGACTTTAAAATTAATTCATATGACTTCATTAAATATTCTGTACGGGTTTCCCTTCCCGCCGTTTCTACTGTACATCATTAGGATTTACACAATGCCAGAAAAACAGATAAGAGTAGAAAATTAAAAAATCACCGCAAGTTGAAGATATCTATGATATGGAACGGACGTTTTTCATTAACAAAAATTTCGCATTGAAATCTGTCTTTTTTCCGTGAAAAACGATTCTTTAATACTGGCAGTAAATTTTGCAAGACAAAACAACTTTCTTATTAGTTGTCTTTGGTAATTTATGGCTATTTTAACCATATCCACAAAAATGAGATCGAAATCTTTCCTCTGATATCAATCTCGCTGCGGCTGGTTTGTGAGAACTTATTTCCTAGTTAACAGTAGTAACAACTTACCTAAAGAAACGGGACATTCAGTTCAGAGAATTATTTGTCCCCGCTGGGAGATATTCTTATATTTTGAACCTTCAGTCATAGAATTGTCTTGTTGAATTACCATTAGTTTGACAGCTCATTTTGTATTCCGTGCCACCCGGAGTTCTCAAACCACAGCTCATTAGCATAATGCTTGAAATAGGCGGACTTGTTTTGTTTACAAAGTGTTTCACCTTTGGAAAAAGAAATACTTACTTTAGGTTTCACTTTTCGAAGACTCTTTAAATCGTTTAATCACCCGGCCGAAATATGAGATCCGTTACGAGACAGGTCAAATAACACGGGGAAATAAGTCTGTAATTCGGCCGAGGAAATAACAGCTATCGCTTTTTCTCGCACTTTGAGATGGTGACGTCAGCTGTTACGAGGAATTATAATGCGAGGAGAATAATAAAACCCACCAAAAAGGAGTGACAGCTGTTTAAATTCAAACCACAAGGAAAAGGCTTTTCTTTCGAAAATCTCCTCGAAGACGGAGATTTTCTTGTACTTAATGTAATACGGGCTTGTTAGAATCCACGCCGGATTCGACAGAACTCACACTCAAACAAAGAGCATACGATTGATTATTGGTGGATCGAACTGTTAGCTTGTGTCGATTCTCCAACGCGTAGAGTTTGGGCGCGTTGCCTAGAGGCGAGCACAAACTAGAGATGTGTAAACTCGAAGGTAACGTCGAAAACGCGAGCAGTAAATTGATACCGGAGAATGGAAACCACCGTTCAGTTTTCTATTCCCCCAGGGCTAACTGATCTACTCGAGGAATTTGTGGTCAAGTGTATTCAGGAGAATCCAAGCGATTTGGTGGACTTCGCAGCTGATTACTTCAACATGTTGCGATTGGGAAGAAAGAAGAAGGACAGCAAAGCCGGAAAAGAATCGGCAGCGTCGAAGGCAGAGAAAAAGGAATCCGTGGAAGACAAAGATGAGGTACAAGAGCCGCCTAAAATGCCTGCTCGTGGACGGAGACGAGCAGTTGCCGCTGAAGCTTATAACCCTAACGAAAATGACGCGAGTGCGAAACCTGTAGTTCACCCCAAAACAGACGAACAATTACAGCGCCTGAAGAAATCGGTCGAGAACATTTTGCTCTTCAAATCGTGTGACCGTGAGCAGATGAAGGAACTTCTTGATGCCATGTTCGAGAGGAAAGTTAGCCCTGAAGACGAAATTATTCGCCAGGGAGCGGATGGAGATAATTTCTACGTCGTTGACAATGGCGTCTTCGATGTATTCATCGAGAAGGACGGTAAGGAAATAAAAGTTCACACTTTTAAGGACTCGGGCAGCTTTGGAGAACTTGCTCTCATGTACAACTGCCCTAGAAATGCTACTATCATAGCCAAATCCGAAGGAACCATCTGGGCTCTCGACCAAGCGACATTTCGACGAATTGTTGTCGGTGCCGCGGCGAGGAAGCGGCAAATGTACGAGGCGCTTCTCGAGAACGTGCCCATGTTAGCACAGCTACAGGCCTATGAGAGAATGAATTTGGCCGACGCTTTGGAAACAAAGATTTTCGATGAAGGCCAGTGTATTATACGACAGAACGACGAGGCGGATTGTATGTATTTTATCGAGCAAGGTACCGTTCGCGTCACGGTTTCAGGCAAAGAAATCTCACAGCTTCAGAAAGGAGCCTACTTTGGCGAAGTCGCGCTTGTAACAAAGAACCCGCGATCTGCATCTGTGTTCGCGGATGGCGGCGAAGTGAAGTGCGCTTGTTTGAATGTAGACGCGTTTGAGAGGCTTCTAGGACCATGTATGGATATCATGAAACGAAATATTGCACACTACGAGGAACAACGGAAAGCTTTGGGCTTGGATTCTTAACTGGCGATGCTTTGAAGAACATTTTCCAAAACACCTGCCCTTAACCGGCGACTGGTGGTTTTAAAAGGAAAATCATAGAAAAAAATATTAACAAAAATATCAACAAAAATATCAAACGTTAGCCTTTCTCGTGACGTTTAGGTGACTGTTTTATCAGAGAAGGTTATTTAACCTTCTTTTTGTCCAAATTTCCAAAAGTAGTTTTATCCAAGCATGAAATTGTTAATATATTGTGATGAATTCATTGAGGACTGACCGCTCGACAAGAGGCTAGCTAATTATCAATGCAAGATGCCATGTTTTGCATGTTTAATTACTTGAGCTGGTTGTTTTTATCTGTCATGCTGTGTTTATGCCACGTTCTACCGCTTAGAGTTTTCGTATTTTCAAAAGATCAGGTTGCGTCCGGCGTGTCTGAGAAGTAAAACAATTCTGGACCGAGGAGTTAAACGTTTTTGTTCGCAACTTTCCACAGAAACCTTGCCGAGCTCTCTACGATGCATACAGATATTTGGAGCGAAATAGTCTTTTCTCGGAGAATATTATTTTGGTTTCTCTGCATCTGTGAACTTTATCTACCCGCAACAAATGACCTTTTGGGCTTCACCGCCTGTTTTAACAATAACCACAGATTAAGGAATCATTTTATTACTGTCACGGATTGATAAGTTAATATATATAAACGTATTGTGTTTTCATTTGCAAGGCGGCATATACTGCCCGGTCGTAAGCTTTGCTGTTCCAAATTGTAATTTCTCTTATTCCATTGTATATACTTCAATTCCCTTTTCATTGAATGGAATTTATGTTACCAATTAGTGCAGGCTGGAGTGTTGATTGAAACTCTCTTGTTGATCTCAAATTAGAATAATAATGTCTGGCTTTTATTCAAATGATTTGAACCGCAGATATATTTTCTAGCGAAACTGAATGTTATATTGTGTATGTGATTGAATGACTTAACTAAAAACTAAATCCAGGATTCATTGTTTGGTGCTATTAAATCTCTGTTTCGCCGTCTCAGAGTGGTTTTATTGTTACTTTGTTTAATCAGGAATACATTTCTTTGGGTGTTCCTTTGTTTAGTGGCCCTACGGGAGAGGCGAATGCGTATAGACATAATGAAGAAATTAAATTTACTTTCAAGAGTATTAAAATACCTCTTGTGAAGTAGAAAAAAAGACAGTGGGTACGAGATTTATTTTTATTAAATAGCCTGTTACGTCAGCTCTTCAATAATCTTAAACTTGGTTTTCGCGAAATTCTTTTCTGTTTTCGCTGGGATTTTCTTTCCATCTTTGCAGCTTTTGGAATTTGCTTAGGATAAAATTTAGGATAAAGTCTTGCACATTAGCTAGTCTGAAGTAAAGTAGTCTGAACTATTGATTAAAGCAGGTGTTACATGTATTTAGAACCGCAAGTTGTTGCCAAGCCTAGTCAACAAATAAAATCGGACTAATTGACATCACGTGGACCGACTCAGCCGGATTTGGAAAGCGGGGTTTACTAAATCTGACGGATAGCTCATAAAGTGAAACTGCAGTAGGCATTTGGGCGTGGGAGTTCTTCTATTTGATGTTAAGTAACGAATAAGTATTTAGGAATTAGGGCATTATCACCTGGAGTTTTCTATGTATAGCCTACATATCTTAATCAGGTAATACTAGTCATTCATGTCTTGATTGATCTATCGGTAACTGAGATTTGCATCTAAGATGAAATGCTTCAATTAACTCTTCTTTCACTTCAGGAAGAAACAGCATCGAGATAAGAATGAACTTTGCTTTATACACTTTCTACGCCTAATGGACTTACTGTTTCTTTTTTTTTTGTATATTTTCAACAGAGACACGTTTTTGCTATAAGTATTATTATATGTCTCTGTCTCACAAGGACTGGGTACTACCATATTCACGAATTGGATTGGCTGAAATCGATATTGAAAGCGGTCTAGAATTTCCCATCTAGACCGGCATCTAGACCGGTAATGTTTTGCAGTGAAAAAGTTGCAAACTAAACTGCAAAATCATTGACTATTCTCATCTAACAATATTTTTTTATGGCTGTGCCAAAAAGCCTGACGAGAAAAAAAGAGTAAAGAGGACGAGCAAACTTTGGCAGAATTAAATCCAGCTCATCGCAATTGGCAAGGAAAATGTCAGTTAGCACAAACCAGTTACATTAAACGAATTAAACTGTTCTTGTTTGCCATATAACAAAAATCTTATTAACCGAGCTTAGTCGGTCTGTATGAGAGAATCTAGACCTCGGTCACGTGTACAGACCTCAATGCGTTCGGTCTGTACTCGCGATCTCGGTCAACATTTGCCCATACAGATCTCCTGCTCGGTTAATAAGAGCTAATTATTAGAGGAGAGGGGAGATTCTGAAACAGCAGTTAATGTAGTTTGTTCCCTCCGTCTTCACTGCCAAATATCAGCTGCAAACCTTAGTAGGCAAATACTGAAAGATAGTTCAAGCTAGTTACTACAACCTTGACCTTTCATGTACTCCATTGAAATGTCTTAAGCGTCACGGATCATGTGCACATTAGGCACCCGCGGTCTAGCGTCGATCGATACTCTCGATCGATACACTTGATCGACATCTTGATCAATACTCGGTCGACACTCGATCGACACCTGTTCAACAGCCTGCCGTTAGTCGGCCGAGTGTCGACCGACTCATATGCATCGATCAAACATTAGTCGACTCCCGACCGACTGTCGACCGAGATGTCGATCGAATGTCAACCGAGGTGTCGATTGAGTATTGATCTAGTGTCGATCGAGTATATCGATCAAGGGTATAGATCGACCGCGGAAGCCTTTAGTACGCATGATCACCATGTTCCACAAATATGGTAAGCGTACGCGGGATTTTGTGGGGTGTTTTTATGGTAGCTTAATTAGTTTTCTATATTTTGGGTGCGTTTTTTATAAAATAATTATTCCACTCGCGCTTGTTGGATATGGGATAATTATAGCCAACTCATATCCAACGCTCGCTCGTGGAATAATTGTTCAATAGATAACCGGCGAGGCACGTAGCGCCGAGTTGGCTATGACCATCTCATATCCAACAAGCACAAGTGGAATAAATGTTTAATTAAAAACTCCTCCAAAATATATATATAAAAAAAACTAAAATATAATAAAAATCAAAACGCCTCCATAAACCATATTTCTAGAGCATGCATGATATAATGGCTTATCTACCATGATGGCTAAGCCAGTGAAAACTTTGGGACTTTTCCATTCACACCCTGTAACTTGTGTACCATTCTTAGCATTCTTAGCGATGGACTACCTTTGTAAAGTACCGTTTTTTACTGCTATTACAAAGGCAAAAACTGACATATACCACGCATATATCACAGCGTCAAATTCATCGTACGTTCATTTTATGAGCATGAGATCCCACGCCAGCTAGTACAGGTGCCTCTGAAATGGATTCTGCGCGCTATCAATCCATTTATGATCTCAACTCACCCACACAGCACGTGGTAACCAGACTGATTAGCAAATAGCGGGATATCGAAACTGTGCTCCTTTAATTTGCTCCTTTTTATCTCGCGAAATGCAATGGCAAATCACGAGTTGTTATTCACGAGTAAGCACGATCCTACTTGTTATCCGTACCTGCGATCTTTCGGCCCGGGTGGAGGGCCAATCAACCGAGCCAACGCCAGGATTTTGGAAACGTTGAAGTCCACGATTGTGATGGAGTTCATATCGTTATTATGTAAGCTCTATAAACCTGCGACACCTGTTAGAACGGGTTAATCCGAGGAATGTCAATTTTCTTGAGGCCATTCAGTTTATTACTCTGTTTTATGGCGGTACAGCGTCTTATGCAGCACCGTGACTGTACCATTTGAATTGAACAAAAGTGGTTATTAAGAGATTCAACTGATTAATCATCCACAGAATCAACCGAATAATCAGTCTTTGTTCTAGGCCATTATTCGGAAATTACCGGGCGTACAAATATGTCGCGCCGAAACACGATACAAAGTGGTGTATAGTGTATCATACAGCTTTAAACAGTGCGGAAAAATCGATGAAGGAAAATAATTTAACAAGATACATACCCGATAGATAGCGTGCAATGCTCATTGAAAAACAGCAAAACAATACTTCTCGGTGTTTTTCACAAGGAGTGATGATGCGTTTACTGATACACTCTTAACCACTCTTGTAAAACTTATTTGGCAAAGATACTTGTAGTAGTTTTCTTGAACTTCTCTTAGTAAGAAAAACAAGTGACCTTTAGATAGTAGATGTGTCGTGATTTTTGCTCGTTAGCTCTGTACGTAAACTTAAAGTGAAGTTCGAATGTGGAGAAGCATTTTGAAACATTTGTAATTATTTATCAACTTGAACCTCACTTTGCTTTTGGTACCTTCATTTATAACTTGTCCCACTCGAGTCAATAATTAATTTACGCCGTGAAAACGTCCAAATAAAAGTCAATTATTGATGCAGTAATGAAAATTTGATTTAACCAACTGGAAACAAACCTTTTGCAGTCGTCCAGCGATGCGACTGAAAGGCTAAAATGTCTGTTTTAGTTGGAAAATGTTTTAAACGCTTTCACCCGGAAGAAAGGGAACAAGAGTACACTGAATCAAACACTTTTCTTTCATATTACTTTCTAACTTAAACTACCCATGGTATGGGTAAAATGTCGAGGATAGTGGTTTTTCTTTACTTCGTTTCCTTCGTGGCGTGTTCAGCTCTCACTGCAAAAAAGAAGATTCGAAATATCAAGATAGGTGAGTAATTTTTTTAAAAAATTCGACAGCAAATTGCGTGCTCAAAATCCCTCTTGAAAAAGTAGGGATATTTTGAGGCTGTTGATTGTTCTGTAAGGTTTCGACTTACTTATAGACTCATTTCTTACAAATGAACTATTTATGCTAAATATGATGCTGTTGATGATTTAAGGGTAACTGAGTATTTTTGGAAATGTCATTGAATCGAAACTCAAGCGTGTTGCGTCAAGTTTAAGAAACGGATCCATCGAGCCTTAATCTCTTTCATCGAGGAATAATCTTACAACTGATCTGGATTACCTGAGACATCGTACGCGCATTATTTTATGGATAAAATCGTTCATTTTGTTGGTACGCTTTGTAAGCGGACCTCAAAAACCAAAAACAATGGTAGTGATTATTCCGGTAAAGAAATGGGTATTTTTTCTAGACTGCGCATGCTGGGCCCTTGCAAGAACGATGAGTGAATCGTTACAAGGGGCAGTTTGCCATCTAATGATTATTTTAATATATACAATGTGGGTTTTTTTTTCATGGTCATAAATTAGATAAAAATCGACAATAGTCACGAGATAAGCCCTTTCCGAGTGCGTTTGCCCCTGTGTCAAAATGAGTCTTCGTGCGAAACTATTAATATGCACGTTCATTTTCATATTGCCTTAACCGTTAGGAACGCGATTCATGTCGAGAGACTGCATTGGTTGGGGGAAAACTGTGTAGCCCGTTGAAATATAATTTGCCTCCAGGGATCGGGATCATCCCGGAATCGTTAGGCTTCTTTAGAAGTCTTTAAACTTTTTATAGTTTTGATGTCTGTGATGACTCTCTTTTAATTAATGATGTTTCTGTAATTGATGTTTGTATTGATCTGCATGTTCAGGAACGCTGTACCGTAAGGAAACAGAGAGCCTACTTCACGTCTTAGAATACGTCTTTGATTACGTACTTCCAAGTAAACTACAGTTAGAAAAACTCAGGTTCAGTTTAATTCACGTCAAGGTTGATGGCAAAGACCTTCTTTCCAAGGGTATGCATTGAACATGTCACGATTTTGCTCATTTTCGCTACTTGTTGCATTCTCTGTGATTTTCATTATTCATGAAAATGTTTGAGCTCATTACGTTTCCAGTTTGTCCCTCATGGATATATGTTTTCTTTCATATGTAGAAGTGATATCTGCACTGTCCCAAGTTGTAACCATCGTTGACTTGGCGTGTGAGAACAAGGAAGCTTTAGCTCTAAGTTCCCTACTTTATGTACCGATAGTAAAAGTGGACGCTTTAGAAGATTACTCTGCGCACAAGTTCGCCATGTCCATCAGACCGTCATATCACGTTGCAAGTCAGGCCTTGTTTGATGTCATGGACTTCTTTGAGTTCTCCAGAGTAGCGGTGGTGTATGATGGTACTTAAATGTGTTGATAACAAAATTTAAAGCTTGGGCACATTGTTGAATGATGGGCGTATATGCCAAAGTTATGCAATGCGTCTATCCTCACTCAAACGTTTCGCACGCTCTACCGCTGCAAACGTCCGCGCAATAACTCTCCACGATCTACTTAATTGGGAACAATATAATATTCAGCTGGTGTAAATGAGGCATCACGTCGGATATTGCATATTTTGTGGCAACAGTGTTCCAGACCTTTAGAGTAATTCTTAAGCTATATTGTTAATATTTTTCTCCAGAATGAAAACTATAAATTTGTAGAAGATACTTAGATGTCAAACACTGATAAACTCCAATTAAAGTTTATTATTCTTTGGTAGTTATCGCATTAAGGGCTTTGGAATAATGGCAAATGATATTAGTCTACGGTGGTACGTTGCTTGTGAGAGGTTCGCTTGTCCATAGCAACAATTTCTTCATTTCCATCCAGTCGTTGGACAGAGACGCTGTAAAATCGAGAACGTGTCTTGCACAAGGAAACAAAAATGTACAACAACACAAAGAAAGTTACTCTGCTCAATCTCGCAACCTCTTTTCACCACATCTGCCAGGGCACTTTTGAGTTCTTCTTTTAGAGTATGAAATATTAATATTTCATTGATTTATTCATGGCTAATATATTTATTTTATATTTCAGCCCGGAAAACCAAAGAAGCATCGTACTTTTACGCCAAAGCGCAGCGCTGGCCCCGGTTTAATATTGAAATGATACCAGAACTTATTATGACCGACAAAAGTCAGACAAGAAACGCTCTTACTGCACTACGCAAGTCGCATATCAAAGAAATCGTCTTGTTCTGCGATCATAGAGACTTGACCGACATTATGAATGAGGTAAGTGTTAAATTGTTGTCTATGAATCAAGTCACTGGCCACGAGGACATACAACAACAACATCAACATCTTAAGATTTTCTCAAAATACAAATATTATTACATTTTTTAGCACATTTAATATATATGATAAGTTTAACATAAGGTAATCGCAGTAAGTTCAGTTTGCTATATTTTTGGGGCGTTTTTAATAAAACAATTGTTCCACTCGCCCTTGTTGGATAAACTCCATTCAGCTTGGAGTATATGCATAGATCTTTTACCTTTCTAGTCAGTAAACTGTGGAACGTGTTGCCTCCAACGGTTAGAGAGTCCAAAGACACTATCTTTTAAGCGGGCTCTTGATGTTCATTTGACTTGAAGAGCTTTCTAATTTTATAAAATTTTTAAAGTTTTTTTACTGAAATCTTGTACATAGATTAATGATTAGTTAGTATTTAGGTTGTGTCTATTAATTAATTGATTAATTTTACCTTCCTATATTTTGTATAATTTTATTCTTTCGCATTATTGCACACGTGTATAAATATTATACACGTATATATTACGTGTATAAATAAAGTATTTATTTATTTATTTATTTATTTATTTATTTGAGATGATTATAGCCAACTCGGGGCTATACGCCTCGTTGGCCATCTACCATCTCATATCCAACGCGCGGTTGCTGAATAATTGTTAATTATAACTAGCATGTTGGAAAATGTTATTGTATAGTATAGGCAATGGCCTTTCGTGCCACATTACTTGTTTCCAGCGTACTTGTGCTCAGCACCTTCAAATGCAACAAATTATGACTAACCGTGTTGAAATAATAACTAAGGAAACATACCTGACGATAAATTGTCGAAACATTATTTAGATACCATAATATGTCCCGATTTATTGCTTATTTTATAATTACTCACGCTTAGTAGAGTTGAAAGGAATAAAGGATAAGCCTCCAGATAAAAAAAGCGCTGCCAACCATGATTCCTAGACGTTATAATACTATAGTCTAATACTGCATTTATTTAATGACATTTTCTGTTAATCACTTAGAAAAAAAGATTCAAAAATACTTAAAGCCCATACTAAATGGCATTAATGAACCCAGGAAAGAAGATTAGATCTCTTAAACTGAATACTGATCAAGACTGTTATTTATTTTTATCTAACTTTCATGTCTTAGGCGCTGTTTGTCGGAATAAATGACAAGGAATATCGGTGGATTACCTCTGACTTGGTAATGTATTGTATTGTTATGATTATCATACCTACGTTGAATGAAAAAGAGCCCTTTCCGAATTAAGTGGCTCGTCAAACAAATTGACGTCAGTTTTTCATGCTTCTGTCCTGTTATTGATCATGAATTTCGTCATAACATTGTCAAAGTAGCTGTGAATCCACGAGGCAATAGCTGAGAGGATCCGATCTGCAGACTACTTTGACAATGTTATGACGAAATTCATTGTCCATAACAGGACAGACGCATGGAAAACTGACGCCAATTGTCCGCTCTCGCTCGTTGACGCATCGCATAAATTATACATCCATGTTGACAATGAAAATTAGCCAATGAGCGCGCGAGAATTTCTGCAGTTATTGTAAAATATTGCTACTCCCACCTCCCATTCCCTTGATTAAGAAAATGGTCTCTCACCTGAAGCCCTGACATTCTCGTAAAGTTGCCCCAACTGATCGCTGGTACCCATTTATACCCCTGGCCTCAGTTGTTCGAAATGTGGATAACACTATCCACCGGATAAATCACTATCCACTGGATAAGTGTATAACAAAACAAACCATGCTATCCACTGGATAGTGATTTATCCGGTGGATAGCGTTATCCACCTTTCGAACAACCCGTGCCAGGTGGAGAGATGCACTTTGAACGTTAAGTGTCTTGCCCAACCGAGAACACAATACAACGACCCCAGCCAGGGCTCGAACGCAAACAGCTTAAGCTGGAATCCAACGCAGTTTACGCGTTCGATAGTAACCTAAAAAAAAGATAGCATGTGTTCTGCAGAGTTGATGATTCAGTGAAGTCCGTGGAATAGTTGTTTCGTAACTTCTGCTCAGATACCTCTACAGGCCAGAGCTTCTCTTTATCAACAGGAGGCTGCAGGCCCCAACCGGACATATCCCGCAATTCTCGGCATGCTAGGACTCACGCTTCACGTTGGTAACGAGAAGGTAGCCAGGATCTTGGAACAGCATGCGAACAATAGAACAGGAGTTGAATACTCGCTGGTGAGACACGTTCTTCAGGCCTGTGTACATTGTTAGAGTTATGTGCAATGGAAGCGAAATCTCAAATATTCTCATTGGAAATGGGCCAGCTATGTGAAGCAAGTGAAAAATAAAAAGAATGAAATAAATCGCTTTAGCCAAACCAATCAAAAGACTACCTTTTATTTGGAACACGTTTCGCAATGACCCACACGCAATTTTAAATTGTCTGTTGTTTGGTATTAGTATGCACAGCTTTATTCCTCTAATCCAGGAAAAAGTAAACCAAATTAATCTGTCCTATCAACTCTGACAGGCCATGTATGCATCCGTTCATGATGCTGGACTCGCTGTGGGAATAGCGGTGTATAATTTAATGAACAGTGGCCGCGAGGGTATGAAGACAATGGATTCACTTTTCACTCATAGCGAGTGTCCTTTACGAAGTGCGTCAACTCGACATGGGGGACTGGGTTGGAAGCTTCTCCATCAACTCAAAAAGGTAAGAACAGCTTTAAATAGAGACACAGGTTTTAATGTATATGGGAGATTTAGAGTTTGAGCCCAATATTTCTACCTCTCGCAGTACCTTTCTATCTATATCTACCAACTCAAGATAGCTCTGGGGGCAGCCTGTCATGGAAAAGTGTGAGAAACAGTACTCCTAATTCCTTTATGCTGGGAAACCTGAGTTACTGGGTGACGGTGTACATACTAAATATGCGACGTCACATTTTGCGCTTAGCACGTGAGGATGACGTTTGGAGCGGGTACCGAGGAGGAACCCGGTATATGCTCTTACATTTCAGAGGTCTTTGTTGACCCTTTATATCTCTAATCAGCTTCCACTTTAATTAATTGCTATAGAAGTATCTTTCATGTGTCATTTAACCGATACTTATGCACTCCTTTTTTTCAAATTATATTTGAAGGTGAAGTTTCAAGGTCTGACCGGCGAGGTGCAGTTCAACCTGGTTACGGGCGAGCGACGAGCTCACAATGGTTTGGACATTGTAAACGTTCTTGGACACAATGTTGAAAAGGTTTGTACGGGGATGATTGGTAAAATAGTTACTACGGCCGCTGACCAGAGCTTGCAGTACTTGATTACTTCAGCAAATCACAGTAAATTACAAGGCTGTAATTTCCCAGCCAGGCAATGTAAAGTTATGAAACTAAGATCTACCAGGTAATAACATTTTCCTACCTTGCTACCTATCCTTTGCGAAGCAATCACTTCTTTCTTTTTCAGATCGGCTCGTGGCAGCCGGAACCTGGAATGAAAGAGCATCGCGTCTCTTTACAGGACAAAACGCCGCTGTGGGTGGGGGACTTCGCTGAATTTGTCAAGTGCCACAATCCGGGGAATCTTAAGCCCCAGGAGCCAGAGGCCATCCCAGTGTTAAAGGTTACAACTGTTTTGGTGAGAAAGACTTGAATTATATAGCATTCCAAAGACAGTCAGGTTAAAATTAGCCTGTTCCAGGCTCTCGGTTGTTGGGGACGAGCGAAAACGAGCGAGAAAAAACGCGGGAGGACTAAGGCGAGGAGCTGCGGGAGAGCCTGTAAGACTTTCTTTAACGACCCTCTTCTGGTACAGCAGGAGCTGCTATACCCTCTGATTGGTCAATTTTGAGTCTACAGACCTGACTATCAAGCTCTTGGAGAATGGAATTGCGAGATGGTAAACTTGGATTGACAAGATATGAGGTAACCGCCGGAGTGTTGATAGTACTGTCAAAATTGACCAATCAGAGGGTATAGCAGCTCCTGCTATACCAGAAGAGGGTCGTTAAACAAAGTCTTACAGGCTCTCCCGCCGCTCCTCGCCTTAGTCCTCCCTCGTTTTTTTCTCGCTCGTTTTCGCTCGTCCCCAACAACCGAGAGCCTGGAACAGGCTAGGTTAAAATGCACCTAATCGCCAAAAAAAGTTTTTCGCTAAAATAACAAAGCTCATTTGTGAAGTAATTTGCCGCAAAATGTTTTTTATTTGGTTAAATCCTCGAATTTCTATGCCATGTGGATTTCGAATTTCGAATGGTTCACGACCGCGCATGGGGAATCTGGGGGAGAGTAAAAGCTGTGACGTCAAATCCAAAAACGAACGCTTCGGCTGCCCTAGTTAGGTTTTTTACTTTGTACGAGTCTGAGTGTAGAAGCCTTTTTACAGCACAATTTTTTTGCTGGGACTCCACAGTCGACAGGTTTCTGTTTTTGCTAACAATGTCTCCTACTTCGCGATCGTCGGATCCTGAAAAGACCTTTGACTTAGAGGGCTCTGAAATTTATTACATCGCTGAAGTAGAAACCGAAGAGAATGACAGTTACGCTTATCAACATCGCAAGCGATGACCGCCGACCGGTTAGCTCAGTAGTTAGAGTTCCGTACTAGCGTGCGGTCACGGGTTCAAACCCCGGCCGGACTAACACTCAGGTTCTTCAAAACAACTGAGGAGAAAGTGCTGCCTTTGTAATGATATCTGCAATCAATATCTCGGATGAGGACGATAAACCGTAGGCCCCGTCTCACAACTCTTCAAAATTAATTCTGTGCGACGTAAAAGAACCCACACACTGATCGAAAAGAGTAAGAGACGTAGTTCCCGGTGTGGTGGTCTATCTCTCGTCTGATGGTTAAATGCTCGGAGATATTTGCTCCATAAGCTGCTCTAAAATCCGAGGGTAAATAAAGTGATGTATGTAGGTATGTATGACGACCAAGCTGATTTATATGCTGACAACCCAAATACAAGGAGGTGGATGCTGGCAAGAACTCGAGCTAGCTCTGGAAGGACAGAAGGCAATGATATGTAGAAGTCAAACCCGAGTGATACTTGTAAGATTACTGTAGCGCATCACGCGTGTTTACTATTTTCGCGCGTTCCTCGATCTCGCATTAATATACTTTCGTAATAGCAGTCCAATCCGTTCACTTTCGCAAATTATTTTAACTTCATGCGTTCAATCAAGAGAAAGTGTGGTCTCTTGGTTCAATGTAGATCAAATTGATTATCCCTTGACACAGTGTTTGTGTTCTTTACGTGCAAGTGTGGAAATTGTAGCGTCGCTTTCCTTCAAAACATCAGCCGGAATGTTATAGTTGAAGTGAGTTAGAAGGTTGTCAAAAGTCAAATAAGAGTGATCTTGTTCTTGAAGATATTGGCGGTGATGTTATCTTAAAGTGTGTGACTGAATATCCAGAAATTGAACCTGTACATGCCTTCAGAAATGGAGTTTAAGATTACCAGCAGGCAAATAGAAAACTAAAGCTAAGCAAACCTATCGTCAAACTGGTAGCGAAGGAAGCCAGGCATGCACATGAGTGTATAAAATAAAAAATGTTTCCGAATCCCTCTTTGCATGCACGCACGCAATATTTTCTTAACAGTGATTCGTCCAATTTACAAGTATAGTTGTGAAACGATCAGTTATACACAAAAAGATTCTCTGTCTCTGCTCTGTCGGCTGTGCTGACTAACTGCTGCTGTTTCTCAGATCAACAACGGCTGCATGAATCGATGGAAGTTATCCCAAATTTGTCTCGCTTAAGCCATGGAATCAGCAAATTCCCTTCCTCTCCCTGAAAATCCAGGCGTCGAGCGTGGTTTGAAATGCTTAAAACAGACCACCGAACTCGTACACGTTTCACTTTCACGAGATCGACCCATGCATTGCTTTGCTCGTTTCTTCTCTTCAGGACGATCATCTCTAAAACGGTATGGTATCAAGCGCAATACCTCCTGTAAGTTTGTTGTGTTGCTACATCCCCCTAAAGCGCACCTGGCTAGCATTTTTTTCGAACTGCTTTCCCAGCCTTTCCCACAAATACAAGTAAATACGCCAAATACAGAATCATCGTGTTCTCGATTTGACCTCACATCCGGCCCTCG
>OZ026596.1:23832821-23842821 GCA_964020085.1 Micromussa lordhowensis | reverse complement strand
TACTAATATCAACCTACACAGCAAACCTTGCTGCTTTCTTTACTAGTAAGTATTGATGTGATTACATAGAATGATGCAAACACGAGGAACTCGGTTATTGGTGTAGTTCCGAGCTGCTGATGAGCGTTTCCATAATGACTGTCCCGTTTTCCAGGACAGTCCAGTTATATGCTTCTCCAGTAATTGATGGTTTGTCCAGTGTTAATGGCTAGCTGAACAACACTACATGAAAATCGCAATGTGACACAATCATTACTCATCCAAAAGCCGTTTCTCGAAATCTATTCCAGGGCTTCAGAAAAGCGATTTTTTTCAAACCAGCTTGCCAACTTGGGCCCTTTCTTCTCTTATTCCGTCTTTTATTTAACTTTACCGTTGTCTTTATTTAAACACTCTTACGAAACAAGGATTACAAAACAGAACCTAACTAAGTTAAAATACAACTCTGTGAGACTTACAAAACAATATAGTGCAATAATTACACTGCATACAGTGCAAAATAATACAAAGCAACTAACAAGGATACGGTATATTACTAACCTGCGAAAATACGAAGCAACTAACCAAAACCAGCAACCAAACTAGCAGAGACGCCACCAATAACGATAGAATAGAATACTAACTAGCCATACTAGAACCAAGAACTGAACAAAGTAATATTATTGTTGTGACCTTGATGACGATGTTCAAGCAGTCTGCGTGATGACCACGCGGCTGTTGCATAATGAACAACTGAATAGTTCCTTTTTTTCTTTCAGTAAAACGAACCAATAAAACTATTAACTCCCTAGAGGAACTGGAAAATCAGAGCGAGACTAAATACGGAGTTCTCAGCAATGGCTCTGTGCAGAAGTTCTTCAAGGAATCAGAAGATCCTCTGTATCTAAAAATGTTCTCTCACATGAGGGAGCACCAAACATTCGTGAACGCTACTTCAGAGGGCGTTAAGAAAGCGAGGAACGAAGACTACGCGTACATAACTGAACAGCCCTACCTGGAATACTACAACCAGCAAAAACCGTGCAATACAAGGTTGCTGAACAACCTTCTCCAAGCCAAGGGCTACGGGATTGGTTTGCAGCAGAATTCTCCCTACACAAACAGAATTTCTGTGGCAATTTTAGCTGTAAGTGAACAGTTATTTAATCTCTCTTTAAATTTAAAGGCTGTTTCATTCGACGAAGTTTGGATCTTAAGAAAGTGTTGAAATTAAGCCTATTTAACCCGCGCTCTGATTGGCTAATTCTAGGGCATTATTCTCCCCTAATGCCCAAGGACCGATTACAGGCCTGCAAAAGTAAAGCAAAAAGCATATAAAAAAAAGTTATAACCCTCGAACGTTCGGTCTTTACGGGAAAATCTCAAATCTCGACCTTGCCGTATTGACCTCGCCAGCACTCGGTCGATTAGTAGTTAATAGTCAAAACCCATAATCTTTGGTTTAATTCTCAAATCTTTTCAGTTAATGTAGCTCCACTTTAAAGTGGTACTATGATCAAAAAATCATTTCCTTTTTTTCTTCCAATTTTGAAAGCGTGTTCGCTTAACACCCAACTGGCAAAATTTTGAGCTTTGAGTTTTATCCGAAGGCTGTTTATTTTGAGTCTAAGTTTTGGATTTGACGGTCCGCCATTAATCACGTTCAAAACTGACCGATAGGACATCAGAGGGTTGGATCTAGAGAAAATGACGTCATTTACTCACTAGCTTAACATTTCAGCATGTAAACGCAATTTATTAAATATGCAAAACACGGGTTTAAAAGTCTGAAAGCCCGAAACTCCCGTGCTGCATATTAATTCAGCCGCGTACACACGCATTGTATTCTTAAACTAGTGAGTCTTTGACGTCATTTTCTCCTCGACCCAGCTCTCTCAAGATTTTAAAGTTAGTAATGGCGGACCAATAAATAAGAAATTTCCAGTTAAAATAAACAGGTGTCTTTGTAAAATCAGAACTTAAATCTTGGGTCAGTTAGTGTTTAGTTAACATAGTTTTGAAATCCAAAGAAAAAAAAGAATTGTTTTTTTGGTCGTAGTACCACTTTAAGGCCTGTGGATGAAACCTCTTGTTTGTTGCCACACCAATGGAAGCTTTATATACGATACTGCTTGTCTATTTCTACAGAGGAATTTAAAGCTGGAATCAATTAAGATGTTCTGACTGAAAGTGGACCAACAATCAGTCACTACATGTCGTGTTGTTAGACAAGACACTCGACTATTACAGCAAAACCTGTCAACACACTCGAGAGGAAACCCACGATATACATATATATTTATGCATTACTTTATTTACCCTCGGAGAGAGTAGTTTACGCAGCATATATCTCCGAGCATTTAACCATCATATGAGAGATAGACCACCACACAGGGAGCTTCGTCCCCTACTCGTTTCCCACGGAATTAATTATGAAGAGCTGTAAGACGGGGCCTAGGAGTTATCGTCCTTATCCGATATGGCGATGTCGACGATGTTGATAGACCCTTATCTAATCCATTGGGAGAGTAAAACTCACAATCCCTATATCAGCTATGGAAACCTAGAGTACTGGGGCCCGTTTCTCGAAGGTCCCGAAAAGTTTTCGCACCCGGAAAGCGGTAGCAAAATCTCGAAGATTATGATTACAGAGCTGTTTTATTCACGTATTCTTAATATAAACAGAGGTTCTCTTCACACAAGAGGTTTCAGGCGTATACACTTCTCCATTTCAGCTACAGATGAACTAAAAATGGCTTTACGGGCCCGAAAAGCTTACGGGGCTTTCGAGAAACGGGCCCCTGGTGTGGTTTGGGCAAATTTCGCCCCCGGTGCAGAATTGTTTTCTCCTTAATCTCGTTTCATTATTTCCTTACAGTTACGTGAGAGATATTTCATCGAGAAGACACGTCGAAAATGGTGGGATGAACGTAGCCAGTGTCCAAAACCATCACAGTCCAAAACAGGGAAAACACAGAGTCTTGACGTCAACAACATGGCCGGGGTGTTCCTGGTTTTGATGGGCGGTGTTATCATTTCGTTAATAGTACTCGTTATTGAAATACGCTGCAAGAAGCTGGTTGTCTACTTCACAAGTAGCCAGGTAATATTTAGGGCGACAGCGACAATACAGTAATACCGTACTAAAGTGTTTCCAACTGGATCTTTAAGATAAGGAGTACATGGAGGAACCTTCCTATCTCCCTTGACCAGATTGACTACCCAAGTTTTCTCCCATCCTTTGCCAATATCCTTGAGTGATACCTGCAAAAAAAAAAGAAAAAACGATTGTCATTTTGAAGACTGAGTAAAATTTGCGAATTTTCTTTCGCGAGTCTTAAACTTCGTGAGTTTTGTCAATTCACGGAAAACGCGAAAATTAACATCCGCGAAAATAAGTACGAATAGGGTATTCATTGGAATCTTTAAGGCATAAGCAGCTTACATTTGGCAAACCAAAGCTGGATGTTGTTGATGACGTCATGAGGTGATATTTCCTTTGCAGAGCTCCCTAAAGCGACGCTTGAGTCGTAGCTGTGAGCCACGTGAAGAATCAAGCGTTCCCAAGGTAATTCCAGTTCGAGTGGCTGTGGTGTTGTCCCAAGGAGACAAGGTGCTAAGACCAGCCAAGGAAAACCCTACATCAACTGCTTGGAATAAGTTGTTTGGGAGAGATTGAAGGTAGTTCCTTCCTTGTGTGGTCATGTCTCGTTGGGAATGGGCGAGATATGTAATGATAAGATATAGCGGTGGGGATTGGGTATGAGCGAGAGAGTAAGTATAGTAGACTGTATGGAAAACTCGACTTCGTCCATTTGCAACAGTTTTAAAACGTATCAACTAGTATTCTAGAGCGTTATCACTCACGCACCTAGCAGCTATGCAAATTTTTTGGGAAGAAAGAAAGTGCTTACATAAGAACCCCTTCGGTTTGGTTGATACACCAACATGGCCGCTGTTTTATTGTTCTGGGACACCAATATGGCAGCCGTGACGTCATGTAAGAACACTCTTTTTGTTGTCTAAGTCGTGTAGTAAGGATGTGGTTTGCTACATTTTAAAACAGAATTTGTACAGTGAATATCGGACCTTATTAGCCATTTATTGCAATTTATATAATAACCAAATCAATGCGTGCGCTCTGATTGGTCAATCAGCTATGGGTTATTGTGCCGGTAAACCCATGGAAAAATCGCGCGTCTTCTTAATTATTATATAAAAGCAATCGACCACAAGTTTATATGGGTTTTAGGCTGATAAACCACTTGGGATGTTGGTAGAACACTCGAAGAATTCGTAAACCACTCGCCTGCGGCTCGTGATTTACAAATTCTTCTCGTGTTCTACCAACATCCCGCGTACTTTATCAGCCTATAACCCATAGAAACTTGTGGTCTATTGCTGACCCCAGGTTTGGCCTTTCTTGTCTAGAACTGAAATAGTAATGCCTTCTTTCTTATGTAACTTTGCTTTGTACATGATTTCAGTCTCCTGAAATAGAAATATAGGATGATGCGTATGATATAATGGACACAAAGTTATATTGCTGTACCTGCAATGAACGTCTAAAGGCGATCACTCCTCTTCTTCAACAAAGAAGTGCGCGCGCGCATCTAAAGAGCTTATTACCGCTGTAATAGCAATACGAATTGACTTGCGTTGCTAGACGTATACTCATTTCATATAGCAACATACAAGGACTTTGCAATGGGGACTAATAAGTACTTCTCTATATGTAATTTTTGCGGTTACTTTCTTCTCGAGTTCTGAACATTTTGTCTAGTAGTTTCAACATAATTGAAACATAAGTAACGTTGTAAAAGTTAATCGGATTGAAGCAGGACACGTGCTCTATGGAATTAGGGACCTTAAGCAACGACGACGGCGACGCCAAGGACGACGCCTAGAAAAAAATCAACTTATATTTTACCGTCGAATTTCGCAGATGGCTAGATCTTTTCAGTGCGTCTATCGGTCTCAGAACTTGCCCAAGCTTAATATGTAATGACAGCGTTCAATTCCAAACGAAAATACGAAAAATAAGCCGCTGTCGTTCACGTTCTCCAAAGTACTCAAAACTTGATCATTTCACGTTGTTGTTTTGCAGAGGGCGGCTAAGAAATGTACAAAGGATTATAACGCACGTGCACAGCTATTGTTTTGCTCATAAAACCTTTAGTTTTGTGGCGTTCTCGTTGCCGTTGCCGTCGTGGTTTGCTTAAGGTCCCTAATTATAGTGAACTTGAAGCGAGAGATTATCACGGTAAGACAAAAAATCCCCCATATAGGCCTTATACCCAAGGTAATCCCTCTAAAGTTATTTTTAGATATGGTAATCAGTTCTTCCCAGGATATGTTCCTCGCGTTATGCGTGGACAGCCATGGGTACCATGTCTCAAAATAACTTAAGGGGGATAACCTTTGATATAAGGCCTTCATGGGGATTCACTCTCTTACCTTGATAATCCCTTGTTTTGAACTGACTAATCGCGCAATTCCTTAAACGTAGATGGACAGTGATACGTTAAAGGAGATCGTTAATATGTTGTAGAAGCTAAATTCGGTGATAACCGTATACGTTTCTATGGAGTAAAGACTATAAAGTCTCTAAAAAGTTCTTAAAGATCCTTCTATCAATCTTAATTCACGTCGCTTTTTGCTTGATAATGTAATTATGAAGGGCAGTCACGCGGTATGTTCTCCTGCATGTTTGAAGGCATCCAAGCCCTATGCAAATACGTTATAGAACGTATTTTAAACCGGCATGTCATTACTTAGCGTAGAGAGAATGTAGCTGAAATGTATACGTTAATAAAGAGCATCTTATTAAGCAAGGATACCGTCTCCTGAGTTTGTCTAAATATTTTCGTTGGGGATATTAGGTAGGCTCCACTTTTCAAACTTTTGACTTCATGAATCGATACCAGACTTCTCATTAAGAACCGACGGCCGGTTAAAAGAACGCGGCTACTTCGATTTTTGAGCCGCCTACTATTCTGAAAAGTATACGTGTTTTAAGTTGTAAAGAGTAAATTACGGAAAACACAGGTTTTTTGGAATGCGTCTAAACCGTGACTGTCTTTGTCTCGGGAAAGTATCAGGGTGTGGTGTACATTTTCAATTACGTTAACGCTGTGGGTTAAAAATTGAAAAAAAACGTCTTTGTAATCCCCGAATATGCTTGGCGTTTTGACATTACCCAAAATTGTATCTCCCAGAGAATGCTTAAAATAGCATTTTATAGCCTCTCAGTTTCAAAATTGTCTAGAGGAGCAATGCCCCCAGACCTTCCATACGGTGTTGTCCCTTCGGCACTCGAATCGCTGTCAGCCGTCTGCCTTTTGAATTAAACCATCCACTCCCTAGATTAATGAGAGCCAACTGATACTGTTACGTTTGCGTTGCTTTCCTCGCTTATCAGTAAGAAGAAGTTCTTAGTATTTATTTGATCGCTCCCTTCCTTGTTTGGTTGTTCTCTGGTTGGCAAGTTGTTTCAAGTTTTCTTAATGAAGGAGGTAAGTTTCTAGAGAAACTATTGTGCTGCGTCGATGGCGAGTACAAGATAATTTGGTTTTATCAACTTAGTTGATAATGTGAATTGCGATAGCCGAGTGGATCCGCAGACTACTTTGACAATGTGATGACGAAATTCATTGTCAATAACAGGACAGACGCATGAAAAACTGACGTCAATTTGTTTTTGTGGTCGAATTGCCCGCTCTCGCTCGCTGACGCGTCGCACGAATTTCAAATTCATGTGTCTGTCCGCATATTGACGATAAAAATTAGCCAATGAGCGCGCGAGAATTTCTGCAGTTATCGTAAAATTCCTTATTGCAAAGCTTTGAGGTCAGTAGGTCGCTTTCTCTGTCACTAAGGCTATCGTTACCAATTCAAAAGTGTAACCAAATGCGATAAATTAGAAAATTTGTTAAATAGCAAAGATAACTAGTGCGTTCCCCAAATGTCTGTTTCTCGGTCGAGATTTTTCAGTACGGTCTGTTACCATGGTAATTAATTATCCGCACTCATTCCACTTTGCGCGCTTATGCACGGTCAATCGATCAATCTCGGGAATCTTCTGAGGTCTTCGGAAGTGTTAGACTGTATTGGTCGGGTTATTTTCTCGAAATCTTCGGTAATCTTCGAATATTGTGGAGAAAATTGTGTCAATCTTCAGCTGATATTCGTGAAATCTCCATTCGAAAGAAAGAAGATTTAACTGCTCAAAAAGTTAAGACCTAAAAAAATTTGGAAAAAATGAACTGTTAAAGAGCTAGGGATTAGAAGTAGTTAGGTTGGGGACCAAGGTGGAATTTTTTTCTGGGCATTTGTTCAGCTTTGTCAAAGTCGATGTGTGGGTGTTCTGTTCGTGAGAAAAATCTTGACTAAGCTCAATCACACCTTTACTGCACCCGACGCAACTTTATGTGTAGTTAATTTAGCTGGAACACGTCAATGGCACAAGGCTTAACGTAGGTAAACAAGGTTGATTCAAAGGATACGTGAGTGACACTGAAAACCCACTTGAAAGTAAGTACTAAGAAATAAAGGTCAATAATTATGCTAATTTTAGGGTGTGCATACGTGACGAGTGGATCAGGAATGGCAGCAAGGGTATTAGTCTCTGTCAGCCTTAAACAGCGCACGATCCCAGGCCTGATCGATTTTCTTATTACCAAATGGTCTACATCATTGCATAACTGGTAACTGGAAAAGTAGTAAACGTTAATAACATAATAAAAATGTCTCGCAGAGTGGTATTCAACATAATCAGCCGTCGATAAACGTAATTTTGGCGTCGGAATGTGTGCGTGCGAAGGGGATTTTTCAGAGTGTCGACTTATCTACTATTTCATATGAATTTTTATGGAGGGAAGTCTCTGTTTTTCATGAAACAGCCCGTCATGCATAATTTAACAACGTCCTTTTCAATGTAAACACGTCCTGAGACAATCAATTATTCAATAGAAGTTTTCTGACTCATCAACAACGTGCTTCAATGCACATTTAAGGGAGATCTCGAAGAGTGTTGGGATAACCGTTAGCTCATTGTTTCAGAAGCAACTGCTGAAATCGATTTTCAAAAACACCAAAGGTTAAAACATTAAGGAACGTAATTTCGCCCCTGGGAAAGAAGATACACAGATCATTCCATCCGCGGAGAATTTCAGTACCCTGGAATAAGCTCATAATGGGGAACTCTGTCGTACCGGCCTTTCTCCACGCCTTCTTCCTCTTTGCATTGACGTCCCAAGACAAAGCGACGCTGATCAAAATAGGTAAGCTAAATTAGAAAGAAAATCCCAGCTATCTCATTTCGAGAGTCGTGTTATCGACTACGTTACTAACGTTGTAGTCACCAGAAAGTTCATCACAGCGCCTGGAAGCCTTCCTAAACACCGAAATCCAGCTATGTTTGTGCTGTGTTTGATTTTTTTTGTCTGTGTTCTTGAAAGAAAGTGTTTTTTGAAAGATCATTTTCTGATAACCACAACTTTCAGTTTTGGTTAACAAAATGTAAACCCAAGGAAAAAATAACTGATCAAAGCTTGCATGAAAATACGAAATTAAATATCAGAAGATAATTCAGCTGGGAAATTCTCATTTCGAGTTACTGAGTTGAGTGAAATACAACTTTGTTAACTAATTTTGGTCTCGCACGCTTTTATTACAGTGTATGTCCGCAACATAATAAAAGTTTTGTGGTGTTTTCGCATAACTGTTAAAATTCTAACTAAACTAGCTTTCAGTATGTCCAAAACGCTGAGGTAAAACTCGAAAACTATGTGATAAATACATATTTTGAGAATAATTTTTTCAAAGAAAAACGAAGAATCATTTTACTCGAATCAAAGAATTTGATGTACTTAACAAATTAAAAGGGATAGCTAATGATTGATTTTCGAATAAAATGTGGGAAAGCTGCAAAAAAAACATTAATCTTACGTACAGATCATATTGTGGTTAACAAACCAGATGTTGACAAAACATCATCATGCTAAAAAGCAATTATTTACTAATGGCAAAGATTCAGTAAACTATACTCATTTATTTAACATTTCTCCCACATTTTCCAACACGTTCTATGGAAGTAAATGGTTTAGGTCATCACATCTTAAATACATTTTTTCACATATTTTGCAAGATGCGAAGACGTTGTTCATGACTAAAGTGGTATAAAAACGTATCCGGCCACATTTTCGCTGTAAAACAGATTAATATTAGATTAACACCAACTGAAATACAAATAATATGGAGTTTTAATTTGTTGTCATTACAGTTTAGCCTGCTCAAATTACAAAGTTCAGCTTATTCAATAATGTAGATGCCTACAGATTTCTCTGATTATTAATTGTATGGCGCGCTCAAGAATTAGACTGTCCTCCTTCAAAGTGGTTGCAGCATTTCTCCTGCGCTTTTAAGGACGACACACACACTAGGGGGCATGTTGCGACATGTCTTTGCGATAAAGGTCCTGTCGCGAGGAGAAATTATTTTGTCAACGGAACATGTTGCATAAAATTCAGCTGGCTTGAATTCGTGCGTCGGGACGCAGGAACAAAATGACCTAAATGACTGTCCCTGCTACACCCGCTACAGCACATTGCTGCAACAGAAGTTTCTGTCATTTACGGATTTGACAAGAGAATACAATGTCTAAAGAGGTAAAAAGTCTAAAAGAGTCCAATGTCGCTGTCTGTTCTAGTACTTCTCATGTCGGTGTCAAATTTTAGCTGCGCATTCGATTCGTTTGTCGCTGACTAAAAATTCCCCTGTCGCTGGTTTTCAGGGTCGCGTCGCTTGTCACTTTTACCCCTTGGAAGGCCTCTGATTTAGTCAAAGATATCCCATATCTGCCCACGGTGATAAATAAGTTTTCCTTCAGCTGAAGGGTCGTATCGCCTTTCGTGTCGCAAAAACCGAACTGGCCATGTGCTGTCAGCGAAGTTGTTCAAACGTTTCCTTGTTTCTTCCTCGGTTAACAGATTGGTTCTTTTTTAAAGAACCAATCTGTTTA
>OZ026596.1:23740321-23827821 GCA_964020085.1 Micromussa lordhowensis | reverse complement strand
TAATAATGAGTGTAACCTTGAGCAACAGATAAAAATAAACTATGATCTGCAGAACTGGAGTAAAGGCGTACGCAGTTACATATGCCTGGTCGTAGATTACTCCGTCTTTTATTGGCCGGTTGTACACGTACGGTGAATTTGTGAATTGAAAAGTCCTTTCTATAGCTACAGTAACAGACAACGTCGTTCAGAGAATGCACAACAGATTGTCTACACGAATAACGAAATGCACTTTAGAGTTCTAAAACGAAACTAAATAATGAGTGTAATTTTAACACAATACGTATGGGTTATTGACCAAGTGTAAGGTCAAGATGGCTGGATATTGGTCGAGTTCTTTTTTTGCGTGTTTATGGACCGAGACGGACGACGTCTTTCAAAGCGCAAGCCACATGAAGAAAAAATAGTTTGTTAAAAAGAAAAGAAGGAGTTTTACGAGCAAAAAACGATTCGAGCACCTTCAAAAAAATCTTGAAATTTAAGGTCGAGTTGACTTCGTAGCCTAAGACAGGATTTATACATTTTAGGAAGAAATATGCTGAAGTTCCATAAGCTGAAATTTTATTCCATACAAGCTGGATTATTACATGTCTTGAAAAAATCGAAGATGGTAGCCAAGTAAGCTACCTAGCCAGCTATGAAATGATGTGACGCTTTTGCATTTGAAGCGAATTATAAGCAACTTATCCCAATGATGACACATAACCAGCTTTACGTTTTCTTAGACCATACGTCTGCAAGTCTGAACTGACCACCATCAATTTGAGTGATAGCTGTCAAAAAAAAAACAAGAAAATTAAAAATTTTGCAGACTCGGCAAAAATTTGTACATTTTTAGACTGCCAAACATTACAACTTGCTGTGTAAGGTTGTTGTGCCAAGTTTTGCTGTAGGGAACTGCAGATTTTCAGAGCTATGACTTAATTTTCCGAACCGTTGCCAAAGTGCCCGTTCTTCCTATTAAAATGATCCTTGTATTTCATCTGCAAGAAAAAATTATTTCATTTGATAAGTTTCGTGGATTAATAGCAACATTTCAGCGCATTCTTTTGATGTAAAGACAGTTTCAAAAATTACAAGAAGAGAGAGTTTTAAACTAACTTGAAAAATATACATGAGAATAGGGCATTTGTGCAACGCGGCATATTTGCAGATCGCAATTTCTAATAAGTCCAAAAAGAATGCTTAAATTATTTTTCTTCGAACGAATTCTTTTGTACAGAAAGAATATAATATCTGTTAGTCTTCTGGAAAATTTCAACTAAAAACTCTCAGAAAATTTTGAGTTACAGTATCTTTTGCTCAAAAGTAGCTGCTTTTTGCTACTTGTGACTTTCGCAACTTCGCAAGTGGATGAAGAAGTACGCGTTACCACGGCATTTTTTGGCCTGAAGGAAAATTTTGGGAAAGGAGAATGTGGATGACAAGTGAATGGTCAGAAATAGTGAAATGGATCGGATACCCCTTGATCCACACCAAAAAGCACTTAAAAAGTCGCAAAAAAGTACCATCCACGGCATAGGGCACCTTGGTAACGTAGCAAGGTGTTTTAAATTCGTAAAAAAATGAAAATAAAGGAATAAGGGTGATACATTATATGGGGTGTTGAATGGGTCGTTGGCTATCGGACAAGCATTACCAGTTGTTGTAATAACGCTTTTAAGAGAAGTTATAACGAAAGGAGGCTACGTGGCCTAAAGTGCCCCACTTTCAATCTCCAGAGAGAGAGAGAGAGCGGAAGGAGATGGGATAGCAGTCATGTGGGCCCCAACGGCGTCTGCCAGAGACCGGGATGGGTCGAGAGCATTTCTGAATGGCCTTAGGTGTACTGCGGGGCACGATGGGGGATAAGATAAGATTAGTTCCTTTGCTATGTCAAAAAAGGAGGACAATATTACGTCATTCAATCCAAAATGGTGCAACCCGAAATCGCAGATACTTAAAGGCTGTGTTTACGTTAACACTAAAATATCTTAGTCTTTTTTAACCATATTCCCATCAATTGAATATCAGGAGATAATCACATTTAATCATAGGTAGATTTTACTTTAGTTACGTTCGTGACGATGATTTTGATCGACTTGATCGACTTTGATATTATTATAATTAGTGGGTACCAACGGGGAATAACGTTTTTGTCACCTTTTATCTTATTCCTTATAATTTCTTTAAAGTTTTATGTAGTTTAGACTTGCAATCAAAATTCTCCTCTGCAAGGCTCCATTCATAGGTTTGGAGATATTAAAATAGGACGAGGGGGTCTTAGAATCTCCTTATCCTTTTATTCCAAAAACTGTCTTACTGCGCCAATGAGAATTTACCCCGAAATAACTCCAGCCATATCTGACCTGGAAAAATCCTCGTCCACAGAGGCATTTGAAAGGCTGTTCTTATTCGCATTGTCAAATTATTAATATATGCTCACAAATCAACCCCTGGTGAACACCAAGAGCTCAGGAAATTTCCAAATGGTCTATGATATTGGACTTAAAAGAATTCTACCCAATTTTAATCGATCGAAGACGAACTTTTTTTCCTCTTGCAGATGTAGCGTCTAACTTCTCTTCAGTTTTTTGTATTATCGACTTGGCGTGCAAGGATGAAAAAGCCTTTGCATTAAGTTCTCTCCTTCAAGTTCCTCTGATGAAAGTGGACGCCATTGAAGATGAAACTCCTCACAAGTACGCCATGTCTATCAGACCGTCGTATCGCGTGGCCAGCAAGGCTCTGTTCGATGTGATGAAATTTTACTCATTTAATCGAGTTGCTGTCGTGTATGATGGTAAGTGCATATAATTATTTTGTTGCATACATATACGGTGGAATTCGTCTTTTGGGTTGAAAAATCGGGTAGTTCGAGAAATCCGGGTAGGAGAGGGAAACGACTCTTGGTTGGAGTCATCGCCAGTTAGAAAAATTGAGGGCTCGAGAAAAAAAAGGAATTTTACCGGCTGTATATATTAGTGTGCTGCTTGAGTCCGAAGACTGTAAAGTAACATAAATGGAAAGGGCAGATTGCTGATCTCTTACCGTTCGTGGACGGGTTTCAGGAAAAAAAATTATACGTACTTGTACTATAATTTTCCCTTTTTCGGTAGATAGAAATAATCAGGTATTCGGCTCTGTCCCATATTTTAGTGGATATGAAAATCCCTTTTTCTTTACAATATCTGCCAAACTGGAATAAGTGCTAGAGTTTCAGATCTTCAATTTCTATATTAAAAGGCATGGCACAATGAAATATCTCTAGAAATATGAGCTTGATTTACAAAATACTTTTCGTAAGACAAGGACGAAAAATAGAAAATGATAGAAAATCAAAGTTTTATTAAACAAAATGCAAGGACTTATGGACACTTTTTCCACCCAAATGTTCTGCAATTTTTAAAAGTCAACATCTCCTTCAGCATTACACTTAGAGAGCTATAGGTTAAGCCAATTACTAAATTTCACAAGCTCTTTTAAAATGTTTGGGGTCAATTCTTTAACTACAATTGTAGTATGATTCCTTTCCCACCAAAGAGTCGATCCTCATCCTCAACTCATTAATAATTATAAAGTTTAAACAGAGGAGATCGCGACCGTAAGGGTGTTTGCATATCTGATCTTAATAAGCGTAGTCTTTTACGATTTTAATATCCCTTTTCAACTTAGTTTTCGCTTCGATTAGAAGGTATATCAAACTCAAGACTCAAGATAATGCTTGACCAATTTTCGAAACACCTCGAAGCTCGTCAAAAGTACTATTTCAACTCCCTTCTCGGTGTTTGGAGATGTGGTCAACCACGGTCTTTCGTGTTTGATGTTACTTCACGACTTTGTATTGTGTGGATAATAAGCAATTCATTGTGATCCTTAATTTCAGCTCGCAAGTCTCGACAAGCCTCCGTGTTCTATGCATCAGCTCGCAAGTGGACGCAGTATAACGCTGAGATGATGCCGGAGCTTCCTTTAGACAATAAGTACAAGCTGAGGGAAGCGCTCACTTCTCTCTTAAAATCACACATCAAACAGGTTATACTATTCAGTGATCAAAGGGACTTAACGAAGATTATGAACGAGGTAACGTGTTCGGTCACGTGGTAAACGTACTCAGGACTAGTAGACTAATAACAATAACAATAAACCATGGTAACAAAGAAATGGTATCACTTAGGGTTATGATAATGACTGTGGTTGCGATAAGTTCCCTGATCATGAAAAAGTTTTCAAACACGCAAACCAGCTGCATCGGTGGCATTTTTTTTTTAAATCAATATAAATAGCTAACAATGGTGCCCGCATTGCTAATATGAAACAGTTATTGAAAACTGATGGTTCTTTATCAGTTTTTTTTTTAGTTTATTCTCTATTTTTCTGGTCGTAACAGGTCCTGTTCGTGGGAATCAATGACAAGGATTTAAAGTGGATAGCTTCCGATTTGGTAAGGCATTATTATTTCATGTTTTGCTCTGTGAAACAAGACTATCATGATTTCCGATTTATCCATATACTTTTCTGTCGGTTTAGGTAAACATTGAGTAATATTGTGTTGCCTTCCTGGTCTATAAAGCAATCCTGGGTTAATGATTATTCACTGATGCTTGGTCATTTTGAAATCAATAGGAAGTGGCCGGTCCTAACAAGACTTATCCTTCCATCCTTGGTATGGTAGGACTAAGTCTTCACCTCAGTAATCAAATCGCTGCACGAGACTACGAACAGAGAGCCTCAAAAGCCATCCAGAGAGGAGCCCTTGATTACTCCCTGGTGAGTATCGCGAGAACGCCTGAGATGTCGGCAGAGGGTTGGCGTTTTTTCGCTTTGGTTTTGCTCTAGTTAATGTTTTGCTCAAATATATAACGTGAAAAATAGGCCAATTCTATGGAAAATGCAATTACGTCTGTCTTTCTATAACATTGATTGCCGTATATAGCTGAAAATGCCAGGACATTCAAAGCGATTATATTTGTATCGAAATGCATTAGAGTTTGAGTGGTAAAGTTCCGACAGACAGTGATTTCAATTCCTTTCAATAGTTGTATGCGTACCGAAACTCCGTTCGTTTCGTTGAAAATTGAGGAAAGCACAACTATAACTCGTAACAACTGAGAACAGACCAGTAACTTGATAATCATTTGGGAAACAGGGATGGCGCAGTGGTTAGAACGCTCGCCTCCCACCAATGTGGCCCAGGGGCCCGTTTCTCCAAGGTCCCGGAAAGCCGTAGCAAAATCTCAAATCTTATGATTACAGCCGTTTTATTCACATATTGTTAATATGAATGAACAAAGGCTCTCTTCATACAAATCAAATCAAATCAACTTTGTTTTTAACGAGGGTGACACACAGCAGTCTTTAACTGACTGATAAACACGTGGCCCTCGAATTCCCGATCGAATTGGAATTTACAAGAAGTTTCAGGCGTATACACCTCTCTGTTTTTATATAAAGATTAACTAAAAATTGCTTTGCGGGCGCGAAAAGTTTCTGGGGCTTTCGAGAAACGGGCCCCAGGCCAGAGTCGGGCCCAGTGCCATGTGTGGGCTACGTTTGTTGTTGGTTCTTACCTTGTCCCGGGGTTTTTTCTCCGGGTTCTCTGGTTTTCATCCCTCCACAAAAATCACCATCTCCAAATTTCAATGCTACCAGAATAGAGGACCCGCATGAAAAACAGCTGAGGCTGATGTGGCTTTCTCTCTAAATATTGTAATTTAATTTTTTAAAACTACTTTGTATAAAGTTCATTTTTTTTATCTTTAGGCAATGTACGCCGCAGTGTCTGATACAGCCGTCGTGGTCGGGAAAGCAATGAAATCACTCCTGACGAGCACAGAGGGGAGAAATATGATACATGCATATGGAAACGATGAAAACTGTCCTTTGCGAAGTATGGTGAAAGAGGGTCAAGGATTGGGACAAAGAATATTACATGAGTTAAGAAAGGTGGGAAAATAATCAAGCTAACATACTCTGAACATAACACTGAGTGCAAAATACTGTACCCGATCCCCAAAGGATTCTATATCTAAAAACAGCCTGAGATGGATTACCTTAGAAAAAAAAAACCTATACGAATGATTAGCACTCTTGCCCTTCATCCTCTCTGGGGAGTACATTTCTTATCAAGTATTTAGTCGAGATAATAGTCGTGTAGAATAACCATAGAAACGTTTCTCTTTTTTCGTATCATAGGTCAGCTTTCAAGGTTTAACAGGTGATGTAAAATTTGATAACTATTCAGGTGAACGGATTGTGCAAGATGGTATGGACATTTTGAATGTTCTTCCTCGAGATGTCATCAAGGTACAGTGCAACTGTGTGTTTCTTTAACTGCTAAATGCGCCATCTTAGATTGGGAAAACCGAGGGAGGTGGAGAGGAGTTGGTAAAAGTAGGAGAGAAGTTGGTGTCAGGATGAAAGACTACGGGGTGGGATAGGGGAAGATGCCATCTCTTTTGCACCTCGTCCCTACTTAAATTAATTGTGTCACTAACCTCTGCATTTCTAAGGTGGAAGCTAAATGCACAAGCAACTCCTTTCTTCGATGTTAAACCTGACAGGAAGTTGAATAAGTGTTAAGGTCGTGGCCAGGGTTACTGGGTTGAGTTCTTGGGCAAGACACTTTAACAGTAGAGAAGTACCTCTCGTCAACAAGGTATATGAATGAGTGCTGGGGGAACACTGGGGAGAGGGGAAACCCTGGGATAGACTAGCATTACCGCATCATGGCGAAAGAGCAACACACTTATCATTAATGCCATTGAAACGTATACAGAGATAAACGCCACCGCGTGGGTCACTATGCGCCAATACAAACTTAACCATACCTTGCTTTTCTGGGTAACTTGCACATTAGGTTGGTTCATGGAAGCCACTGTCCGGTGAAACTGAAGTATCTGTTTTGCCGATGAACAGCAAGGAACCGGATTGGCTTGGGTGCTTCTATGAGTCTGTTAAATGCCATAATCCCGGTGTTCCCGGGCCTAGTCTGAAAATAAGGTTGCCAAAACTGAGCATAACTACAGTACTGGTAAGAACAAAAGAGAATTAACACGTTGAAATATGTTGCATTATGATTCCTTTCCACGGACTTGTTTGTCTGTAGAAGGTAAAGACGTTAAGACTAATCCTTTTAACAAAATCTTTCATCGGTTAACAGAGAGCTTAATACTATTATTGTAACGCATGACTTGAATAAAGAAAACTTCGTGAGAAGCTTATGCAAGAGATACGAAACAATTACTTTCTTTGCGTGAGTTAGAATTTCGTAGTGAATTTCAAATAGCTGCGTCATGATCACTCAAATTATCAGTACATTATTACGGCTGGTTAACAATGAAGATCGCCTTTCCATCATCACTTACAAATAAAGTAATTTTTGACTCATTTTCGACAACTTTCTGATGGCTTGCAAGAACAACAAGCGGCAGATATGCCATTTTCCAGTATGCGACCAACACTGCCTCTCGCCCATAGCTTTCGCACCCTGATTGGCAATCGATTTGGAAGGTTGTCAAAATATATATCATAATGATGTCAAGAATTTTTCATAAAGCCGCCTTTAGCTACTCCTCTATCAATGAAACATTCTTCGAAATCAAAGGATTCATCAAAATCATCGATCTTTACTTAGGAGTAAAGGAGGTTCCCTTATGTCTGGGGAAGATTAAAATGGATTACGAATACTGAAAAGTTTAGTCATTCGATTGTAGACGCTGATGAGAGTGGTCGGGTGTGTACTTGCAGGGAGTCGAGGTGCTGAGGGCCAGTGGGGTGATATATCATCTATGATGTAATTCTCTCAAGTTCACATTGCTTTTTTTAAAAATATCGTTCTTATAGGAGCCGCCATTTGTAGAGATTGCAAATAAGTCCGCTAAATTAGAAGACCTGGCTGGTAAAGTGTCTGAAGGAGGTCTTCAAGGATTTCTCATTGACGTAATCAAAGAACTTTCGATAGAAGCTAAATTCGAGTATGAAATCTTCTTAAGAAGTGATGGAAGTTACTCAAATGTAATTGAGGAACTAAAGAATCAGGTACAAACACATTCTTGTAACTTGTAAAGTGTTGTAAACTTTACAGTATGTTCTAGTCAGGTGTTATCTGTCAACAGTATGACGTTAGTTATGATCACTGAAAAACTTTCTATTAGTCGATGGTATAAATCTAACAGCGTTCTGTTACGAAAGCCTATTTCAAATTTTTAGCTGGGCTACTCACTATCTATTTTTATTAGATTACTCACTCCCTAGTTCTATGCTTGACAGTCGACTCGGGCGGCACCCACGTCAAGAAATCTCGAGCTCATAATCTTATTTGTTAAATGCATTGTTTCTGCTAGGAAAAAGATATGGCGCTCGTTCCCATAACAATAACCGCAGAACGCGAGTTGGACATCGATTTTAGCAAGCCATTTATGGACTTCAGTCTTAGTCTCATCATGCAGAAAGCGGGTGAACCACCCATTAACAACTTTGCCTTCCTTCAACCTTTCACTGGTACAGTGTGGTTATCCACAGTTGGAGTGGTGAGTGTTTGATCCTTTATGCCTGATTTCTGCATTGGCCTCATGTAATGCACACTTGCAGCACCGCACTGGCCTCATGTAATTCACACACTTGCTATTTCAGGTTTTGTTTATCACGGCAATGATGTGTGTGATGGACTATTTGAGCCCGTTTGGCTACCGTGCACGAGCTCGAGAATCAGATGAAGAGCCTGGAAATGAGTTTAACCTGTTGAATAGCCTGTGGTTCGCTACAGCTTCCGTTCTGCAGCAAGGCCCCGACAACACACCCCTGGCGCCTTCTGGTCGGCTGTTAGCTTCTACGTTTTGGTTCTTTATTTTGATTTTAATTTCTACCTACACGGCAAATCTCGCTGCTTTCTTTACAAGTGAGTGAGAATCCAAATTGCAGTTATATTGTTCTATAATATCTGATACCGTAAAAGCTTCCCTCTCTTTGTTTTAAGCTTTCCTATTGCAAATACCAGACTCCTACGGCCACGTTTATGCTCAGAAACAGATTGCCGTTTTAAAATCAAGTCCTATTGATCGAGGGTCTTGTAAAGGAATACACCTGAAGCCACTAAGGACGTCATTGAGCTGTTTACCACATGTGTCGCTGTGCGAAACCAACCAACGTCTGTAAATTTGATTTTCTTTAACTATATATTCAACGTTCTCATCTCGCCAAATGGAGATATCGCTGGCAATTTGTCGTTTTTAGTAGTTTACAAGAATAAATTTTATCTTCAAATTATTTAAGAAAATTAACAGATCAAGAAATCGAACGAGAGCCATTTGCGACACTAGCTGTAATCCTTTGCTCTACTTACACATTTAAGTTATTTGGTAATTAATCGCGTTTTATGTTCAAATACTGTTTAAGTAATGTTAAATCGCAAAATGAGTTCCATTAATTATTTTATTTCTCCCATTTTGCCAGTCAAACGCACTGCAGACACCATCAATTCATTAGAAGCTCTTGCAAATCAGGATGACATTAAATACGGTGTCAAAGATGGTGGCTCGGTGTATAAGTTCTTCGAAAAATCCGAGGACTCGCTGTATAGGAAAATGTTCTCTCACATGAGGGAGTACAAGACCTTTGTGAAGGATACCAAAACAGGAGTGGAACGAGCGAGGACAGACCAGTATGCTTACATAACGGAATATCCTTACCTGGAGTATTATAATCAACAGAAACCTTGCAATACGAGGCTATTGAAAAATCTCATTCAAACAAAGAGCTATGGAATTGGACTGCAAAGAAACTCTCCGTACACCAACAGAATCACGGTTGCCATTTTAAAGGTAAGTATTATTGGAGGAAAACAGTGATCTCCATTCTCATAGGCCGGTAAAGAATTTTCGATCATTTTTGTCCAATGAGAAAAAGAGAGAAAACTATGAACAGTAGCAAACAAGAGATATCGATACCATAAAGCATGGTTCAACTGCCATGTTCCTAAAATCTTTTACTTGGTGGAGCACGTCACTTTATAAAGCTTTTTATTAGGAGTCCACGTGTATAAGAAGGAATTTAATAATTCCACAATGAAACATTGCGATAAAATTGAAAAACTTAAAACAATTTTGGTTAAAATCACAATTATTGGAGCAGAGTGCACAGGAGATTTCGAAGCCATTATTTCCTTAAATTTTTAATTATCCTGCACCTCTTTTGTTTTAAAATAGGGGCATTGTTGTGTTTTTATATATTGTTTCGTTTGGCCAATTATAGAGAGCCTTTTAAGCCGGTGGTGCAGCTCCCCCCATACCACTCAACGGCCAATGGCACTTCTGCAGTAGTGTTCTGTGCTAAAGACGAGAAGGCTGAACTAGCAAGTGTGATGAACTTTGTCTTTTAGCCCACGCGACGCCCTTGAAAAATCAACTCATGCCATCTAGAGAATCTTTTAAAACTAAGTTGCCCACATTGTGAAGATTGATGCTCTTTTATTTTTTATTTGTAGTTACGAGAAAAGAACTTTATTGAAAAGACACGTCGAAGTTGGTGGGACGATCGTAGCCAGTGTCCAAAGCCTTCACAGAAGAAAACTGGCAATACACAGAGCCTCGACGTCAACAACTTGGCCGGTGTTTTTATCATCCTGCTTGGTGGTGTCGTTGTCTCAATTGTTCTGGTCGTTATCGAGATACGCTGCAGAAAGCTGGTAGATTTCTTCACGAATAGTCAGGTATATAATTTCATTTGTTATGCGGTCTTTATGCCGTTTACTGCTGTTTTGGAACTAGTATGGTAAAATTTATTGATGTGTCAAAGTTTAGCTAGCCGAGGGAAAACACTTCTGATATAATATAATTGCGGACACATATTCCGGCCGAAAATCTAAACTGGTGCTAGTGTCCACTGCAAATGGGTATTGTCGAGTTTAATGCTAGGAGGGGGGACCCTGCGATGGACTAGCATACCATCCAGGGGTGAGTAGAAATACTCTTAGTCGCTTCATGCTATTGAAACCGGAGTTAACTGTTTTAGTTTACCTGCTAATGTTGTTTGAAACACTTAATGGACAGGAGAATTAAAATCAAACTTCCAAAACAGATGGGCGAAGGAGCTACATGGAAAAGGAAATGAATTCCATGCGTAAGCAAAAATAAGAAAACAGCTCGCACGCAACATCGTACAAATTGAATAAATCCTTTTTAACCAGTTTTTTATCCAATCGTCCACTCGAAACCACTTCTGTTATTTTCCCCATGTTCCTGTTTCGGGCAGGTCTCTAAATTGGGCTGAAATCTATACGATTACAGCAAATAAAGGTAGAACTAAAAATAAAATAAAATTTGAGACAACATTTGGCAGGATGTAGCTTTATAGGTTATTAGTATTGTTAAAAAAGATGTCTTGGAATTCATTTCCTTTTGTAGCGAGCCCTCAAGCGACGTCTAAGTCGCGAGACACGAGAACAATCACGTGACCCTAACAACACTCGCATGAGAATGGGAGTTGTATTGTCGCAGGGAGACAGGGTTCTAAAACCAGTACGACAGCGCGATCCTGAACACACTGGCTGGAAAAAGTGGTTTTAAAAGGACAAAAGGTATCAATAGAATATGATAAGCATTAAACAATAAGCATTACCTTTGAATTGGCGTAACCTCGCCGAGGATCTTGATAGAAAACACGGGAAGAGAAGGTTTTTCTCTTAGTGAAGGATTAATTTGAGAGCCAATGTGTAGGTTTTTAACATAAAAAGACAACGAAAATGTCCTTACCAAGGAGGCACCCGTGAAAGCCCTATTCTTGACTGGACTGGGGTGTGGCAGAGAGTGCCCGTTGGTGATAGCAAAACTTGGAGCTGACGTTGGAGATTGTGGCTACGTGCACTGAAATTGTTAGAAACAAATCGAAACAGTGTTTCGTGTGATGACGCGGCTTGAGTGGGACTTTTAGAGTGTTTTTAATTGCTTGTGTGATATATTCGTCATTTTTAGTGTCGAAAAGATGAAGATGATGAAGACGATGAAGACATCCCTATGGAAAACATCAGATTTGTTGAGCCCGGAATTAAGAAACCAAACATGATTAACCTGCAGCACCATGACAAATACGCTTGTGCACCTGAGAGTAAACTCTGAAAGAACAGTGCAATCTAACTGAGCTGCAGTGTCTGCAAACAGAATCTCGTTATGGTATGACATAGGGTTAAGCCACCGAAAGGCTGAAGAGGTTAAACTGGTTATCTGTGCAAGTTACTGAGAGTAACTTCCCCGTAAAGTTATCAAGACTCTATCTACCTTACAAGATAAAAATCGTATAAATTTTGACTGGTTGAGAAATATTTAGCTATATCACCCCTTTGCGCAAAAATAAGTTTAAATCGAAGTAAGCCCTTGATAAGGTATCGTCACCCAAGATCAATGAGGTGACGATAATCATAAAGCAACCATTGAGATTACGATATTCAAAAAGCAGCAAATAAAACGGCGATCTTCAAAATGCAGCCACTGAGGTGAAGATGTTCAATCAATCAACACTTTTCAATTTTTTTTAAATTGCTTTATGCGTTTCTGTTCGTCACAACGGAGGCGATATGACGGTGTAAGGGTAATTACCGCTTAATTGTATGTTCTTTGATCGGTTTTCGTACATAAGATTATTTTGGAGCTATAATATATACATATATATATTTGTAGCTTCTAATCAATTGAGCGTAAAAAGCAACGCGTAGAGATCTTTATGACTTCAAATCTAGCCGGCTTGAGACATTAATTTTAAGCGTAATTTTGGAACATTAAAAAGTGCCGTCAATGTAATTTCCAATATAAATTCTGACCACACTAGTCAATTATTCATGCTGAATGGTCAAGATATGAAGTCCTGTAGCTGATAATGCTTGCTAAAAGAGTATTTTCAATTAAAATTTACTTAATTTGAGTTATTCCAAATTTTTCTTTATTATGTTTTATATTTTCAACCTCTTTATAACATGTTCTTATCACAACGAAAATATCCGAGATGCGACGTTGTTGAAATACCGTAAACTGCCGCTTATATGTCGCCCCAGTCATAGGTCCATCTACTTGTAGACAAATTATTACTATGTACTTATTGACTGAGTGGGAGGGCCGGACGGGAAAATATTTGGCTCGAGGTCAGGGCGTACGGACCGAGCGCAGCGAGGTCCGTACGTCCTGACCGAGAGCCAAATATTTTCCCGTCCGGCCCGACCTTACTCAGTCAATAAGCATTTTATCATATGACCACTTAATGTTGAAAATTTTGAAAATTCTTTTCGAGCCTAAATAGGACGCGATTACATAAGATCAGACGGCTGCGCGCGCGGAACAATTACATGAAAGTTTCTACAACAAAAGTTTGTCATTATCAGTTTCTTCGCGTCAAACAAGAATCTCACAATTCATCGAAAAACACAATTCACGTTCTCATTTTTGTTCATGCTAAAAAGCCAACAGAAAGTTGACATAAAGCTGTCAAAAATATGTCAAGCCATCAAAAACTTAGCGAGTGACAAAAGGTCGCTTCACGCTTCACTGAAATTGTTTACAAATCTTCATCTGAAGACTCGCGAAAATGTCGGCGTCGTTTCAAGCTATTTGTCGACCTCTTGGATTCTCTAAAACAAAGGACAACCGAGCAACTGAATATTTATGACACATGTTGGCTCCTGCAAACAGTGCCTGGGTTTGCCGACTTTGCTGGTGTAGTGAAAATTACACGGTTAAATTAACACAAGCGAGTTTTTATACTTATCTGGATGAACTTGTATTCGCATTCAGTTTTGTCTCTTCAAATAAAACTGACGTAGAAACTACAGAGCAGTTTATCCTACTGCACACAAGGTATGTTTGTGATTTTTCTGGTTCAACCAACTTCTCCCAGAAACTCTGAAACTCGAAGAAAACATTTAAGCTTATATCGTACTTTGTTTACTTCTTCGGTTTTCTTTCTTTTGACCCACGATTAATTCTTTGATGCCTTTGAAGGAAAGAAGTTTCGCCGACTGTTTGCTTATTGGAAAGGTTAATTATTGGACAGTTTATCCGGAAAAGTTGTTTCCTTGACCGCCTGTTTGCTTGTTGGTTTCTGAGAGAGGTGTGAGCTTCTTCATTTGCGAGGAGTGTTAAATTTCTTTCTTTGCTTTCGGAGTGAGTTGGCGACTGAAGAAGTAGTTCTGCATGAGACAATTCGCCTGGATAGTAAAATTCGCTCTCAGAATGTTCACTTTCATGACTCATTGTGGAGAGAACAAACTTTGACAGCAACAAAATATTGTTTTTGCCATTAACACGCATCGATTTTGCCGCACTCGTTTCTAGTAGGGCCGTACGCATTTCTAGTAGGGCCGTACGTGTTTTTCCGGCCCTATCACTTAGACCCGTACGGCCCTCATACGGGACCTTTTCTCTTATGGTTTTGCAAGGAAATTGCGCGCGGGGCCGTACGGGTCATATGATAATTCCGATTATGAGCCCCCTCTCGCTCAGAAATAACCCCCGCCCCTTCTAGTTTAACTTGAAACGAGTTAGATTCACAATGACGTTTTAAAGCTTAATTGAAAACCGGTATATGAAAGCACGTATTTCGATCAATACTGCTACAGCTCATTTCGGTGCGTTTTACTTTTTCACTTATAAGCCCATTATAAACCCAGCACCTGGATATATAAGCCCCTCTGTTTATAAGCCCATTAAAAACCCGTTACGAAGTTGTACAAGCCTAGGGGCTTATAAGCGACAGTTTTCGGTAGGTCGAAAGTTTGTTGTTGACTCTTTTTGATCCAAATATGTGTCGGATCTGAACACTTAAGCCTTCGCCGTTTTAGCTCGAGAAAGCTGAAGGTCATTAATATTGTATGGCTTCTCGTTAAAATGGCTATAAGTTAGCTATTAGCCACAGCGAGTGGAACCATGCATTCCAAACAGGATTCGTCTAAAAATATATAACATATATTCGTAGTTTAAACGCCACTTTAGATGCGAGAAGCTAATAATGGGAGCGAATTAAGACTAAATCATACAAGAATAAATAAAAAAATCTACAAGAAGAAAGATGTCATGTTGAATGCGCATTCGAATGATCTCTAGAGTAAGAATTAAACATATCGATAGAGCCTCCTCCCAGCCCCGATAGAGGCAGTTAGCCTTAACAAATGTCCCTTCTTATGTTGGCTTGACAAATGTTTTCATGAGGGGTAGGGTATGGCAGAATTGTTTGAAATGAGAGGTAAGGGCGAATAAAGGAAAGAAAACAAAATCAGTACACCTCACAAAATAGACAATCCAAATAAAAGAGCACTTATGGTTTACAGCGTATATTTTGGTGTCTATCTTTTGAACACTGACTTTATAGATTTTCGTTTCTATTAGAGCTTCAGCTGTCCTTAATTGTTTCACTAAGTCAATAAATCACCCGTCAATATATTCCCCTCCTTTCTTTTCTTTGAAACATTAAGAATCGAAAAAAATCAGCAAGAAACTCGAAGGAATGTCTAGAGCTTTGGAAAAGTCAAATTACCGTAATTTCAACAACACTTTTTGATGCTGGAAAGGCTACAAAATATCGAAAGATTAAACCCTGTCAATGAATGAAAAACGTAGCCGTCAACTATTATCCGTCATTAATTAAACAACCATGCAGGTGTAATTCATCGACGTTTGGTTACTTTAACTTGTCCGACTCGCAGGCTAACTAGAATTTTGATTGGCCGAGCAAGGAAGAAGACAACAAAAGATCTCAAAAGATGTCAGGAAAATTCGTCGAGTACACGGCAAACGGGATGACAACTGTATGGTCTTGTTTGAAACAATTACATATGATATAACAGTTTTTCGCAAGTGGGCAGTGGAAATTTTGTCCTGCAATTTTACTTGCAGAACATCTTATCCTTTGTAAGAGTGAACAACGTTTGTTTTCTTTTTCTTATTACATGAACAAAAATTATATTGATACAGCTGTCGACTTGAGTCTTTCTATGCCCTTTGCCATGCCGAAAAACTAAACCACCGGTAGTATGCCAATTTAATTTTTGGCTTGGGTCTCAGAAATGAAACCTGTTTTGTTATTAGTTTCATAATAAGGAATGACATCGAAGGATATGAACTCCTTCATTTAATAAAATAGCTTGAAGATAATAAGTATTTGCTTTTTTTTGCTTTAATTGCACAGGATACGCCGCTCTTCATTTAGTAAACGCGAACAGATAACACCAGTGTTTTTTTTTCAAATCGCCCAGTATTTTCAAGGGCAAAAAGCTTAGCATTCTAACCACTATTTTTCGCGTTTGGCCTTGTTTTTACTTCCGATCATATCAGCATGGCCTCATAACCCATTACATCAGAATTGTCTTACTCCATCAAAATATATCGACTGTAGATTCGCGTTAATGGTCGGAATTTCATGAAGTGGGAGTACAATTTGAACTGTTGACATGAAAACCCGTAAGAGCTGAGATAAAATACTGATATCACAAAAAGAATAAAGTGATTGGCACACTGGCATCTTCCAACCTGCTTCAAATCTTTCCCGACGTTTGAATAAATTTGAACTTCTGTTAATGGCTCTAAATCGGATCAGGTGAGATTTTCAAATTGAATCTCCCATTTGGTTTTAACAAGTCGATCATCTGCCTTGACCAAAGAAGTAAAACTGATCTGTTGTCACCTCACCTTAAACTGGCTTTGTATAGTCCAAAAAAGACTGCTATTGCTGGGCAGTGGTGCGGGAAGACAGGCGCATCATTATCATTTTTATGAGCATTTCAGTTTCCAAAGAAATAAAATTATGTGTTTCACTCTGCACTTAATAAGCACAATCCTTCCGTCTACAGAGTCCGTACTACAATTAAGACATGAGCGTCCTGTTTATAGATTCAAATTCAGTTCAAGTTAATCTTGTCGTTTGATTTCCAAAAGACATCGATCATAACTAACACATCATCACTGAGACCGCCACTACCATTTCGATAAATACTCTTGCAAAATTGACGTATTTCTTTCTTGATAACGGCTAAACGTTTCTGTTTGAAATGATTCCCCGTTCAGTCGTGTTGGATGAGCCAGCACTTTCACTCACGTCGATACGAAGCGTACTGTCTTTTCGAAAAAGTCCTATTAGTGCTTGGCGAAAAGCTTTGCTTCGCACCCAGTAAACAATTGGATTCACAACCGAAGCAAGCCCCACTGAAAACGTTGAAAGCATCCTGGCGAATCGAGGAACATGCAAAGGGGTAAACATTAAGAAACCTAGGATAATTGTGGGAACATAACAAATGGCAAATAGGCATATTACGATGAAGACTGTGTTTGTCAGTTTCACCTCTTGTGCGTTTATTATTTCCAGTTGCCTGGAGCTCGACCCTTGGGCAAAGAGCGAATGGACCTGGCGATTCCTTGTTTTCATGGCTTTGAAAATTTTTGAATAGCAAGTTACAATCACTGTTGAGTTTACTATCAAGAAGACAAATAGGAACATGTTGTACGATATGCTGGAGTTGTGATCGTGGATGCATAGAGCGTAGAAAGGCTCAAAATGATACCGTCCCCATCCGACTAGAGGTGTCCCGGCGAATGCAAACGATGCAACCCAAACAGAAGAGATCAAAATACGAAGTGTTTTTACTTTAAATATTCCACGATGCTTGACTGGGTGAACTGTGGCGTAATACCTTGTGACACTTGTGACGGCCAAGGTTAAAAGACTGCAAGAGTAGGAGAGATACGTCTGAAAAGCTTGAAATTTGCAAACGCTACCGTGAAAACCCCACGCACCGTTGACGAGAACAGAGAAAAGAAGCGGAAAAGTGGTCGCCACGTTAAGAATATCAGCAGTGGCTAGATTCAACAGGAGGAAGTTTGGTACGGTTCGCAGTAGCTTGTTTCGATAAATTGCCAAGTAGACAGTAAGGTTGCCAGCTATCGCCAGGAACATGAAGATGATGGCTATGCCTGACTCCAAAACCACCAGAAATGTTGAGCGAGGAGGAAGATCCACTGTCCCGTTCATGATGGTAGATAATCAGATAAAACAGCAGGCAATATTTTGAGAACTGATCTTGCTTATGGTGAATCCAAATTTTTTAGATGGTACAGACTGATTTTAAGGAAGTTTTTGCATTTCGCCGTTGCAAAGCCAATAGGATTAAGATGACACAACATAAAAAGTGACATTCGGGTAAACAAAATTGACAGCTTACGTCCTTTGAAGTGCTTGAGTAAACTCGTCGACCATTTTCAGTAAGTGAAATGCAGCGTGGGTTGGGCCAAAGAATAAAATATGTTAATGCTCATCTAGCTGGGCCATTAGCCATGCGACAAGGCCAAAATATATTGCTGATTAACGCTTTTTAATGTAATTTTTGTTTAACGGACCAGGATGATTGGTTGCTTGAATTTAGACAAGAAGTTCTCGTGTATTCATTGATTGACGTTTATTTTCGAAACAGTTATAAAAACAAATTGATTAAAATTTGCTTGGAACACTCAGCGGAAATGTTTTTTTTATTTATTTTTTTATTTTTTTATACGTGTCTGATCTAGATCCGCGTTGGCTAGGAGGGTTTATTCAAAGAAAGAACTAAATCCTCTAATTATAATGGTTAGAGTCTACGTTGTTATTAGTACGTTTCATTTTGGAATTGTTCAAGAAGATCGATCTTTCTGTACAAGAACCTAAAGGGAAAATGTGATATTTTAAGACGCACATTAGTGTGAGAATTGATGTTAAAAAGTTTAGGCAAATGGGGTGGTCGAATCAATGTGGTTTTAGTTTTTGGTAACCATGGTATTGGCCTTAGGAGATGTTCGCATGAAAGCTGTTTTCTCTCTTTGTGTTCGTCTTTGAAAGAATGGCGAACTTTGCGAATCCGACCTTTTAAAACTGTCGAGAAATACGTAATTGGATGTGACTTTAATAGCTTCGCCTCATGCATTATGCTTATCGAAAACTAACACAAACTAACACCATTATGCCTGACCAAACTATTAATAATTAAAACTAATCATTTTGTGAAGAAACTTCGAGAAAAATGCCATATTCAAACCCGTGCGGTTGCGAAGTCTGTACTTAAAGTTTTCAGTAGAATAGATGGTTATAGCTACGTGTTACTAGTTTCTCCTGTGGAAATTTAAAACATCGTCTGCGCTTTAATTAATTTCGCTTTGTCTCATGCCGGGTATATATATTACAAACATTAATTACTGAGGAGAAACTTATGCACGTTCTATTTTTATTAGACAAGAAATAAGCTAGTAAACATTAACAGCGTTACATTCAAAACGTGGTGCAATTAATACATAGGGAAAGTTATCTTGTGAAAATGTATTTCGCTTTGTTTCATGCTGTGTATCAGTGTAAGCAATACACAGTATCCTACATGTCTTAAATTAAATTACTATTTTATGAATGCGTGATATAGGATTTACTGACTACCACTGATATTAGAAAAAATACAGAATGGAGCTTCAACCATCATAAGCTCCTAATTTTTCATTTTGAAGTGTTTGTGGTCTATAAATACATTGAAACAAGCGTGGGGTGAAAAACATACGACTCTTATTTTCACATCGTTAGCACTTTAATGAAAACAAGTAAACGACTGTTCGTAGACCGCACGTCATAGTCAGTAAAGCTATGAGAGAGATATGTTTATTTATTAAAAAAGTGTTGAGACAACTGTCTGCCATCGGGCTATTTTGTGCTCCTTTTTTCCCTCTTCTTACTTTATAATGCTTAATCCAGTAAAAACCAACGATTTCGAAATAATGTCCGTGGCTGGGAGAGGATTTTATTGGCAATGCTTTAATTAAACCTGGTATTTTTTACGAGGAGAGCGAACCGGGAATTATTTCCGGAAAGCATTCATCAGATGATTCTCGAAGCTTTAGATAGCGTCACGATAAACTAAGCATTAGAGCAATGCCGCTAGCTAGTGTTGGCGTTAGCTAGACATAAATCTTAATTAAATCTTATCTTCTCCCAGCTTCTCCACAATTGCCTTCAGTACCTTTTAGTTTCGTGCGATGCGTAGTCATTGACATGCTGTCTCTTATCCTCGTTATCTGCAAAACCGCCCGATGTCCTGAAAGGAATTCATCAACAATAGTCGCTAACAAAAGAATTTTTATTTTTCTAAACGAGCCAACACAAGATCGGTCCAACTTAAAGAAACGTTGACGTTTTTTCAAAAGAATTCATTCATCGATTTACGATAAAAGGAGCAGAGTATTAACTACTTTTCTAATTCCAACGCGATACTGATTTCCATACATTATGTTTTGATATACAAATTCTTTTCAAGCCTTGATCTGCGCTCTCCGACGCAAGCTGCGATATGAAAAAGAAGTGGCTGCTACTTCCTCCCACAGTATCTCATTTGCATTTCCGTTTTGCATGTGAAGGAAAAAGGTTTGCAAAAGCAAAAGCCTTATAATGTCTTTATAATGTTCTCATAACATGACTTATAATATTTTTTTTTCAGAAAGATGTGAAATAAAAGTTTGGAAATCCGAAATCAACGTAAAGTTCTACATTCCAAATACGTGATACGTGTGAACATTGAAGACTAAGCTTGAATTTCTCCGCATACACTAGTCCTGATTACTACTTTAATATTGTCAAACGTTCTGCTGTGAAAAAAATGACAAAGAGGTTTGCTTTTATGTTGACCGCTCTCGATTGAAAGAAGAACTCTGCGTCTCCTACGGAGCCCCTTTGAACATTCGTGGTGTACTTTCGCAAAAAGCAGTACGTGATCTAAATTTTGCACGTACAGTTTGTTTATACCTATCGTTTACATATGTATATTAATTATTTAAGGTGGTTCGAAACAGTTTTATGGCGCGCGCAAACTGGGTTCTAATCAACAAGCCTAATCTTGCGCGTGCATTTGACGCACATGCGCAAATGCTGATCTTGTCGTGTCGAAATTTTGGAGTTTTTATAACTTTAATCGCTCATATTTCCGCTTCCGCTCGGTGGATTTTTTTCATTTTTTCGGTGATGACCAGGATCAATTGGCTGCATACATTGTCCGATTTTTAAAAAATTCTGTAGGCAGGAAAAAAAATAAGAGAACAATAGTCAAAAAGAGGATTTTTTCTTATTCTACCCTACAGATTTTTTTTAAACTGAAATATGTTGAAGGTCATTTCTGGTGACATATAATATTGCAGTTTGAGAAGATTTCACCGACCAATTTTTTAAAAAAGACAATAGATTTCGATTTGAGGGGCTCAACTGAATGCGTCATATGGTTGCTATGGTAACAGGTTTTCTGAAATGAATGTCATGTAATGAATCTATGATGTTTCTTTTAGTTCTGTGCCAAATTTCATAGTAATACGATGAACCATACATAAATTAGAAAAGAATTTGTGAACTTGTCTCGGGAAAATGAAAACTACTTCGAACCACCTTAAAGAGAATTTTAAAAAGCGCTTTAATCAGATAGACATGTCACTCAGGGATAAATTAATATCAAATAAATCGCCAAAAAAAAGCAAATAAGTACGAACAAAATACTGGAAATGACATGTGACATGTGTGTGCAATAGTTGGAGTTCGTCCTCAAAATGGCAACTTTTCTCGCGGGAACATTTTTTTTGGAATTGGAAAAGAATAATAAAATGACCAATTGCCAAGTTGATTTTTCAATTTATATGCTACAAGAGGTCCATTGCACTGAAAACACTAATCCCGCATGGTCTGCAGAATGGGGCTACACAATAGAACCACTTGTCGCTCTCGGTTTAAAGCCGGATTGCTCCAAAAACCATCAACAAATTAATTTCTCCTGCCTCTTAGCCAGGTTCTATATCTGGATGAGCAAAAGAAAAGAAACCGCACCAAACGTAAAAGGTTTCCTACAATGCTTAAAATCAATCTATGATATTGAGGCCAATGCAGAAACTGCTCTTCCCAAGAAATGGGAACTTTTAATTTGAACATATCATCCTAGGAAGCCTGGTTTTTTTGAAGCTCTCAGTGTTTCTTGATCCCCTGTACATTGTCTGTTTTTGACTTTGGGTACATTTGCTCCGCAATCACTCCTTTCTAAGAAAATAAAAATGCAAAATTTTCGTTATATATCTAAATAGCGTATTATAATTGCAGTGCTTTCCTTTTTTTTCTTTTCTTTTCTTTTTTTGTAAGTAGCTTTTTGGTCATTGTAACTGTTAGTAGTGTACGTCGTTTAGAATTGTTTTATTATTTACTAATCGTTTTTTTATCACAATGTATATTTACAAGTGTAAGCGATTATCAGTAGTGTTTATATAGCAGTGCAAGTAGTAGATTATGGTATATGGTATTGTAAGTAGATTAAGTATTTGAGTGTCTTCCTGTAAGTGGAGTAAGTAGAATGTAAGTTATTTCATGTGTTTTGCAATAAAGAAAAATTAACATAAAAAAAAAGTTGTTTTGGAAAACGTCACCACAACGGCTCACTATCATTTTTGCGCATTAGCATTTGGAACTGAACAGTATATTCAACAGGGGCAGATTTTCAAACAGACGGCGGACACACTGAATAGATTCCAGGTTAATTGCTGCGAAAAGACCATATTCGTATTCTCGGTATAGGACTGGAACTAGCTTGCAACTGAGGCTAATTACAGGCAATCTTTTCAAATGTAACTGACATATAGCAAGATTTCTTAAGATTTATCCCGTGTTTGGTAGTGCGACATTTTGTAGACAGATGCTTCTCCAAGTCATGAGGTATAGTAAAATACTGAATAAAGGATATCTCTGGAAATATTGAAGCAGTGTTCTTCAAACTTGGTACCAGAAATGTACATCACAAAAGAAACCAAATGACACCCACAGTGTCGTTGCCATGGAAACTCTCTTGGCTCCAGTCTCTTTCTGTCAAAACCAAATATCCTCATTTTCAACCCTTTAAAGTGGGAAAGAGGGTCATGCTTAGAACAGACATGGTTCCCATATTGTCTTAACTCTCACCATTAGATTGGCTGGAGAAGATGGTCCTTGGTTAAGATAATATCTGGGAATTTTAGTTTTAATTAAGACAGGACCAGCGTCAAAACTGTTGTCATGGCAACAGCACAACAGTTGTCATTTTGTTTCTTTTGTGATGTACATTTCTGGTGCCAGGTTTGAAGAACACTGCTTCAACCTTTCCAGAGATAATCTTTGTTCAGTATTTTACTATTTTAGTTGCAAACCTCATGACGTCATCAGTTTCTTAATTTGCATAATAAAAAAATGTCAGTATCTCTAAAGTGGAAAAAGATCTTCCAAAAAGGAAATACCATTCTTCTTTATTTTGAAAAGCCTTTCAAATAAGCAGCACTTATTTTCCATTTCATAGGCACTTTAATACCTTGAGAAAGATTTCATAAGAGGCTTTCATTATTCTACAGTGTGAGGAACAATGACCTGGCTCCTACCTTTCCTTCCTTTCTAATGATGAGAATTTTATTTTTCAAGCACAAGTTATAAAAACCTGAAAAAGAAAATCCGTTCAATTGACATTTTTATAGAGTTGACTTTCAAAGAGACCTCTATAACTACCACAAATTTTTTGACGTAAAGATTTTATTTATATTTAGGGGATTTAAGGTCTTTTAACGATGTACATGTACATACATATACAGTTAAGTATAAGTTTTAATTTAAATAGTTGATTATATTTTGTTATTCCTTATGTACGTATTTTATTCTTAGGTTTAGTATTTACGCACGACCCCACAAGCTGCACAGCCTTTTAAACTATCGTGCTTAAATAAAGGTTGTCTGTCTTTCTGTTGCATTCAGGGGATTCAGGGTAACCATCCATAACATAAGAACATGTGCCAGCTACAGCTTTGGAACATTATTCAAGCCTGTAGATTAACCGTTAAAGGCTGGTTCTCACTAGCGCACAAGCATAAGCGTAAACAACAGACGCAGACGCAGTAGAGTGCTGCTAAGTAGCGCCTTTTGTTTGGAAATTATCATAACTAAGGGCGCTAATTATCAGCATCACACTGCTTCTGCGTATGTCGGCTTATGCTTATGCTGATGCGCTGGTGAGAACCAGCCTTAACTGTTATTATATACCATGTGAGCAGGGCCCACTTGGTTGTAGATTAATTATTATTCTTGTTCTGCACAAGTGTGCAAGGACGACTTGGTTGTACATCGAAATTAAGAGCTACTGTTTTTATGTACCATGAGAGCAAGGGCCACCTGGTGAAATTTGATTCATCGTCTTTTTGAGCCTAAAGGCGATGTCAACAATTTGTGGTCAGTTTAGGCATAACACTTTTATTAGGCTAATGTTGATGACCATATGACAGATCCATGTTCATCCTTGACTTTTTGTAATTTCTGCATGTGACCTGCAGTTTTTTCTTCAGCTTTCGCTTTCTTTTTTAATTCACTTGACTTGGGACCAATTGCGCAGGGACGAATTGTCTCCCTGTGTAACTTACTTTGTAACACAGGTTACTGGTTATTATAAGACTACATGCACGCTAGCAAGCTGGTATAAAGTGGTTCCTTATGATTTTAACACAAGTTTACGCTCTGCAGGAGGGGAAAGAGCTTGGGCCATGGCTCCTACCAGATTTCCTCACCAATTTTCCCCTACGGTTTTTTCGGGCCTCTGTTTACATACTAGAGATCTAGTATGTGGTTTCCCAGCTCTCTTCGGGCCAATTCACATGGTATAGCTCTGTAGTGTGGGACACGTCACATGACAGCTGTGCACGTACGACATGCTTTTAAAATTAATTACTTGGTGTAATCTCGCATATTGCTTGTTTGCGATTTCGTGGAATTTAAAACATTTTATGGCTGCCAGTGGGAATGTAACAGCAGACAACGATATAAAGCAATGAGTTGTGATGCAAAGTTGTTTATAATTTTGGCATTACACAGGCAGCAAGAACGTGTCACGTGGGTTGGCCCTGCCTGAACGGGATTCGAACCCATGACCTCTGAGAAACCGGTGCAGTGCTCTACCAACTGAGCTATCAAGCCATCTGGGAGCTGGTCACATTATGAAGTGAATATATGAAAGACCGTATATTTGAATTGCGGAGAAAGATATAAAGACATGATGATATCATCATCATCGTTGAATCCAGTTCAGTTCAACTGCTTAAGTTGTGTATATAACTACGATGATACATTTTCTAATAGGCTTCTTCCTCGTCGTCGCCGTCAGATATATTTTTACTTTGAGAAAAACAATGTTACACAAATTTGATTTTCCTTCAAGTTTCATTTATCACAGTCATCTTCTTTGTAAGTCAAAGCGACTGAAAACTTATCTTGCCCTAGCATTAAATAATTCAAGCTGTAAGCAGCAAATCGTTACTTATTTCGGTCATAAGTTATAAGTTATTATAAGTTCGATCACATAGCTTAAGCAAGAAGATGGGTCTAATGAGTTATGCCTTGCCAAATGGTAAACTTTCTTGTCGTTAAATGCTGCTTGGTTTTTAATCACGCATTGGCGAATCTGGCTGAAGAAGAAGAGAGATCAGTTGACAGACTTTCCGTCTGTGATATGTTAGGTAACGATTAATTCTAAAACGGTATCTGGAAAATTGTGAACGTAGAAGCTGGACTTCGAACCGATGTCCTCGTGTGGAGGAGGTGAAGTAAAACGAGTACGCGTTGTAAAATTTTTTGCAATGCAGTAGCATTTCTCAGATCTTGGAAACAATTGCGTAAAAGTTGCGCCTGCGTCCAGTTTAAACATTCATAGGTTAAAATTTTGAGTGTATAAAACTTTTCAAATTTGCTCCGCTAGGTGGAAAAAGGAGAATTAAACAACACCCTAATGATACACTGTGAACTATATTGTTGATATACTCATTAATTCCATGTAGCAAGTTTGTTGAGATGAGCGCGCATTTAATTAGGTGATGTAAAAGTAAAAGTAAAAAGAAAACAAACAAAACCAAGCAAAGATAATGTAATTCTAAGAAACTGCGTGCCTAACTTTTCCCAAGCGTGCTTGGTAAACCTCAAATAGAAGCAATCATGGGAGAGCCCTCTAAGGAATCTCTGGCGGGGGTGAACAGCCCAGTTCTCCCAATCCGGTAGTTTTCAGAGTCATTTTCAAACTGAGACTTTTTTGCTCGAAAGCCAATGATTAACACGTAGGTACAAAAAGTTAGCGAGGCCTTAATTTCTCTTCCATAGAGAGAGTTTCAATTGAGCGTGGAAAGTACTGAATTGCTTTAGTTTGCATTTGTACGCTAAACGATCATTGGTTTAAAAAACTCGCGCCACTTTATCATCCAATCAGAAGTAAAGACCAAAACCAATCGTGACTCGCTCGCACACGTTTTCCCGCGCTCGCGTCAGATACATATGTACGATCAAGTATTTATTGGTTAAATGGATTTTCTGCCTCCTTTGTGATCGGTTAGAGTGACTATTTTTTACGATAGTCAATTAAAATCCGTTCTAAAGGTGTTGAAGATGTCAAAAATAGTTGATGCAACGTTTTTCAGATAACCTCACTGAAATCTAATAAAACTGAAAGCAAGTTGATGACACCCTAGTCAGGTTTGGCATCGAGATGATAAACCCAGGTTAACCGTATGGAATAATATGTATATTTTTTGCGCAACCACAAAAATAAAGTGGACCGATAAAAAGGGATTAATATACGTTGAGGTAGATACATTGTGTTGCTTTTCGTTAAACGTGCGCAGTTTGAGACAAGGGGACAAATCGATACCTGAAAAAACCAACACAACAAGTCCAGTTATGACTCATTTTCTGACCAAAATAACTCAAACCTTTTTGGGGGCAGTACATAACTAAATTGCTTATATCGAAGAATACTCCCTTGTAATAAATATCACAAATAATATATTAAATATTTTGTAGGAAAAATTATACATCGCCATAGATGCTTTGGTTCCTTTTTTCCATCGAGACTTTCGTGAGGTTAGTCTAATACTAAAGGACATGAGCATTTTGACGCTGAAAACAGCCTAGTTCATTACCTGTTTTTTTTTGTATCTGTAACTTTAAGTTTTTCTCATCCAGAACAAAAGGAAATGTTGAATGACTTGGTCGCATGCAATGTGACGACACCAAAACATCTTTTGTTGTTTTCGTCACACTATTAACGGTGCTAAGAGTCTACTGACCTGGGATTTTTCGTGCAAAGGTATGCCAGAAAAATAGAAGATATTATCGAGGTAATCGAGAAATATTATATATAATTAAGATTTAAATTTTAGATTGAGTTAAGTTAAATATTTTGCTGGCGGCTTTTGCTTAAAAATTCACCACATGTTTAATAAAAAGGTTTCCATTTTCTGCGTTAAAAGTTCACTTGGTATAATTAAGGCTGAAAATGGATCGATGGCGTTTTTTCGTTGAGGTCTGAAAATACAGAAGATTTCCTTTTAGCATTCCTCTTTAGCTTCAGACTTATTTAATAAAACAAAATATGCCTAAAGAAAAAGTCGATCATTTAATTTTCAGTTTAGTTGGGTCAAATTAATTATTAATCATCTGCTTTGCAGCCTTTTTCATTAAATATCACAAAATGCTTCTTGAATTTAATTAAGACCTAGGAGTTGGACTTTTCTACTTTGAGCAGAAACCACATCAAAACAAAAAATATACATTTACATCATTAAAGGTTGTTTTTGTCTGATAATGCTGGACAATGTCACGTAATTTTAGAATAATTTACCTGAAAGCTTAGCACTAATTCTACTCCTTAATATTGTCCTTTTTTAATAAAATGCTGAAAAAAAAAACTGGTATTAGTATTTAATCTTTTGAAACATTTATTACCGACTTCCTCGAGTATTGAATTATTCACTAAATAAGCATTGAAAATTACACATGGTTGGTGAAGTACGTCAAATTCAACCACACCGAGGGAATACATCAAGACCGGGAAAAACGTGTGATTTTAGCGGCAAACTGTAGTTCTTCCTTTTCAGTACACAAGGATTGCAATTCAATTCTGCAAATGCGTGCGATCACTTTCATTCATTTTATATGCCCGATATTGGCTAATTTCATACAGCGAGTGGACTTTTCCGATCAACGAGGGGCAATAGGTAAGGAAATTTAACAAACAATCTCATTCTCCTTTTCATATGGAAGCAAATGTGCAAATCGGGTTTTTGCGATATTAATTTACCCAAAAACACCATTTCAAAATGGCTGGTGTTTCGGCAAGCGTTTTATGTAATGAGCGTGTTATGATGGCGTTATTTCTCTGCTTCCCATTTGCGTACTACGACATTTGTTTTGCATAAAATGACAAAGTTTTGTCTTCTTTTTAAAATGAATTTTACATTATCGTACTCAAAATTAATGTAAACTTGCTTTTTGCATGTATATTTCAGTTTAATCACGATCTGATGACAACGTACGTAATATAAAAAAAGTATTTTCTTACTTGCAATATTGAGATAATTAGAGGAATACTTTTCTACGCCAGCTGCCCGAAATAGAACTTGGCTTACTAGGATTAATGTTACTAAAGAGAATGATTACAGCAATTGATTGCCTTTCAGGTGTCGTGTATCACCCCAAAGATGAATCTATCGCTTTAATGCTGAATGACAGCGCTGAGTCCATCAACAGAACTCTTACATACTCACGAGGCCTAAGTATTGACGTAATATCAATCAAAGCTAATTCTGCAAAGGACTTGCTACTGATTGGTAATTATTTTCATATTTTTATCATTATTATCATCTGCCAGTCAGAAAAGCAGTGATCCATTCAAGAGGTCAGCTAGCCAGAAGCTAATTCAGTAAATCAATCCGTCAGTCCGTCAGTCCGTCAGCCCGTCAGTCCGTCAGCCCGTCGTCAATCAGACAGTCAGTCGATTCAGTCAGTCAGTCAGTCAGCCAGTCAGTAAGTCCGTCCGTCCGTCAGTCTGTCTGTGTGTCTGTTTGTTTGTATTTCAGTGGTTCGGTCGATCGATCAACCAATCAGTCGGTCCATCACTGAGCCTTGCAATGCCGGCGTTCGCTATCCAAACAGCTGATCAGTCAGGCTGTTAGTCAGTCAGTCAGTATATTTGCCTATCTGTCAATCTCCGTTTAGTTGGTTATTCAATTAGTTGGTCAGTCAGTCAGTCCGTCCATCAGTGAGCCATTCAGCCAGCCGTCAGTCAGTCAGAAAGACTGCTGGCTGATTCAATGAGTCATTCAGTCAGTTAATCAGTCAGTCAGTCAGTTGGTTGGCTTGTCGGTTGGTCGACTGATTAGTTTTAGTAGTAGTAGCAGTAGCAGTAGTAGTAGCAGTAGCAGTAGCAGTAGCAGTAGCAGTAGCAGTAGCAGTAGCAGTAGCAGTAGCAGTAGCAGTAGCAGTAGCAGTAGCAGTAGCAGTAGCAGTAGCAGTAGCAGTAGCAGTAGCAATAAATAGCAGTAGCTGGGGAGAGTACGTCTCGGTGATCTACCAAATTTGAAGTTTAGCAAAGCGAAATACAAAGATGTCAGAAACATGGGCTAAGGAGTTTAAAATCTCTTTTATTTAGTTTCTCACAGCCAAATGGCTTCGCTCAAAGGACGATGGCCGTTAGTCGCCTTGCTAGGACGAACAGATTATTTCTGAGTGAAACGCGAATGCCATGCACTTGGTACAATTTGATGGATGAAATGTATAATTTCAGAGACAAATATCTCAAAGAATATCGCCTGAATGACACAAATATATCAATAGTCAAAGAAGCAAAATTGCATCGTATAGTTATCCAGATATAAAACATCTTGACTAACCCTCAAAGCAAACTCGAAGAAAAACAACCTCGTGCTGAACACGAATATTTCACTTGACTCACTTCGCCATTCCAACACCTTTGCCAAACTTATCGTAAATTCATGATACGGATCTACAAGCTTATGTGAGGCAACCTTGACACAATCTCTGACTTAAATTTATTTTAAAGGATATAGTATCCAATGGAATTCTTATAATGCCGAGATGTCCGTTGAAAAGTTCCAGAGAAGCGAAATATGGCAAAACATCCTGACTCGCGTGGTCAGATTTTATGCCACGGCTGGATGCAACCGACGTGCATGCGCAATGTCTCATTTTAGGGAAAATGTACTTCCGGCAGCCGTATCAGCGCCACCCGTAGCGATTTGCTTTAAGTCCCTAGTAGTATTAGCAGTAGCAACAGCAGCAGTAGTAGTAATAATAGGAATAATAGGGTAGTAGTAGCAGCAGCAGCAGCAGCAGCAGCAGTAGTAGTAGTAGTAGTAGCAGCAGCAGCAGCAGCAGCAGCAGCAGCAGCATCAGTAGTGGTGGTGGTGATGGTGGTAGTAGTATTCATAGTAAGAGTGCTAATGTTCATTATCGACACGATGTCAGCAACAACACATTAGAAACAAGATTGATCATGGTTCTTGACTCCTGTTTTGCAGAGAACTTGAGGAAGATGTCATGTGTAATAGTAATCTTTGACTTGTCGTTTGGAGATCATTATACCTTTGCATTTGCTGAGGTGCTCAATATCCCATTACTTAGCTTCAAACCCGTCATACAAGACTTGTCAAACGAGTTCTTCTACTCAGCGCTGCCATCTTACGAAACATACGCACGCGCCATAGTAGACGTACTGGACTTCTGCATTGGCAAAGAAAGCACTCCAAGTGAGCAAGTGGCCATTTTGTTTGAAGGTAACCGTATACGTTAAATATCTCTTTTCGTGCAATGTTGTCTGGGACAAATGTAAGAAAGGTCTCGCTGAAGAGCTTCAGAAACTTCGGAATCGTGTGAGCCTCATTTGAATATTCGCTCGTTGTGGCTGATTGCAATGTCGATGATCTGTTCCGGATTTCCTGGCATCCTGTCACAAAATCAATGTGTTGAAATGCAAATCAGCTCGGTATTTAGTCCTTATAATCTTGTACTTCTTCCCCAAAATCAAATCTAGCGTACGCAATAAGATAAAAAAAGTCAAAGTTAATTAACGAATTAATCAATCAATCGATCAATTTGTTAGTGTCAAAACGTGAGAAGAGGTTGCCCTCCATATCCGAGCCAGAGGCTCATGTATAAAACGCTTGTCAATAAGTAAGAACAAGTAACGAAAACTGATGGAAAGATAAAAAAAATAATGAAAGTAAATTTATATTAATAAAATATAGAACTCCCGGCCCATACAAACTCTGTATTTGCTCATTCCCGTAAGAGAAAATTCTCGTAAGCGGCCGCGGACGCTCGGAGGGCTTTCTATCTGGACTTCCTTTGTTTTTAACCTCCTGTAAACGGACACTTAAAGGTGTTGGGCTTGACTTTGAACGGTACTTGCAAACATTTGTAGACTGTATCACTGCTTTTTGTGGCAGTGAGATTGGTAATGCTCATGTTAATGCTGGCTGCAATTATGAGCTGTTCTTTGATCCTAGTATTGCACTGTACAGTACTTGGTACATGCAGTTATCGCCATTATCTCGCCATTGCTCATGGCAATAAAATCAAGCAAAACATTTGGTTGTTAAAGGGGTTAGGTCACGCTGTTTTAGGTGATTTTGTTTAATTTTGTTGATTATGAGCTCTAAACGTCAAATTGACAGAGCAAGAGTCTTTCATTTGCAAAATCACGGCAACATAACAACTGAGAATGATTTTCCACCTGTTTAAATGACATTTTGATATAAATTGACATAAATTTGAAAAAAGGTGGGCCGACGTTTTTCAAATTTACCCAAATGCAATCGATTTCAATCCTCCCCAGTGTTGTCCATCCTTGTCCCTTCTTAGCTTTCCTGTGTTTTGTTTGAGTTCTTCTGTAGTTTTGAGCCGTTAATGATTTTGTTATTTCAGTTAATTCTATGACCATTTGATCAATGCAGAAGTTGCCTAAAATTGCGTGACCTAGCCCCTAGTTGCACGTATGTTTATCGAGGGAGTTTGGACAGCTTTTTGGTGCAGTTGTTGTAATCTTTAGAGAGGTTTGTGTCGCTTAGAGTTTACTGTTTTGGCCGATTTACTGCTCCGTTTACCGCTCACGAACATTGGCGGTAGTTTTGGATTCCCAGCCATCTGGGCAAGCTCCCGTAAGAGGCCATCTTTCCTTACAACTCAAATGGCCGCCTTCAAAAACTATAAAAACGCTAGCAGAGTAATGAAAACAGCAGCCAAGTAGTGAAGTGATCATGAGGTCACCAGTAGCGTATATATTGTTACAGTCAAGCATTATCATCAGAGTTTAAAATATTATGCATTGTGTTCAAATTGTTTTTCAGATGAATACTCCGCGGTAGCTACCAAGGTGTATTCCATCGCGCGTGAAACGGAGAAATTCAAAGTGGACGCTATTCCGGAATTAGAAATGAAAGACAAGTACAAATTGCAACGCGCACTTGAAGTTCTACTCAAAGTTGGAGCAAACTACGTTTTGGTCATTTGTAGACCAGAACATCTGGCCATCATCATGGAAAAGGCAAGTTTTTTTTTTTTTGCTTCAGGCGTCATGGTATAGGAAACTAAACAAAACAACAACAGCAACAACAAAAAAAAAAACAGGACCGCCATAATGTTGGAATCAAAAGTTGGACCGTAGTGTAGGAATTGGTATAGAATTGATACTTTTCACTCGTTTTATGTTGAATTTATAATCTATATTGCGCTGTAGTTTTGGATTTTATGACGAAGCAAATGGCGGTAAACATGTGAGGTCATCTGATTCAAAATGATAGAAACTCAAAATGGAGATCGGTGATATTCAACTACAATTAATATTAATGGTGACACAGAGAATTAACTCTGAAGTGTAAATTTAAGTGCTAATAACCCTAGTAAAGGGAATCAGGGAACCACACGAGGTAAAGAAAAAATCTTTTGACCTCGGTGGGAATCGAACCCACGCAGCACTTAAATTTACACTTCAGAGTTAATTCTCTGTGTCACCATTTGTGTTCTTAGTGCTACGCGGCACAACATTCATATGTACCCTTACAATTAATATTGTTTCTCTTTTCCCAAAATTATTTACCAGACAGCTTAAATGTTCTTTTTCTGTTTCAGTCACTTCATCTTGGAGCTATGAACAAAGATTCACGATGGTTTACGTTCAACATGGTACGAAACGTAATCATTTGCGCACTTATCACATCTTGATAAGTGAGTCCAGTATAAACTCGTCTTCATGCATGGACTAGAAATATAAAGAAGGGTATTAACAGTAGAACAGTGTGTGCCTCATCTGATGGAACTGAATATCGAAAAGAGTTGAAAAGGCATGGCACGATTCGGTTAACTGCCAGAAGTAGGGCAACGATCGTCATATACAGAAATAAAAAATGACAAACTTCATTTCTTAATTTTAGAATAATTTTCAACTAAAAGCTATGCAACAATTAATATCTGATGTATATATCCTTACAAATTAGTAGATTTCCTCTACAGCGATACAAAAATTCTCATGAATACCCAGGCTACGATTCGGTCTTGTTGCATAGGCTTGACGCTTTCATCCGACAACCTTTCTCGAAACAGCTGTATAAGTTTACATAATTGATAAAGGCATGCTGCGCACGTTAAATTTAAAAGAAATGTAAATAAATAAAAATTAATGCTTCCTACGATAAAAACACAACAAACAAACAAGCAGAAAAAAAAAAATACACGAGAAAAAACTTAGACCAACCTTTACAGGTCATGCATAAACAGAACCGTGTACGTAAAGAAACGTATCGAAGCACCACCGTCAAGGTGCTTACATGTAATAAACAATTATTGGATGAGGTTTTTGTGATATCCAGAATAATCAAGGTCGAGGTAAGGGTTATCAGCCGAAGCCGAAGGCTGAGGCTGATAACCCTTAACGAGACCTTGATTATTCTGGATATCACAAACACCGAATCTAATAATTGTTTTATTATACATTGAACGAACGTAAAAACTTGGAAGTCGTGTTTCTGCTTCTTCACTGACGGCAAGCAACACGAATCGCGCGAAGTTGACATGATTACCCTTGGAAATCATGCACTGCGGTCATACATGACATGATAACCCGTGACCTTGACATGATTATTGTATAATCTGCAGTTTTGACGTCACGAGCGCTGATTTCGAAAATTCACTGTAGGTTTTCGGCCAATCAGAAAAGAGTTAGAGACTTGAATGTATAAAAAAAATATTTTAACAGATGTTTCCTGGCCTGACAGTGAAATTTTTCTTCATTACTCTTATTTCTACGCAGGGTGTAAACGTATCAAAGAATTTCTTAAAGGGACTTGTAGGTCTCCAGGTCAACTTAACACATCCAGACAAGGCCAAAAAAATGAAGAAGAAATATGAACACGACAGAAAGGAATTATCTGAGGTGAGCTGGACTTCTCGTCTAAGGAGATAAGTGACATTGTTGATGCTATTGTTGGTTAGAAGCTGAGCCCGCTTTGTTAGAAGCCTAACGCTTTTTAATGACTGTGACAAAATCCAAACCAACGTCATTAGATCTGATTATTTACCAAAAACATGAAGGTGCTAAAGATGAAAAAACACAGGCAAGACAACGAACCAATCAAAATTCCCTGCCAAGCGCGGGAAAATTGGTTTCAGTTTTGCTTCTCACCGACTAACTAAATTCGCGTGTTAGCAGTGCACGCTGTACGAAGTTATGTTAAAAAATTACAGTAGAGTTTCTGATCATGAACATCAGCCGTGAACGAGATCAAAGAGTAGACTGTTAATCAGAAATATCTCTCTTTTTTTCAGTGTAAATTTATTTTATTTTTTTTATTGAGGTACGCACATTACTTACAATACTAACTAACATTACTGACAATACTAACATTAATTTAATTGTGACTTACACTACTTACAACATTAATTTAATTGCGACTTACACTACTTACAATATTCAAGCAGCTATTTACACTACTTACAATACTAACACTTATACTACTTGCATTACTTACAATACAATACGCCTACTTACCCTATACTAACAATACATGAGGGTTATTGACCAAGCTTGTTCGGTCAAGATGGCTTGATATTGGCCTCGTTTTTTCTTTGCGTGTTTATGGAGCTCGACTCTGTCTCGGTCCATAAACACGCAAAAATAGAACGAGACCAATATCAAGCCATCTTGACCGAACAAGCTTGGTCAATAACTCATATTTACACTACTTACAATATTTACATCATAATTAGATTACTTACCCGACTTACAACAATGAATCTTGCGCAGCGAAAATCAAACTTACCTATAATACATTAAAGGAGCTGTGTCACGGTTAAACGGTTTGAAAAATTTGGCCTAAATTTTTCAATATTGTTGTTTGTAATCCGTGTCAATCTTCTCCATCCTTAACCATCCTTGTTCCTTTATGGTTTATTATTATCTCTTTAGTGTTTTCCTATCTTTCTAAAGCATTATTTTCAGGTTTCCTTCAATTTAAAGGTGATTTTGTCGATGATAGAAATAACTCAAAATACCGTGACGTAGCCCCTTTAAAAGAAATAGTTAGTTCTAGTTACAGTCCATTTAATAATGTTCAGTTGTAAATTTTGTTTTAAAGGTATCTTATAATTTTGTTAATTTATGTTATCCATTTGACCGCAAGATCACGTACGCGCTGGTTAACGACACTCTCTATGCAGTGAAGAAAGCCTTTGAGCAGCCGAACGTGGAAAAGATCTTGAAATCAAGAATCAAGAATTGCTTTGAACCTGGAAGGCGATCTACGTCAAGCGCAAAATCACTGCTTAAAATTTTTACCGAAAAGGTAAGTTAAATCTAAGATTAAAACCGTTGTGTTCTGTAGTTCGTTCCCCAGTTCTTTTGTTCTTTTATCATGTGCACGATTTCAAGGAGTTTAAAGTTAGCCTCTGGTCAAATCCCAGGGGTATCCAACGGATCTTTTCTGTAAATTATCTGTTCGGAAGGCCTTTAATCCCCTCTGATTTTCTTAAGGGAACTGTCAACTTGAGCTTTCGTGCATGAGAAATATAACGCCGGTTGTTTTCGGTTTGATAAAAATGTTGTTGTTTCCGACAAATTCTGTTGTCGTGGACTTGGTGCTGTAGGAGTATCTCCTGCATGAGCAGTCATAATTTTAGCCCTGTTTTGAACACAAATGGAGCAACATACAGTGATGGTGCCCCGTAAACAATTCGTCGTCACTAGCAGGGGCTGAATAAGTCATATCTTCATTTTATGTACCACGAACTGAAATGTATAAAAACTGGATTGTTTTTTCTTTCGGCAAACAAAACAAAACAAGACAACAGCAACAATGACACTAACTAAGTTCGTGGCATGGCATGGCGATTACACCCGTACCGTTTTGTTTGTAGATCAAGTTTAACGGATTTTCAGGAATGGTAGCCTTTGATAACAAGACGCAAAGCAGGCAGGTGGAGAGACTGGACATCATGAACGTACAGGAACAAGAGGAGCGAAATGGACATAGAGAACCCGTATTAGTGAATGTAAGCCACCATGACCGTTTGTATCTTCTACCTACTATCTTGTGGTTCTATTTAACCCCTCGAGTGCCTATACAACGCACGTAAGTCATGATTTTTGCCCCTCAGGTGCCTAGTGATGTACAATATTTTAAGAGATTTACTCAAACTCCCAGCAAACCGGAGACAACTTTTATCTGCACCCGAGGTTTGTAGGAGGTCTTCTAGAGACTGCTAATTTCTCATTGCTGTAAAGTCACATGGATATAAAATTACGTCAACCTCAACGAAGTTAACCACACTGAAGAGAAAATTTCAGAAACAGTGTACATGTTTATAGTTTAAGTGAAAAAGCTTATGGCATTTGGAGCATTTTTTACATCGGGCAGAATGCTTGGACATCATTAATTATTCATAACCACTGAAGCGGGGAGATTTGAATGTGAGCGCCGCTACCGAGGCAATATAAAAAACCCGCTTATTTTCAATCGATGTACTTTTTTTAATGCATATAGCCTCTTGTGGAATCTTGGAATAAACAAATTTATAAATTCAAAATTTTTACCGAAGCAAGCGTCTCGGATCGCCACCAACTAACACGGTTTGGTACAGCCCTACCCTGTTGTATAACACTGCTGAGATAGGTTGGCAAGTTGTGGCTATATAAACCGTATTCAGTCAGCTTGTCAATTTCAAATACAGTCGAACCTCTCCACAACGGCCACCTTTGGGGCAGAGGAAAGTGGGAGTTGTGGAGAGGTTGACAATATTTTACCGCTATCGGTGTAACATGATTCAACATTTTTTTGGTGTAGCATGTAAAAACGTAACACAATCAAAATATATCAATAGCACAGAAACAGAGGCCAACCACGCACGGTATATGGATCGAGTTCCGTGATCTTTTCGAGTTCGTCAGTTGTTGATTAACTGGTCATTGTAGAGAGGTTATTTTGGCAGTTGGGACGCAATTATGTGGTTGTTGCAGTTCTGGAGAGGAGGCCGTTCTAGAGAGGTTAAAATAAGAGTGAATGAATGGACTGTCCACAGGGACCAAAAAAAGTGACCGTTGTGGAGACGTGGCCGTCAGAAGCGGTTCGATTATTTTAAGACAAAGCTACTGATTGGTAAATCTGGTAACTGGGCTTATTGACCCCAACCCCCTCCCCCTACCCCTTCCATTCCCCTCTCCCTACAGTAAGTCACCAGCTACAGGGTTTGATTATTGTAGGTTGGTCACTGGGATGCAAACAACGGAGAAACAGCGAACAGGCCAGTTCAACTGAACAGCTTGGAGGACTCCATCGATTGGACTGGTGATTTCTGGGAGGAACTACAGTGCTTGCGGAAGCGACCTAAGAACAAGCCTTTGAAAGGACGGGAGCTAGAAATTGTTACTGTGGAGGTGAGAATCAGCACTGGCTATATCGAGGACAGGTTCGGTGATAAGTCTAAAATAATAGTAATAAAAAATAACGCATATATAATCCCAACGTACGTTCCGGGGTTAATCGTTATATCAGCTTGACTCGGACAAACTCTGTAGTTTCAAACGAGGATGACTTACTGATACTGGTCTTGTGCAAAAATACGACGCAAATATTTTTAGTCACCTCGTTAACTTAAACTGGAGGATGCATGTACGTAAATCAACACGATAATACAGCCAAAACCACAGCAATCTCTTTACTTGACTCTAAAGATGACTTGCTCAGGCAGTTGTTGAAATGTCAGTCACCAACAACGGTTCTCTTCAGAACTACCCTTACCCTGACGACCACACAACACGAACTACTCTTAATCCTGTGTTGAAACCATTAACTATGTTTCTGAACGGTTTGTTCCCTCTTGATCATTTGGAAATCAATTTGTAAATGCTTTCTAAAAGATGTTTTCTTTTGTAGGATTCACCATTTTGTGTGAGGATAAAGAACCAAACAGAAGGCAAACCGCGATATGAAGGATTCAGTATCGACCTTCTTGAGAAAATAAAAGAGAGAATGGGCTTCACTTACACGCTCACAACCTCCGAAGATGGAAAAATGGGTTCCAAGGACGAAGCTGGAAACTGGAACGGACTCATAGGATATATTGTGAACAAGGTTTGAACTAACTGATGGGATCACAAGTTACATGCCATATACCTCTCATCAATCGCGTTTGAATCGAGGTTGTTACATTGCGTTCTTCGGCAACCATTCGTGACTCTTCAACGTTTATTTTTGCCGACTGTGTACCGTCTATATCGACCTACCGGTATATCGCATTTGTTGCAATTAACATTTTAAATTACTTTGAAATGTTATTCTTCTTAACACCTCTCGTGTCAATACCTAGCCTCTAGATGGGCGTACTGAGTAAAACGAACATACCGCCTTCAAGGAATACATGCTGCAAGTTCCTGAGTTGCTATAGGCTCGCTATTCAGGGATGTTTACACTCACAGTCCCATTCACCACCAAGGGGTTTAAATGGACTCCAGGAAGCTGTTAGGGCAATCTGAAAAATGCTGAATGCATAAAGTAATGGGTTTAGCGATAGAAGCTACTACAGAAACCATGTTAAGCTCCAGCAAGATGGGAAACCAATCAAGTTCCAAAATTTCCTTAAATAGCACAGCTTTGTTATAAATAAGGTCTAAGAGTCTGTCTCCACTTTCAGAAAGCTCACGTGGCCATAGGAGCTATCACTATTTCAGCCGAAAGAGAACTGGATGTCGACTTTAGCAAGCCCTTCATGGACTTTAAAGTCAGTTTGCTGATGAAGAAACCAGAGAAAGAAGACGTTAACCTGTTTGTATTTTTGCAGCCTTTTGAACGAGATGTTTGGCTTTCCACCATTGCCGTCGTAAGTACTTGTTTCAAAAAGTTTAATAAAGGCACAGATGATACTGTCATTTTTCCAATCCATAGAAAGGCTGTGCCATTGATGCTCCACCAATATTGACACTCGCATTTGGGAATTAGCCTTTATATTTCACCTCGCTTCTCTCTTCTCATTGCCAGGTTATAGGCATTACTTTTCTCATCTTCTGCTTGGATCACTTCAGTCCAAATGGCTACCGGGCGACAGCCGTCAGAACTGGCGAAGGTGACGGTGACGAACTCAACCTGTTCAACAGTCTGTGGTTCGCGGCAGGCTCCATTCTGCAGCAAGGTGCTGACAACACTCCCAGGTCTGCCTCTGGAAGGATGCTAGGTGGAGCATTCTGGTTTTTCACACTGATTTTGATTTCCACTTACACTGCTAACTTGGCGGCGTATTTCACAGGTGGTTAACTCTTTGTAACTAGACAACGTCTTATCTATCGTCTCAGTATAACAAATTCAAGAAGGTGATAAGCGAAGACGGAAATGTGGACCAAAACAAACATCTTTCCCGATTCAGGATTCCTAACATTGACGATAAGTTTAACTCGCCTGGAATAAAAGCCTAACTGGAAAGGTTAGAAATAAATTTTGATTGAATTTGTTGATTCTATTTACTTTCAGCCAAAAACACAAAAAGCAGCATCAACTCTCTGGACGACCTGGCCAAACAAAAAAAAATTAAGTATGGCGTGTTAAACGGAGGGTCGCTGTACACTTTCTTCAGCCAGTCACAGGTGGGGACCTATCAAACCATGTTTCATGCGATGAAAACCGGCAACACGTTTGTGAACTCGACAAAAGAGGGCGTGGAAAAAGTGAGACAGGGTGGCTTTGCATACCTAACAGACGCACCGTACCTGGACTATTACAACAGTCGAAATCCCTGCAATACTATGATGCTGGAGAATTTGCTTGAGGCCAAGAGTTATGGCATTGCACTGCAACGAAATTCGGAACTGACCAACCCGATTTCCGTGGAAATACTCAAGGTAATTTTAAATCACTGTATTCCTGGGCATCTTATAGAAGAGGAAACATATTACGAGTGATGCAGTTGATTGGAAATAGTTAACTACCAATATGTGGAAAAATAAAATTGATCTGATTATTGATCATTTCTTAGCTCCGCGAAGAAGGTGTCGTGGACAAGCTCCGTGAGAAATGGTGGGACCATCGCAGTGAGTGCGCAGACCCCAAGGCAAGGGTTAGTAGCACGCCTATGAGCATCTCATTGGATCACATGTCTGGTGTGTTCATTGTGTTAGCAGGAGGAATCATTGTGTCAGTTGTGTTCCTGATGGTTGAGAGAAGATGCAATAACCTGAAGGAACAAGTCAACAACAGCGGGGTGAGATGATGGCTTAGTCTTTATGATATGGAATCACTATAGCAAAATACTCAAGCCTCCAGACTAAGTAGTCCTGTATCAGTATATAACAAGCAAGGGAGGCATGATCGAGCCAGTTTCTAATATAACGGATTTTTGATATTTCAAAATCAAACTCAAAAGCAATCGAATCATATAAATTATATCTTAACAAAAGAAATGAGATGAAACAATCGAAGCTCGAAGCATAACATACAACCAGTCCAAAGTGACTAAATGGATCTCGTCTTTTCAAATCTTTACTATACCTGTTTCCTTTATTATGACCTTATCATAATTAACTATTGGCTCTAACTTAGCTATCTTTTTGATTTATTGTGACTTTCCTTCTTTCTGTCAACGGTTATTTGTACTACAACTACATACATCCTTTGGTTTCTCTTTCACAGTCAATGGGGAGTGTGAGGGAGCAGATGGACAAACCAACCGTGGCGACTCAAGTCAATGCCAGGCCCCTCTCAGACCAAGGATTCGAGACCAAAACTATTAACAACGTTGACAATCGAAGGAAAATGGACATGAAGGATGGAGCCCGGGTACGAGACAGCTTGAATGTTCCCAGAATGCCCAGCAGGCTTCCAAATATCTACGCCGGTGCACCAGAAAGCAATCTGTGAATGGACGCAGCCAACCCGTAAATGATCGTCAATCGAGGTTTTACAAGTGGCCCGCTGGCTCCACTGTGTGGCGATCACGATTGGAAAAATTATACTTTGAATTTATTTATATCACCTTTTATAAGGCTACGCAAAGTTTAAGTAGAAAAGGTTGAAACTAGTTTCAAAACTCTGTCAACCCAGCAGTGCAAAAGTCTGCAACTTCGACGTAACTGATCAAGTTTCAAAAGGAATATCTCGGGATGTCTCTGAATATTTAGTATATACTACCTCGCATGTTTGTGAGATACTTCGTGTAAATGTTGAAAGACAGACGATTCTCTTGCGGCATGGTTAGGCCAATGAGGAAGCCATCTCGCTTAAATTCTTTACGTTTTCCTGGGTTATAACAGGTGATTGTGGAGTTGCCGTGCTAAGTCGAGAGACCTTATCCCTCAGGTTTTATTTTTTTTATTATTATTATTTTTTTTATGAGTCCATGGTTTTCAAATTGTACCTAGGATAAATTGAATCTGCTGAGCCCGCAGTGTTATTTCATGGCCAGTAATTTGGGTTAACAAACCACTAATACCAACCATTTTTACCTGAAGAAAGACCATTTTGAGTCAACTGTAGATAGTGGTAAGGATTTATGACTCAGATGTTAATCGTGAGAAAGACTGTGTCCTAAGCCCTCAGTAGGCACAGCACCTCCTACAGAGGAGGTGGAGAACTCTGGGTTAAAGATTTCCCTGTCGCTTGCAATTCTTTTAGGTCGCGCTTCGCTGCTTTGGCTGCACTTCGATTTAAACGTCTCTTCGCCTTGTTTTCCCGCCTTAAAAAGATACGTGTATAGAAAATAAGATTAAAGAAAACAAAATAAAGTTAGGCCACAATTGAGTTATTGCCAAAAGGGAATATGCAAGTAAGCTTCTAACCAACGTGCGTGTGAGACTGAACATATAAGAAAAAAGGTTGCATGCTCCCACTCTACTTAAGAATCAATTGACACGCAGAAAGAGATATCACTTAAAACAAAAACAGAACAAAACACAAAAAATAAACAAACAAACAAACAAAACAACAGCAACCAGAGAGAGTTGGGAATTCTGGCATTTGCGGAAAGTTCATCGGTAATTTTTGCTAAAGACACGTGTAGATAAATAGATAGATAATTTGGTTTTATCAACTAAGTTGATAATGCGAATTGGCCACCGTAAAGAGATTCGAAAGCTGACATTTCGAGCGTTGGCCCTTCATCGGAGCGAATCGGGGAATTGTGGTGAATTGTCGAGGAATTGAGGAGTTGCCCACAATTCCTCGATTTGCTACTCCCCACCGACGCATGTACCACAGTTTCTTTAGAATCTTACCCCCTTAATAGATAAATAGATAGTTGTATCCATGTTGCACTTCAAAGGAATGGTCGGGAGGGATATTTGGGAATTCCTGTATCTTTAGCTTCGAGGATTAATGGGGAATTTTCATACAATTCATGTCTTATTGAGCAGCGCGAAGGCCATACGGGAAGAATATCAGTCCGAGTTTCTTGGCAGTAGGGACTCCGAGGAAAACGAGGAAGCTTGGTTAAATAGAGAATTATCGCACGACTGATGATAACGATAACACGATCACGGACCGGAAAAACTCATCGCAAACTTCATAATGAAAAATCCAGAACTAAGACATCTCCGTGTTTTGTTCATTTAAAAAACACTGAAAAACAGTGAGGCCAGGAAAACGCAGTAGAAACTTTTAAATTAATACGAGAACCATTTTAACGAAACGCAAAGATGAACGGTATGTTTGCTTCAAAACGTCAAATTCAAAGTCAACGATGTTGACATGTCCGATTGATGTCCGTAACCATAACGACATCAATATCCTCATATCTGGTCGGTACTTATTACCAGTTGCAGTAGGATTTATAACATAGCTATATGCCAGCGCGCGCTATGATTGGCTAATTTTTTATGAAAAAGAAATGGATGGTTCATAGAGATGGTTCAGGCTGACGTCATTGTCGGCGAAACTTCTTGGTGGCAAAACTTTTTCGCGACTTTTTTCGAGTAAAACTTAACTTTAGCTGTTACTAATGGCTAGTATTATCCAACATTTGAGTTAGGGTTTCTCGATAACTTTGAAGATCTAGAAAACGAGTCTGAAATTTTTGCAGAAACTTCGGAAGCGTCGAAGGATTAACAAAGCGAAAGTGCTACCGGTGAAAACAACACGTGCACGTGCACGTGTCGGTGAAATTTCTTGCCAGCAAAAGTTTTTTCGCAACTTTTTACGAGTACTTTAGCTGTTAATAATGGCTAGTATTATCCAACATTTGAGTTAGGGTTTCTCGATGACTTTGAAGATCTAGAAAACGTGTCTGAAATGGTTGAAGAAACATCGGAAGCGTCGAAAGATCAACAAAGCGAAAAAGTGCTACCGGTGAAAACAACACGTGCACGTGCACGCGCACGTGTAGCGAAAAGTGCTGCCAGTGAAAACAACACGTGCATGTCCACGTGCAGAATTCGCAATTTGATCAGTACAGAAAAAGCGACTTCTCAGCCTGGAAAACGGTCTTGCTATGTTATAAAAGCAATGGACAATGTCTAGTGTGCGTCCATCCAATTCGGGATGCACTTGGATAGTTGGGAGAGCACTTAGGTAGCTAGAGATGCTCTCGGCTGCGCCTCGAGCATCTCTTACGCTACCTTCGTGCTCTCCCAACTATCCGCGTGCATCCCGAATTGGATGGACGCACGCTAGACATTGTCCATTCCTTAAGAGGCGACCGGGAGTATTTCTACTCCCCCCTGGATGGGATGCTAGTCCTTCGCAGGGTTACCCCCAGCATTACGTTCGCCGGTACCCATTTAAACATCTGGGTGGAGAGAGCCCCTGTGAGAGTAAAGTGTATGGCCCGTGAACACAACGCAATGTCCCCGGCCAGGAATTAAACCTGACCCGTTCGATCTAGAGGCAAGCCGATAACAGAGACTATCGCGCCTGCACGTAATTGAAAGGATAACGTGTTTATTATCAAAATCTTTCGCCTTTGTTTGGAAGATATCAGTCTTCGAGGATATAATTTTGTATGTTAAAAAGCAAGAAAGGTATACTTCAATACTAAGCTTAAAGAAAATCGTGCTAGACCCAAAGCGTTTTGGAATACGCTTCGGAAGGTCCTCCCAGGTAAACATAACATCAGTGAAATTAAAAAACTGGTGGTCAAAGGAAAGGAGCTTGACGACAGACAGGATATAGCCAATTCTCTGAATGAGTATTTTACAACTGTACATGTGGCCTCGTCTCTGCTTGTCGAGCAACCTCTTATGGCAAATTCCTTACTGTCAGACTCGACCTCAGATGCACCTGAAACCAACTTTGTGTTTCACCTGGTGAGTGAAGAGGATGTCTTCAAGTTTCTACGAACAATGGATGAAGGCCACAGGTGCCGACAATATTCCAACGAAAATTCTGAGGATTGCAGCTCCTTGTATTAGTCGGAGCATAACTCGTCTGCTTAATGTGTCTTACTTGACTGGACAATTTCCGCTGTCATGGAAGGTTGCCAGAGTAACCCCAGTGTCCAAGGGAGGTTCCCTTACAGAGTGCGACAATTATAGGCCTATATCCATTTTGCCAAATGTTTCTAAGGTTCACGAATTTTTTGCAAATCTGAATCTTATGCAATACGCCCAGCAATTTGCCCTCATTGGCAAACACCAGTTTGCTTATGCACGAAATTCATCGACAACCGTTGCTTTGATTAGGGCTGTTGACTCGTGGAAGATGGCTATCGATAGCGGTGAAAAGGTTGTAAGTGCCTTCCTTGATTTAAGGAAAGCATTTGACATCATAGATCACAACACTCTCTTAAACAAAATGAGAAATAATGGCGTAACCGGTATCGAGCTCAAATGGTTTAATAGCTATTTGAAAGAAAGATATCAATATTTATTATCCAACTCTGCATCCTAGAGTACAAATAACGCGCGAAACGAGTACAAATATCACACGATATTTGTACTCGCCTCACTCCTCCCGGCCGCGTGAAGCTCAAAACCTTAGCAAGTCAGAATTTTGGGAAAAGAAATCGTTGGATAATAAATCAGACGTTTTGGTGTGTAGTATCGCTGTATATTTTTACTCGTTGTTTGCATTTTGCACAACTCGTAAAAATATACAGCGATACTACACACCAAAACGTCTAATAAGATATATGTATCCTGTGGTGGAAAAGAATCAAGCAAGAGGTCGATTTCTTATGGTGTACCACAAGGGTCAATCCTTGGACCCACCCTGTTTAACATCCACGTAAATGATATCTGTAAAGTATGTCGGAACACTAACGTATTTCTATATGCTGACGATACCGAACTTCATGCCACCTCCTCTGAAATCAACATAGCTGAACGCTTAGTAAATGAAGACCTTACCAATATTGCCAACTGGTGGAGACAAAATGGATTGATAAGTAACCACAAGAAATGCGAAGTCATGCTAATCGGCTCAAGACATACTACAACCACATCCCGCGACCTAGAAATGTTTCTGGATGGCAATCTGCTTAAGCAAACTAATAGTGTGAAATACCTAGGAGTGAATATAGATCACAATTTAAGTTGGAATACCCACGTCCTTGCGATATCTCGAAGGGTTTATCCCAGACTGAAACTATTGAACAGGATTTCTAAGTACCTCACTCGTAGTGTGCTACTTAGAATATACAAGCAAACGATCCTACCATTGATGGATTATGGCTGTATAGTCTGGGGCGATTGTGGAAAACAAAATGCTCAGCGTCTTGAGGGTCTTCAAAATCAAGCTATGCGTATTATTCTAAGTGCTAATCACAAGATCTGTACGCAACACATGAGATCAAAACTAACGCTGCTTTCTTTAAGCAGCAGAAGACGTTTCTTGAGATTGCAACTGGTGTTTAAGATCATTAACAATATAGACTGCCCACGACAGCTGAAAGGATATTTAGTTAAACGCTCAGAGCTATGCGATCGTAATTTTAGAGATAGTTCGCTAATAGACGGTGTAAGAGCCAAGACAGCCTTAGGGCAGTCAAGTTTTAAGAGCGTCGCCTCGCGTGAATGGAATTCGCTACCTAGACATCTTCGAGGTATAATTAGTATGCAGACGTTTAAGTCGAAACTATTTAATTACTTTTTGAATCTTGATGTTTCCTCGCATGTTTGTAGTGTAAGTTAGCATTGTAATTATCTGTCGTTATCTGTAGACTTAATATACATATATTTATTCCCGTTCGAATTTTTATCTTAGGCTGTTTTAGTTCTCTTATCTTCTATTTTAATATGTTTTTTTAAATTGTAATCAGATCACCGGTTTATACCAGCAAAATCCTTCGATTTTTGCTGATCGGTCTTTCTGTATAAATAAAGATATTATTATTAGTATTATTATTATTATTATTATTATTATTATTATTATGTTTGTCACTGTATAATGTCCATGGATGAGTCAATCCAGTGATAGGTCCCAGTATTTCAAAAAGTGAGCACAAATCAAGAAATCTAGTTATTCTGTGGGTACCTTAACGAAGCAAAGTTGCTCACCTCCTTAGCCCCTCTAGCACGAGATTCACGATTGTCATTGGTCAAGTACATGTACACTGAGTGGAACCTTTGATTTGGCAACAAGTTTCAAAATGAGAGAGAAGTATAAGTGAACAGGTCTACAAAAACCACCAGCAATACCACAGCTCATGGGTTTACAGGACCTCATCCTGTCTTCTGAAGCATGAATGAAATTTTCTTTCAATATATTATAAACTGAGCCAGGTCTTTGTTATGATAAACCAAGGTGAGCCTTAGTCACAAGTCCATAACAAAGACTCACCTTGGTTTATTATAACATAGCCTTGGCTCGGTTCATCATAACAAAGGCCTGGCAATGTTTATAATTGTCATGGGCTCCACCTTAGGCCCCGCCCACACGTATCTGGATATTTTTGAATCTGTAAGTTTTTCTTTCCGATTCAAAAATTTCCCCGTCCACATGTAGTGTATTCATGGAGAGCAGATTAAAAAATACTCTGATTTGCTGCCAAATTCGCCAGATGCGTGTGGACAGAAGCCGTATGCAGAAAGAAAAAGTTGTGGATTCAAAAATGCCCGGATACGTGTGGACGGGACGATAGAGCATTCCATACATATCTTGACTGCACCATTTAAATACTTGTTAACCTCAAACCCAGATCTCCCACAGCCTTGCAGAAGGGAGATCTCACTTTTCAGCATCAAACAGAGTGAGATCTGGGTATGAGATTAAAAATTTGTTTAAGTGGAGAATGAGGTACTATGAAAGAATTTAACGCCATTTAACTATTTAACAAACAATTACCGGTAACTGCTAATTCATAATGTATTTATTGGTAACATGTTGAGAAAATACAAAAAGGATACCATCAAACATTCAAAATATACTACGATTTATTTGAATGACATCAAATTTACATGTTTTTAAGGAACATTAGAGAAAAGATTTCCAAAGTTCACAACTGGTACCCAATTTTAAGTTCATGGAAGCATAACATACAAAGTTAAAATCATGGCATTTTTTCAGTGTTAGGTGTCGTCAAGCCTGTTATAATGACAGTTTCACTGTACTACATTAATGAACACAGTATTCCTTGATACATGTACATCTTTTCCCATTGTTTAAAAATAGCAAAACAAACATCTGAGCAAATGTATCTTCTGTTTGATGTTTCGAATGGCAGTTTCTTGCCCATATTCCAGCTTATTTCTTTCCTTCAACTCTTTCTCTCAGTCTGTTCACAATGTCTTTTTTCTCTTCCACCTGTTTTTCAAGTTCAGCAACTCGGGCCTCCTTAATATGGAAAATGAAATGAAGAGTAAGGTTAAGAGTTTGGTTGTACCTAAGGAATCAGAAGAGCCAGCCAGCTGCAGGCTTCACAGTGGCAAGAAAAGAAAAATCAAGTATAATTAAAAAAACTATCCCCCCCCCTCAAAAAAATAGAAAATGATAAAAAAAATAATATTAAAATAGAATGGAAAAGAAACAAAAAACATATAAAGCTAATAAACAATTATTGGATGAGGCTGAGCATGATATCATGCGAAAACCGAATTCAATAATTGTTTTATTATACATTTTTCACATAATTCATACTCAGAAACAGAAGCGAAGCGTTCAGCCATTTTGTTTCTGAGGAGAACACTCCAAGGGCTTAGTAACCAGGCAGACGTTGAACTTGACATGATACATGTAAATGCAATATCTGCAGCAGATTATTGCATTTATCATGTCAAGCTCACAAGCTATTGTGAATTGATTGAATGCTCTCGACCAATCAGATTTTTCATAGTGAGTCTGATGTATAATGAAAACATTTAAAGGTCTAATATCATTGTCAGTGATTATCTTTGGTATCTGTAGTGTAAAGTGACTGGGGGCATTTCATGCTATCCCAGTGAACATGTAACTGGTTTACAATAAAGAAGTTTGATTGTATTTACTCCACAAGTAAAAAAAAAATAATTCAAAATCTACTCAGTGCAAGGTATGTCTGAGTTTGTATTGTTTTCCTTGAGCACTAGTTGCACAGAGTCAGCTTAAGATCATTTTCAGAGTCATACAATAAAAAAAATAAAATAAAAAACCATTACATGTATGTGGATGACATCAAGAAAATAGGAGATAAACAAAGAAGATTATTCTCCAAGTTTTAGGTCTTTGTGTTATCTAAAACTTCATAACTTCCTCAAAATGTTTTGTACAAATTTACAGTGCCCTGTATGGAGCTGCCTGCATATTTGTCCTCCTCTGTGGCCTGGTAGACCAGGATGATGCCGGAAAAAATAGTGTAAACATCTGGGACATACAAGCATGCATGTACATTAACCTGTTCCAGGCTCTCAGTCAGTGGGGACGATTGAAAAGTGGGCGGGCAATGAGCAGGATCAGCGACGAGTGGGATCAGTGACGTACAGGATTTGGGAGAGAAAAGGAAACCCCACTCATTGCCTGCCTGCTTTTTTGATCATCCCCACTGGAACAGGCTAATGCACATACACATTGACAATCGGCTCTCAATAGTGAGTTCCGATAGAATTGGGCTGCTTCCACTCAGTCAATATTCAAATGATGTTAACATTCACAACAGCAGATTTATCTCTCACAGAATTTCTTGATATTCCTAGTCTTATAAAGTGGAGTTCAACTGTTGTGCTTAAATTTTTGATGTAGGCTAGGTTACATAACATGTTGAGAGCATGTCAAAAGATAGCCACTATCCACAAAACACTGAAAGCGGGTGTAATTTGTTTTGATTGTACCTCACTCTTTTTTTCTTGAATGGGATTAGTCTTTTTGCTCTCGACTGCTCACGACTATAAATCGATTTCATTACACATTCCTGTGTTAATGCTTTTCTTTTCCATTCATGTTGTGACTCACAAAATGTAAACCTGAGTGTATTTTTTGAATTTTTTACGCTCTTCAATGGGTGTCTAAACGCAAAAACACTACACACCAATCAAAGTGGCTGTGAGCCACTGAGCTCAGATAATGAGTTATGAAAGGCTGAGAATGGAGTTTTTGTATTAATTAAATGCTGTGAGTCCATTTAAACGTCCAAACATAGTCGTTCGAAATTACATTGAGTTGTTCTGTCAGTCTCCCGCTACTCCAAATCCATTGAATGATAAATGACGCCACTGGCAAACATCCAAACAGATCCACGAATGCATGAATAAGAAACATTAAAAAAAGTAAAGTCAATAATTCAGCTCCGCTGGAAGGAGCTCAGCAACAACTTATTTATTTAGGATAAGCTGGAACCAGCTGGATCCACGAATGCATGAATAAGAAACATTAAAAAAAGTAAAGTCAATAATTCAGCTCCGCTAGAAGGAGCTCAGCAACAACTTATTTATTTAGGATAAGCTGGAACCAGCCATTGACTCGTAGGACTTTCACAGACTTTTTTTTAAATGAAACATGCTGCGTTTTTGTCAAAAGCAATGCAATGATTATGTTTCACTAAATCCACATCAGATGATGATATAGCACAGTGGAGTAGATGATTGGCTGTCAAGTGAGAGTTTATGAGTTCGAATCCTGTGGGGCAGAAAATATATTATGTTTTTTACTTTTTTTCTCATTAACATATATTAAAAAAAGTACACCGAAACACAGCATTTGCCTTTCCAATGCTTAAAAAACATCTAGGTGTACCAAAACACAGTGTTTGCTTTCCAATGAAAAATCGTCTGAAGAAAATCAATCGTTCTCGAACTTAAAGTAAATCTATATTAGCCTTATTTGAGCCCTTAATTAGTTATCAGGATTGCGAAGCAAAAACAAGGAAGACTTTCCCTTACAATCGAATTGAGGACTATGAACCTTGAAGTCTTTCCCTTATAATCGTATACATTAAACAATTATTGGATGAAGTTGAGCATGATATCATGAATTATCAAAACCGAGGTCTGTGTTATCTGCCGAAGCCGAAGGCTGAGGCAGATAACACAGACACGAGGTTTTGATAATTCTTGATATCATGCGAAAACCGAATTCAATAATTGTTTTATTATACATTTTTCACATAATTCATACTCAGAAACAGAAGCGAAGCGTTCAGCCATTTTGTTTCTGAGGAGAACACCCCAAGGGGCTTGGTAACCAGGCAGACGTTGAACTTGACATGATAAATGCAATATCTGCAGCAGATATTGCATTTATCATGTCAAGTTCACAAGCTATTGTGAATTGATTGAATGCTCTCGACCAATCAGATTTCTCATAGTGAGTCTGATGTATAATAATAATGCTTTGATGCGACTTGTGCCCTGATGTTACGTTCAGGTCAATCCTACAGGGCGCAACTTTCATCGAACAGCATTTAATTGGTTTAACAGCCGGTGAGAACTTCAAGCTAGAAAACATACGCGGTCAACCGTGTAGAAATGATCCACGAATAAGAAACATTGCCACAGAAACCAATCACTTGGTGAATAAATCTTTTCCGACTGCACCGCTTTATATACTGGTCAGCACAGGCATGCATGTAGAAAAAGTTAACAGGAATCGATGGAAGGACGGGGGGAAGGAAGGAAGGAAGGAAGGAAAGGAGTTCCCTGTTCCACCCATACCTACTGGTTATCTCGAATAATGACTACGTCATTATCGAAGCTAAAAATGAGGTCAAAATTTGGAGACCTGGGTGGCACATACATGTACTTCCCCCAGACCTACCCAAAATACTTAGCATTCGGTAATTATTTCGCTGATCATGAAATTATTTTCTCACGCAGCAAAACTACGGGTGAAAAAAGCAAGCCAGAATTGCAATCAAAGCAACAATGCATTTTGGTAAAACCAGTTAACAACTGCAGCTTCATGATACTCCTTCAGAGAGTCGATCTTTTTCAGCTGAGTATGACAACAGATAATAAGTTCAGTGCACTAAAGACCTACCCTAGCTTGGATATCCCAATTATCACGAATATAAACGCCAATACTTCCTCCAATGAGTGTCCCGAACAGGATGGAACCGACAACTACGCCTTTCCGTTTAAATATGTCACCTAACATGGCTCCTTCTTACAGTGACAATCCGGAATAGCAAAATGGCGACAAGGTCTTACGTCGTGTAATTGACTCCTTGTCTCCTCTCTAGAAGAAAAACCGCTGACCAAACGTTCTCGTCCCCAAAGCGAGCCGTCGCTTCTAGCCGAAGGGGCCTTGGCACAAGAAAGAGAGGAAAGGCTCTCAAACACATGATTTGATTGGCTAGCTAGAATCTTGGACAATTTTTTTTCTAATATTAGTGGGCTTCCTTCTCTAAAATATCCATTGCGGTTAGTGCAAAACAAAGACTGCGCGCGGACTGCAGACTGCAGACCTTGGACCGGGGGTAAAATTAAATAGCAAACAATGATGCAAGGCTGATGCTACGTCGAAAGCTTAACAGGGCAACGACATGATAGAGTCCAACCTGAAAGCCAAATTGCAACCGTGGACATCTGTTTCGACCTTGTTGGGTCTCGTCAGCACGGTGTAGCAAGCTATGAAGTGATCAGCTGGTTGACTGACATCCATATACTCACTGAATGCAGATGGTGATGACCTCAGATGAAACTCAAATCCAAATTTTTGCAAATTGGCCAATGTCACATGCAAAACGCGTGACAAGGGACAATCCAGAATATCATGTCGTTGCCGTGTTAAGCTTTCTACGTAGTATCAGCCTTGCATCATTGTTTGCTATTCTTTCTATTTTTGGCTGATCAGATCTTTTAACAGATCCTACGTAAACAGTCAGCATTTTCGTTTGCGGTCCTTTGCACCATAGGCAATTGCAGAAACGTGAGAGGACTGAGAAAGAGTATGGTTGTTTTCCGTTTGTTTGAAAAACTAAGATATTCAAATGAAAGATCAACTAAATTTGAGAATATTTACCAAGAATAGAAGTATTTAGAGAAGGAAAATGGCAAAATGGTAGCTCTTCAAATAAATATCACCTAAAATAGAGAGTTTGTATGGATTGGGTAGACAAGCCACAAAATTATAAGGATTTGTATGGAATTTTGCAACTTTTGAGATTCTCCCATTTGAACAATTTTCAACTGAAAACTCTCAAACTTGGCTGGGTAGCTTTTCATTCAGTAACATTTCAGTTGAAATGTTTAGATTTTCAATCTTATCAATATAAGAAACTCGTCCCAGTCCTCTCACGTTTCTGCAATGGGCTATTATGTCAAAATTAAATGCACACTGAGGATAAAATGCAGACTGCAGACCGTAGACTTTTGAACTGAATCGTGTTACCGTTTCCATCATTCAGAGCTAAACAGGCTAAACGGAGTGTTATTTAGGCTGAGTGATATTCAATCTAACTAGGGTGTGATATTCAGGCTAACCCGAGTGCAGACTTTCGACCTGAATAACCCTGTTTACGTTTAGCACTCAATACTGGAAATAACACGATATGTAGTCAAAACGTCTTATTGCATTCTGCAGTCTGCATTTAACCCTCAGTCTTCATTTTACCCCCGGTCTGATGTCTACAGTCTATCCGCAGTCCGCAGTCTTCGTTTTACAGTGACCGATATCCATTGCTTGATCCCCAACTGAAACCATTCGGTTAGAGAACCAAAAGCTCATATGGCAAGACTAGTTGGTTCTTAAATTAAGAAATACTCGGTCCGGAAGGTCTGCATAGCACATTATCCCTCCTGTTTACTCATTAGCATTAAGATTTGGGACAACATTTTGTTTCACAGATCTAACGTAACTTGAAAACGTCGGACCAGATCTGTAAACGTTTGGCTGTCGTGTAATAAACTGCGTATTTGCAGTCCGTGATACTTCCCCTTTAAATAGGGTAAGGGTTTTGAGAAGCGGGCCACACACCACCACCCAATTCTCCTGGCGGTACCCTCCCCCCCCTCCCCCACACACACAGGCCTTTCATTTATGATAAATAACAAGAACCGCGGTGCAGTTGTAAACCGCGCTTTAAAAAAAACGCGGTTTGTCTGCGAAACGTGACTCTCCTGCCCTTCAGCAAATATATGAAAAAAGGAGTATCTGATTACATTCTTTGCATAGCGCGAGTTTAGCGTGACTTGTAATCGGAGAATTTTGTCTACGTCTAATGAAAAAATACCTTGACCTTTCAATATAAATTTTAGATATGGGTTTTTGACGAGCACTAAGGCTAAGTTTTAACTTTTTTTCCCCAGAAAATTCCACCATTGCTTCTGGCGAACTATACACGATCTTACATTTATCACCGTCAGCGTATTCCATGGCCAGACGTAATACCTTTTTAGCGCATTGAATATTCCCTTTGAAAGTGAACAGAAGCAATACATGTACAAACATTCAAGATTACAAAATGTTGTTTTGCACGCAAAACGAAAATACAGGTTAACTCTGGATAATTTCAGCCTTACTAGCCAGCAGCTGGTCCCAAATTAGATGCTTTATCCTTGCAAATGTCCTGACGCCCATCGCCGAAGTATTTTGGCCCATGTTGGACCACATTAACATTTTCTCCCTTTGGCCGCCATTTTTGCTCATGGATGTTACGTAACATCCATGAGCTTAGGGGGCAATCGGATGGCACTCGATCACTCTCACTCACTCACTCACTCACTCACTCACTCACTCACTCACTCACTCACTCACTCACTCACTCACTCACTCACTCACTCACTCACTCACTCACTCACTCACTCACTCACTCACTCACTCACCCACTCACCCACTCACCCACCCACTCACCCACTCACTCACTCACTCACTCACTCACTCACTCACTCACTCACTCACTCACTCACTCACTCACTCACTCACTCACTCACTCACTCACTCACTCACTCACTCACTCACTCACTCACTCACTCACTCACTCACTCACTCACTCACTCTCTCTCTCTCTCTCTCTCTCTCTCTCACTCACTCACTCACTCACTCACTCACTCACTCACTCACTCACTCACTCACTCACTCACTCACTCGCTCGCTCGCTCGCTCGCTCGATTCTGATTAATTTATTCATTAAAACCGAATGAAATCGTTTCTGCCAACCCTCCCCTGCTTAGTATGGTTCTTTTCCTAGGCACTTCGTGCTGTAGGTTCAGCAGGTTTTAGCGGGGTACTAGAAAGACGAATGTTTTGTCCGACAACATGGAGTTCATACATATGGCGGCTAACGCGGCACGAAGATGGTTTTTGGTTCAACTCGTGGAGTTGTAAAATTGAAATTTGTCAAGCTAAGCAGCAGTAGCTGTAACAATGGACATGGAAAGACAAGAAGACGTGCGGCAGCATAGCGTATCGCAGCAACGAAGAGACTTTTCGCGGAGTGCTATAATTGAAAATTATAAAGCTAAGGAACATTAGCTTCGGCAATATGGACTTTGAAATCCTGAAAGCTGCGATGCTCGCTTCGAAATCTACGATGCTAAAAGGCGACGATGTCACGACCGCAAAAATGCCTGGTAAAATGTTACCTGGAGGAGGAAACAATTCAAAGGCGAATGAATGGAGTTTTTACGGGTGAAGGAGATTAAAGGGTATTGCTTATTGGAAACAGTCTGTTTCTCGCTATAGGTCAGTGTCTCTTGCCTTTTCAGTTCTTTACATTTTTGGCCCTACCCTTTCCTCGTTTATGCCTGCAAGGCAGGGCATATTTGTTAGGGATACACTTGGCCTTGTTTTAGGGAAAGTGTTGTAAAGTTCATAGTGTGACAAAGCAAGCTTGGTTACATATTACAGTCGGAAATATAACCTATGTATAAGCCTTTGTTGTTAACGTAGCCATGTAAATATCTCTACTACGTGTCGCTTGTAATATAGAAAACTAGTTCTTGATATCAGTTTTAAAACATGTGGGAATATTAGTTCCTCACTCACTTCTTGAGGGGCACAGGGGTAGACTGATGAATTCAAGGGTGTAAAATATCAAGTCTTTATCAAAGCTAACGGAGCTCGGGAGAAATTCCGGCGAATAGAAGGGTTGTAATGTTGTATTTTGCACGAACTAACAACCTACCCCATAACAATTTAAATTAATTTCCCTCCATAAAGTTTCAGATATGTATTAAATACAAAGCAATTATTCATCGTACAGTTTTGACATACTTAAACAGTTCTCCCCTTCGGCAGTTAAGCCACTGCTGTTGAATTAAATTTGATAACATGTTCTAAGAAATACCATAATTTAAAAGCAACGCAAGTGTTGCAGCTCCGAGCGTTTGTTGAAACAAGACAAGATAGTTATTTTCGTAACCACGCCAAAGTAATGTTATGTCGTGTTTGGAGTTATCTTTTTAGCGTGAGTATTTCTGCTATGCTCTAATGTCACGGTGCAGATAGAGAACGGCATGTAAACAGTGTGCAATATTAAAAAACTGAAACTGAAACTGAAACTGAAACTGAACTGAAACTGTGTGTTTTTGGCAAGATAAACGCATCACGTTTAACCCGAGACAATATGTTATTGTATTTAGCGCCAATTTCCACTAAAATGCAATAAGAATTGTTAGATCTTTTTCATAGGAGTAATATGCAGGAAGTGGAGTTCTTTTGTATTTGGTGAAATAAGGTAATTGATGAAACAGAGATGTTTGGGAAGAACGCGTGTGTTGTTGTGTTATGTAATTTTATGGGGGATAACAAGTTGTTAAGTGAATTTGTCATCATATGTCACAGATGAAATCATGCAATTGTAAAACATGTAAGCTAAAAGTTGACCTTTTAATGAAAGGGATAAGATTTGCTAGGGCTATCGAATGGTATTCGCGAGAATGTGAGCGGTTCTTTTATTTTTGCGAGGAAGAGCTGTGACATAGAGCAGCGAAAAGATTTTTAAATTTTTCTTTAGCTGATTTTGTTTTCTTTAATACAAAGAAAACGTTTTGCACACATTCCAGTAGCTTACAGCTAAAGCCTTACATTTGTAATTGTTTGATGCCAAATTACTTCAGGTGGCTTCACGCGAGCTTCAGTGTTGATAAAGGGTCGTGATGCGGGACTCTATTTTCCGTGAAACGTGAATTTAGGAAATTATTCTTCCTGATTCGTGACATGAAGGTTTTGCGTGATCCGTGAAGAACCTGAATTATTAACCGATATTCGTGATGTTACCACACAACTCTACGTGATTTTGAGACACAAGTTCTCCGAATAGTTACAGTGGTCTATCGAGAGTGCCTTAGCCATGCAATATGCAATACGGAGCCTTGATTTAGCCATTCGCGATTTGCTTCCTACAAACACTGTTTTTACTTTCTTATTTTCGTAATTCGGGAAAACGAAGTTTTTTTATCCGTGAACCGTGATCCTCTGTATTTTAGGTTCGTGAACCGTGCCAGAGACTTCCCTGTACGACCCTCTTGACATCTAAAGCTTTTAATCGGACATTGTAAACAGACCACGAGAAGATGGTAAATTGTTTTTTTGTTAGATTGTTTTTTATCAGTGCTGGCCTGATGGGCCGCTTGGCACATATGTAGACTGAGTTTCTATTTGCAGAACGAGTGCTTGTGCCAAACATTTCCCATGAAAATCACTTAATTTTCATGCGAATGACCGTGCAGGTGACATATTTTCATACCAATAGTTTCGCTCAAAGACTCGTTTTGCCACAGGGACAAAAGTAAACTTGGCATTGGGCTATTCATCCATGAGCTGCTCAGGCAGCCTTTGATTTTGTGTAAACAGTTAATTCGCTAACTTGACAAAACCCTCCTGAGGGGGGGATATGACGAAAAGAGCTGAGAAATGGCCTGTAATTGGCTGATGATGACATCATCCGGTGAAGACAATTGGCCGTGAGTGGGAGTGTGGGTCTGCTCCCCGACATGACTAAAAAAAATAAATAAATAAACCGAGTGCAAAGCAAGAAACCACCCAGCCTACGGCTGCACAGTTTAATAACTTTATTTAAGTGTTGTATGTATTTAGCACTGTCGTGCTAATTGTGGACACTGTAAGTAAATAAACAAATGGTTCAAATACAACATAAACTGTCGAGAAGCCCAACTGGTGGGAGGCTGACCAGTTGGCCGATTTACACAACGCGGTCGAGGAGTTGAACTCGGGACTACAGAGAACAAATCCAGATGGTGGTAGGGTGAGGGATTTGAACCAGAGACCTCCCGATTTCAAATCCAGCGCCCTAAACCACTCGACCACGCCACCTCCATTTAACTGGTCTTACATGTTTAACATGTTTAACATGTCACACGTGACAGAATGAGAGACTGCCTTGAAGTAACAGTCCTTCATGATATGCGGGACTCACAAAAAAGAGAAAGAAAACTGCAGTCGCTCATTTTACTCTGTATCTGTTATAAACTACATGTATAATGAACAGAAAATATATCACCAGAAATCATCATTATTACAGTGTTTTCACCATTAGAAGATTATTTTACGTCTCAGGATGTGTTACACCTTTCAAAACTGGGTCCTCTTTGGTCATGAATAGGGTATCAATTTTGGCTATTTTGTTCATAAATAAGGTATGGGTTTTGCACTCTAGTGCTGAATTGGGTGCGTTTTTATTTTAGAAGAAACTACTTTTTCGAGTCATCATGATCGATAGGACCATCACGAAAAGCCCTTCGTAAATTATGTTTAGGGCAACTTGGCCAGCCTCATAAGCAGGGTATCAAATTTTTGATCAGGTCATAACTAGAGTAAGGGCTTTGGGAAGCGGGCCGCACACCGAACCCAGTTTTTTCTGGCAGTACCTCAACGGGTATAATCGTACACAAAAACACTAAGACCTGTCGTCAAAAAACTCGTTTTTATTTCTGCTTGTTGATGACCCTCAACAGACACAAAACAGTGCGTAAGCAGGGTTTAACACAGACGACATCAGCTGCTTTGCTGTTTTTCTTTAACCTCCGCGATTACGGACATATCTGGAAGGAAGCCAGAAATGAAAAGTAGTTACCAAAACTGCTATAAAAAAAACGCCTTTACAAGAACCGATTTGTATACATAGAACGACGTTGCAAGGTTCTAACAACAGAACAAGCCCGTGCGCACCTACGCACGGACTTGAAAACTCCGAGAGACTTTCCTTGTTAAGTAATAAGCCCAGGGCATGAGGACATCATTACGGGAGCGTGTTTTGCCTACGGAACATATGGGTGAGATAGGTAAAGACTGCATACGAGCCATGTGGCCCATTAGGCCGGAGCTTATCCCGGTCTCAGTAGCATAAAGCGACTAGGAGTATTTCTACTCCCCCCTGGATAGGATGCTAGTCCATCGCAGGGTTACCTCCAGAATTAAATTCGCCAGTACCCATTTAAACATTTGGATGGAGAGACTGCACTGTGAGAGTAAAGTGTCTTGCCCAGGAACACAACGCAATGTCCCCTTTCAGGGCTCGAACCAGGACCGCTCGCTCGCCACCGCACCTCCTATACACATGATTAAATCAAAGGTTGTTGAAATAAAACAAATTTTATATACTATGAAACTCGAAAGATTTTCGTCACCCAGAGCGGGCAAACACTTCTAAATGTTCCGATTTTGCTTGCTACTTGCAAGAGCACACAGATTGTTACTTTAACTTCCCAAATTGTTTGTTGTAATTTTTTTTTGCTTACCATGGGGGCGGAAGGTTCGTTATGCGATAAACAGCATTGGCTTTTTCCTTTCCGACCCCATCAGTACATCCTTTCTTGGAACGCCCATCTTTTGCATACGTTTCGCCTGCGTTTTTTTCCACTCCAACACTCGCCGTAGTACTGCACCGCGAAATACTCCAGTCTATGAACACAATCAAAAGAAACTGTAATTAACTGTTATGCCTTACAGCGAAATACCACAAACAAAGGAAACCAAAAAGTAAAAACCAAAGCAAGAAACCCTTGCCGGCTTTCCATGCATGAGAACCTAGATTTTTTCAGTTTAGCTAAATCAGCCGGAAAGCCTTGTTTTAGAACCATGAAATCAAAAAAGATCTTCACCGGCAAGCAGCTTACACGAATCTCGCCTGGTTTTCCAGGCGAGCCGTGATTCACTCTTTTGTTTGGTTCCTACAAAGATAACAGAAAGCTGGAAAAAATGTTATCAAAACTGACCCTTGTGCCTTTGCCTTTTCTGCGCATGCTTGAATTGTGTTGTTGAGATTGTTCCAGTCAATAGCATTTCTCATGTTTGCGATCATAACCGGCAATGGACGTGGACGTTGAGAATTTTTGCCGCGGTCCTTGAAACAACCAAGAAATTCGTATTTTGCTGATTGAGCTGTGAAGAGAAAAGTATGTTAGCAATCAATTCATACCTACTAATAAGGATGGTCTGTGCAGCCAGCTGAGTGTTTCCACATGTTGAGGGCGCACAAGACCTGAAGCGAGACTAATTATATAGCGAGAACTCCTCTCTAGCCAAAGGTTTTGCGCAGGCAAAATACGGAAAAAATCTAATTCCTATGGGAACACTTGTTGCAAAGGCGACAACTAAGAATTTACAGGCAGCGGCCAAATGATCATTACGTTGAGTCCTGTATCGATAGGTATAGATTTTATCAGAGCATGGATTGTTTATATAATCATAGTGCGTAGTTCTGAGATGACTAATTGAAGTAATAATACACATGAAAAAATTACTCGATTCTGATTGGCTGAGAGCAGTGCAGTTCAAGTGAAACACCAGTCCAAAAAGTGTAACACCGATGCAAAAAGTGTAACACCAGCCTGAGTGCAGTAATTTACAGAGCTCAGTATGGGAACGCCATGTTGGTGAACATCAGATGTGCACCAACAACAACAACAACAACAACAACAACAATATTTATTCACTCACACTTAAGACAAGTTACAGAGGATCGTTATGTACATCACAGGTTACTTAAGGAGAATAATTAGGAAATTTATTTAATTAATTAGAGCCTAGAGGCCAAAGGAACCGTAAGGTTTTCGAGTTGACCTCTAATAACTATTTACAGTTAATTTTAATAAAAAAAGATTAGGAGCAACAAGAAGAAAGAGACTAGACCCAGTTAATAATGCATACGTTTGATAATATTGATTTAAAATGCTTTTACGCAACTCCTATGAGCATTGTTTAAACAGTAGATATTGTTTTACTTCTTTGGCAAAGGAATATGTACTGAGATCTTTCAAGTAAGAAGGGATATCATGCCAGAGGTCAATCGCCTTATAGGAAAACATTTGTTTCCCAGTGTTGGTTCGAATATATGGTTTGCAAAAGTTTTGATTTGATGCGTACCTTGTGTTGTATGTGTGTCTGCTTTTGGCATATTGAAATAAGTTATCAAACACCTTTGGTAAGAACCCTTTATGCCACATATGCGTAAATTTTAAAGCATGCAGGCGGTAAACATTATATACTGTTAAAATGTCTAGAAGGTTTAAGAAAGGGAGAGCGCTTTCAGTGTAAGGCCCAAATGTTGTTGCAAAAAACATTAATCTTAAAACCGTATTCTGTTTAGTTTGCAACTTTTGCAAATGCGTTTTATAAGCACTTCCCCAAGCTATTACGGCATACGATAGATAAGGGTAGATAAGGTTATAATAAATTTGTTTCAATTGATGAATAAATAGATAGTGCCTTAGTTTTGAAATAATACCTATATTACGTGAAACACGAGAACAAATATAGGAGATATGATATTTCCATGATAGTGATTCATCTATCATAACACCTAGATATTTTATGTGATCTTTTTTTCTTAATATGTGGCACGATCCATCCATGCTATGTAATTTTACTTCCATATTTCCAGAAACTTTCCTAGAAGATTTAATTATCATATAATTAGTTTTACTAAAGTTAATAGACAGTTTGTTGACATCGCACCATTCTTTAACTTTCTCCAATTCAGAATTAATTAGCGTTTCAAGGTCTTTCAAGTCGCAGGCTGAAGCAAAGAGATTAGTATCATCCGCAAATATCCTGAAAATTAAATTCTTTGAGCAATTTGGTAGATCATTTATATAAAGTAGAAAAAGCAAAGGTCCCCGTCTACTACCTTGTGGAATTCCACAAGTCATCGCTTGTCTTGGTGAGTCTAATTGACCCACTGTTACATACTGCTGCCTGTTTTCAAGATAGCTCGTAAACCATTTTAAGGGAGTTCCTCTAATTCCATATGATTCTAGTTTCTTCAGCAATATTTGGTGATTAACCGTGTCAAATGCCTTCGAGAAGTCTATAAATACCCCACAGGTAAATAGATTACTGTCAATTGCATTTCTTAAACTGTCCGCAATTTCACTGAAAACCTGTGCTGTTGAATGACCTTTTCTGAAGCCAAATTGAAACTGGAAAAGGATATCATGCTTTTCAATATAATTTATGAACTGCTTGTATACTAGTTTTTCAAAAACTTGCGTCAAAGCAGACAAGGTAGAAATAGGGCGAAAATTGGATGGATCGCTTTGACTACCACCTTTATCAACAGGGGTTACCTTAGACACTTTTAAACTATCAGGAACAATGCCCTGACACAAAGATTCATTAAATATTAAAGTTAATGCTTCAGAAATATAGTTACATGCAAGCTTTATACACAGCTGTGGAATACCAATAGTAGACTTTTTTAAATTAATATTCATAATGATATCTTGAACCTCGTGAGTACAAATACCGCGAAACATAAAACTCGATTGAAATGAGCGTGTAATATAATGGGTTGGATCCGTATCATTTCGAGGAAGTGTATCAGCTAGGTTACGTCCTACATTTATATAATAATTGTTCAGTTGATGGGCAATACTAGCCTTGTCTGTGTAACATTTATTTTCATAAATAAGCTTTTTAATCGTGACTCCTGAATTGGGCATTTTATTAACGAAAACCCCGATTAGTTTCCAAGTTGCTTTCAAATTGTTTTTGTGAAGGTCAAATTGCGCTCTAAAGTAGTTCTTTTTAGCTAGCTCTTTAACTTTATTCAGCTTGTTAATATACAGTTTGTATTCCCCGATCTTATCCTGATCACCACTTAGGAAATGAGTCTTAAATAACTTTTGTTTCTTCTTTATAGAGGTCAGGATTGCATTTGTAATCCATGGTTTTTTTAATTGCTTTCTTTTTCTATTTGATACCTTCCGCACAAGTGCGTGCAAATCGGATATTTGTTGAAGCGCTTCCGTTACTCTGTTCATACTTTCGTTAACATCCTTTGTGACAAGGCTCCTAAAACATGGCGGCTGGAAAATAGTGTAAACATCTGGAACTTACATTGGCTATCTAGGCGACTGACTATCTGTACTTAACAAACAAGCATTTACATAAGCACTTTTCCCAATGCTCTAACTTTTAAAAAGGCTACAAATCATGAGATAGGTAAATATTTTTCGACAATATTTATGTCACGCACCGCCATAACTCTGAAATTCAAAATGCTCTGGTTTCCAAACAAAGCACGCTATGGAGCTGTAAAATTGTAAACGGATATAAATATGTCGTCTCTTATGCCTCATGAGGATAAAAACTATGATGGCTCTTTAGTTTTGGATTTTAGAAAGCGGTGACGTCACGTGAAAACGATCTATTGATTTCTGGATCAAGTAAGTGTAACCAATGTTAGGTGATTTGGGGACTCTTGGAAACAGAAGCGAAGTCTACAAAATTGAAGTTATTAGTGTTAGACTAAAAGGTATAACTGAGTTAAAACAGAGCAATTTTTGTTTTTGGGGGGAGCTCTTTCAAATGCAAGCCTACGATAATAAGAATGTTGTAAATTTGGTTAGAAACGATAAGTCCCCCCCCCCCAAAAAAAAAGACTAATCATAAAGAAGCTTTATAGCTGGCAGACTGATATTTTGCTTATATTCAGCAAACTCAGTTTTTACATCAAGTTTTACAGAAACTGATTTCTCCTGTCTCCTGGGTGTTAGCTGTATGTTATAAGGAAGTCAGAAGCATCTGCTATAAATAGCTGTTTCTCACAACTCAAAAAATTGACCCTTTTAGTTTTGGTCGTTTTGATGCGTCAAGGGATGAAGGTTTCAATTCTGCGATCTTTTAACACTTGTATTACATCAAAAGCAATACCCTGGATACTCATCTACCCACAGGAAATAGATATAGAGAGGGCTATCAAATATAATGGTAGGACATGATAGAAGAGTTTTACAATGGTCTAATATGTTTCTTATCTTTTCTCTATCCTGCTTTCGTAATTACAGTCGACTCGAGTAAAAAGCCTAAACGCAGTTATCAATTCTATGCTAAGGAAACTCGAAATTTATGTGTGATCAAAGTCTTGGCAGAGTAGTTAATTATTCAGCAAGAACGATCCCCTTTCTAACGGCTACACCTTTTTTTTAAGAATATGTTTTATAAGAATATTGAGGTTGAAATTTGCGAGTGTCGAGGCTACGATTTTGAAAAGAATATATTTTTTTGTGTTGAATATTTGTAAATACAGTACAATCATATGTTTTAACTAAACCGTATAAAATTCTTCCTTTCTTTGAACAGCAAAACTAGTCAAAAAGCAACAAAAACAGCGCTAGCCGTATGTTCGATGCTACATGTATAATAAGATTCCTTTAAGAAGTCAGTTAATGCCTGCAGGCTTTTTTTGTTGCTTCAACACCATCCAGACACCAAATAAATATTCCAAAACAGAAATTTCATACGCTATGACCTAAGAATATTCACAAGAGTATTTTCAGCCTAAAATCGGCAGAAAAGTAAGAATATTCAATGTCGGCCAGAAAAACAACATTCTTGTGAAAAAAAAGAGTGTACTTGTTGAGCTTGTTTATGATTCTTTTTGCGTGTCTTTCCCGTTTAGCTCCTTAAGACGTTTATTTTCCAGCGAACTCAGTCCTGCTTAGGTTATGGAACCATGTGAAGAAGTAAACAGAATTGACCCAAACACGAGAAGGTGCAAAACCGTGGTCTCAGATACTAGTGGAGCCTTTTAAAACTCAGCGAAGCATTCCATATTCAAGAAATTCAAAACTATTCAAGGGTGCATGCAGCCCTTTGTAACTGGAACTCTTACAACGCTGCTCATCATCTACTTACAGACTCTAATTAGTAACGAATGGTGCGAGTCACGTTCGGGTTTACACTGTATTCAACTAATGAAGCTCTTCATGAGGAGTGAAGACTATTCAATCCATTGCAGTGAATATCTACTTCGCTCACTTTATCCCGTTAGCTGGGCTCAAACGTAACTGGAACTCTTACCGCACTGCGTTCTGTTCTCGACTCTATCATCCGGGCATTTTTGTGGCAGTGACGGACACTTGTTAGCATACATCTCATAAGCAATCGTCATTGAATATGTCCTTCTTCGTGTTTGCCGCTGACTGCATTGTTCTTGTTTTAGTTCTTTAGGTTCCCACTCTGACCAGTCACCAAGGGAGCACTCGGCATATTTACAGGAACCTGTAATTTTCAAAACAGACAACAATGCGTTGTCAAATAAGCCAAAACTTAATTCTTTATACTGCGCAGTCTAGTTAGAGAGACGACTGATTAAAGACAGACAGAGAGACTGAGAGACGGTCAGTCCATTACTCATAACGCATTATACGCGAAATACTGTTCAGTCTGTCGATAGTCAAGTTAGTAATGGTAATAGGACTGAGTGGAGTCCAATTCGGTCTGTAATCATACAAGTGATAACAAAATCGGACTCCCGCGCTTATCACGAGTATGATTACAAACCGAATTGGACAACACGAAGTCTTATTTCCAATTAATCATAAAAATACAATTTCCGAGAAAAGAAGAATAGCCAAGTTATGGAAAGAAAGGGAAACTTTGCATTAAAATCCTGACAAAAGAGAAGTAAATTGTTTCATGTCGCTCTGAAATTGAGATTGGTTGATTTAAACTACAACTTTGATACAAGTTTGAATGTGATTGGTTGATTTAAACTACAACTTTGAATGTTATTGGCTTATTAAACTGTCCGATAACAAACTGTGAAATAAGAAACTGCCCGATAACAACTTGGCAAGTGAATTAGTGGAAAATGGGAGTTTTTTAAACCAATCACAATCGTGGAAATTGTAATTTTTTTGATTATGAACGTTATCCGTGCCGTAAAGGGTACAGTGTAAAACTTACACATCTTTCGATCCTCAGATTCTGGCGGAGGACAAGTAGTTGCTATTCCACTACATGAACCAGTTTGTTGCACCTCAAGCCAGGTCCAAAGAAATGAGGGTCTTGTTCTGGTCTGCTGTCCACAGCTCCCCTCTTTAATGTCCCCTGTCCATTGTTTCCAAGATCCTGGGCGACAATTCGCTTTTCGGCAAACACCTGAGATAAGTCATGATGATGATTAAAGGAGAGCCAGAACAAACATTTGTGGAAAATAAATTAAGATACACGAAAGTAATGAATTCGGTTCCTTCTTTGACTGCCGTGATATTCTAAAAACTCCCAGAAACTACGTTCCCAGGGATGGGATCGATGACTTTAACAAAAAAGGCCTTCTTAACAAGTTCTATTGTTTCTTGCACTTCATTAAAAGAAAAGAAAAGAAATAAAAATAAATCTTTCTGATGTTGGTAAATATGATATACAGTGGAGTTCCGATTTTTGGAATCTTCAAGGGCAACCAAAATTGGCTTCAGTTGGAAAAACGGGTACTTTGAGATATTGCGGGTAAAATTTCAGTCTGCGACTGACGCGAGAGAAAGGAGTTGTCGAGTTATCGGGTGGTTCGAAAAACCACGGGTTCGAGAAATCGGGATTCCGTTGTAAACAGTAATTAACGAATACAATTAACATACATTGCTTTCGTTTCTCGGTTGGCGGTGATCCACAGGTATCTCTCAATCTGCCGCAGCTCACACGCATGTACGTAGTTTGCAGCGGGTACATAAATGGTCTGGATCTTGTCTGTTCGTAACATCCGGGTTCCTGAGCATTAACGCGACCTTTCCAATCTCCCCAGTTTCCAACACTGCAGTCTTTTCGGTGGGTACATGGAACTATGAAATGAACAATGGTTATTTTCGTGGGAATCATTTGACATTTATAACGTCGCACAAAAAATCATGCCACCCATTTCAAAAAGGTCGGTATCTTGTATTATTAAAAACTGGATCATTGGATAATGCAATTCGAGAGTTTTCATTGGCTTAGCCATCATGGTATATGAGCCATTATACCATGATCTACAAAGATGGCGAGCGTATGCGTGATTTTTTGGGCCTTTTTGTTTTTATTGTAGCCTAGTTTTCTATTTTTGGGAGGCGTTTTTAATAAAACAATTATTCCATTCGCGCTTATTGGATATGAGATGATTATAGCCAACTCGGCGCTACGCGCCTTGTTTTCTATCTATCATCTTATATCCAACGCGCGCTCATGGAATAATTGTTAAATATCCAACGCGCGCTCATGGAATAATTGTTAATTATTTATCGGACGTACACGGAAAACTCGTACACCCTTCGATCATCTGGCGTTTTACTGCGAGAGATTTCAGAGTTATTTTAACTTCATTTAATACATATAAAACCCTTGGTTCTGCTCTTGAAGATGGCAATTCAGTTTCTGTTGGTCATGACGTCATGTAACATGCCATGACGTCACCAAGTCCCCCACAATGGTTCAACCATCTTCGATGTCAGAATGTAACGCGAAATCAATAAAGTTGATTTGAAATTTGTTAAAAAAATGTTACTAAAATGCATTAAATGTGCCAAAGTGTATTTAGGGTTTAGTTGGCTTTATTCAGCACACTATAGGACCACAAACCTTTACAGTGTGCGCCAAATTTCGTGCAGGTGTAGGTGTAGAAATAATCATACTGCAAAACAAGACGGAAATGAGTCGTTAGATCATATATAAAAAAAAAAAAACCAAATACCTCATGAAAGTGGCAAGGGCCTCTACCACTGTCCATACAAACCTTAAAAAGAATGGCAACACTACTTCCTCTTCCTTTTGCGACCGTAAACATAAGCCATTTTAGCCAGTTCGTTGTTCGATATCCGCCGTAATTTTTACTAAATGATAATTTTGCCTTATTGTTTTCATTTTTCTTCCTTTTGATTTTGATATTGCCTTCTACTTAGGATTAGACTTTGATTTAAGGTAGCCATACCGCTTCTTCAGTGGTGGCCTTTGTTTCTTTAACCTCTTCAAAACTGCATCCTTCCACGTAGCATTCATGTTGAAGAGTGGTGGATCTATGAAGTAGCATGAGAAAGTTGTTGGCATCTTCTGGAGCCAACTTCACATCATTCGCGTCTCCTGGAAACCAAAAGAAAAGAAAGGAACTCCAAATTTCCAAAGCTTGAGTGTCCTAAATCCTTTTTTGTCCGGGCACAATCTCGTCACCAGACCCTGTGTCCTCCTTGACCCAACCAGTGGATAAGGAGGGGCTTGAAATCTGGGAAAGCGATTGTAGCGTGTAAAAAGGCTATCTACTTTTATAGAATATTTTAAATTTTCGCACGATTTTATTGGCTACTTTACGTCACGTGGTGTAAATCACCGACAGTTATCACGATATTTGTCCTCCGATTACTTCCGTCGAATGCCTGCGTGAAAGAGGTTTCGAATTTTCATCTCTATTATTTTACAGGAAAAAAACAACCTTGTTTCGTAGAGTCTGGTGATATTTACTATAAAAGCTGGTCGCAAATACTCTTTCGGAAAGTGCAAAATACTAGCGAACGAGTATAAGCTAAAATGCGCCGAGTTTTCGAAGTTTGATATAAGGGGCGTTGCGAGGGATTATTCACATGACAATTTATCAAGGTTTTGGTCCAATTACAATGGTAATCAGGTTAATTAAACCAAATGAACTTGGTATCGCCAAGCGCGCGCATTCACCATCACATCAACATTGGCTTTTTACGATCAGTTAACGCGCGATATGAAAATTAATGGGACGGCCCGGTTATAAAGTAAATAAACCCCTCTCTGGCTTGCTGGTATGTCGGCTGATAATGCCCTTGGCTGAGACATTGTCCTCAAAATCTCACACTTGCCCCCGAAGCTTCGCTTCTCGGCCAAATTCACTTTTCGGCCGCGGATATTGTTATCAGCCGACATACCAGCGCTTGAAGGGATTTATTTACTAAATTACAGCTTCTGGACAGAGTAAGTTGTAGATGAATCACTTCCTCGCTGAAAACGCCTTGTCTGTCCTCAATATAAAAAGGAAAGCTGCATATGCGAGGAAAGAGATGTCCATCGAGCATAATCCCTATTTTTCCGGCAGGTAATCAGTAATCAGGTAATCAGGTAATCAGTAATTTCCGGCAGGTAATCTTGGTTTACCTGTATTTATTTGACTAACCTTTAGAAGGAGAACTAGAGATGGCCGGTAAGATAAGCATCACAGCAATCAAGATGCAAATAATGGACTTCATTATAGAAAGTAATGGAGATGAAACCATCCACCCCTGCTCTGTCAGAAAAAAAAGAGAAGAACTGTTAATTAAAAAGTGCTTGGAATGAGTCTTAGTTGTTTAGTTGTTTCTGTAACATCAAAGTAAATTGAGTACGAAGAATCTAATTAGCGTGCGTTTGAGACGTAGTCGTACAACGTGGACATAAAGCGAACTGATGGTATACAAACTATAGAGAAAGATCAGCAGTCTCTTGATAATAGCCTTTACAAATATGTTTTTGCAAGTCCTAAAAGACGCTATCATGCAAAGCGGCGCTCACTTTTATCATACCCAAAGCTAAAAACCATTTTGACCTAGACTGCTACGAGTGGTCGTCTTTCGCTTGGTCTGTTAGCGTGACGGGAAATAAATAAAAAAGAGAACGATAAACGCGAGAAAAGAATGGTCAAACGCAATCTGTTTCCCTCTGGAACAGTCATCAAGTGTTAATTGTCTACCAAGACGGCATAAAGTCGAAGTAGATATTCACCATTGTTTTAATCTAACGCACGTTCACATTATTTGATTTATGATCACGCAATCTCAGATAAGATTTTCCGTTCCATTTTTGGCGAAACCGATGATCTTCAATTGGCGCGGCGAATAAAGCTAACTCTTTGACCAGTTAGAAAGTACGTCCAATTCTTGATCGAAATTAATTACCTAAGTGGATTATATGGGATTTTGTGGGATTACACTCTTTTATCTTTTGCGAATTCTCCTTTCCCGTTAAGAATTCAATTGGTTTATAATGGTAATTGAACTGAGTGGAGTGCAATTTGGTCTGAAATCGTACGCGTGATTATGATTTCAGACCAAAATTGCACGACCCGAAGTTCAATTACCACTTTATTAGATCCATTTTTAAATCGCACAATTTAATAGCCTAAATACAGGAACAATATTTTGGTCAGGACCAGTATTTGTTGGAGCAAGTTGCCAAATTTGCCAGACAATGGCTTTTTTGTCTTTTATTTTCTGCAATGTGATTGGTGAGTTTGAAAAAGCCTTAAAATCTGATTTGTTGTTGTTTTACTGTCCCTATTCTTATTGGCTGAGAAAAAGATGCGATTTAGAGCAAAAGATAGCGCCATTCCTGAGTAAATCGCACCGCTGAGAACCAATTACATTACAAGGATAATGGATTTAATAAACTTGGTGTAACTACAGTTAAACAGGCTGTACAGTTATTGCCAACGAGCCAGCCGAGCGAAGACGCTCGGCTGGCGAGGCGGCAGAGAATAGTGCCGCGCGAAGAATGGCGTATGCAAAAAAATTCTCGATCGAGCTCTGAAAAAGTGTAACTGTAAGGTGTAAGATGTAACAATGGCTCAGTTTGAGCCAATTGTAAGGACGGAACTATTCAAGCTATTGTAGTTTTTAGCCAATCAGGAGGCGCGTTACATCTAGACTTGTCTCGTGGAATATCATTGCTTTCTTTGCTGTTGTGTTTATCCAACTGTGAACAATTTCATAGTCTCAGAACATATCGAACCAGCGTGTTTCCTCTCTCACTTTATCGAAATGAAAGTTCAATTGGGGAGCGTACCCTTTACAAAACTCTACTTCTAATTCGAATATTCAGGAAAACTGTTAGACAAGAGCAAATCCAAGACACAAAATCGACACGAAAACGAACCAGCGTGTTCACCACGGAATTGAACGAGCGTGCTCATGAATCGAAACTGTATTCCTTCTCTGTTTACCTATATCGAACTGAAAGTTCCATCGGGCAGCTTTTTTGGAAAGATTGTGTTCACCAGTCGAACCACTAGAGCAAATCCAGTGTTGAAATCTAGCATATCGAACTGAAGGTTGAGTCGGCAGTGTTTCCGAACAGAACTGAACGAGCGTGTTTATCATACAGTCGAATCCAGTGTTCAAAACACAAATCGGATCTGTTTTGCGACAGAATTAAACGACTCGTGTTCATCAATCAAACTAGCGTGTTCACTTTCAGTTTGACTTTGCCCATCATATTGAACTGAAAGTTTGACCAGCAGCGATACATTCCAATACTCTTGATATTCAGGGATTGCGTGACGAACGTTACCTACCGGTAAACTCGTTATTATTTTCTCTCGGTAATGTTTGCAACAGAAGCGAACCAAAAATCCGTTATGCTGTATTAATAAACCCCTTATTATAGCACAAATTATTCGCTCGTTGGCACTCTATCGATAGGTATACCTAGTACAGGCTGTATTAAACCGCCCTCCGCTTGCCTTGTCAACAAAACTACTATAAAATTTGTTGCCGAGTTCGTGGATATATTTCGCACTACAGTTGTTAGGAACAATAAATGTAGATTTGCGCGCTTACTTTTGTTTTCTTGTTCAATATATTTTCCTTCCATAATGCGCTAAATTTTGATCAATTCTTTTAAACAGTCAACTTCTATTGAGCGGTCACCTGGCTATTTCCTGAGGGTAACCGCTTAAAGGTTTAACTGTAGTGTGTATTGACAAGAATTTCAGCTTTAATCGTCAAATCTAACAAAAATGAAAGAATGTAACATGTTCTCAAGGTAGCTGTCAAAAGCTTATTTGTTTCTACGTATCAGAGATGCCTGTTCGTCAGGTTTTCGGTAACTTCAGTTACCCATTAAGAGGAAAGAACATACTGACTTTACCTATACCAAGAATAACAAATTATGGACTTGAGTGTATATCCGATACCAAGCTGCAAAACTTCGGAATTCGCTCCCAGACAGTATGAGGACTATAGCATCACTGAAAGAGTTCGAGAGAGCCATAAAGAAAATGAACTTTTAATATTTTTAGGGTTCTAATTACGTCTTGCATTACTTTAATTGATTTATGAATTATTCTTTCTCGAAGATTTTAGCTCAATAGAGCTCTGACTAACTGTAACTACTAACTCTACTTACTAACTAACTAACTTTATTTCAATTTGAGTTGAAATAAAGTGTAAGTATGAATGTATGTCTAGAAATATCTGAATATGTTATCAAAACGACGCTAACTAAGTTATGGTCGAATGCGCATGAACAAAGAGACGTACTGATTCATCTTTGAGTTCTTAAGAGTCAAGCATGGAGTACACTCCTACGTACGCTAATTGCGTCGAGTTTGACGCGAAAGAAAAGCGCGCGAAAAAACGGCGCGCCTTGCGAAATCTGGGGATCCCAGTGTAACAATGCACGGTTACCCTCTGACGTCATAGAATTTGAAATGTTGCCTTGGCTCGGGGAATGTTGCCCTGGCTCGGGGATTTTTGGTGGGAATGTTATGTGATCTTGAAGTAGAAGTAATGCGAGCGCGCGATGTTGAGGAAAATATTTCTGCTATATAACAATCACAATATTCACTTCACCTTCGACGAGTAATAGTTAATTAAAACTACTTTTATACACAGAGACTCCTACACACCAATCAATTCCATTGTTAATGAATCAATAAGGTACGGATGCGTTTGTCCAGAAAAAAATAAGCTTTGACCCGAATAACACATTAATTTCATGTTCAATTCTAAATTTCACAATTTCCACGGAAATCTTTCAATATCCTACGCAAGATTTGAGCATCAGTCATTCTGCTTAGCCGATTATAGTTTGTAATTGCTGAACTACTTGCTTACGTTCGCCAGTGAGGAAGACAGAAAGTTACTTTATTCTCGCATGAACATTGAGTATGCACCGAACATTCTCCCTTTGAAAGAAGGAAAACTGGTAAAAGCAAACTGAAAGTGCTAGGCATAGATGACGATAAAAAGCCTTCAGAAACCTCAATATGTATTGTTAACTGTTGAGGTAGAAGTCTCGTTTGGTACTCAAAAATAATGACGGTTTTTCCCTTTTTCGCGCTCTTTGAACCCAGCGGGGTGGATGACCTATTTCAAAATTCCAGGTATCATATCATGTACAAGAGTTTAGAGTCGGGTTATCTTATTGCAGTTCGTGACCCCACTAGCTCCTTGTTAGAAGGGTTCTAAGTATCGGCTCAATCAGTGTATCGCAATTATGTGATGTGCAACAAATGCAGACTGCAGTCAACGTTGAAGACTTGCAGACAACTCCAGTTATTCGGACTTAATGGGCTTCGCAGAGCAAGTTTATAGTAAGCTTTCAACAATGATAATCAACATGATAAGCGATACTTAAGAAAAATAATATATAACTTATAAAAAAGATGCAAAACTTACCCACTATGAGTGCTTGACAACAGAGACGACTCTTCGCCAACTATGTGGTCCAAAGCTTTTCAATCAATTATATAGAGTTTTAGCGGGCGTTACAACGTCGAAAATCAACATAACACAGGCAGATTAGAACAAGTGAAAAGCCATGGAATCCTTTTCAGAACAGATGTCAGGCCGACAAAAGCTTAGCGGGCAAGGTAATACTCTTGGGATTCATGAATGCAATACTGCAGAGTAAACAGGTGCCGTAAAAGGACAATAACTTTTATTCGAATTCGTACGAACAAGAAGCTTAAAACTGAGTGGTTTCATGTTGTATTAAAAGATTAAACCCTACTTTTTAAAACAATTGCAAAGAACAGTCCATGATTACCAAGGTCGTTCAGTTATGGTCGCTATTATCTCCATTTTACTCTTGAAGAGCAAATCTGTGATAGACCAGTTGAGCCTGTACTTTTTGGCCATTTGGGTCTACAACAAATCAAAAACGTCGAGGGATTCAAATAAGTGGCCTGGGACAGGAAATAAGTTGGCATCAGAGTATATTCTTTCAAATCAACTAGAAATCTGTAAATCAGTCAGTTAATAAATTAATTAATATAATTTGCCATTGTGCGATAGCGAACAATTCAGTTACTGGCTGTTCGTTTGGGAAACAAAGTTAATTGTATTTCACAGAGTACTTAACCTGATGTCCAGAGAACCGTGATACACTAATTGATAGGATATTTAGAGCCCTAATTTTAACAAGGAGCTAGTGGGATTGAGTATTGTACTAATATTATTAAACTCCTGACCGGGAATTTATTTTTTTTAATAGACTACTCACCCCACTAGCCAAGTCAAACTTGTAGTACCTCTTCTAATTAAGTGATTCATTTCACGTTCAATTCTAAATTTCACATTTTCTACGGAAATCGCTCGATATCCTCTCAAAAATTTGGGAATAAGTCATTCTGCTAACCTAATTTAAGTTTGTGATTCACCTGAATCAAATGTTACTATTTCATACATGGTCAGTAAGAAAACCAGAAAGTTGCTTTATTCGTGAAAATATTCGGGCTAAAGCAGATTTATTCTGTACATATACGTATTCGCATCTGATTGGTTCACTAACAATGGTATTGCGTGGTGTGTGAAAAGTAATTCTAATTAACAATTATTCTTCGAAGTGAACATTGTGATTGTTCTATAGTCGGAATAGTTTCCCAATAAACCCGCGCTCTCTTTGCCTACGTGGTCACATGAGATTCAACAATGAAACTGCATCCAGCAAATAGTCTCTGAACGGGCACCATTTCAAAATTTACGATGCCAAAGAGCAACAGTAGCTAACTGTGAGCTGTTATCCATCCATACAGTTTTCTTTCCAGTCAGCCTAAGACAAATCAATGTATACCAACTCCTTGCAGTCGTGAAAACAATGCAGTGACCTCCCCCCCCCCCCCTGACGCCTAATGAGCCAAATCGAACGTTTGATTCATCATAGTAAATATGGATTAATCAAACTCATGGAAGCGAATGCTCAGCACATAACATAATGATGTTTTAACTTCATGACGCGGGTGCAAGTTTGGGATACCAAAACCAAAACGTTGCTAACGATCCACCCTATATAAGATGCTGGTTAGTGGATATCTCATATGGCTCGTCAATAAGGCCATTTGAAAGTACAATTTTTTTATGGTTACGTTTGTTTCTTTGTACTTACAGCGCCTAACCAAATTTGCAACATACCCTTTAGTGTTAGGGGACTCAGTTAAGATTTTAGTACGACGTACGATAACGAATTTTCAATTCTAGTTTGCAGGCTTGACATTATCACATCACATACCCATCTCATCCCATGAGCTCCCCTTTCTACCTAAAACCAACATGAAGAGCGAGGGCTCTGGAAACGACACTGGTTTGAAATTCGAAAATCGTACTCGTACTCGATCTCGTACTCGTAGTTCAATCTAAAGGTCTCTTTTATTGGTCGAGCTTCAGGTTTTTTCCGCCTCAAATTGTCGAAAGACTTACACAGGCCATCCTTATTAGGAGGTATGAATTGATAACTAAAATGACAAGGGTAAACGATAATAAATTTTCATTTGCAACGGCTCCAAAAGATCATTTAATGGGGCCTTAAATGGCGTCAAGTTATGCTGTTTACAAATATCATAAAAATACATTTATGTGCAAGTCCTTTAACTTCTAGTCTCAAGAGTAGGGGATTAATACGTACAGGGTAACAGAGGTGTTGTAATTATGCTAATAGGACATATAATTGAAGACTAAAAACCTAGTTTTTATAGCCTGCATAGCGTGGTGGTTTAAGCAGTTTGAGCGTGACCCGCGAAGGAGCCTGGGAGAGAGACAACTTTGTGCTTTAATTTCGTTTTGTTCAGAACAATTAACCGTCAACCGTCAAATGACCTAAAAATTAAACGGCAACCGCCAAAACGGCTTATTTTTAACAGTCAACCGTCACAGAGACCACCCATTGAGAACCTCTTGTTAAGAGTTAAATCGAACATGAAAAATAACCATAACCGATTCTTGGTAATCGTCAACTGTTCTTTCTTCAATCCTTTTTGAGAGAAAAGGAACCGAATTTTGATAACCTTCCAGTTTTAACTCGTTCTCGTGTAGGTTAAAACGAAATCAATTAAATGCTTTTACGGTGTCTTGTTTACACTTCAGCTCTGAGTTCGCTTTGAATCTTTGTCACTTTTGTGTTGATCCCCGCTAAGTTTTTCCCTTGATAACTTTTGTTCTAAGCGAAGGAATGCATGGTTATTTACATTGTCGAATCTGCATGTGTTTTGTTGATTTTGACGCTTTCGACGTCCTCTGATTGAGCTATATAATTGACTAAAAGAGCTTTGAACAGTTTGTGAAGCGTCTGTATTGTCAAGTTGCCCGGCAAGTTCAGTGATAGTCGGTAAGTATTTATATAGTATAATGTATTTTTAAGTATCTATGTGTTATTACATTACTTATTATTGAGAGTTTACCTTAAATATAATCTTCTCATACTACATAAAGCTGGCCGGGAGTGAATTGCAAGCAACGGTATCTGTAGTTTGAATTTGCTTTACGCACATAAACGTGTGATACACTGATTGAGCCGATGCCTATAGAGCCCTCTCGGTACGAAAAGGCTGTGAGGTCAAGCGTCACTGGCATCAATTACTCAACTCTTAACCCTTGTTTAAATACGATGAGGCGTGGAATTTTGAAATAGGTTGCCCAATCCACCAAAATCAAACCAAAACTCTTCATGCTTAAGTGCCAAACCAGACTTCTTCCTCGACAGTTTACATTACCCATTGAGGTGTCTTGAGACTTTATGGCATCATGCCCAACATTTTCAGTGAGCTTTTACTCATTTTCTTCAGTATAGAGAGAGTTTCACGGTTCGATGCATGCCCAAACATTCGCGTGAGAATTTATTAGTGACAAAGTAACTTTTCCAGCGCTTTCTTTTACCGAGCCGCATGTAGTTCAGCAATCACAAACTATCGTTTCGATAAGCAGAGTAAATGATGCCCAACTTTCACGGAAGGCATCGACGCATGTACATTGCGTGGATTTTCGTATAACAGATCGAGCTTTTTATTATATTCCGGACGAAGGATTTATCGTAGCGTTTTTGCGTCTGAAACTTTCAAGCACAAAGTTCTGAAACTTAACAAACTGATTTTTAAAAAGTCGTGTTAGAGCTGATGTGAAATAGAAAAGATTGTTCTTGATTGATCAATTGTGAGTCCAGAAACTACGATATGTAATCAAATCTATGCCTACTAACTTACGGTCGATTTGGCATGAACAAAGAGGTGCCAATTCTTCAGTTTTCAAGAGTGTCAACACAGCAATAGACGTTTTTCAAGTTTATATAACTATTTCCAAGACTTTTAAACTCTATTTTCGAAAATAAGCAAGAGCAATTTGTTGTACGAAATCGGTACAATGTTTAAGAACAAAAACTACAAGTCCAGTCCTTGCGGACGACAACAAAAATAATTTGCCTTCCTCATCTGGAAGTACAGAATGTGACAGCGTCCACACGGCAAACTGTATCCTCCATTTCATCACTTTAATTTCTTCGTCGGACATTCCAGCCACGTCTTCTGATGAGCCGCGCTGATCATCAATTTTGGTACGTGAATCTTTTTCAAGGGCAGTTAGTCCTTCGATGCACTATAAATGTCGATCTTGAATAAACAAGACCCGTGTTAATTTTGGACTTAGTGGTTAGAGGTAAACATCTCCAAGGTAGAAGGGTGACGAGTTTTGGAATTCATGGAGTACACTGAGCTACTAAACTTGGCTTTACTGCGAGAACAGTCGGATTTAAGCTTATGTCTTTTGTTTTTTTTTACCGTTTTTATTTTTTTGGATTTGTGTTTGCGCTTGTGCTTTCCTTCGCCGGTTTTTCCCATGGAGAGAAGGAAAAATCAGAAAAACCGTTGCTAACTGAAGCAACTGACTAGTTCGTGAAAAAAAAAAACAGGAAGATTATTTCTATGCTGTCAATCAGCTCTGATAGATCAGACCAGACCAACTCTGACAGCCCTGATCTGGATGCTCGCTTGCCAGCTGCGATAGAAACGACCAGTCACGAGGGGTCAGTGACTCGACTGTCGCGCCATACCAAAGACCAAATGTCACCAATACGGACAATTATTTTGAGATCTTTCTAGTTACCAGGCCAACCATGTGTTAACGTTTCGAGCGTTAGCCCTACGACGAAGAGCTAACGCTCGAAACGTCAGCTTTGGAATCTCTTTACGGGGGCCAATTCACATTATCAACTCGATTGATAAAACCAAATTATCTTGTAATACTCCCCACCGACGCAGCACCACAGTGTTTCTTTAGAAACGTCCCCCATGTGTTACTCTTGTGGACTTGCTGTCGAGAATGTGATTACGTAATTAGGGTGTGACGCTGTTAATATTTACTAAAAACTGACAGGAGACAAAGGAGAGTTGTTTTTGAAAAAACGTGGCATCGAGAAAACGATCGAGTAATGGAAAATTTACATGGACAGCGATTAGCGTTGAGTTTGATGTAAGCTTTTAATCAGAGCATTAAAGCAATTCACAACACTTGCCATGCAGTTTTTATTCTTTAAGAGTATATTCAATGGAAAAGCAAGCAAGTTTCTGACTTTTACAGCCTTTTTCTACATAGGAAAAAGGGTCAATTTTACTGTATTTTGTAGTGCTTTTCGTGTCGCTGTCGAACTTTAGCAGTGCATTCTATTCGCTTGTCGCTGATTAGAAAGTCCCGTGTCGCTGGTTTGTAGGGTCGAGTCGCTTGTCGCTTTTACCCCTTGGAAGGCCTCTTTCAACTCAGTGTAGTGTTAAATTGATCGTTTATACCGCAACAACGTCAAATGTTTTTGAGGTGCAATAGAAGTGAGCTTACTTCTCTTGATGTTAATATAACGGTCTTATAATTCTGCGAGATTACCTCGTATTTGAAGAGAATATCGACATTGATGGTTGATAACAATTACAGAAACGACTAAACAACCAAACTCATTCCAAGCAGCTAACTTACAGATTTTTTTTTCTTACTCTCAAAACAGCCGTCGATGGTTTCATCTCCAATACTGTCTACAATGAAGTCCATTATTTGTATCTCGATTGCTTTGATGCTCATCGTACCAGCCACCTCTCGTTCTCCTTCCAAAGGTCAGTTTAATAAACATAGGTAGACCGGGGGAGGGGTGCTCTCTTATATGGGCTATATAGGTATGTGCAGCCCCAAAGGGTATGGTTTCTCGGCCGTCGCAATTTTCATAAATAGGGTATCGAGTTTTTGGTCAGGTCATAAATAGGGTAAAGAAAATCGCAGATGTTGGTCATAAATAGGCTAAGGGTTTTGGGAAGCGGGCCGCACACCCCCACCAAGTTTTTTTCTGGGAATACCCCCGGGAGGTAGACCCAGAAAACTGACTGGATTGAGTGCTTGTGGAAAGTAGATTGTGCATCCGATCGACGGAGCTTGTCTTCACACAGTTTATCGTTTAAAATTGAATTCAGACCTACAGTTTATTCCGCTACAATCTTTTTCGCTAGCAATTTAAAGTGAGACTGCGTGCTCAACAAAATCGAAACCGGTGAGGTCGTGGTCGGAACTCTTGGCAATGACCCAAAGTATTGTAGATTTGGAGACGAGAATGGGTAAGAATCGATGATCAAGACGAACACTGGCAAGCGAAAATAAAAGTAGATGGGAGGGGATGGCAGAGTGGGACTTAGAGTTGGGTTAGAGTTGGGAAATACAAGTGGGCTTAGGATCATTCTTGAGCGTGGGGGGGGGGGGAGGGGGGGAGAGAATAAACACAGCTCAGGCACGGCTCCACAAAAAGAATCCACAGAGAGAGCCGCACGTTTTAAGAAAAGGAAAAGAAAATGCTATCGTTAAAAGGCAGAAAAAGACAGCAAAAGACGGAAAAAAGCTTCATACTTGCAATAATAGCAACCATAATAATTTGAAAATATTATAGCATTTTATTGTAGCATTTTATATCTAAATTTATTAATTAATAAGTCGGAAACATGCTGCAGTAAGAACACAATACGTAGTCTTCAACTGTCAGATAAAGACTCGAAACAAAATAAAAGCGAGTATAATACAAAAGAAAAGTTTCCAAGTGCCTTTATATCACAACAAAAATACGATTTTGCAGCTAAATAAACAACATCAACACCAATGTATGTTAAAGGGTGCTGCATAGGTTCAAATCGCAGTTGTAAATACTGACATGCTTCTTAACGCAATGGAGAGATTCCCGTGGTTACTATTAAGTATTTTCCTCCATGGAGCTCTTAGAAAAGGTATGAAAGTTTCCAATTAGCAGAGATCTTTAAGTGTCTTTAATGTCTACAGCTCGTAATTAGAGCTTTCATTTTTAACATCTCATTTAATTAGATCTTTCAGTGTTAACTCGATGATTCGTTTAGAACAAAGTTCTTGGTGTTGAACAAAAAAATAAGATGCAGGATAATAATAAGATGCAGCATTTTTAGTTTTGAAAGAAATATCACTTATGTTCATGTACGTTTTGGAAGACAATTTCAGTTTCTAAATAAAGTATTTCAAATTATCTCTTTTTTTGCGAAGGGTCGAAACATAACTGCTTGATCACAATGCTTAAACAATATTTTTCTTTAACAAAGTGTTCAGGATAATTTTTTTCAAACTTCATCTCTTATTATCACTTGATCTTATGAACATTAAACGTTTACTTTTTGCACCTTTTTAAGCTTAAAAGCGTTGAGGGACCTTGGTTAGATCAAAGATATTCGAATAACAGTTAAAGATTGGGGCAATATCAGTGCTAGGTTGCTCAAGTTTGAGACCAAAAACCAGGTGTAAAAAATTCAAAATTGGCTTGGTGGAGCTACTGTTAGCAAAGGCCGGAGTTCTATCTTCCCAGTTGCTTATAGATGGTTACAGTTCCATGTACGACACGTTTTTCTTGAAACAGCGTGTTGGTCATGAGCCAGTTGGTTAGCCTTTGGTTCATCTCTTTCAGAATTAAAAAAACAAACAAAAGTGGGCCCAAACGATAGATGTTCAAAAGTTGTGTTTAAACAGTCGTAAAAATACATTCTGCGTTTAAACAGAAATGTTAAGTGGGATTTTACATTTACAAGCAATTGTCATTTGTGTCAGCAATTAGTAGGAGGTGAAACAATCATTAAGCAAATTGTAAATTTTCATTGTTTTTTGTGTCTTAATCTTATTGGTGGGTTTATTTGTACAAACAAGCGGATACCCTGCAACTGACTAGACATTTCTTTCAAACAAAGCTGATGTTGTTTGCGTTTGAGATCAGGTGTTCATATTTCTTTTGTGGCAGTTTTTTTTTAAAATCTCATACATTGCGCAAAATTAAACAATACGTTCCTTTATGAAAACAAAAACGATTTTCGTTTGTAGGATTTTCTTTGAATAATTTTAAAACTAGACAATGCAAAGGATCAGGGCTTTAACTTATCAATGCAAGTTTTTGCAATTTTACCTTTTAGTTGTCTCAAATAAACCTGCTATAAGTCGACTTTCGTTTGATCCTTGGCATAGCTATTAGGCTCGATTTCCAACCGCTGTTCGGGAAACGAGAGAGCGGCGGAAATCGAGCCTACATAGCTATCGTCTGCTGGAAATCTTCCAGCAACGCGGTCGTCGTGATTTTCTTTCCGGGGGCAAATCTAACACTGCAGGGAGGTATTGAGCATGCGCAGTATTATCAATATTTGAAAGGACTATTTGAAAGTCTGTTTCAAACGCTGGCTGGCCAAAACGACTGAGTTGCTAGTGGAAACGTACGAGGTTCGTAAGCTGTGTTTTAGTGCGACGTGGAGAGTTCCATTTCAATTTTTTCAGCACTATATACTTTCAAATGAGGCTAGCACAAATAAGGAGGAACCAGGTTGGAATTTAACAAAAAACTGAATATTTTGAAGTCACTCTTTTTGAAGGGGGAGGGGAGGGATTGGCACTTTTTGCCAGTTCTAAATGGATGATTTTCTTTCTCCATCTTTTTTTTTTTGTTGGATACTAAAACTTTCTTCAATGATAATGCCGAGTGGCAGACATTTTTACTGTTTTTGTCCTTGTGAAAAAGGCCAGAGGACTTTCCAGCTCTTGGAGGTTAAAGTTCTTTTCTTATTTTGGCTACCAGGGGACGCGAATGATATGCGGCTAACCTCAGAAGATGCCAACAGCTTTTTCAGTCCGGTTAAGAGATTCTTCACCAGTCTTAGTCACGAATGCTATGAGGAGGGATGCGACTTTGAAGAGGTTGAGGAAGTAATGGGCTCCAGCGCAAAAGCGGTATGTCTACCTTAAATCAAAGTTTAACCTTAGTTATTGCAAATAATTAAATATCAAACTGAACAAGAAATAATAAACCATTCAGAAAATTACGATGGATTTTGAACGACGAACTTGGTCTGACTGAAGTCCAGATTATCCTTCAAGCGTCGCGGCCAAGGGAGGAATAGAAAAGATAGCGCGCTAGTCCCTGACTCTCCCTACATGTTCTTGCAAGTTGGTTGCGTGTTGAAGATAGCTCCAATGTAATTTGCTATCGTATTTTCAAAGATTGTTGTTTAAGTTTTATCTCTTGGCTTCCGATCGTTGGCATTCTTAGGTAAGCATATTTCACATGTTTAGAGCTCGTACTGAAATGAATGGACAGTGGTAAAGGATCTGGCAACTCATATAAGATATACTTGATGTTTTTTTGTTTATTTGTTTTTTTTTCATTTATCTTATGGCATTCTTCTCATTTTGCAGTATGAATATTACTACACATACAGGTGCGCGAAATTTGGCAAAAACTGCAAAGGTTTGTGATCTATATAGTCCGTCAGTTGAATTAACCCTAAGATTTATCTATGCTCTACACAACATGCAAATAGGCATGTCAGTACCATAAGATAAGTCCATGGGGATGGGGAACTTTTGTGCTCACGAAAGGATAAAACGCTCATCGGGTAAATAGTGTTAAGTTATATACGTACGTTTCTTTTTTTAACAAATAAGGAAGCCTAAGCCGTGTATTACAGTGTAATAAAACACGACGGGCATTTGAGAACATGAGGGAAATGTAGAAAACACGAGCCACGGGCGAGTGTTTTCTACATTTCTCGAGTGTTGTCAAATGTCCGGAGTGTTTTATCACAGTGTAATACACGGCTTAGGCTTCTTCATTTGCTTTATAATATAGATTTTACGCGCGCAAAACAATAAAACACGCTTTTCCTATGTTTTATACTCTGATGAAACATGGATTTTTGACAAGTCAGAGCGCGCGCAGGGTTCTATTTATATTATAAATCACAATAAAAGTTATCTAGAAAATGTGGCCATCAAGTGACGAATAAAAGGTTGGTATGTTCAATTCATAGTTCCTTGTACATACCGTGAAGACTGCAGTGTTGGAGACTGGGGAAGCTGGAGAGGTATCGTCGATGCTCAGACACCAGGATGCTACGAACAGACGAGATCCAAACCATTCAACCATCCTCTTCAAACTACGTACAGGCGCTTCAGCTGCGGCGGACTGAACATCGACTGTCGTCCACCGCCAGTCGAGAAACGACAGCAATGTACGTTATAACTAACTCCAGCTTCGTATGTTAATCAACTTAATTATATATATTTTACCATCATCGGGAAAATTTTTTTTTATCGTTTTTTTTTTCTTTCTTTCTTCTTCCTTGTTTAGGAGAAGAGTTAGAAACAATAGTTAAGCATGCTTCTTATGTATGTTACTGTATGCCTACTAGAAAATTTATGACTAATTATACGCTCTCCTCCTCTTACTGAGAATGCTTTTCTTGCTAAACCCCTTTGGCCCTTCTCTAAAACAAGGAGGTTTCCTGGAGGTTTCAACATATACAGTGAAATAACGAACTCTGGGTATTCACAATGTTCGTGTATCATTATTTTCCACAAACTGTGTCCTGGTTAACTTTTGATCGTGATTATGATTTATCTCAGGTGTTTGCAGAAAAGCGAATTGTCATCCAGGGTCCTGGAAACAATGGACGGGGGACATTGAAGAAGGCACCTGTGACATGCAGACCAGAATAAGACCGTTTACTTTGACCTGGTCTTTGGAACAGCAAACTGGTTCATGTAGTGGAATGCAAACTACCTGCCCTTCGCCAGAATCTGACTATCGAAAGATGTGTAAGTTTTACAGTGTACCTTTTTCCCAGAGATAGATAACTGACTAAACTACCTACTTATTAACAGAGCGACTAGTATTGTATGACATACAGACAAACAGACTGACTGGCCATGGCGGAATGACTGTCTATCTGGAGACGGACTGTTTGTCTTTCTATCTATCTCTTTATCTTTATTTATTCTGTCTGAATGCCGGACTCATTTTTGTTTACATGAATAGACCATTTCCGATATATTAAAATTCTAACTTGCCTCCGAGGCCTGGGGAAATAAACAAAAGAAATCACATCGAGGTTGAGGGATGAATAATTAACTTCTTTTGTTTTATTCCTTCGAGCCTCGAGAGCCATGTTAGAATTTTAATATATCGGAAATAGTCTATTTGTTTAATTATCTGACAAACTTGAACAAGACGAGGACGCGATGTAACCATTTCTTACTTTTGCGCCCTTTTGTTTGTGTGTTTTTTTTTACAAAGACCAAACGTTGTTCTCATTTTGCAGGTAGTTGCTCCAAGGCTGATTGTACATTGGAGGGCTGGAGCGAGTGGGAAGGCGCTGTCGAGGAGGGAACTTGTGCTGAGCAAAAGCGAACAAAAGGATATACCATCTTTGTCGTTTACGAATCGCACCTCGATGAGTGCCCCAGTCTACCTCAAGAGTGTCCAAAAGCCAAAGAACAGACGCGTGCTATGTGTAAGTCACGAGAACAGTAACAGCTTCAGAATTAAGTTTCTGTAAAGTTCCAAGTTTTCTTGACAGTCTTTTATTGTCCGTTTTATAAAATACAGGTAGTTGTAAATATGCCACATGCTCTCTTGGCGACTGGTCAGAGTGGGAACCTAAAGAACTAAGAGAAGAAGACTGCGGTCAGCGGCAGATACGAAGAAGGACATATTCACTGACGGTTTCGTATCAAACGCATGTTGACAAGTGCCCGTCCTTGCCACAGACATGCCCGGATGATATAGTCGAGAACAGAACTCAGTGTAAGAGTTCCAGTTATAAATGGTTTTATACATCACCCGTACGCACCCTCAGTTTTGAAACCCAAAATTGGGGAGAAGGGACCGGAATTGAGGAAGCGTTTACATGGATTGATTTTAAATTTTTGAAAAGTCCAGCTTTTATTAGAGCCACAGTCGCAATTTCTCGAGTGTGAGGGTTGTTTTTATATCTGCTCCACATGTAATGTAGAAGTTAATTGTGGGCCGGGGCGTTGGTATGAATCGTGACATGGGATGCGGAGCCGGTGTGGGACATGCTTCACCATTTCATGACAACATGTCACATGACTTCTTCCAGACAGTCAAATATGAAATATAAAAATAAATATAGAGTTTGCGTAGTGATTGGTTTTCTGCTGTAATCGACTAAAATATAACTTTTATCTGTACGGTTTGTTACCCCATTTCAGACCGGATAATGGCACTCTTGAGAATTCTTAGATGGATTTGAGAATTTTTAGATGGATAAAAATCGATTGCTTAGAGAATTTTGCGTAGTCGTTATTGGGAAAACAAACCATCCAACATAAAAATGTCTATTACAGCAGGGTAGAGAAAAGAGAAGAAACGTGTTGGAACACCGTAAAACTCGTACATTATTCTCTATTACTTGTTTTCTGCATCTATCTTTTTAACTTTCCATATCATGTAAAGGCAAATGTGCATACAGAGACTCTTGTGACCTTAAACCTTGGACTGAATGGGAAAAACCGCTGACTCAGGAAGGCTGTCAATTGCAGACAAGGAAACGAAGCTATGTTCATCCATTGAAATATTCACTGCAAGAAGACTGCAGTGGCTTGTTGACGTCTTGTATAACAGAACCAAAGGAAAGCAGAAATTTCTGTAAGTAATGACACGAGTGCTCAGTAAGACAAGAATCATACCTTGTAAACATTGACTCCATAGTTACATCCTTACATATCACGTGTGCAATTCTTGTTCAGGTAAATGCAAGCACGTGAAATGTGATCTTGGAAAGTGGTCTGATTGGAGTAGCGCTGTTCTGACGTCAGGTCAGTGTGGGAAGGAAGAAAGAACCAGGATGTACATTGCTGAAGAAAAATTCACTTTTGCTAAAACCTGCAATGGCCTTACCACGTCGTGTCCATCCGCTCATGTTGATACAAGGACAATGTGTGAGTGTTTTCTTTCATTGTGTTTATCCGAGACATTATACTGTATTCCTGTCGAATAGTTTGCTTGTATATACGCATCCCATGCAGAGGGTTCACGACTCCAGTTCATCAAATGTCAATCTTCATTACTAGACTAAATTGGAGTCAGGGTTGGAGGCGGGGGTGAACCGAATTAAATCGACCAATGATACTTCTCTATAATTGCTAGTCTAATACTTCGTAAGTACTGGACTGTGGTCTTTTTTTTTCTGGCTTTTTTTTTTGTTTCTTTTAACTTTCTTTGCCTTTTTTATTAGAAAAAAAAACGTGACTGAGTAAATATTAATCGCCTCCCATCAGGATTACGCTCTTGAAGTTTTCGATGTCTTTCAGTCGTCTCACGGCTTTTGGATGAATACATTACTTTGACTCACCCTGCTATTAACTTCAGGCAAATGTCCCTATGTTACCTGCAACATCAGTGATTGGAATACCTGGCAAGGTGAATTACCAGAGGATGGATGTGCACAGCAAACCAGAACCAAACATGTAACTACAAAACATCACGAAAAGATTCAAGCTGAAAGCTGTGAAGGATTACAGACCAGCTGCCCCACCGCTCCATCTGAAGCAAGGCAATGGTGTAAGATGGCAATAGGTTAAATTTATCCGTAGTTGATATATTCAGTGTAACTCAAGCAGTTTAAGGCCTGGGTCAGGAATATAAAGTAGAATGAGCGTTTTCGATGCAAATTTAAATTATCTACCTTGCTACGGTTGGAATGGTCTTCCTTGATTTCGCTTTTAGAAGATATAACTGGTTAAAAGTCGAATTTTGTTGAAAAAAACGACCTTTCACCTTATAATTTTTTTTCTGTGAAGAAAGGGACGGTCATTCCAAACGTGAATTGAGCTGCATCTAAAACGCGTTTTTGCAGGGGGATATTGCTAAAAACCGACACCAATTTCTCAAGTAATGGCCATTCCCCGCTAAACGTCACGGGACATGTCACGTGACTTGTCAGAAGTACCAATTCTACTTTAAAATGTTTATGACTACTTGAGAATAGAATACTTGATTAAAAAGAAGCTCGACTCAGGGAAACTTTATTTACATTCTTTCCGACTTAAAATTTAATTAAGAGGAAAGCAATTAATTTTTGCATTACATAAACCACGCAATACATAAACGTTACAGAAATGTCTTTTCTCTCTGGTCGCGTACAAATACTTTCCTGATTTTACAAAACGTTTGCACAAGTTTACTCTTAAAATAACTATTAACTATTAACGTAGGAAGTAGAGAACTTAAAATAAACGATATAAGAATATTGAAATTAAATCAGATGTAAACCAGAATGAAACAAACAATTATAACATTTGGAAGACTAACACGAACTGGGAACAACAAGCTTACAAAAATAGGTAAAAT
>OZ026596.1:23692821-23735321 GCA_964020085.1 Micromussa lordhowensis | reverse complement strand
AAATTGTCTCTCCAGAAGTGAAGCTCTTTTTTAGCCTGATCTTGCACAAAAACAAAGGAGTTCCATGAATGCCGCGAATTAATGATAACATGCAAATATCTAGTCATAATTTGGGTAACATTCCCACAACTAGAAGTCATTGAAATAATCTGACCAACAATCGACGCAATTGCCTTGACATGAACAAAAGCAGATTGTTCCAGATTGGCACAAACATCATTAAGATCAGAACAAAGCTTTTCAATTCTGGAATCGGAGGCGAAAATAAAACCCGTGTGGGTGTCAATATTGTAGCCAATCCATGAAAATTTATTCATGGGTTCCCAGTTTGATTTCTCGTGATTAATTTCAAATCCGCATCGGGAAAGGTCAGAACGCACTAAAGAACTGTTTACTTTAGCCACCTCTAATGAAGAACCTGCACCAACTCCATCGTCAAAAAATATGGCTATAGGGATCCCCTGTGACCTCCAATGAGTTTCCAATGGTTTTAACAACTTGGTAAAGATAAAAGGCGCACTGGAGAGACCGAAAGGTAAAACAGTAAACTGGAAATATCTAGTATGATCTTCACGGAAATCCCAGGAGAAAGCCAAATATTTCCGATGATCAGGAAAAATGTCCACATGATGGTATCCAGACTTTAAATCAAAGGAGAAAACGAAAACGTCCTTTGAAAAAACGTTCTTAATGGTATGTATATCTTCACACCTAAATTTCTGTTTGTAGATGTGTAAGTTAATATGTCTCAAATCCAAAATAAGCCTCTTCTTGCCGGAACTTTGAACTGAAACACTAAGTGGATTGATGATATCAGGGGGAGAGAACACCTCTTCGATACGATTGTCACGCAAAAGCTCCAAAAGAGCGTCGCCAACAAATTCACGCTCATTAACGACTGACCCATTGTTCTTGTAATGCTGAGCTGGTGGCGTAGAAATAAACGGTATTTTGTATCCACATCTAATTATACTCAGTATAAAGTCTGGAGCGCCTAGAAACTGCCAGTGTCCAATTGATTTAAACAATTTTCCCTTGACAGAAACTGGTGGGCGATCAGCAGAAACGTTGAAAGGAACTACATCTTCAAACTCAAAGTTCTCACTCTCGAACAAAGAGACTTCGGGACAAACTTCGGTGAAATCACACTGGGTAATATTAGAAGAATTGTCAAACATACCTTTTCCATCGTTAAGCGGTCATCTGTTACCCGACAAATTACCTTTAGATCCTGAGCGCTGAGTTTGGGGGCATTCCGATCTCCAGCGGCCAAACTTACCACAGGCAAAACAGTTACCATTTCTTGACGGAAAGGAAGAAGAACGAGTAAACGGCTGCCGCTCATTCTGGTTACGCCAGGAACCTAACGTAGAGAAACCACGAGGATTCTGTGGACCATGCTGCAAGGTCGAAGTACGACCAGCCGAAATATAACGCTTAACTGCTTTCTTGGAAGCAGCAGACTTCAAAACCTTCTCAGCTCTCTCTTCTGCTCTGCGAATCTTCTTGCCGTCCGTCTCACTGTCAGCAAGTTCATGCTGGGTATACTCCTCGACGGTCTTCCAACCGAACTCCAATTTATCTGCCAACAAGATAAGCTTCTGCCTTTCGGAAAGCAATGACGTACCTTCTGAGAGTGAAGCTTAAACCTTCTCAACTGCGTTCACCTCGAGATGTGACTTGGCCTCCTCCAACGTGTCCTGAAGCTTAGAATTGAATTTATACTGAATCTCGTTCCCTTTACGTTTGAACGACTTCGGTTCCTCCCGACGAAGCCTTTTGATTTCTCTTAACTGCTCGTCAGCAGCTTCAACGCTGGAGCGCTTAATATTCTCCGCAGAATCTGCCACTAATTTAGAAATTTGACCTAACAAGGCTGCGTTGTTTTGAGCCAACGAAGTATTGATAAACTCCTGAACTTCATTCGATATAGACATGATTAACTCAAGTTGAAAGAAAATCGAGCGAACACGACGACTGACGGACCTAGAATGACCTAAATCTCCCGCGCAAAGCCTACATACCCCTAGCACATCCCATAACAACCAGCGAACCTCTCAACCGTGCCGTCAGAATAATAATTTCCGACTAATTATTCAAACGTCAGAAATTACTCTTGTCGTCAGCTGGATTTATGACGATAGTACTTCCACATTGGCCTGGTCAGATAAACAATTATTTTCATTTTTTCCCCTAAAACCTCAATCAAAATTCCAAAATTGAACGCTAGGTTGCTTAGGAACACTTTTGAACTAATCCGTGGTATCCAGTTCCGACCACCCCTGTGTTTCAATTTCCTCGGTGTTCCTTGATGTCTCCAGCTGGTTGATGATTCGCTTTCTTTTAATTGCAGGTCTAAGCGGTGGAGAGGGAGGTATACCCACCACCCCAGCTCCAACCACTAAACCCGTCATCACCACACTGGCTCCAACAACAGGATGTAAGTGAGCGTATCAGCCTTTTTTTTCCTCTCTCAGTTCAAATTAATCGTTCTAACTAATTTGGGTTCCAAGGATCGTTTAATACGCTGGAATTTCACAATTATTTCTCGGTTTATCAGGATTCGAAAGAAACTTGAATTCCAGCTTGCACTTGGGACAAGTAGCTCTAAAAGTTTGTTGCCCTGGGCAAGTCTTAGTTTGCTCTTTTAGTTGGCAGATGGCTTGCTGATCCCTTGCCCATTGGGCAAGTGAGAATGAAGAGGTACTTGCCCAGAAGGAGAATCTTCTTGTCCCAGACGATCGGACGGCACTTTTTTGGAGCCCTGTTTATACTTCACATGATCACTGCCTTAACTTTCTACAGTCCCAGCCACAGCTCCTATTTGTATTGTATCAGCAACCTTCTGGTTCGCCTCTTTAGTAAACGGCTATTGCTATGCCATGTTGATGAACAGCTGTCCATGCATATATGGCTGGAGTTCCACGGGTAGTTGGCTGACAGTATGCATACAGGTTCTGCATGGCAAAACCGTGTAGTTGTGTAGAGTAACCATTGCTTTTAGATGGTTGATATAAAATGATAGCTAATATGTTTTTCTCTTGATTCACAGTTCAACCAGCGACATATGTATTTATTGGCTGTTTCAAGGACTCCGGTGAGAAGCCTCGTCCATTGCCCCTTTTGATCGCAAACATGAGAAAGGGCATTGACTGGTACAATCTCGGTAAGACAGTACAAGCATGCGCAAATGAGGCAAAGAAAAAAAGGTCAGTTTGTTGAGTTTTTAAGGTTTGAATTTTACCTTGAACCTTAACTTGCGTCAAGCATTTAGCAAAACGTAAAAAAAAAAACACACACACAATACAATATCATAAACTGTCTCCGTGTTTACTCTAGTCAGCTATACGATGTTTATAGAGAATCCCTTTCCATTAAGAAATGGGGCGGTTTTGTGGACACGGTAAAATTATACAGGATCCTTCTTAGGCTAACATGGGAAAAGGGGGTAAGTTTCTGAAGAAACTGTGGTGCTGCGTCGGTGGGGAGTATTACAAGATAATTTGGTTTTATCAGCTGAGTTGATATTGTGAATTGGCCACCGTAAAGAGATTCGAAGTTCTTACAGATGGGCTTTTTAATGTTACTTTTCCTCGTTGTTGCTATTACTTTGCTGATGCGATGCCTTTGGTTGTGACCTTTGCTGCAAGGAATTGCATTTCGTGTATGCAGAAACCATACTGTTGTATTTGATTGTGTTCGTAGGCTGGAATATTTCGGGGTGCAGTTTTACGGCGAGTGTTGGAGCGGACCTGACGCAGGCGAAACGTTTGCAAGAGATGGGATTTCCGAAAGTTGCTATGAAGGGGTTGGCAAGAGAAAAACCAATGCCGTTTATCGCATAGAGGACCTTCCTGGTAAGCAAGAACAAATCTTCTGGAAAGTATTTCCTAGTATAAGACAATGTACGTCCTCGGTGTTTCTTGATTTCTCCTAATTTCTCCGAAGAATGGTTTCGCTGTAGCCGATGTTCTCCGAATGTTTGTTTCGTGATAACCGATGCCGGTTATCTGAATAGTTGTCTCGCGAAATTTCGTTCCTTCCTGTTTTCCTTAACTCAGATATAACGAATATCCCGTGTTCTCATCAAAATGTTAAGCCTGTCCCAAAAGTTTCTAACTGCGCTAAGGCGAAAAGATCCTAGACTATTCAAGGTGCACGCCCTGCAAACGTGAATAGGTTCCTGGAATATTTTAAAAGCTTATTCAAGTCGAATGCGGGATTAAGGGCCCTAGAGTCTGATCTGGATCGGAAAGGAGCTGTCCATAAACCCTCTATTTTGTCTCAAGTTCGTCAAAGATCGCAAGCAAAAGAATTAACCGCAGGGGATTTGATTGCATCCCTCATGCAATTGAAGAAAAATAACGCGTGTAGCAAATAGACAAAGTTCTCTGGATAGACCAGCAAGGAGCAAGCAAAACGAGACGTACTTCTAGAAAATTCAAGAGTGTTCAAGGATGTAGACGACCGATATTTTTATTTGTTATTCACTAATGCAAGTCCAAGTTCACTGTAGCGGGCGAACATATTGTTTATCATGATGTCTGTTTTTCAGCCTGTTCTTCAGAGCTCAGTTTCCAGGCGGCAGTCAGTAGCGGTCAAGTCAGTGGACAAGCCTGGTGTGCGGGAGATTCTGATCAATTTCAGTGGATAACTTTAGACTTTGGTGGTGAAAGAAAAATTTCAGGTAAACAGGAGGTTGTACCTTCATGGGGAAATAGGAAGATTTTCGACAAGTACCTATTAGACTATCACTTTGTGGATCACAGCTATAGTGCATAGCAGGTAATTTTCTGGTTATGTTAAATATTGCAATTTGCGTCTTATCAAATGTAATAAAAACGATAGCTGAAAGGGCAAGAAGAACCTCGCATCTCTGCGTATAGCGGCACAATACATGAATGAGCATCAACTCTGTACCAGAACTTTATGAATTGAATTACCAAGAAGCATTCGACGGTAAATACCTCCAATTATCAGCCCTTGATAAATTTGATGACTGTTTTAAAGTTAAGTCTTTCTTGTTTGCATCTCAAGGTGTCGGCACTCAAGGTGCTGATAGAGACAACTGGGTAACCATGTACACTCTTGAATGGAGCGAGGAAGGAGAATCCTGGGAACCCTACCAAGAAGATGGTCATGATAAGGTACAGCCGGTGATTTTACAAACCTTTAGACTTTCTGGCCGTCTTCTCTTTCAGTCCATTTTCATTGTCCATCGGTCAGTCAATCATTAAGCCAGTTAGTCGGTCGGTCAGTCAGTCAGTCAGTCAGTCAGTCAGTCAGTAAATCATTCCTGATTTACTAACTCATTCAATCAGTCAGTCAGTCAGTACATCATTCCTGATTTATTAACTCATTCCATCAGTCAGTCAGTCAGTCAGTCAGTCAGTCAGTCAGTCAGTCAGTCAGTCAGTCAGTCAGTCAGTCATTTTTGTCTGTCTGTTTGTCTGTCACTGTCAGTTTCTCCGTCTATTACTCACTCACTCACTCACTCGATGTATGCTTTTACAGATCTTTACAGGGAATTCAGATCGATTCACTTTAGAGACACACTGGTTGAAGTATCCGATCACCACTGGTTTCTTACGCTTCAGACCAAAGTCATGGACCTCTACACACGTTTGTATGAAGATAAGAGTCTACGGTTGCAAAGTGTAAAGAAGGCGTATACTCAGAATGCAAACTCTTCGGTTAAGGTAGGTTTAGTCAAAGTACCAATCTGTATGCCTTCTGATAAGCACAGTCAAATACCTATTACGCAACCACCTATTAAACCATTAATAGGGGTTGAACTGTAGGTAGCAAATAGCCTCATGTGTCGAGCATTAAGCACTTAATGACTAGCCCCAAGGGAAACAGCAGAGCCGGTCATTAAGTGTTTTGCTCCCAACTCAAATAGAATAAAAACTGTGTGAAAAATCGTTTGCTTGACGCCGGCTGGAACACAAATTCGCAGCGGCTTCAAGGAGCATGAGCTAACTACGTGCGAGTCGAACGATCAAGTTGTTGTCTCCCTAGGGAGTTAGTAAGTTTTGACCAACGATAAGTAACATGTTTTCCTCTCATCGGAAAGCGTATTCGAGTTGGGAGGTATAACAAGAACAGATCCTCTGGATGACGCGAGTTATGGTCATTTGATTACGAGATTTCACAGCTAATAAGAGGAACAATTGTAACAGTGATATAGGAGTATTTTCCAGCAGAAAAGTAAAAAAAATGGCAACAAGATTAGTTAATTTAATTCAGAAAACTCCGGAATACATTATTTCGCTCAAGAAACTCGTTAAGGTGCCATTCAAATTAACCACGTGACTCCAATCCAAATAAACCGTTTTATACCTCTGAATAAAGAAAAAACCTTGTCCAAAGATAGCATTATAACGAAAGGGCCATACGGTAATACCAGCTTAGCGTAATGCTATAATCTCCTTAAATTACAGCTTTGGCAAATGGCCTACTAGAATGCAAAACGTACATAGTTCACATGTTTTCCAGAAAACCATTAAGTCGTATATTTATATATTGTGTTATTTTTTGACAACAAGCAGCTGTACGTTGATCACATATGTGTGTCGGGTGTGATGCACTCCTGTGTTTTTTGTTCTCATTGTCATGGCAATGGCCTTATCGCTAAAACGGCAAATCTCTTATAATTCTCAAGTCTGGACATAAAGTGTACGTGCTTGCTCAGTTGTTAACACGCTGCAACGTCATTCTATATAATTCTGTTCTTGCAAAGACGTTTGTTTATAATAGTCATTGTGACTAGTTTTTATTTATTTATTTCCTTGTAGATATTTCCGTAATTAATCGTGGAGGTTCAAGTAACCGCTAAAAAACTGATGACTGCATGTTACACTATAGTTACACCCTGTTTAGTACACGTTTCCTGTTGAAAGTTTTCCACTAACAGAAATAAACCAAGTCACTTGATGATGTCTCTTTGTGTTTGCTTTAACTATATTTTTTTGTATACAAACATGATTAAAAAGCACTTGGAAATGAGCTGCACTCCAGATATTACGTTAAGTTCCGCTAATAAGCTCTGCGGCTTGTTTTTGATCAATGAGAGGCTTTAGTATTGGATCGGATAGGCTTGATATCAGAACCAACTTTGGTTTCTTAAAAACGTATGTCGATAAACGTTTGATAGTTCCTTTTTCTTTCAGTAAGTCCCTCAGTCGAACAACTCCTAGTCAGGCATTCTTCTAGTACTGAAACTTTCTTCAAGTATATCATTTTGAAGTGTTGAATAAATAACGTTGTTATGCTACTGAATCAAATTCAGTTTTCTGTTGGACGCAGATTTGAACCCCTTTATTCATATAACGTCTGATTTTTTTTTGCTTTCCTACTGGTAGAAGCTTGCAAAGCTGACCTAGCATGAAATGTAAAGAACTTCTTGCTTCATGTTTCATTTATTGTTTTTTGTTATTATTTATCACTACCACCCCCACCTCGCCTCTTGTCAATTTGGTGTTACGTTTAGCCCAGACTACACTCGTCTGAATTTCAGTTTGCGCGGTGATTCGAGGTGGGGCCGAGCGATTAGCGTTCTATAACTGCTGTAAGCCTGCCCGAGGACATCATTAAGTCCAATGAATGTGCAAGTCTAACAATTTACTTGTAATCATCGTCCATTATCGTACATGAAACGGCCCTGAGAAGTATAAACGGGTCACCATTTAGTACAGTAATTAGGCTGTTTGCATTGTGGCCATAATGCTGTGCTTGCGATAGACAGCAAAGAGGTTTAGCCACATCAATAAATGCTTAGAAGTGCAGCGGACTAGCCATTTCTGCGATATTAAGCCTGAACTTTGATGCGGCCAAAGACTTTGCCGCTTAAGTACATCCGGAACTTTGTTATTTGCTAGCAAAACATGGCCACGAACAGAGTCAAGAAAATCCCTTCAGTCGCTGATGTGAATAGCAACATTTCCTCGTTTCAGGTTTGCGTGAAGTGTAATCAATTCTCGATGTAGGAAGCTCTTGTTCAGTCCATTTAGGACGATGCAGGCCTTTAGAAAGCTACAGTCAGCTCTCCGCCGGGTATTTGATACGTGTACGTTTGTGTTGATTTAGGGTCGCACTTCATGTTGAAAACACGCTTAATTAAATTGTAGAATTCACGAGTCAATGTAAAGACCGTGAATTTATAGTCTTTCTGACCTCAAAATGCATTCAGGAGAGTCATTTCTTCTTATTTGAGCTATGACCCTAGGACAGAATTCACCAATATTCACAAGCCTGAGGCGAATAATTGCTTTAGTATAATTACTCAGGTGATTATAGGAATTCCTAAACAAAGGTCGACCGAAAAATGTTTATTTGTCATATATTGTCACGCATCAATAAACAACTACGAGCTTTCAATACATCACATGTGTTTTCGCACGTTATAAAACGTTCTGCCTCTAAGAAAAAGCCAAAAAAGAGGTTAAAATTGTCTCAAAGTCAGAGTAAACTCGGTTTGTTGTTGGAACCATTCTGTTAGATAAGTAAAGCAAATAAATAAAGTGTTGCGAAAATTTTAATAGTTGTTTTGATTTACTTATGCATATCGACATAAAAGACATTTTCTCGGGAGGTTAAAAGGTTACTTTGTTATATTTGGCACAATTTTCACATATTACCTTTGTTGCATGTTTGCCGGTGTTTCTCGGAATAGCATCTTCTTTCGTTATATTAATTTCTTCTTCAGAGACATCCAAAAAGTCCAAAAAGCACGAGGCGACCATTTTGAAAATCAGTCGTAGGTGATAATAGCAGAATATGACCGGCCATTCTCGACCAATGAGAGCGAGAGACTTTCTATAGATCGTTTTCACTGTCACGCAATAAAAAAAATAAATCGAAAACCATTCAGTGGATAAAGTCAAGAAATTGTGATCTTATTGGAAATACGTAAAGAAGACGCTTCTCCGAGTTTTAGGTCTGTGCGTTTACCCAAACCGCAGATATTCGTCGAAATGTTTCGCAGAAATTTACAGAGCTTAGTATGGAAACGCCATGTTGGTGCACATCAGATGTGCACCAACATGGCGGCCGGAAAATAGTGTAAACATCTGGAACTTACTTTGGCCATCTAGGCGACTGATTATCTGGACTAAACAAACAAGCATTTACATAAGCACTTTTCCTAATGCTCTAACTTCTAAAAAGGTTACAAATCATGAGATAGGTGTATATTTTTCGACAAATGCGATCGCAGCTTTGTGTCACGCACCGACATAACTCTGAAATTCAAAATGCTCTGATTTCCAGACGAAGCACGCTATTGAGCTGTAAAATTGTAAACAGATATAAATATACGTTCTCTTATGCCCGATGAGGATAAAAACTTTGGTGGCTCTTTAGTTTCGGATTTTAGAAAGCGATGATGTCACGTGAAAACGATCTATAATCACCTGAGTAATCATACTAAGCAGATATTTATAAAGGCAAACAATAAACCTAAAGAAGGATATCGAAATACAAATCCGAAAGCTCGAAGCTTTTAGTCATAAATTTCAATAGATTCAGGTAGCCGTTGTTTAAAAAAAATGACATGGTTACTATTGTAATCTGACATCAATGATCCCCTCGACTTCGCTTTGGTGTCCATTAACGGTTTGGGGAAAGAGAACTCTTTGCCACCCTTTGGACCAGTCATAAACACTAACTGAAATTAAAATCTCCAAAGGATAGGCTTTGGTTCTCGACAAATCAACCATCATTCACTCAGCTGGGAGTCAATAAATAACCGATACCAAGAAACTTGCTTAACACTAAGGTTAAGAGATCCTAAGGCAATGCGGACTTCTCCAAGCAGCACTTTGCGACCAAATATACCCTGCTTGCACCATATGCTCACCTGCGGAAGTAGAATTCTTTGTAAGCAAATTAAACTGGCAAAAGAAGAAAAAGAAAAGCAACGTAGAAAAGTAGTAAGTAAACTGGGGAAAGGAGGGAGGAATCGGATGGTGGTTCAGACTCCCTGTATGGCCTTTGTGGGAAGGACTCACAAGGGGTTGTGCTTTTGTGCTAAATGTGTATAACAGGTTGGGGATTTCTCAAGCTTAAACATAGGTAAGTAAATCTGTTCGTTACTTATTATGCTTACAATTAGTTGTGGAGTTTGTCTACTGTGGGCATGAGAAAGGGGTAGAGTTACATTGATAGGATTAGCTTTCCAGTCAGACATGATAGATAAAGTTAAGGGTATGGTTTGGACCTCAGTCTGTTGTATCCCCAGATGTGAACTTTGTTGAGTACCCCTTCGATCCTGTACTCATCGGAGAGGGGGCGGAGAGGAGAGGATATAGGTGCGAGGGATTAAAGGAAGGAAAGAAGGCAAAAAGAAATAAGCAAGAAAATAAGTAGACATGAAGTGAAATAAAAAAAAAAATCTTACCAACAACTCCTTGTTATGGAGATCGTCTCTAGGATATTTAATTTTACAGTTGTAAACTGGATTGACACTCTGACGAGTGATGGACGTCTTTCGCTTGAGAAGCCTGATGTGTTCCTTTATCAGATATGTCTTGACATAGGTATCTGTGCAAAGTTATGTAATATGTCGATTTATTCTCGCATTTTGATTGATTCTTACTTATGATCCATTGGAGGACAGACGCACAGATGACGCCATTGTTATATAAAACAAGTAGATTCCATGTTGCCGTTTCGTCTGTTCAGTAAATTAAATAGATGTGGTAAGAACATCAATGACGCACGAGGTGATTATCTGTTCTTACTAGATTTTCTCGTCATCTGTGATCTACTTAACAGACCCACGGCAACATGAAATCTACTTGCCAAACATTACCAAAAACCGAGAAATAATCAAGCTGGTGTCCAATTTACGTCTGCAATCTTCAAAATGATCATTGAAAAATTCTATAATCTTCTCATAAAAGCAATGCTCATTCACCAGGAAGGACAGAAGAAGTAAACAAATGATCACAAAATTAAAGAAAGTTGTAAAATTCTCCCAACTAGTACTACAACAAATGTAAGCAGGACGTTAAGGAGAATTTGAATGGTTGTCTCACCTGGTGGATGGTCGCCTGGGATAAGCAGAATGATACCTCGTATGATTTCCACTTCAAGAGCTCCTCGGATCGCTAACAAACCAATTCGAATGTAGCCAATTTCTTGACCTTCAAGAAATCAGATAATCATGTATTTTATTAAAGTGTATTTCGCTTTTATTTACTTTGCCTTTCAAGAACACGCGAACTTTGATGTTCAAAACCTAACTTAAGATATGAGATTAAGCAAAATTATTGCATGATCTCATATAGTCACCGGCCGTTTTGGAGGTTTGAGGATTTCATGAAACCTGAGAATCTCTCCCCCGATAAGAGTGAATAGTTAATGAAGATAGTGAAAACTCGAGGCGAAATCAGATTGTCGTATTTACAAAGCGAGGCTTTTGCTTCTATTCAAATCCCTCCTAAACGACTCCAACAGACCCAGGAACTCAAGTAAATAACAGGGCATATATTTTGTAAATGCATATGTTATTGCTGATACAGTGTTCGGGTCCCCTGTGCTTTGGGCGAGCGAGCGGTGGGTCGTGAACCTGCGAGCGTGATATACGAAGCCGCGAGCCACTGTCATGTCACACTCGCAGTCACACTTGTTTTGCTTTGCGTTCTTCCCCACGGATTAGAGACTGCTCGCAGTCTATTGAGGACATCAATGTTTAGCTGCTCTCGTGGAATCTAGGAGTCTCTAGAAGAACGATCTTGTCGATGGGACGTTGCAGGACCGCGGAGTTGGTTTTCAGCCTGACTCTCATCACAAGCCCGAGTTCTTGTTTGGTTTTACTTCGATGATGCGACCAAGGGGCCAAAAGTTTTCTACCACGAGTACACAAGTACGCATTGCGAACCTATTTTAATAACTGTCACTCATAGAGTATTTTAATAGACCATTTCCAATATATCAACATTCTAACACGGCTCCGAGGCTTGGGGGAATAAAACAAAAGAAATCACATCGAGTTTGAGAGATAAATAATTAATTTGTATTGTTTTATTCCCCCAAGCCTTGGAGCCATGTTAGAATTTTAATATATCGCAAATGGCCTATTAAGCAATAGACCACTATTTCTATGGGTTTACCGACGCAATAAACCACGCGGGATGTTGGGAGAACACGAGAAAAGCTTGTAAATCACGAGCCGTTAGGCGAGTGATTTACAAGCTTTTCGAGTGTTCTCCCAACATCCCAAGTGGTTCAAGTTATTGCGCCGGTAAACCCATAGAAAGAGTGGTCTATTGCTTTTATGAGATAACTATGGGAAACGTTTGCCAAAGAGAGGAAAGTTTATTGTACTTTCGTGATCAAGTTGCTTATTCTCATCAAAATCGTGAAATGACGCGTGAAACCAATCACCGAGACTGAAAGAATGAAAGACTCAGCGCCGGACACAAAATCTGCAGATCGAGCAAAGCGACGAAAACATTTCACACTAAATAAGTTCTAAGAAAGGAAAGGAAAAGGTTATCAATGAAAAACAGAAAGTATATTAATGAATTTAAAAGTATTTTGACGGGGAAATGCAGAGATTCGGAGGCGGAATCGGTCATCACGAAACTAAAAAACTGTACATGTACAGACATTTTGTAAGTAGTAAAAACTTCATACGCTTGGTGAAATGATTCAACGATATTTTTCAAGAAGTTTGCGAATGGAATAGAGGTTAGTTACAGAAACGCTGCTTCAGAAATTTGTTCAGAATTTATTTTTGTAGGCTGTGAAGTCCGTGTCTCTCTGTATTTTGTTAAATGAGAGCTACTGCTTTTGTTATCGTGTTATGCATGCATGCATCGAGTTTAAACTGAAAATTTCTCATGACAACTCGTAAGAAATATTTTTCCTGCTTTTATTATAGCAACCCAAATTGATCAGTCCAGCCCACTTGTAGTCAGAAATGCATCCTCCTCCACAGACGGCGGAAAACAATGAAAATGCTTAAAACTTCCTTCTAAACTAAAAAGGAATAGGCGTAAAATTTGTGTAATAGAAGAAACGTTTTTCCTTGTAAATTTCCATGTATATGTTGAATGAAAGATATTGCTGTTATTGACATTTCAGCCAGCGAAAGCCGAAAAAAAATAACTGTTTATTACATTTGTTATCGCTAGTGTTCTGGCAGAGTTCTCGCGTAGAGCTCCCAATAGGATCTCTCGACCACGGCAAATCGGCATCTCTTCTTGCTGGACCCGTCTTCCTCCGCACTTTTGTTTTCTTTCGTTTATTTAGAATTTGGTTTATTTTGATTTTGATTTTTGCGCTCTGACATTTCCAAACCAAAAGCCAACATTACATCGAAGTTGGAGAAATTTTCATCGCTCTCTTCGGCTATTGCGGGAACGGTGACGTAACCACTTTTCTGTGTTTGCCGGTACAATTGAACATAGGTTTTGCAACTCTATTGACCAATCAGAGCGTGCGTAGTATCTCAGTTATTTAATAAAAAGCCATAACCATGAAACTTGCAGGATTTAAAAAATACCCAAGACGCAGAAATGATGTCAATTTTTCGGAACAGCCTTTATCATTGGATAAGCCATTTTGGATTTCATATTTCTACAAAAAGCTCAGAAAACCATCAAAACCGACTCAATATGGTAAAAAAAAAAAAAAAAAACAGAAAAAACCCTGAAATTATCTAGAAAATAAAAGTTAGGACCAGAAAATGAAAAGCATACAGCCCTTTCAAAAGGAGGTTGACATGGCAACATCATGTTACTCGGCCTATCACATGCCGCACTAAATATTTCCCGGGTGAATTCAAAGAAAGGTCGACAAATTTGGAGTTACGTTCAAAGTTGGTTAGGGCCTCAACCCCCCCCCCCCCTCCTCCGGAAATCACCCCTTCCCGGATCTGAAGAGATAGTACTCTAATTTTTATTATCGATATTTTTGTACAATTAGTATGATACTGCAATAAAGATTGTTGTTGTTGTTGTTGTTGAAAAGGAATATCCACTGTTGTATCCACTATTGTATTCACTGTTTTTTTTTGGACCCTTGGAACACAGTCAGGACGCCGATGACTCAACGGCGCTTTCACACAGTGGTTGAGTATAATCAATTCACTCCCTTCCCACTGAGCACTAGTAACAGCTTTGGTGCTAGTGAAAGATTTTTAATTTGCTCCGGCTTGGGTTCACGCCACCTTATTACCATTACCTTGATAACTTCCTTTTCTCAACTGGCCTGGCCCAGTGACCCCCTTTGCAGGTTCTTCGCCAAACAAGGTGAGTCTCTCTGACGATTTCAAGGTTGGTGAGCGACTTAAAGCTTTAGAACATCTGAAATTACAATTACATCTGAAATTACAATGACTGATAAAGAGATATTTATCAATCTGAATCTGGGCTGCCGGTCGGTCATTGGTTCGTTCATTCATCGAGGCTTTTTCACCGATATACTCCAAATAAACAGAGTTCCCAGTATCTCTTCTTCTCACCTATAGGGCAATTAACCTGTTATTTTATCCTGCCGTGAAGAGTATATTGAACTTAATTAGGGTTCCTATAGCTTTTTGATTCAGTGGTTCTCAGAATATCGGCTATCAGCCATTATGCCTGAGTTAGACCTTATATTGAAAAGGTCTGCCTCAAGTGTTACTTAGCTAAGAATGTTTGGTGCACAATGCAAAAATACGGACAGCGAGCAAATGTGACAGATAAAAAGGCTCTCTTTTCCGATTCTTTTCTGGGTTACTCTGTTAGTTTACAGGTTCGTTTGGCAAATGCAGTTTCTGCTAAAAGAATACCCAGGGAAGTATATATTAGCAGACTTAAAAAAAACTCGTTCTTTAGTTACATGACGTATATTTACCTTCTCAAAGCGTGCATGGCTCCTTTTTTCTCCACAGGCGGCTGGGTTGCTTCTGTCACTTCCGGTTCGTACTGTTCTATATCATTCTGCTCAAATTGTGGCATGTCATCCTTAGGAATGTTTGAGTGGTGTATAACAATTTGAGGAATTTGTTTTTCATCAATGGCGTTTGAGAATGACTCCTGCTCCATACTCGCCAGGGGTAGAACTCCTGCTCCACGGTGTTTAATAAGTCCTTCAAGAGCTGACTCCTCTCCCACGTAGGGAACACATGAGATTTCCACTGGCTGCCTTTCTGATGATGCACTTACCATAGTCACAGCTGAGGAATTAAACAATGAAATAGATTCAATGATGTGATGACTGAGAGCTTTTGTTTTTTTCTGTGACTCGTCCCTGACATACTTATAAGAATTTCGCATCAACTGCACCGATATCAATCATTTTATTTAAGGGGATTGTTTCAGCCGAATATATTTTGAAAGCCAGACTGAGTTCGGCAATCATTTTCTTGCACGGCACGTTAACGTAGTAAATTGAACTTAAGGTGGCTCGAAACAGTTTCAAGCACTGTTTCCAAGACGTAGACTTGGATGGGTCACTATAAGCACTCTACATCGGCTGATGTCGAAATCATGGTGAACAACTGCCCAATCATTGGTGAACAAGTTGCTGTCAAACTTGTGGCACAATAGGTTACCATAGCAACAATATGACCTGCTAAAACACCCTCAATTTTAGCTTTAAGCGCTAATAACTCAAAATGAGCTCGGTGACCCCTACTTTTTATTATCGAATTATAATAGACCAATTTCGATATATTAAAATTCAGCCTAACACAGTAGACCTCAGCACGAGGCTCTGGGAATAAACCCCACAAACTCTGTAGTTATTCCAAGAGCCTCGTAACGAGGTCTATTGTTTTAAGCTGAATTTTAATATATCGAAATTGGTCTATTAGCATGATAAGATGAATCTTTTTGCAAAGTTTAAAAAAATTCTGTGGAGTGGGTTCAGAGCCACCTCAAAATTTCGAAAATTTAAGGTGGCTCTGAACCCACTCTTCAGACTTTTTTCAAACTTTGCAAAAAGTTGCATCTTATTATGCGTATCTTAATTCGAGAATAAAAAGTTAAGCCCGAAAACAACGTATAGCGAAATAGCGAATCTCTGTTAAGCTGCACGACGATCCCAATGCCATGGCTGGGCACAGCCCAACTCAACTGATACACTAAAAGCAATTTACAATGAAGAGCTTACAAAGCATTTCTTGAAACTACAATTGGCCACAAAAGTAGTTGAGACACTTCTAGTAAATGGCGCTTTTCGATGTCTAAGTACTTTATATTCTATTTTTTTTGCATCTAGCATTAATTCTCTGATACCCCGGGCCCCAATTCAATGTTGTGTAGGCGCTGTTATCTGTGCATTCTAAGAAATATAAAAAAATCAACATTGTTTGGGGGGGAGGGGGAATGTTTCCAAGACGCTCGAAAATCGACAATTTTGTCGCCCATTGTAGCTTTGATCGGCCAATAAGCAACTTTCATGCGCGGTTTATCATATCAAAAACACACTCCATACACTTAATTTTTTCCAAATAAAATTTTGTAGCAAAAAGGGTATGCCCACAACTAGCAAAGGCTAACAATTGTTCTGTTGTATAAAATTGCAAGGAACAACAATCTCGCCGTCGTCTCTCCGAAGGGCCCCCAAGCGGACCACATAGCTGTAGAAACAGAACCACATGCATGTATAGAAATAGAAAACAATGCAACTCTTGTTTCCATGATCAACGTGGCTAGTGGCATGGATCGCGGGCGCGTGCGCCTTACGACGAAAAACGACGACTTCGCGCACAGTCATGCAGCCTTGGTTTACAGCGTACATCTTCGACATTGGACATCCATGTTAAGGTCCGATTTACATATGTCAAAACAAGGTATCCGCTGACAAGCATCACTTGACCATATTGTGGGTCACGTTTACGGCTCATCGAGATGACGTGTTTTTTTAAAGTTCACCGCTGACCTAGTATTGGGTTTCGTTCATTTTTGTGGAAATGCCTCGAAATTCTTTCATTAGCATTAATTTTGCACGTTATTATGATTATTTACATTCGCATTGCTCCTCGGAGCCATTGCAATCTGAGCCTTCCATAGGACTGGCTTCCTGCTCGACCACACCACTGAGCTGCACCTTCAAGGACGGCTTTGAAAAGCTAAAGTGCTGCCTAGAATTAAAACGTTTTAATTTTGTTAGTGTTATCAGAACTAGAGAAGGTAAAAATTGTCCTGCAGAACTCACGGGATTTCAGAGCGAAGAAAGGTCGAAAACAACCGTTGACGGCGCGTACCCTACTGTAAATTTCAAATGATTATTCAGTCAGTGTATTTATTTCCAACACTGAACAAACTCAAAAACAAATGAACCAGTCAGAAGCTAAAGGGGAAAAAGGGCCGTTATCAAGCGCGGGAAAACCCACGAGCACCAAGTTCTAATCCAATCTAAGATCTAATTCCTGTTTTAGGGTTAGAGAAGAGTAAACCTATAACAAAAACAACAACAACAACAAAACTGAACGCGTATTTTGTTAATTGGCAGAATATGTTACACTGTTTTAGCTATGAGCCAATAGCAGACACATGTAAGTGAACTGATATGCAAACGAAATATATAACTTGGTTCACAATCAGAAATCGCCGTTTTTTAGGTCAAAATTGAACCGAGACTGTCGGTACAGAAGAGGGTTTACCTTAGTTCTTCATCTTCCGATACAGGGGGTGTAGATTCCGTCAAACGCTTCACCAGTCCAGGAAAGACCCCAGGACTTCGGGGTACTTGTAAGTAGTTTGTAAAGGATCTTTTCTTTCGAATGTCCTCTGTTGACTTCGAGATACATGGTGTTGCCGGTAAGGACTTGTATCCCGGGGAAACTGTGTGGTTCAAAAACGTCAACAAATATTGTCAAAGAAGCTGTGTCGCAGATAGTGCAACCCCCCACCCCTACCCCCTTATTGCCCCCCCCAACTCCCCAAGTGCAAGGTCCAGGTCCCTTCACCCAAAAATTGTCCAAAACAGTTCGTACAGTTTTAGGGAAACAAAATTCAAAGACTCTTCAATTTCCTTTTTTAATTTTTTTGCTTGTGCGTTTGTCCTTCGTGGTAAAAGGAAAAGTCTGCACACTAGCCACGAAACCCATCACTGGCATAAAGCGACTAGAAGTATTTCTACCCTACTCCCCGATCAACTAGTCCATGGCAGGGGTTTTCTTTCATGCGATATCACAAAATGCAAAGTTGATGAGACAGTGAACGGCCATTAAAAGTTTAGAATAACCTTTAACTGCATTCATTTTTCAACATGGAGGGGATGGGCGTAAGATACTGAATAGACGTATTCGGCTAACGTGTTTACATTCTTGTTGCCACGTAATTCAGATCACGTGATGATTCATTTTGGAGGTTACAATTGTGCAATTTGCTACGCGCAAATGAGTGTATGTACACACAGAAAGATTGAACCCTCCCAAATGAATCATCAGGTGATCTGACTTGGTTGGCAACAAGGATGTAAACTCGTTAGCCGAATACGTCTATTCAAGAGAAAATGACGGGACTATTATTGATGATCTTTGTGAAAATGGTTAATTGATGTACCCCCCTTACATTTTGCCATTGATTCGCAAGTCTCCTGTTTGGCAGCCTCTCCAAGTTGTTGATTCTCGTGCAGCTTACCTAAACGTATTCGCAAATTCGATGGATACCTGGAAGACAAAATGACTCGTCTTTACGAGAATATAAAAAAGAGAAGAACAAGGCAAAAGATTAAAGAGTCAGTAATGAAAAAGGCCACAGGTTGATGTTGCGATAGTGTCACTCCTTTGAGTTTATCAAAGGCGTTTGAAGTTTAGTTCCAGGTAAACAAAATCAAAAATAAGTTCGAAATAGCGAGGAGTTCGCAGAAATAATCGAGTTTAATCGAAATGGCCGGTAGTTAATGACTGAAAAAAGGGCAAATCCATGGAAAATAGCTTGAGTTGTCGAAATAACGGGGTAAGACTGACTGTATTTAATTAAAGGCTGGGATGGTTAAAATTTTAAATATTCGCTTTTGTAGCTTATATTCAGTTGGACCTGAGAGACATGCGTGAAAATTTGACTGATAACTGGCATTCCACAATCCCCATCCAGATTTTCGGACTAGTCTGAGTTATCGCCCAGGCAGCTATAAAAGAAGGCTATGCTGACATACCTTTTCATGGCCCTTAGCGCTCCTTTAAATTTCCCCTCTCTTTCCACTTTCACTTCAAGCTCTTGCTCATTAGCGTTGTCCCGCATTAATTTGAGTTGTAACAAGTGTTCTGCACTGTTGAAAGCTGATTTTAAGATATCAGTTGATTTCGCGAACCTCCTTTTCTGTCTCAGATCCTCTAACGACGCTGAAGTGCTTGTTGCGGGTGTGGCGGGTGCCGAATTGCTTTTGTGTGATTCTGTAAAACAAAGAACACGAGCATGGTGGTTTGCAACCCTCCACTACAGTTGTAACAACGCCATGAAGATGACGCGGCGAAATAACTAACAAGGCATCATTTTGTTGATTACAATCAACAAGTCATTTTGTTGATTGATCACTTACATTAGGAAAGAAATAAAAGAGTATATAAAATGCTACAGATTCATTCAATTAAATTTTCATCAGACACAGTCGCTGGTCGCACAGGCGCTTCCAAAAGGATTAAAAAGAAAATGGTGTACCCAACACACTGTTACTCTGATACGAGTGACTTTTCCAAAATGTCAGAAACCACTAAAAAAATGACTCAAAACTAATCAGTGGTAAATGGTCCATAAGCAAAAACGACTGCTGAAAGTTTTTTCTTTCTATTAATTATATTCCAAATCTGGATAAACATGCCTGTCAATTAATATGTGATTGCAATGGAAACATCAAATAATTTTTCTGCTAGAACTTTTCTATTCTCACCTAAAAATTTCCTCTGGAAAGACTGCCTTGTGAAGGACTCCGTTTGTCTTCTAGGACGGAAGGCCTCCATTGTGACGACGGAATCAACTCGTCTCCGCTTTCTATGATGAAGAGCGATGTTACGTTTTCCGTAGTCAAGGACTGTGGGAGATAAGCTACTCATTGAGATATTAGTCGTGCTTAAGCTGTGGTAAGCAATCCTACAACATGAACAGCTGCTTTTCTTCAATCTGGAAGCAGTGTCCCACTGGAAACCATTACCTTCACGACAAAAGAAATGCATACAAAGTGAAATCAATGTTTTTTTTAATTTTGCTTCTTTTTAAAGCGTGTTGAAACTCATCATATATATGATGAGCAATTAGCAACTACTTAACTAACCCAAAGTGACCTCATTTTTTTTCTAGACAAATTTATTGGAATAGTACTTTTATCTGTCCACAGATTTCATTTTCTCAAGATTGTACGTAAAATACATCTAGATTTTACCTTCTTTTCTTGGTCTTGACGATAGAGTATGTCTGCGAGGCATTGGAACTGGGAGGAAACTGGAGAACTCGTCATGATCGACAAAATCAAACCATTGGGAGCCACTACAAAGGCACTCCGATGTCAGTTTAATGAGAACCTACAAGGGTATTGACACGTGTCAGTAGACCAATCAGAACACTGAAAGCCTATGAGGGGCTTGGGTAATTACGTTGTGTTCTTTGGCACAGAGTGTCTCGCAGCACCACTCTCCACCCAGGATCACAGATAGTGAATTGAACAATAGGGAACAACTTTTCGATGGACAAAAATCTCATCCTTAGGGGGAGAGTAAGCGGTAAAAATAATTGAATTCAATAACTCAAAATGTTCTTACTTAGCTCGTTTAAAAGGGAAGTAAAATGGCTGTCGATGGTATACATTGCAGCTCGTACCTCTCCGAGAAAGACGTTGCGTTTTGTCTTGTTTTCGCTCCATAAAGTTACTTCCAGTGCCCTAGAGGCAAGCTGTGAATGGAAACATAGTGAGTGAGCGTTTCTTAAACACGGAGCGAGCCTATAAACGGAGCTGAGCGGCTCAGCCCGTCCGTCACAAATTGAAATACTCTGCTTTGATTGACTTATTCACCCAGGCATGTCGTACTCCCGCGAAATTCGCACGAAGTAATATTTCAGGCGACCGCACCGTGAGTGAAGATTTTTCGTTTGTTTGCTTTCTTTGTAAAAAGGCCAGCGAAAAAAACAAGAATGGCATCTACAGAAGAAGAATTTAGACAGGTATCGTACGTCATATACATGCATTTTAACTTCTTATTTTTGTTGTTTCGCTTGTGAAAGCATTTCGATTATTTTCGAGTTGTTTACTCAACGTAAATGCCGTGTTTTAGCCAACAAAGTGCAAGCCGCTGACCTTTTATAGGCTCGCTCCGTGTTTAAACAGAAAATCATCGATCGAACATTGGTTGACCATTTTTCACCAACCAACCAACATTTATGGCGCAATTACAGAATTGATTGACATCAGTGTTATAAAACAAATATGGGAAGAGAAAATGACGCTTGAGCGTGCGAATTAGGCAGAAATATATATTTTGTCGGCACGTGATACGACAAGGGCTGGGCCTTAGGCCCGAGCATCATGGATAATGATGCAGTGGTATTTAAGAGGGAGTATAGCACGTGATATCCATCTAGGCCTTCACAACCAACCATTAACCTTTGGCTGATGCCAAATTTCTTTTTAATTTTTTTTTTTTGAACCGTAAAGCCTCGTAGAATGGGCTGCTAACATCTTAGAGTTTGGTTCATGGTTCCTACCCAGATTTCCTGTGGTATTTTTTCCCCAAAAGGGTTTTTTTCTTGTGATAATTTTTTGTTTCTGGCCTCCGTATAACCGTAGTCATATCTTTGTAAGCCGTTGCCCAGCTTAAGTTATTAGCTATTATCATTATTATTATTATTAGCTGTTATTGTGGTGGAGATCTGGAAATCAACCCAGATATTAGTAGGTAAGGAGATGGGGAACCACACGAGGTCAAGAAAAATTGATTGACCTCGGGGAGATTCGCAATCAAATATTCCAGTGCTCAGTATTACTCCTCCTGCTCTGAATAAACGGGGCCCTGGTAAAGAGGTCTGGATTCAGTGGCTAATCCTTTAATCTTGGCCAAGATACTTTGCCGGCTCCAAACTAAATATATCTACTGGAACACTATTCAATGTATTACAAAACGATTGATTTGACTGGGAACCACAGACGCAGACAAATACTAAAAAGTGTATGTAACACATAGCTGAGGGTTCACCAGTTTGTGGCTAAAGTAGTTAAGATTCTAACTCCCAATTCCTTCAAAAGAGAATTATGCATGCATTTCATTAATCTGTATTAAGTTTTACTACTAATTGCTATGTTTTGGCGATTCTGTTATTTATTTCTTTATCTTCACTTATTATTTTTTTATTGTATACATTTTTCAAAATTATTTGTTTTGTAATTTATTTCTTTAATAAGTGTTTAATGTGTAAAATGTAAAATGCCCCTTTTCTGACCACATACTTACTTTCAATTAATACATGGTGGTCACCCAACTAGTTTAGCTCTTTAGTTATTTTGGGTGCCCAGCAACTGTATTTATTTTTAATTTCTTTCCTGTTTAATTTGTACTTAATGTAATTTTACAGTTCAAATAAACCTTGTTGTTGTTGTTGTTGTTGTTGTTGTTGTTAAAAGTACCGTCAGAAGAAAACGTGAATCACTGACCTCACTCTCCGGGATATTTGAAAAGACAAAACTAAGATCCCACTTTGGAGTGATTGTTTCTGGGTCTGTGTTGGTCCTAAAATGACTTGAAATCCTGAAAACCGAAAATAGCTTTACTTTATTCTTTTGATTACTTCACCACGCCCAAGACATATAGAGGTTATAATTTGGCTGCTCCGAGCTGTGTAGCTCTGAAGGATGCGTCTAAGTCACAAAACAACACAAGAAATTCCGTGATGTTGGTATCTCTTCTAACTGATCCGGTAGCGGTTAAAATGTTTGGTTCATTTACCGCTGAAACCTATTTTCAACTTCATACTATGGCAAGCATAGCGCGTTTAAAACTCGACTCTCCCACAACGTAGCCAAAGGGAGTGATGTTCGATACTTATACAGGCAAGAGACTAGATCACAGTCTCTTACACAGATCATTGGCTCGGCCGCCTTTCTTGAAGTTTGTGATAATTCCTCGATGCTTGGTCTTCCTTTGGAGACACCAAGTCAGAGTGAGCTGATGTCACTGATGACGCAGATTAAATATCAGGGATCAGTATGATGTATCTCTAGTTGTTACTTATGGATGGACTGGAGAAACGTGACAACATCAAAACTCGAACGGCCATCTTTTACAAGAGTAAAACATTAGCGCTAGATATTCATTGTTAAGAAAAAGGTAATTCCCTTACTCTCTGTTAGGCAGCAAGTAGAGGAGTACATAGAGATTGGGTAGTTCCTGGCTCGGCATGTCTTGCAGTGAAAGTCCTCTTGCATTCAATACCTTGATTACCAAGTTGTTCCCGTGTGTATCATGCCATAAGTGCAGCTAAGAGAGAGAAAAAAAAAAACAACAAAAACAAACAATCTTCAAGACAGCATTCTATGAAAAGACAAGCACGTCATCACTGCATGCCATTTTTAATTTTCTTTACAGAAAATCAGAATAGTTGTTGTTGTTGTTTTTTTCATAGTTACGTTTACTTGAGGCGTTATTCGGAATGAAGATTGAACTGTTTCTCCAATCAGCTGTAGTTAAAAAATCGGAAGGACAACTTAAGCAGCCATGAAGAATATGCATCACAGAATTCAACATACCTGAATTTGTCCTATCTTGATTTCTGCCTGCGTTTGGGTTTTGGTCTGTGGAATCAAATAAATAGAATTTTGACGTTTTCTTTGATGTCATGTAAAAAGAACAAATTTTCTGTGGTACGCATGTAGGCGGATTCATGCTGACGTCATTGTTTACATTTTTGCTTATTTGCATACGGCTTTGCGTATAGAAGGAAACATGTTAGATATGAATTGACTTCAGGCATCTAAAGAACTAGTAAAACTTAGTACATGGTGAAATTTTTAGCTCTTTGGGTTTAATATTCAATGAGAAATTGTCTTTCAAAAACTGCAAAATGTCTGAGTGGCAAAAGCGCTAATGAGCTCATACATTCTTGAGTTTTTAAACCCGTGTTGCACAAAACGTAATCAATACATCACGCCCATATTCACTGGCAGAGTTAATCGTACTATGACCTTTCAATATTCAGAACTGATTTATTTGTAGCTCCATCAGAAACTGAATTGCTTATGCTAATGAGGCAAATATTGTAAACAAGGATTCCCTTATACCCACCTCGTAAACAGCGCCATCGTTTTCTATTAGCTGAGCAAGAGACCACCTTGACCAACATTTTATGCTTTCTGCAAAACATTTCACAATTGAAAAGTTTTAATTTCACAGTCGCTTAATATCAGAAGTTTCAACTGAAGTAACCTAAGAAAAACTATCGAAGAAATAGCTGACCTAAAACTTCCGCATCAAAGTCTACTTTGATACTTTATATACAATCGTGACCAGTAAATTAAGGGTATAATATTGGACCTAAGAAAAACTATCGAAGAAATAGCTGACCTAAAACTTCCGCATCAAAGTCTACTTTGATACTTTATATACAATCGTGACCAGTAAATTAAGGGTATAATATTGGACTGGTAATAAAACACTGATTGGCTGATGTTAGACTGTATGGCGGCCCTCACATCTGTCTCTAACGCGTAATGAAACATATAATTCACCTACCATATCTTTTCCTTTTCCGCTTTCCTTCCTTTGCAGTTGGAATTCTCTTTCTTGAGGCATCTCGAGTAGTCTTAATAAAACTTAGAGGAAATAAAGGGGGTTCAAAATGGCATTAACTTGGGCGTGATGATGGTGGATTTTTTTCGAAAGGTCCCAAAGTAACAACATCTTGATTTCTCAATATAAATGTACATATTATGACATTTTTGGATACTTTATAATTTAGGTATATATTTAGAATATTTCAGATGAGTTAATTGTTTGAATAAGACTGGAGGCTAAATGAACCAGCCTAGTTATGTCTAATTGTAGGACAGTAGAGATGAAGGAAGAATTTGCAGTTTACAGTTTGGTTTCAGAGAAAACGAAAAAAATAATAATTCGGGTATTGGTCTGGCTGTAAATAATGTTTAACTATTGTCTTCAGCGCAAAAGCAAATACGCTATGTCCTCGGGAGAGAGGAAAGCTTTCGTCAGACTAGAAGCACCTGGCAAAGGAGCTTAGCAATAGACATGCAAACAACAGTGGATAGGATTGGAAAGGGACGCTATCCGCATAGAAAAATGACTCGTCTTTGTGCGTACACACTCACCAATAAGTTTCAGTTATTACCTGGCTGCGTTATGGCACACCACGAGCGTTATTTCCGGTGGCGAGTCGGCGACGATCCTCCTGGCCTTCTCAAATGTAACATCTACCATTGAAGTGTGGTTCCATTCCAAGATCTGATCACCTTTCATAGGTTGAAAATGATAGAGTCCATAAAGAAACAAACGTAAAACGTATAAAATTATAATGGTAAGAAATATTTTCTGCGAGTAAACGCTACCTTACTGCAAAGAACGGTATTTCACCACAGTGGGATAATCCATAAAGTAATCGTAAGTTAAAAGAATGTCGCACATATATAATCCATCCTTTTTCATTATCCCACTTACTAATGAGCCTAATTATCGTTCATAATTCGTCGTAGAGGAAGGGTTTAGTGTCAGGATAAGAGCAAGGGGTATTCCTTTTTCTCAGTTTCGTTTCATCATGCAAAGTTGTTGAAGTAATGAAGAAAAAGCTGCAGTTTGTATGCATTACTTGGAATACGTCTCATGGATCAACAAGCTTACCTAATCAATGATTCCTTGGTTGGAAAAAATAAATAGTGATTGAAGAATTTTCATCTGTAACTCAATAAATATGTTTGTGTGTTCCACTCAGCAGTTAGGAAAGCCCACTTAGGAGCTAGATCCTCAATTGACACATTAATAAAGCATCATCATCATCATCATCATAACTTATGAACTTAAGTCCTGATCCTTACCTTGCTTGAGACACTGCACAGCTGACGATCCCATCGTCACCTTGGCAACGTACACACCAATAAAACCTCCAGTGCTCATTCTTCCACCCACAACCTTAATACCAAACTCAGCACCTGGGATAGATTTCATCAGTTTTGTTAGTTGACGCGTGGACGGACAAGTCGACCCTCAAGTCCACCGATCTGTTATTTTTGATACAAACTGAAAGGCCTGTATTTCTTTTTTTGAATTAATTCTCCTATTTGGACAGGCATTTTAATTTTTCCTGGCAAAAATTCATGTGTTCAGAATAACTTGCAATTGCAAAATCGGCGAATCCGATTGACTGATTGAATTGATTTTCCCATGGTTATCGTGGCTAGCGGTATTGCTCGTGGGCGCGTACGCACGACACGAAGACGACGGCGGCGGTCGCGCAAGGTGGCGGCCAAACTCCAGCTTATAGGTTTGACAGAGACATGCACCCTTGGTTTATGGCGTCCTTCTTTGATATTGGACTTCCATATTACGGTCACTTGACACCTTTCAAAACAAGGTATCCGCTAATCAGTATCACGTGAACATATCGCGGGCTCAACATTGATAACAATAGGGTGTCGTTTTAAAACCTAAAATTGGTCTTATATGGACATTTTAAAACAATGGCGGTATAAGCTTTTAATGCCCGCGGGAGTTTTTAAATTTCCGATTACCATACGAGCGCGAAATTTAAACGAAGGGAAGACAAATTCAAATAAAATTTGTGCGCCCTGCTGAAAATCTAAAACTCTTTGAAACCCTTTTTCATTTGCAGACTGATAGTTGTTCTACAGACAAGATCACACCTTCGTTTACTGCGAGCTTGAATGAAAACAACGGCGCTCATTCAAATGCATTTAGAGAGAAGTGGTCCGAATGCGATACATGTGGATAATTAGTCTTTGAATTGTCATCACCTCGCTCGGCGCACAGCGGTGGTCAATTGCCTTGGGGTACACCGGTGAAAATTGACTTTACGAGAGAAAAAACTACGCTGCCCATCCCCAAGTGCAGCTTAATTGTTGTGTCGAATGTTTTCCGAACAACGACGACAGTTTTGGCTTGGCTTTGGACGGAGTCCCTCGGGGCTACGAAGAACAAAAGGCTATTCAATTTTGCTTCACGTGAGATGTTGAGCCGGAACAATAGACCATTTCTTGATACGATCACGTGAACATATCGCAAGCTCAAGTTTAGAGCGAATCGAGGTCACGTGTTGTTGTTTTTTTTTTTTAAGGCGGGGGTAAACCCGAAAGCCGTATTTTGGCTGGGTATTATGTTTTTAATGCAAATATCTCGTTTACGTTTCAAGCAATCAAGAATCTCTATGCTCATCTCACATAGCTATGTTTTGGGTTGTTTTGTAAATTTTTTGTGGTGATTTTTAGGTATACTTGGAGAGAAATAGTTTTTCTCAAAGGATTAGTATAATATGATGGAAATAGGAAATTTTGAAGATTTGTTGTTGTTTTAAAATTAGAGTTTGAAATTAAAAATTGGTACATACACTCCAAACAGTTGCCCAACAACCTGGGGTGCCATTGTGCGGTCGGGCAACTGTCTGGTGGTGTTCCATAACCCTTTTTTTCCCTTTCAACCTCTCTTTAAACTTACCAAAATTTCACTTAAATTCACCTTTACCCCCGCCTTAAGTTGACCGCTGAAGTTGACCGTGTTTTTCGTTTCATGACACTCAAATGAAAATCGCCTTTATCCCAATAGGCTCTTTCCAAGCTACCTTGTGCCTCTGTTTCAAAACGAGTCTTCGTGCAAAACCTTTCGCATCAAAATGAGTTTGATTTGCGTGAAAATGAATCTGTAGGCGAAACTCATTTCCATATGAATGGAGGCACAAGACAACTCGGAAATGGTCTGTTGCTCGAATGCTTTCCCATAAATACATTGAGCAACGATACCTGTTGGGCGAGTTTTGCTGCAAAAGAATCTTCCATAAATAGACCTAAGCATCCAAATAACATACCTGAACCGAATCCTCCAGACATTTTTGGATTTTTTCGAAGAACAACCATATGGATTAGTGGACAATTTCTTTGCTTTGATTGAATGGAGGCTGCAACCTGTATCCGGCACAAAAAAAAGAAAGGAAAACAAAAACAATTGATTAAAAAGTTAAACGCTAAAAGAGTTTTAGAACACATTTATAAAAGTGAACGACGTTTCGGCACTACGTTAATCCATTATCAAGTTAAAAGTGAAGAGTATAGCAAAGATATCCGTGACGTCACCTATTGTTATTTGTGTTCTAAAAATCTTTTAGCGTTTAACTTTTTAATCAATTCATTTTCAAAATCTCTCCTGTTAAAAACAAAAGCAGATAAAAGTTGTAAAGCCTGTTTTTCACTAGCACGTAAGCATTATTTTAAGCAACATACGCAGTCTCGGTAAATGATATAAGTAGCACCTTTTGTTAGGATATTTTTGTAGTTAATGGCTTTTAGTCAGTAACCGTAATGTCATCGTGTCCGCCAGTAAGTAAGTAAGATAGTCCGTGACTTTTTGGATCTCACGAAGCAAGGTCGAAAATACCTCGAGATTTGCTCGAGTTCCTTTCCTCGATTTTCACCTTCGAAACGCGAGTTTAAATGAAAATAACTAGTTTTACTGTTGAAGTTGGTTCCGTTTCATTTGATGTCCTATTGGAGTGATCCACTAGAAGAAACATAGCGTTACGGGAGCGTTACGGAGCATTACGAATGACTACGATCTCGAACGCTGACCGCACGAAGGACATTGCAGACGCGTCTTCCCACCCTCTTCGACCAACCTCGTTCCCAGGGTCTCTCCTTTGCCACACTTGTCGTTGGGGGAAAGACCCTGGTTGCGGCTGGTCACGTGACCACCTGTGACACAAGCCTTTCCACCTTTCCAACGAATACTTTTGTCGATCTCAACTGAAGCGAAAGAAAGACGATCGCTGGTCATCGCTATAATAATCGGCCGTGTGAAAAAAAAAAAAAAATTAACATTCAAATACCGCACAAAGAAGAAAATAAATTACCTCCGAATTCAAAGATTCAAGAGACTGATCCACTGGTTTCACTTCGATTCGGTAAGTGACATTTTGCATGTGCTAACCGGAGGTTTGTGCTCCATTCGGCAGCCAAAGTTCTTGTGCACGATAGTCGTCTATATTATGGAGACGGCAGGAATAATATAGCATTCGTCATCGGAAAAATTCTACTTCGAACCCCGACAAAGCGGGTAGTTTTTAGCCACTGCTAGCTGCTCGAGGATTTAAAACCCACAAAGTTTGTCACAACAACAATCAAAACTCTCTGCCACCCCTCCCGCCCAACAGTTTTTTTTACCCCCCAGATTCTGGGTGGTCACGTGACCAGTAGCTCTCTAGCCTAGTAGCGTCCAGCAACTCTTGCGCTTCTCTCGTGCATCTAAACTCCCGCGTGCATCCATAACCGTGTTCCCAAAGGCTGCGATTTGTTTCCTTAGCACCAAGAAATCGAGAGGCTCTGGGAGAAATCGGAAGGTGAGCCAGCATTAGTCACAGCGGTTACTCTTACAACGCATAATGAGAAACCATTACCATTGTGCGCATGTGCATACTCAAACCGGAATCAGGTTTTCTGTTTACGGATTTGGTTTTTTGTCCAGAGCGTCAAGTGTTCAGTTACCACTGACCTAAAACTCGGCGGTTCTAGAAACGAGAAATGACAGCTCGACAGAGGTATGCTTGGCATGAGCCAATTCTTACACACGCAGCTGAAACACTTACTCTTCGTCTTTGCGATTGGTCTTCAGGTCTGGAGTCCTCCGTAGATCTCCTGAAAAAATGGAAACTTAATAAAAAAGCCAACAACAACTACAGATCTCTTTATCGAAATTAATCTACAATGTACCTTTATAACCGGGGTAGAGCTAGGTAAGGACCACCCATCTTCATTTAGTTTCTAATATAAAATATTGTGCCTCTTAGAACAGTTGGTAAGTCTAGAAAAAAGTTACAGTCTAACATTAAGTCATAATATTTATAATAACTTTATTTAAGTGTCATATGTATTTAGCACTGCTGTGCTAATTGGGGACACTGTCAATAAATAAACAAATATATCAAATAGGACATATACTGTTGAGAATCCAAACTGGTGGGAGGCTGACCAGTTGGCTATTTACACAATGTGGTTGAGGAGGTGAACTCGGGATTACCGAGAACAAATCCAGATAGTGGTAGGGTGGGTGAAGGACTTGAACCAGGGACCTCCAGATTTCCACTCGGCCACGCCGCCTCCACCAAGTTAGCACATGTGGTCCAAATACTAAATCTTCTGCCTCTTGGAACAGTTGTTAAGTTTAGAAAAAAGTGACAGTCTAACATTAAGTCAGCACGTGTGGTCTAAGTACTGAAAACCTCAGTCAGTTAGTGGCCGGTCAGTCAGTCAGTCAGTCAGTCAGTCAGTCAGTCAGTCAGTCAGTCAGTCAGTCAGTCAGTCAGTCAATCAGTCAGTATGTTAGGGTTAGTGTTAGGGTTAGGGTACAGTTATTCAGTCGGTCAACCATTCAATCAGGCCGTCAGTCAGTCGTCTAGTCCGTCAATCAGACAGTCAATCAGTCTGTCCACAAATCTGTCAATCAGTCAGTCAGTCAGTCAGTCAGTCAGTCAGTCAGTATGTTAGACAGTTAGTCAGCCAGTCAATGATTCAGTCAGACAGTCAGTCAGTCGTCTAGTCAGCCAATCAGACAGTCAATCAATCTGTCTACAAATCTGTTAGCCCGGTCAATATATTAGTTGGTAATATCTATATCACGTAGTCTGTCAGTAAGTCAGTCACTCAGGAAGAAACTAATTCAGTCCATCAGTCTGCTAATCTATTGGTTTGCCAGTCTATCAAACCGTCAGCCCGTCCGTCTGTCAGTCAGTCAGTCCTTCCGTAAGTAACAATTAATTTAAATTACAAACTACTGATTAATTAGCATAGATGTTTCTTAACGAAATAACAAATTTGAGAAATGTTAGATGCACAGACTCACTGGAACATGTCTTCATTAGTCCATCCCGACGCACCCTGGGATTCGTCTGCAAAACTAGTACTTTCCTCTTCTAAGGAGGAGTAATGAACTGAAGAGTAGCTGTCGTGCAATCCGTCCTGCTGTCCTTGCTCCTCGTCGTGAGGAAAGTTTAGATAATTGTCACTTCCGTCAATATCGTCTTCGAAAACGTCATCGTCTTCATCATATTCATCCATTCCATCATCGTGGCCTGTTTTCACATGAATTCGTTTTGTTACGTGTGGTGTGTAGTTCAGCTGTGGAGGATTATCAGCTGGCGTAGAAATCATAATGGTCTCCTGCTCTTGAGTGTTGTAAGTTTCCTAAGAGTTAAAGAGATGGCCTTACCTTCCAAGATTTGGAAAATGAAAGACGATTGATATCTGCGCGGATATTCCGGTCTTTTAAATATTTGATTTGGTTCATGTAATTTCTTTCGACAGCCTTTTGGGCTGGCATGGTGACTCACGCTGATGATTTCTAATACTTATTAATCATGAACAAATATTTGTTCAAACGTGTGGGCCAACTGCTCGAAGTTAAATATTGACAAACTGCAATCGGTACAAAACTTTGCGTGTAGAATAGTAAGTGGCATTCGGAAATATGATCATGTTACGCCTGAACTACAACGCTTTAGGTGGCTTCCAGTATCCAGTCAGCTCTACTATCGAAATGCTACCATGGCTTTTAAATGTATGTATGGACGCGGCCCTGAATACCTAAGCACCTTTTTCACAAAACGTCGTGATGTAAATAGCTACACAACCAGGAGTTCCCAATTGTTAAATGTCCCTCTTTTTGAAACTGCTTCTGGACAGAAAACTTTTTATTACCGAACTGTCAGCATCTGGAATTCCTTGGAATCGATTTTAAAGCTTTCTAGTAACGAATCAATTTTTAAGAAGCGTTTAAGGAGCAAACTCCTAAGGGATTTTTTCGGATGTGATTGATAGTTAGTTAGTTATTTTTTTAATTTTTTAATATTTGAAATAATTTAAATAATTGTAAATTATTACTTTGTAATTATTATTGTTCCTGAAAAGCCCCTTTGGGTGGGTTCAATAAAGTATGTAAGTATGTAACGAGGTGGTCGTCTCAATAAAACAGCTTACCATAGCAACAGGATGACCCGTCAAAAACAATCTAAGATTTTATTTGATTTTTCTTAACTCAAAATAGTCCACGGTGATCCCATGTAGTATATTATTCACTTCACAAATGAATGTTGAAATGGTTGCTCATTTTAAAGTTTGCCAAAAATGTCCGCACAACGCACTCGAATTCAGCGATAGTTTACATTTTCAAAACAGCACGACTAATATAAATATCCCATTCACACCAACATGTCAAACATGTTTAAAAGTGGTTTAACTAAACAAGGTTAAAATTTAGTTGCTCATACCGTACACACACCGCAACTAAAACAAAACTCTTGAACAAAAATTTATTTTTCAAATCGGCACTCTTAGTCCTCACGGTATCAACGAACGCTTTTCATTCAACTAATTCATTCTAATGTTTTTCACGTTGCCAGGCACCAACCAATAGCGTAGCTCCATATTTCTGTACATAAACCACACACAACCCACAATTCCTTGATTCGCTCCGACGAAGGGCTAACGCTCGAAACGTCAGCTTCCGAATCTCTTTACGGTGGACAATTCACATTATCAACCCAGTTGTTAAACCAAATTATCTTAAAACAAGGCAAAAACCTGTTTGAATAAATAATATATGTTGGGAAGGTGGTTTAAAATTTTTCTTCTCAAAACGACTGCAAAGCGTAATCGACAATCTGGAAAAGCCTACACCTGATTTAGTTTACCTAGTTTAGATAGTGTGAATGGGGTATAAGTCGCACACGTCGTAACAGGCAAGCCTGTAATTTGACGAGTCAGGCTAAACAGTCACCTTCTAACGACACAATTAAGCTGACATAATTTAATGTCCAAGAAAAATCTTTAACTGCATGATCAGTTTTATCGACATTCGATGTTGAAAAATCAGCAAATGGGTCACGCTAACAAAAAAGGGACTTCTCACTCGTGTTTTGTGATGACTTTGAGACTTGCTTTGATGGAGTTCCACAAACTGTCAGTCGATAGCAACCTCTCGAGCTAGCAGTCCTGGAATGTCAACGGAGAAGATAAAATTCCGGGGGGGAAGACTCCAATATAAAAGGGACGGGGGTGCTCATCGTACCTTTTAGGGGTTAAAAACCCGTTTTGGTACCTCTTAGGGGGTTCCCCTCAAACGATCCACCGTCGGGAGCTTTTGCAGTACCTTTTAGGCTATTGAGCCGAACAAAAATACGACAGGGGATATAATTCTGTCTGGGTATTGGTACCTCTTAGGGGTAAAAAAATATTTCAAGCCACGCCCACAAAACAGGGTCTTGGTATACCCCTTTTAAAAAATTCCGACCAGCACCACCCTCCTTTTTTCATATCGGAGTACCTCACCCCGAGATGAAGAATTGCAATACAAACCATTTCCATTCGTCTGATCGATTCTTCAGCCAGCCTATTAAGCATTTCCTGAACCTGTGACCTCTCGTGTAACTCCAAGTCATTGTTCCAGGAACCGCTAATCTTGTACTTCATACACAAAGCACATCTCCACGATCCCTAGGGAAAAAAAACACACGATAACGTTGTGTTTGTGCGTTTATGCTTGACTTTATATGGGTACTGGATATTAATCTCACAATAATCCGTTAATCCAACCGTCAACTGGCCACAAGGACCTTTTCATATCGACAGCTAGGCGGGCTGTATGAACAGGGCTGAAATCCTGTTTAACAAGAATTAAACGGGTCTGGTAGCAGCTCTCTAGAGGTCTCACATGGATAGGCCACTTGATTCGTTTAGGGACTTTAGCTATACATTTTTTTCGTGATTGCATGTCGTATAACTCGTCTTACTTGCTTGCTCTTGCCACATCTCGTACAGGTCTTTTTTCTGCACACTCTGCATATCAGTGCCACGGTAGAAGCTACTTTCACCCTGAAGCAAATACTACACAACTCTGAAATCGCTTTCCTCGATAATCCACGAGATCTCTGGGTGATTTTTGCTTCCATCTCTTCAATATCATGGTCCAGCTTTCTGATTTGAAAGAAAAGATCAGAGCAAGATTCAAAAAAAGTAGTAATAAACAAAACAAACAGACAAACAAACAAAGCCATCATCCTAGCCTGAAATATTATTTATCTCCCGGCCTCAGCCTGAGTGACATTTCAAGCTACCGTCACTCCGTGTACTTACAGCTTCTAATTCACCTAATTCATATCCTTTGCCAATTAACTGCAGAAGTTCTCGTGCGCTCATTGGCTAATTTTTATCGTCAATATGCGGACAGACACATAAATTTGAAATTCGTGCGACGCGTCAGCGAGCGAGAGCGGGCAATTCGACCATTTGTTGTCGTAAAAAACAAATTGATGTCAGTTTTTAATAACTATGTCCTGTTATTGACAATGAATTTCGTCATCACATTGTCAAAGTAGTCTGCGGATCCACTCGGCTATCGAGTGGATCCACAGCTACTTTGACAATGTGATGACGAAATTTATGATCAATAACAGGACAGACGCATGAAAAACTAACGTCAATTAGAGCATTAGAGCATAAAAATTCCATAAAAGAAGATGAAATATTCTACCTCTTCTCCTCAGCGCTTCTCACAAGTAGAACCCATTGCCTCTCAAAGACCTCTCGTAATGTCGACATCTCCTCCTCTGACAAGCACGTGACGTCAAAATCACAAAGCGAAGAAAATGTGTTGGAATTCTCTTCAGGCTGTTTTCTACCATTTTCGTCATGCCTGACCTGCGTCATTAGAGGAGGTAATGTGACTAATGGAGTCTATTTCACCACAGCATCGAGAGTTATGTATGTTTAGTGTAGTAGGGGGTAAGATGGCAATTGGGACGCTAGTTCTGTTTCTTTTCCCCGTCACATCCCGTACGTTTTTTGAATTTATCTGCCTATTTGAAATTAGTTGTTTGTCTATTTGAATTTATTTGTTCCTGCATTTTGGTGACGAGCTAATTAACAAAACTACCACGCTTTGTGATTAGTTTTAAAATCTTGCGTCATTTTTTCATTCAGTCATAAAATAACACTACACTCAATAGAGACGCGCTTATACACTTTTTCCCGCGTTTTGTGCCGGCGATGAATTTGGTTCAAATTTTGGTGTGACCATTACATTGTCTGTGTTTCTGATCTTTTTGGGGTTAGCTACAACTGGCATAAATTTGGCACTGACAAACAACGAGTGCCTCTGTAATGAAACACTATCTCAGTGGTTAAGGCATTTGATCGATGTGTGGAAAGCGAGGGCTTAGCTCTCGTCCATAACTAAGGGCTTTTTTGGTTCCACCTTCGTGACAACAGAATTCCTATCGTTCTTATTTGATAACTTGCTTTAGTTCGTCAATGAAGTAATCGCCACTGATATTTGTAGTACACAGGAACTTTATGTTAACTAAAACACGTACGGTACGTATGTTGTCGTAGAAAACTTCCGTAAAATACGAAAACTGTTGAATCGATCAGTTCCGAAACGAGAACCATTAAACCGCAAATTACGGACATTATGGGAGAGAGGTTTCTGTCAACTTAAAATATTCGGATTGAAAACTCACCATAGAAATGGTACGCAATTTTTTTAAAAAGAATTCGAAAACTGTTGAATTTCCAAAAGGCGAACTATTCAAACCAAAATTTCCGGAAATTTAGGGGGAAACTCAAACTTTACTGTCTGACATTTAAGATGTTATAGATCAGAGAACTTATTAAGCCAATACTCAATGCTCAGTCAGATTTAACCCGAGCAAAATTGTTTGTTTAATTTTGGGCTTATCTATAGCTAGCGAGATTATTCTCCGTTATGGAAGTCTCGAAAAAAGCCCTGTTCGAAATTCAAACCAGCATTTTTCATCAAATGAAAATAAAGCACCCAGTATTTCTTACCTTAAATCGTTCAGAAATTCTTGGCCACATTGCTTCAGAAGAGCAAAGTCGCGGAGGCAACTTTACTCGATCGAAACAAATAATCAACTAAACATTCGGTGCACCGAATATAAAAATACTCGAGAGCAGTTATTATCAATAACATTTCCATGATCCAAAACAGAAGCCATTTTAAGACACACCTTACATTGACGTAATCTGACCTCACTAAAAAACAAAAGGAACACATTATGCCGCGTCCATGTCGTCACTGGATTAACAAAAACAAGTTGCTTCTTTGACCAGACCATCGTTAACGGAGGGATGTGGTTATAAAGCCTGGCGAACATAAAAGGAGCAAACAAAGATGCCAAGACTTATGTTTGAAGGTCTACGACCGTGCACAATCTTTTGTTTTGCGCTCATACACTATGTTTATGAAATGTTTAGATCCATCATTTGCACGTGACGTCATCATTTTCTAATTTACCCGTATCAGTCACAAAAGGCGGTATATTTAAATCTGAACAACTTTTCAGCTCAATAGCTTCCTTCATCTGAAAACAAACACATTAATGGTCTTCGAATTATTTTGCTATTGCGTGACAGTGCAAACGAATAATTGGTCGTTCCTCTGTCAGTTGTAGACAACTATTGTGCTTTGTACACGGTCAGTGCCAAAAAAGAGAATAATAACATGCAACAAAGAACTTTGTCGGGTTTCATAACCATTCCCCTCTATTAATTATGCTTTAAAAACACAATTATTCCCTGAATATAATTAATGGTTTGTAAAATCAATTACAAAACAAATGATGATTTAGTATCTGTTCCGTACTCATGCTTTGGCGATTTTTAGGTACAGATTCGACGATATCTAAACGACAACATCTTGACAACAGTGAAGTTCAAAGGTACATTCTTGCAAGTTACGTTGGAATGCCGGCATTCGCAGGGCTGTAACCAGTAACAGGCATATCGAGTCACGTGCCTCAGTCTTTTGTTTTTGGTTGTTGTTGTTTATAGTCTTGTTAAACACTCTTAATACCTAGGATGAGAATGTAACCATGGGCATTGCCTCAGTCCAATTTTTCTGCTGGCTGCGACCCTGATTCAACCTGTCCTCAAACATCACCATTTACGGTGAAGCCATGGCTTAAATAAAAAAATAAGCAAAAAAACAAAAAACAAAAACAAATTATTGACTCACTAAACGTAAGTAGGTAACGCTATAACATGACGTTTCGGCGGCGTCTTGTCGCTTAAGCAACCACGACGAAAGGGAGGACGACGACGTCAAGCAATCGCAGAAGGTCTGGAACGAGGACGTCGTTTTTGGCGGGAAAATGAAACTTGGAGCAGCGAAGTTGTTCAAGGACGACGATGTTTGAGATCTGGTTTATTCTCGCTTCGTCAGTTTATACGGACCTGTTCGAGCCAAAAAATCCACATTTCCCTCACGAAGCTTACGCCAAATTCGACCTAGATGAGATGGCTGAGTCTGAAAGTCTCGCAGAGTTTAGATTCAGGAAAAGGGACATTCTCTCGCTGGCAGAAGTTTTAGAAATTCCAGAAACCATACGATGCGACAAAAGATCGATTTGTGGTGGAATATCCTTGCAGATACGGAGACATGATTCAGCGATTCCTAAAACCAGTCCCTGTAGAACTTTGATGCAGTGATCTTGCCCCTTCTATGTGTCTTCCAGGCTTCATTTTCAGACTGGCCAACAGTAACTGTTTCAATGTTATCTAATTACTGTCTACTTAACAAAGCATAACTTGCGCTTTTTGCGGCAAATGGTGGTCTTAGTAATTCACCTGTAGCTATTATCTCACTGTCGATCATTGATTTCCTGTTTGCTAACTATCTCGCAAACATTTGCATGAATTTCACGTTCTCTCAAAACAGTGCTATTAGAGTCCTCTGTGACACACAGTGGTCTCAATCATTTACATGTACTGGCACTTCTTCTCTCAAAATAGTGCCAGTAGTGTCTTCTGCCGTGACAGACAGTGGTCTTAGTGGTTCCTCCTTATGTTCTGCATCGTTAATAACAACTTGAACAAAAGCTTGAATGTGGAAGTACATCTTTTAAACTGTTGTACATGCAGCATTTGTCTTTTTTGCTTGGTCACTCTGTTACTCAGTATTTCTTTTCAAATGGCTGAAAAAGGGATCGTCTCCCATCGACAGCAAGTCTGCACAGCTCGAAAACAAATAAATTATTGCCTTGATAACAATACCCAACGATGATTTAATTAACATTATTTTGAACGACAACAACCTTTTCCTCGACATTAACATTATTTTGTTCTCAAATTCTCAATACATAGCCAATAGAAAAGGTCTCTTGATCAATTACATAATTTTTCCCACTTATAATGATAAAAAAAATAAAATCTGTTAACATATTGGAGCTTAAAGGGTTCAGCTCAAAGCTTGATCTCTCTTTTATAGGGATAATACTTTTTAACTTGGGTACTTAAAAATCCATATCACAAATTCTTGTTGAGTGTACAGAGGTCCTTTCCACTGGAACGTTCCAAACACATTGTCTTGGATGTGCAGGCAAGATTGGTGAAGGCCTTTCGATTAGCAACTTCAATGCGAAACTGCATTGCTGTCACATGTATGCAAGAACTGCTCATTCAAAACAGAAAGAAAAGAATGCCAAACACCCAAATATTTGGGAATACTTTAAAGCCTAGGATTTGACTCTCCAAAATTTGATATGTGTGGAACACGTTTTGAAATCCTTGCTATATTATGGTGTTCGAGGAACCGCACTTAGATGGTTTGAAAGCTATCTAAGTGGTAGACAACAATATGTGGAATTTAATGGTATCTGTTCGGAGTCTTGCCAAATTAAGTGTGGGGTGCCCCAGGGCTCTATATTTGGCCCCCTCCTCTTTCTGCTCTATATAAATGATCTCTGCAATGTGTCAAAGGTGGTGGACTTTATTCTTTTTGCTGACGACACAAATATCTTTTTTTCTCACAATGGTTTTAATTCACTTTCTGAAACTCTAAACACTGAAATGTCTAAATTAACGCAGTGGTGTCGAGCTAATAAGCTGTCAATTAACTTTAAAAAATCGAATTTTATGGTCTTTAGACCACGCCAAAGGAGGCAAACACTTGATCTATCTCTTCAGATTGACAACAATAATATTGATTGTGTGAAAGAGACAGTATTTTTAGGTGTTATCCTTGATGAACATTTATCATGGAAGCCTCACATTCTTAGCGTCTCGAGAAAAATATCAAAATCTATAGGTATCATTTACAAGTCAAGTTTTTGCCTTCCCAAAACTTCCTTGCACTGTTTGTACTATAGTCTAGTTTATCCTTATTTACTATATTGTGTCTCAGTGTGTGGATCAACCTATCAGAGTAATTTAAGACGCGTTTTTAATTTGCAAAAGAAGATAATAAGAATAATTTCCAAAGTTTCTCTTGATTCTCACACTGATGCTCTTTTCAAAGAACATGGGATTTTGAAATTCTTTGACATTTATTTTTACCAGATAGGTAAATTTATGTATCTGTTTAAAAAAGGTTTACTTCCTAATTATTTTTGTAATATGTTTACTTTTGCAAGCCAGTTACATTCGCATTATACTAGAAACTGCAACCATTATTACATACCTCCCTGTCGAACTAATATTAGAAACTTCTCAATTCGGTTTCAAGGACCTAAGTTAAGCCCTGAAATTCAAAACAGTGAAAGCATCCGTTCGTTTGGCAATAGACTTAAAACATTCCTCCTACAGAAAAATTGAGCTTCTTACCTCTTTTCTTCCTTTTCTTTTTTCTTTTGTTTATTTATTTATTTATTTTTTTTTTGCTTTTGTTGTTGTTGTTGTTTTTTTTTTATACATAATGCATTTTAATATTTCATGCTGCCCCCACAATTTGTATGATTTACCCTTAGATTGTCAGGAAGCCTATAGTTCATAAGCCCCTGGCTTCTATATAGGCTTCCTTACCATTACCACCGTCAAAATTGTTAAGTTGCCGTCTTTAAGTTCTCTTAAATTTCTAGTGTATTGCGTTATTTATTTATTTTTATCTTTCTTATGGTTAATGGAAAATAAAATGGAAATGGAAATGGAAATGGCAAAAACAAAATGTGCCATTGTCCTTATTTCAGACCGAGGTCCAAAAGCTTATTTATTTTAAAACGCACCGATCTGAAGAATTATTCGCTGTTTAAAAGCGTCTCGACTGAAGAACAACAAAACGCAATTTTTTTAGTAGCAATTAATCAGACAGTTTTATACATACAGCTTTTGACTGAACGCATAGGTATATTGCACTGCCATTTAAAACTTTTTATTCAATAAAAATTATAAACAGCACTCTTTAAAATATACTTAAATAAACTTAAGCTTACGTGGTCACTTTCACCGCTTCATCTGTTGTGCAGAGGAAAGAAAATGAGTTGTAGTCGGTTTTAGAATTTAATATATGTTAACCGAAGAAGTGAATAAAACTCCAACCGACTGTCAAAAAAGGACAGTAGACACTCACCTTTTAATGAAAAAAAAGTGCTTTGAAGTTCAGAAGTTCACAACGACGTGAAACAGATCCTTTTCAAGTCGTCGACGACAAGACGACGACGGAATTTTGGTTCGCGCTTGCGCAGTGACGTTCACGTTACTTCCGGTCGTCGTCGTGGTATTATCAAATGTAGATTTAAGACGCTCAATTCAGATATATACTAGCTTAATAATAATAATAATTAAATTATTCAATAATTAAAACTTGCTAAGTAACGGTACTATAAAGCTAAAGTTATAATTAGTAAGGAAATTTAGGAAAATGTGAAAAATAATGTCAGCCAATTAAATACTTTCGCCCGAATAGAGTCCGCTTGTGTGTTTAAGTTTGGTCTTTTTTCGTTGATTAGCAATATCTCGTAAATCAAGCAGTCCAGCTTCCCTCTGCACTTCTTTAAGATGTCGAATTATTCGTGCATTTCCCTTTAGATTTCGTTTGTTTTGCTCGGTCTGACATATCATTTTTTCTGTATTTTGTAAAGGAGTTCCTGTTTACAGGTTGACGTCTTGGACTTAAGTCTCAAGCTAACAAAATCTCGATAGCGTAAATTAACAATATTTATAACCGCGCGCTGGCTGGTCATCTCACATCCTCTACTGATTGTTAAATTTGACTTAAGCTTTTTTTATTTAAAATTGATTGAACAATGTAAATATAATTAGTGATAAAAAGAGGAGAGTTTTCAGGACGTTATCATGATTTTCAAACCCTAACTTTAACTACACAAACAAAATATTACAGATCATTCAAGTCATTACAGATCATTCAAGCCCATGATTATTCTACACGTGAGTACCTCTAACACGTGTAGCATGCCTTAAACTGGTCTCGTTGCGAAGAAATGCGAGTCTACGCGTAACTCACTAGTTAAGGCATTCGAACTATAGCTGGACAGTCGTAGGTTTGACACTTGGTCACACCTTTATCACATGACCCGTACGGCCCCGCGAGCAATTTCCTTGGAAAACCATAAGTAAAAAGGTCCCGTATGAGGGCCGTACGCGTCAAAGTGATAGGGCCCGAAAAACGCGTACGGCGCTACTAGAAATGCGTACGGCCCCGGCAAAAACAATGCGAAACAATTTTGTTGCTAAAAAGTGTTTCCTTGAAAGTGAGTGAAAGCGAACATTCCGACAGGAGTTCTATTATCCCGGTGAGCTTTCGGACGCCGAAATGCTGCAATAGTACCTACTACTACTACCTAAGTCAGTACTCTCGAAACGAAGCAATGCTGCCGCGAGCGGCCTCGTTCCTCCAAAGAATGAAAATGAAAAAAAAGTGGTCATATGATAAAATGCTTATTGACTGAGTGAGGTCAGGCCGGACGGGAAAGTATTTAGCTCTCGATCAGGACTCACGGACCTCGCTGCGCTCGGTCCGTACGTCCTGACCTCGAGCCAAATATTTTCCCGTCCGGCCCTCCCACTACGTACATTTTCTCGACCTGTTTCCGAAAATTGTTGTTTCCAAAAGAGCGAACCATTCAACCGAAAATTCTGGGAGCAAAATCAGATAGAACGAAAATTCCTGATGAAAACAATTGGAAAATGTTGGGTTGACCTCTCCTCTAGTAATTCTGGAAAATGCCATTTTAAACGACACTGGAAATTCAGGAAAATGGGGCCGTTCCAATCGATTCTTATCGTCGAATGGAAACTAAAAAAAAAAAGCATTCCCTACCTTAAATCGTTTGGAAATCCTTGCCCACATTGTTTTAGAGGAAGCAAGTTGGAACCATTACTAGTACTGCCTTCGATCAAAACAAATCGGATCCACTTAACGTTCGGTGTACGTCAAACCGAACATAAATGACTCGACAGGAGTTATTATCAATGAAATTCTCCGATCCAAAACAGAAGCCATTCTAAGACACACCTTAGACTGACGTAATCAGACCTCGCTACAAAAACAAGAAAAAACAATATGTCGCACCCGTGACGTCACGGGATTAACAAGATTGCTT
>OZ026596.1:23582821-23685321 GCA_964020085.1 Micromussa lordhowensis | reverse complement strand
TTTACGAGCGATAACTTAAGAGTGAACCTCCCATCGTGAAACTTATCGAGAATAAGGGTCAATAAGAGCGACTTGTCAAAGCTATCTACATTGAGTGAACCTTCCATCGTAAAATTGATTAGCAAAGGAAAGATTGTATTCACTAGCGGTGTGCTATCGATGTATGCGTGATAAATTCTACGTTTGAATGATAATTCCCACATCTGGTGAAGACTTCACAATGAAAAATATTATCTGGCGGTGTTAGCGAATACTTCCGAATGTCGCAAAAACCTTAGCTATTTGGTAGTTTTTGTGAAAGAACACATGTAAAATCCTGTTATATAATCTGAATATTAATTACGCCAGTATTAGCCTCCACAGAAGCGGAGGGAGGGGTGCGAGAGATTAACTATATTTATACAATCCCGTGCCCCACTGGGCCCCGGTAAGTTCCACGTAGTGGTTCTAGTTGTATTTAAAATATAAACAATTTTAATGTTTTTAGATGGTGGTTGTGGTAATTTCAGTGTCTTATCACGCTTTTCACTCGCTAAACCCTAACTCTAATTCCAAAACAAATTTTCGAAGCTAGTAAAATATGTCATCAGCTCACCGATTTTTGAAGTCTATGTAGCCAAACGTGTGAAAGTGTAGCACGCCTTTGGGCGTGTTTAAAACACGAAATAGCGAAATGTCACTCCAGTTAGCCTAAACAGCGCTCGGGTTAGCCTAGATAGCGCTTCGGTTAGCCTAAACAGCGCTTCGGTTAGCCTAAATAGCGCTTCGGTTAGCCTAAATATTACTGACTTGAAGGTGGTTAGCTTTCAATAGTTGTATGGGTTAACCGTGTCCCACGTTGTTAAGTGCCTGCATTCAGTCATTTCGCCATTTCGTGTTTTAAACACGCCTCACCCCTTAAGCTTGTGACGCAATTCTGTAGCTATAAAAACTGAGTCACAACGTGTTTTTCGGCCTAATCCATATTGTGAGCGACTTGAGCCGCCATTTTCTAAAATTAATTGAAAGATGCTCAAAATTTTCACAATAAATATATTTGTCTTTACTCTCGCTCACGCAGTTAAGGTATCATTACCTACTCATTTATTCAATAGTAATGTCTTACTACTCAACCAAAACGAGCTATTGATATCTGATTTCCAGGTCCAAGTCTTGTCGATGATACCAAAAATAGCAACATTTGATTTCATGGATTATTTTGTCCTTCCTGTGCCATTTGTTGAGATCGTTAATGACAATCTCTCAGTCGCTCTTCACTTTCCAAAGATGATTGGAAAATTTTCTTCTCGACTCTTGATGTGGAGATTAAATTAATTAAGGTGAAAAATCAAAAGTAAACTTGTGCATTCAAGAAAGTCAGTTCAAAGCCATCGAAGCTTTGTTGAATTTAATTAACTGTCATCGTGGTAGACAAGTTAATCGGCGTTTTGCAATAGTACTGGACCTTTTTCAAAAATGCGGCCAACAAATTAAAGGAAAAAAGCCACACAATTTTTTAATGTCCATTGGTTGGAGCTGTGACATTTAGGCGAAATTCATCTCGCCAGCTTGATATCCATTTTTCCAATTTCACTAGCACACTTGAATCAATATTTAAAAAAGAGACTTTGTAATTTCACGGAAAACTGGCTACCGCTTCCGTTTTAATATTGGAAATAATTTGTTTCTTGCTGTCTCTTTATTATAAAAATAAAATTTGTCACCTTAATGCGTTCACTTTCTGTATTCACGGGTAAGTGGCCCTTAGCTGACGTAACTGAAGCTTCTCAGGTTGGGACCTCGGATCATATTCATCGACAGCAACGTCTTGGGAACGGCCATATTTGCTCAAGTGACTTTAAAAAAGATGCCTTCAAGTTGTCCGTCAGGAAAAACAAACTGTTGAACCAATAGGAAATTCCCTCCAAGCAAACAGAAGATATACGAGTGCGAAAAGTGCATCTGGTAGATAATTTCTTGGATCGTATTTCAGTGGGACATTCGTGTTCGTTTTGCCTTCAGTTCTCTGCATGCCGTCTGTTGTCTCGGCTAAACGACGTAAGTATTAACTTGTAGGATTCTTCAAAAATATGATAATCAGCAAGTTTCCCCCTCATGAACAGACTCTTTTGGTGGAGACCAAAAGCCTATGGCCGCCTCGATAAAAGTGAAGTACAAACAGTAATTTAAAACTACTGCAAACCCCAAACACCAAATTTCGATTCCTCAACGGTTGTTCGACTTGAGTAGAAAACTTGAATAGGTTTGATCGTCCGATTGTTAGCTAGAATGTATATTGTTCTTATTATTCGATTATATAGGATTGCTTTTCTTAGCCTGAGGACGAGCTTTGTATTGTTAATAAATGGTTCTACTTGGCGAATGGTTACGTAAGCTCTAAACGGTGGAAGAAGAGCTGTTATGTGCCACTGCAAAAACCTATTTGTTTTTTTGTTTTGCTTTTTTTTCGATCTTATTTATTATTGATATCGTGACAGTTGTAAAACAGCTCTTTCTTCGTTTTGTAAGCTATATTGCCGAGGTGCCAACTTGAAGGCAGGTTAATTTGCTCTTTGTAATAAATAACATTTCTTTCTCTAAATTTTAATTTTCGCATAACTGAGATCTAATTGAAACACATTGAAAGCGAAAAGGAAAAAAACAGTTAATGATCAGCAACGGATCAATATATCACGCGGAGGATGGAAGTCTTAATTAAAACAGCGACACGTAAACACAGCTTCATGAATCGAAAACGTTAGAATCATACACTGAATATACGTTAGTGTGATGTCTAACGACTTTACCGACGAAATCAAATGTAGATGTGGATGTGGAAGAAACAAATGACTGCCTTTTGTTTGTAACAAATCAACGATACAGATAATTCTGGGTAATTCCATTAGGAAACCTAACCATTCTGCTTTACATAGTCATGACAAAATCTTCTTCCCCAGTTTGGTCAAGGTCAATAAAAATAAGGAACATTTTAAAAGAGGTGTTTGTGCATCCAAAAAACCCAAATATTTCACTAAATGATCCTCTAATTACGAAAAAGACCGCAGATCGTTAGCAAATTAGAAATTAGCGAGATGACACAACGCTCGACGTTTGATGGACAAGAGAAAGAAAACGAAACAAACATTATTTTCGTTGTTTGGTCTTATTTCATTTTTTGTCTGGAGACGCTGTTATATACTGAGTTACATACTAGAGAACCGTCAGTAGCGCAGGCGGAAATTTTGTCCACGTCGCCTCCTGTTTCCTAACCATCGAATTTCCTTCGCAGCCATTGGTTCCTCATGCAACGGTTCGCCGGTTTTGCGGGTAGCCGGGTTAGGTGACAGACAAAATAACGCCTAGACAAGAAGAGAACTTGTACTGATATGTAATTAGACTGATTCTGAATCTTTCCTTTGGCATAAATTATCTTGTTATCTTTGCATGACACTGGCACTTAAGGTAATTCCCTTGAAATTGTTCTACTATCAAACTTTTTTTGAAACTTAGCGTAATGAACATTCATGATATGAACATTATAAAAATGCAATAAAAAAATGGGGTCACCGTGCTTGTTTACGCGTCAGGAGGCTCTTAAAATGGGGTATTTTTACCGGTTGTGCGTTCAAAGTTCGAATCACCTTCATACAGAATTAAATCTTGGTTAATTGAAAGGCACAAAGTTTTGACTTGAAAGTAAAGCTTCATTTATTGACATAAGCAGTATTGCTTCATTTAAGCCGTTTTTGATTGCTTGGTTGCGGGGATATTGCACTTTTTAGGACAGTTCCGTGGTTAACTTGAAGTCCTCGCCTTGGCCAAAATGCACCCAGTTGGGAACTGTTTTCCAAAAAAAAAATCATGTTCTACTATCAAACTTTTTTCCCTCTTTATATATGTTCTTCATTAGACTAGTCTTGGCAAATACCTGAAATAAAAATGGGGGGTCACCGTGCTCGTTTAAGAGAAAAGGAGAATTTTTTTCCGTTATCGAGCTTATTTTGAGGGAAATCTCTTACGTTTTGCACGTGCACGCGCTCATGTGCACGCGCTGATGACGCGAAAATCGTGCGCAGTAGGGATGCGCAATGCAATACTAAGGAATTACCTTAAGGACGTTCGCGCCCATTGCTACTGCGCATCTCTAGTGCGCACGCTATTCATTGGTCACGCGCGTGCCACGTCATTTTCAAGCGCGCGCACCGAGTCGAAAACTTAACAAAATATAGAGCTGATGACCTTTGCGTTAACTTGGTGTGCGAATATTTTTGTTGGAAGCTCGGTAACCCCCACTTTTTTTTCGGCAGATCACTTCCTTTTTTAACTCTCTACATTATACTAAAAAACCAAAAAAATCTGTGTGTGGGAAGTTGTAATTATTTGTCATATACTATTAAAAAAGGGTCGAATTGGTACATGGAGACAGGTGTGCGTGACTTAGAAGTTGTCTTTTTTAAGGCTAATTCTAGCAGATTTAATGACATATGTAGCAAAGATCTATCAATTAGGCCTATATAAGCCGTGTTAAACACTCATAGCTTAGAGATGATTTGTCAACTTAAATATATACCGATAGTAATGAATCCGGCCAGAATCGCCTCGAATGACTGAGAATCGTAGAAATGCTATGGTCTGAGCTACGCTTTATCTTGAAAACGAGTTCGGTGACCCCCGATTTTTTTTACGTTTTTTATCTAATCTTATCATTTTCTACCGTCAGTCAAAGTTTTAAAAAAATCTGTGCGTGGGAAGTTTTTGGGCGCGAACGTCCTTAAGGAATACAATCAACTCCCGATAATTCGAACCTTCAAGGGCAATTGAAAAAGGTTAGAGCTATTGGGAGTTCCAGTTATCCGCGGGAGTTGAGAACAAATGACGAGAAGTGACCGAACAAAAGACCGGTGTTTGCTGTGTTTTTATTTATACAACATACAATTTAATCAATTTTAATTATAGAGAAGTCTACTGAAAATGGAACAATACATTTCTTAATAACTGTATGAATCAGAACGAATAAACGTAATGGAAAAGACAGAATGCAAAGCATAGCAACCGGAGAAGAACAGGCACTGCGAATTTTGCAGGTTTCTAAGAGATCAATGCCGGACTACTGCTACAGATTTCATGCCACTTTTTTTTTAAGGAATAACGTCAATGTTTTGGACTACTATGCTGATTATTTTGAGTTGTCATTTGTTGACAAACATGGCTCAAGTTATCGAGGGTAAAATTATATAGAAAGTGACCTCAAGGGCAACGAAAATTGCTTCGAGTTAGCGGGAAGTTCGAGTTACTGAGGGTTCGTGTTACCGAGAGACTGAATACAGTAAATATACAATGTGTGTATGACGGAAATCCAAGGGAAAACGGTTTTGGTTCGAGTTAGTGCGATGTTGGAGTAAGCGAGGGTTCGAGTTAGCGAGGGTCACTGAAAATAATATCCCTCCAGCTGTACGTCTGAAATTACCAGCTGCCAAATCGTGAAAACGTTCATGCCACCATTCTATTATTAACGCGTCAATCTTTCTTTTAAGGTACACAGAATGCCTGGCTTCACGTCACTTTGTGTGATCTTAATATTCGTGCCTTATGTTGAAAGCTTCTACGTTAACGATGACTTCCGTTCTTCTTATTTATCTCTCTTGGAAGACCACGTTTTGTTAGGCCACGCAATGGAATTATACCCTACTCGAGGAATTACTTCGTGTGCCCAACACTGCTTGTCTAAACCAGAATGTGTTTCCTTCAACTTCGGCTCGACTTCAAATCTTTGCGAGCTGAACAATTCATCTTCTCAATACGCAAAGCAAGACATCGTGCGAAAAAGCGACTTCGTCCATGGCCAATGGATAACAGTGCCCGTCATGCAGTTTGTTTTTACAACGCTAGGTGCGCAAGGACCCAAGGGACCAACAAACACATCCGGTTACTTGGGCACGTCGCTTGAGGGTCAAGTCCAACTAAACAACGGCATTCAAATGTGGACAGTTCCTTACACAGGAAGGTACGTTATAGATGCTTTCGGTGCCTCGGGAGGGAATGGTACTTGTGACCCCCCAAAATGTTTGGGTTGGAGGCTTGGAGGCCTAGGTGCAAAAATCTCCGGCTCGTTTACACTCAAGCGTGGGCAAAAGTTACAAATATTAGTCGGGCAAAAAGGAAAAATTAACTCCGACTTCATGAAGAAAGCAGGGGGTGGAGGTGGTGGCACGTTTGTTGCACTCATGGATAATTCGCCTCTGATTGTGGCCGGTGGAGGAGGGGGAGCAAGCAGTTCAACGGACGGCGACCCTGGACAAGCTAGTCTGGCAGGAACGAGAAACGGAGGTAAAGCCGGGTCAGGAGGAAAAAGATCGAATGTAGGTTTCATATTATCTGGGACTGGAGCAGGAGTGTGGGAGGATGGTGAAGGTGACGATGGGAAAGCGCTGAGCTTTCAACACGTTCAGCTTGGTGGTCACGTTGTTGATAATCGGTCACCAACAGGAGGATTTGGCGGAGGAGGTTATGCAATGACACTTCCCGGAGGAGGAGGCGGATACTCCGGTGGAGGAGTTTATGCGGTGGATGTAGACAATAGTACCGCAGGAGGGGGAGGCTCCATAAACAATGGCACCTCACAGATTAACGAGAGTGGTGTCAATGATGGAGACGGTAGGCTCATTGTCACATTGATGAATTAGGCACAGAACTGGATTAATGACAGTTTAAAAGAAATTGCTTCTTCGAGCAAGAGGCATAGTTTACATCTTATTTTCAACTAGTCATCAGTGAATCAGACATTTTAATTCATACCAGGCAGTAGCCTGTTGTATAATACGGATACATCCAGTAAAAGCGCTAGGCTGCCCACATGCGGTTACTATGGAAGCCAGTTTTCAAAGGGGAACTCCGTGGAAAGGGCGGCTTAGGAATGTTTCTTTGCGGAGGAGGAAGCTTGAATACTCCGATGGTGGAGTTGAAGGAGTTTACTCACCACTACTGAAGAGGTGGACGCTCTATGAACAACGCTACATAACGAAGAAGAGGAAGAATGTCTTCTGCAGGCAACTTGTATATTTTCCAAGCATTTGCAGTGAGCCATCAGACATAACAACCTGCATCCTGCATGGCTCAGACATTCTAACTGGAGACAAAGCTGTCAGACGAGTAACCAAGTGTATGACACAGGTTTAAGTTGTTCATTAAATTCTGGAAAAGATTGCGAAGAAAAACGGTCGAAATCATACGAAACAGACTAACTGACTTTCTTCGTCACGGGGAAATGATCGTGTAAATATGCAAGAAACATCGCAAAATATTCTGAGATACTTTTCAAACAAAAATTTAATAAATATCAAGCTGCCACGAGCCGGGGTAGTCGGCAGCTTCAGGTTAATATTTGTCTGTTTTCCTTTGGTTCGTTGAGCGGGAAGCAAAGACGAGAAAATACAAGCGCGAAAACTTCCTCTCCAATGTGAGTGTGAAGCTAGTTTTGGCTATATCACGCCAATCTATCGATCGCCACTTTCAAGCAGTCTGTTTATAAAAAAAGTCATAGGAGAATTATTATTTTCCCTGTTTGACACAGAGGAGGTGCTCTATCAGCAACATTGAAAGCAGGAACATTGAAAACCGGAACCTGTCGAAATGGAAGCAAAACTTGGACATGTTTCGTGCAAATTTGAACAGAATTTTAAAGCTTTAGAAGCACATGGATATAGATTGTTGCACTGAAACATGAAATATTGCAAATTTACGCTCAAAAGAAGAAGCTGCTTCGTTACTAAGAGTTCCTCTTAGCGTTTTGCCATACTTTGTTTCCTCCCCCCATCCCCAAAGAATCCCATTAGCTCTTGCTCCCGGCGATACAGGTTATCGCTCTTTTGCTAAGCACGCGCCTTCGTTCATTCTGCAATATGGAAAAACAAATATATTTGCACACTAACCCAAAGCTTAGTACACTAACCCGGTAGTTTCACAATTCAATTCAAAGTTGACGATCGGGCATACCCGAAAACACAGGTCGACATGTAACTACGGCTAAATAAACCGAAGTCAAAGTTACTTTCGTAGTTACACTAACAAGACACAAATAAGATAGAAAACCACATATTTAAATCTATATTTTCCGTACTTCCTGTTTAAATCAATTAGGTTTGCAGGCAACCTCAAGTACGAGGTCCAAATTCAAATTATTAGAAAAACATAGAAGCAGGTGAACTCGAAAGAACAGCTTACATCATTCTGTTTAGTGATTGACAAGTTAGTTTACCTGTGCTGAAGGCTCTAATGCATTCGAGCAAACAGTGATTTTTATTAGTTGACGGCGGAAAGATTTCTAAGTTACATTTCTTTATGATACGATTATTTCTAAGCATTGTCAAATTGCCATTGATTTTCTGGCTGGCAGTTAAGCGAAGATAAAAGTGAAAACGTGAGTCTATTCTAACTTGGAATGTTTCGAAAAATGATCCATGGAATGATTACAACTGAGTTCCACAGGTAAGAAAAGATCTTTGTCATTTTAATCAGTTTTCAAAAGAAGCTTTAAACTTTAGATCTTGGCCCTGTTCATCTGCCAAGATTAATCGGAAAATAAATCGAATACAACCATGCTTAACGTTGAAAAAATGTTCCAAATTAAAGCAAAATACAATGGAAACTGGACAAATTCGATAAAACGTTTTTCCATAGCATGTAAGACCTTGTAAACTCTCTTCACATAGAAAAAAGTTTATAATTATCCTTCGGATTACAGATGGGATAAGTTAGAAAATACATTTTCCTAGCGACAGGTTTTATCAAAGTCAACAAAGAGACAAATGGCACATTCGCCGAAAAATGTCTTTATTTTCAATAATGGCGACCCGGAAACGAGAGCCTGAGAATAAAAAGAACCGCTGGTAGACCAGGGTATTTCACAAGAGCGCACGAATAGTCCGCATTTTTTCACATATTAAATAGCGACCTTTGAGGAATGCAACCAAGCTAAGAGCTAGTTCTTTGAATCGAAGTTTCGTTTTACAACTAAACCACTTTTTGGGTTTCATTCTTGATCTTTAACCCCAGCCCAAACCAGAAGCACTATTTTGTTTTGCTCAGTATTTTTTGTATTTAAAGCCTTCGAGTAAAGGACACATTTTACCAAAGAAGAATTGTTTTTCTTGTGTGCAATTTTCAAAGAAAGCTTCACTCTAATCACAAGAGTTTAATTAATTTTTGACACTAGATTTACAGTAAATTGAAATGTGTTATCATTTTTCTGACATATCTCTGCAAACTAAACCGCCAAAAAAAATTTAAATGTCGGTTCGGGAAGACGGTTTAAACTGCAAATCATAGAATTGAAATTAATTCAGTACAAATATTACTTTTAAAAGTTAACCCACCGCAATAATTCTAATTGAGCAAATACCCTACAGTCACCATCTTTTGACGTAATAAGGAACAACGTCGGTGATTATGGATGGCACCCGAATGTTTCACGCCAAAGTTCCGCCTAACATCACGCACGTACTTAACTTTAACATCATTTTTATTTTTGAACACAAAAACCATAAATATCTTAATATAACACCAACAATTTCCTGTTGCAATTACAGTATTACAGTACAATCTCATTACAGTACAATCAACTTTTCGAACCATCTTGAAGAATGAAATTAAAATTGGTTCTCAAGTTCGCGGTGTTCAAAATATCGAGGATACATTTCTCTTAACTTTTCTTCCAAGTGAGCAAAAAATTGCTACGTATAGCCCTACGCAGTGTAAAAAGGCTTTCTTCTGGAGTTTCAGGTGTTGCGATTCTAAGAGTAAATGACATAACGCCAACGGACTAAACTCCACGTATATCATAGCGCAAGATGACCTCCAGCCTTCTACTTTTTAGACTGAAGACTTACACTACGGTTTCATTAACAACATTTAATGACGGATATCTTTTCATTATTTGTGAGTCTGATCGGCGTAATATAAAATACTTTTGCGTTTAATTTTAAAGAATGTCACTGGGGTTGTTTCATTTACAATCTGCAAAAGGCAACACGATATTCAGAAATGCCACTCCTTGAAGGATTGATGAAACATTTCTACTGATCCACATGGTAGAAGCCTTGAAATAGAGTGAAATATAATACAATTTATGAAAGGTTTGAAATTTTGATGAAAAATGTCGTTAAAATTAATCCCAAAATTTGAAACAATTTGTTGTTGTTTCTATAAAATGTAAACGCATACATTAGTCAAGTGCTTTTGAATATAATTCTATACTGCATGTATGATAAATTTCTTTATGTAAAGTAAAACAAGCTAAATATAATAATTGCAAAGTCCAAAACTCGAGTGGTCTTCGAATTGAAAGATTTGAAAGGAAATGCCATCAAAATTTCTCCTTCTGAAATCGAGTCCAGTCGACAAGGCAGCATTTTGAATTCCATGGTGTCAAATAGCTATTATGAGATGCTCAGGGAGCAAATTAGTATTTGCCTCTAAGCATCCCATAATAGCTGTTTGAAAAGATAGAATTCAAAATGGCCGCCGTATCGGTAAAAGGATGAGTCTAACTCGCATGTCCGTTCGTATTTGACCATCTTAAGGGGAGTGTTCACAGTATTCTAATTTTAGGATTCCTGCATAGCAGAAATAAGGCTGTTACTCTCTCAGTTCGAATCTGAATCGAATAAATTTATGTTTATTCTGTTTTCTTGAAATCGACGAAAAAAGCAGTTTAATGACTAAATCATAATTCACTTTTCTTCAGCTATCAAGTAATACTTCATGTAATTCTTGCTTCGATTTTTGCTCCATTCTCATTGGCTTTGACTCGCTCCGACCTCCACGCTTCGTCTTTGATTGGCGTTCAAGAGAACTATGCGTTGTTTGGGCACGTGATAGCCAGTCACATGGCCAAAGGAATTACAGTTTGCTCACAGCTTTGTTTATCGAAAGCAGACTGTCTCTCGTTCAACTTTAGAGAAAACTCGGATGTTGACGTTGATGGTTTATGTCAACTTAATAACCGGAGGTGCCAGAAAAACAGAGAAGTAAAACTCACTCAAGCCCAAGGATATATTTACGGAGAGTTCATTGACGTTAAAATTAAACAATATGTATTTACTACACTGGGGGCAGAAGGTGTAGATGGGCCAACGGCATCACAGCTCGGTGGCTACAAAGGCACTAATCTGGAGGGAAAGGTAGATGTTTTGAATGGAAAGCAGCTCTGGAAAGTCCCTTTCACCGGGACCTATACTATAGAGGCCTTTGGTGCCTCTGGAGGTAATGGCACCTGTCAAGGTTGCGTGGGATGGAGACTTGGAGGACTGGGTGCGAGGATCAAAGGAACGTTCTACTTCACCAAGGAAACAGGACTGACCATTGTCGTTGGCCAGCGGGGTCTCCCAGTCCATACCTTCGGGCAACGTCCTGGCGGAGGGGGTGGGGGCACTTTTGTTACTTATGACGACAGTGCGAAGATCATCATTGCCGGAGGGGGAGGAGGAGGGGGACTGGCAAAGCCCGGCTATGGAGACGGTGACCCTGGGCAAGCTACTGAAAATGGCACACGCCACGGTGGGTTCAATGGAATTGGAGGAATGCGATATAACCCATTGAATAAGACGTTTGATTCTGAAGATATCAAAGCGAGTTCGGGGGCAGGATATAAAGGCGATGGTGACAATCTTAATGTCGGTGGACACCCTGCAAGAAGTTTGTTTTCCGGTTCTACTGGAGGCTATCATGCTGTGGCAAATGGCGGATTTGGAGGGGGAGGATTTGGGATGACTCATGGGGGTGGTGGTGGGGGATATTCGGGTGGCGGTATCATCGGTACTAAGACGTCAGGAACCGCAGGGGGAGGGGGGTCGTTTAATTCTGGTTCCTTTCAGGTCAACGAAGCCGGGGTCAATGAAGGGGATGGAAAGGTAATTATTACATTAATTAATTAATTAAATCATTTGTTATTAATCAATGAATTATTGCAACAATAAAATGATTATTCAATTTTTCCCATAGACAAACCCTAAGCAAACCTATTTCCAACAAAACGTTTACACGTCTTTAGGAACATGCGTTGGTCTAATAAGATGTTGTTGTCCAGCTCGTGTGGAACATTTGAAGGGATTATTTGTTAAACCTGCTCTTAATTTCGTTTCCTTTGTTATTCATTCTTAGTTTGCTCTTTCTTTTTGTTATCAAAACAAAGGCTATATGTTTGAAATGATGCAGCAAAATGTTGAAGATCAGATGGCTGATATTTGTTTAAAAAGACTAAGGCTGCGTTCCTTTGGGGTGATCTGGATCAGGATCAGTGATCCCAGATCTGTCTGGATCATGGTGCATCAAAGGAACCGATGAATCCGTGGCCAGAGTGGATTCATCGGTTCCTTTGATGCACCATGATCCAGACAGATCTTGGATCACTGATCCTGATCCAGATCACCCCAAAGGAACGCAGCCTAATACAGGGGTGAGGGTTGATTATTCGGGGCAAAGGTTGCACCTTGATGACTGAAAGGTTAAGGGGGCCGTTTTTCAAATATATTCACGCCAAAAGGTCAGTCGCGAATTGAATATATCGCGGTCAATACAATCTCACTTTTTGTTAGGCGTGAGGATTTAATTATTTAGGAAATTTAGACTTTTAGTCATTTCAAGGAATGACTGAATTTCAAGGAAAGTCTGAATGGCAGACTGACAGACAGACGGACGAACGAACTGGATAGATGAATGAACGCTTTTCTAATTTGGAGGATGGAGTATAGGTCACAAACTTCTCAAACGCACTAATCATAACTCATCAAGTTTAACCAAAGAAAATCATGGCCGTGACGGTATTTAGATATATGATCTTACTTAGCATAGATTCTTATGCTTTTATTTCTCCATTTTCGCCCTACTTTTATTTTCGATTGAGATGATATATCAAACAACCAAGATAGTGTTTGAATAAATTTCCTACCACCTCGTAGTTCATCAAAAATACTCCGCTGCGCGTTGCGTTTTCAAATGTCTTCTCGGTATTCGGAAATGTGAGCAAACACGGTCTTCCGTGTTTGATATATTACATGAAAAAGGCCAATCTGAGACATTCCTGATTATTCTTTTCGTTGAAATGATCTAAGATAAAGAGTTTCCACAAACCACCAGCCAGAGGGGCACTTCTTTTCAAAACTACTGGATAAATGGTATGAGTATCAATAAATATAATTAGCAATCCTCCGTAGGAAAATGGATGGCGACTGGTTCATTTACCCATAGTTCTTAGCGCACGAAAACCTTACCAACGTTCATAAAAACGTACAGAAGAGTTCTAAAATCTTCAAACCTAGGCAACACAACGTCCATAGTACAGGGACAAAAAGTGTTAAAACTGGCTTTCTTTGTGCCTTATAGGCTGTGTTAGGTTCACAAGGTATTAAGTAAAATGTACAGCCGCCATCATTTTTTCCTACGGTGGATTTGAACAGTCCGTCTTTCTTCTCACAAAATATTAAAGTGCCTATGAAATGAAAAATAATCGCTGCTTACCTGAAAGGCTTTTCAAAATACGGAAGGAGGACCCTCTTTCCCACTTTAAAGGGTTGAAAATGAGGATATTTGGTTTTTGACTGAAAGAGACAGGAGCCAAGAGAGTTTCTATGGCAACAACACTATGGGTGTCATTTTGTTGTTTTTGTGATGTACATTTCTGGTGCGAAGTTTGAAGAACACTGCTTCAACATTTCCAGAGATATTCTTTATTCAGTATTTTACTATTTTAGTTGCAAACCTCGTGATGTCATCACTTTCCCAATTTACATAATACAAAAATGTCAATATCTCTAACATGAAAAAAAAGATATTCCAAAAAGAAAAATTCTGAAAAATTCTGAAAAGCCTTTCAAATAAGCAACACTTATTTTTCATTTCATAGGCACTTTAAGTAAATATTTAGTGTCCATACCAATAAACGAACCAAAGGGCCTTAATTAATATGCCTAAACACATCAATGTAAGTCGCGGAAAAAAAGCACTTTTAATCAAATACGCAGATTGATGATCAGTAAAAGCTGAAAAATAGCGTCAAGAAAAAGGTTCCATGCATGTCGGATATTAATTTAAAAGGAACTTGAAAAATTGAATTTGTAGTTAATTGGCATAAAGTGTAAATCGCTGTATCAGTTGTAAACATACTGCGTACATGCAATCATGAATATCCTCAAGAAGAAGACAGATAGTCACTGTTTGTCAAAAGGAAATAACGATCATTTAATAATTGAAGTAAAAAGACTTGTGCAAATAAATAAACAATTTAACAGTTCAGTTACTCATTCAGGACGCAGCTCTCCTGTCAGATATCTTCGTCCTTCTTCTCGGACTTGCGCCAGTGACAATAAATGATCGTTTCTTTCTTGGTTCAACTGCGTTTCAAGTTCTGACACCTAAAACAAGACAAAAGAATTAAGTATGGATCGCTTTACTCTAGGGGAAATGGTTAGGAAGGCCGGTAAACATCAAACAGGCAAACAATCAGGCTAAGATTTATGTTGGAAGGTTCTTGACCCTGCATACGTTTTGTTTTATGGTCATTGACTACGCATTAATTACATAATCGCAATGCTGCTATTGGTTAGTTGTATGAGCACACATTACCACCTTCGGGATTTTGCCAGGTTTTGTGTAGCCGGGTCAACCCCGAAAATACCAACAAAGACATGAAACAAGGAACTTTGCCAGGTTTCACAACCAAGTTCCCTGTATTAACTATGGTAGCATGAAGCGACCAACCCCCCCCCCCCCCGCACAACCTTCCTTGGAACTCCGGGGATAACTAAGGGGTCAGAGAGTCATAAAACCTGACAGGGTTGATCGTTAGAGTTCCAAAAGGGATAACCTCCAACAGGTACCCAAATGTACATGTAGTTTCGTTAGCATGATAATACCTGCACTTTGCACGTAGAGATTTGGAAGAAGCATGTATCAAAGAAAATTGTTTAGATGCAACCGTGTAAATACCTTGAAATAAAGGTCCCGCAATTTCTGGATGGACTTATTGTCCATTTTTTCTACGCAGTTGACCCTTGAGGTTTCACAGCACTTATCGTGTAACTTTGTTTCCCTGCAAAAAAGCAGCGAAATTAAGTAAAAAATGATGCAAATTCTTGTTTACAAACTTGACAAATTTCGTTAGCTCAAGTTGCTGTTGTTATATCATTCGAACCAGGTAAGGAAACGAGGAAGCTGCTTGTTCATGTTTTATGCTTTATTTTTTGTTTGTTCAATACGTAGAGCCAGCGGTATGGGCTCTGTCGCTGTTTTTTTTTTATCAGAGCGGCTTTAAATTAAGTGTCGAGAAATCAAACCAAAATAATCATGGCCAATCACAAAGCACACAGACAATCCAGTAAACCAATCAAAGGTCGAAGACAAACTTCCCATATAGCCCGGTAAAAGCGCGGGAAAAAATGTGCGTGAGCGAGTCAAATTGATCTTGGATTCATTTCTGATTGGATGAGAAATTGGCGCGAGACAAAAAAACAATAAAAAAGTGTAGTAGTAGTAGTAGTAATGCAAAACAAAAGCAGATGTGAATTGCTCTCGACATTCAAGTGAAATCCGCTCTTACACACATTTTGCTACTGATCATTTTATAACTTTAAATATAAATTCCATGAAAAAAGTGAATAATACCACGTGTACTGTGATTCGTCATGCGTCATTTCATAGTAGTAAGAATGGGAGAACTCGAAACAGCTGAAACACACTTCCCGCAGCTGTTCTCTGTCTTTAAGCATCAATGCGTTCACAATGTACTACCAGAATTTTGTAGGGGAGGGTGTCCTTTGCGTAACTGAACCACAAAGCAACTTCTTTACCATGGGACTATATCACGCGTCCCTAAGAGTCCTATCTTGTTTCCACCCTCCCCCCCCAAAAAAAAAGTACAACACCTGTTTCCCGTTTATTTAAGGTGGCTCAAAACAGTTTCCAACACTTATATTTCGATAGGTCGTTATAACCACTGTTTATCAATTGATGCTACAATCATGGTATCAAAAAACTGCCCAATCATTGGTGAACACGTTGTCATCATTTTCTTGACACAATAGGTTACTATAGCAACAGTATGACCTCTGAAAAACACCCTTAATTAAATGTTCGAAAATTTAAGGTGGCTCTGAGCCCCATGTACAGAATTTTTTTAAACTTTGTCAAAAGTTGCGTCTTATCATGCTTATCAAAAGTTGATAATATAAAAAAATTTCACCGTGCCGTTTTTGAATTATAAGCCCCTAAAACTGTAATTAGGGAGGTTTTAAGAGGTCATACTGTTGCCATGCTAACCTACTGTGTCAAGAAAATGATGACAACGTGTTCACCAATGATTGGGTAGTTTTTTGATACCATGATTGTAGCATCAAATGATAAACAGTGGTTATAACGACCTATCCAAATATAAGTGTTGGAAACTGTTTTGAGCCACCTTAAGCTCATCACATTTGGTAGAGGTGGTCGAGCGTAAGGGGAGAGCAAGAATGTTTTTTTTTTTTATTCTATTCTATTTTGCCTATTCTTTGGTATTAAAACAGTTGCCATACCATCTTCCAATTGCATCGTCAAGTGACTTTTTCAACGTGGTAATCTCGTTCTTGTTTCTTTCTCGCAAAACCATGATTTCTTTCTGCAGCTGATCATTTCTGTCAGCAAAAGAAAACATGTACACTGTAATTATAACCAGTCTTCTTATCGAAATGAAAAAAAAATTGAAAAAAAAAAAAAAACAGAGCAAGCCTCAAAACGGACATTACGGAAAAAAATATTTCAGTTTATGTATAAAGTAACTTTCTTGTTGGTGATACAATCAATCAGTCAATCTTTATTTTCACTCCCTCTTACTCGAAATAAGAAGTTACAACAATGAAAATATTAAAAATAAAAATTAGAGTACTAGCTGCCTGGAATAACCATAGGGGCAAACGGAGCCAGGCAGCCAGTTAACATCAGAATTATTAGAAATAAAATACAGGGCCGGGTTGTTCAAAGCCCGGTTAAGCTAACCCAGGGTTAGCGCGAAGTTTGAGTTTGAATTTGCAACTGTTTGGTGAGTTTGTCTGCTTATATTGTTTATCCTTCGGTTTTGAGTTTGAATAATCTCAAACTTCCCAAAACATAAGCAGTGAAAAACAGTTTTAAACAAGAAAAATAATTAACTTTTAGTCCTGGGTTAGCGTTCACTGGCTTTCGAACAACCCGGCCCTGGTCAGCAAGAAAACTGAAGCACAAATGCACGCACAAAAAGAAGAGGAAAAACGCTATTTCTAAGCTATGAACGAAGTCTAAAGTAGTTAAATTTATATTTGAATACAAAATATTAATATAAGAAGAGCACACAATAGCTATGGCAACTAATAACAAGCTTTATATTGAACTATAAAAGAAAGACTTGGAAAGGTGACGGAAATTAACAAAAGGCTAACTTACAGGTAAACAACACAACTGCTAATAAGAACAAGTAACTAATAATCTTAGACAAGATCGCTTTTTTGAAGTTTGAAATAGAGAAGGTTTTCAAATTTTCACTAATTGAGTTTTATACTTAACTCTTGTGTTGAATATTCCGTAATTTGTTCTTACTTTAGGTAAAGTATAGAACACTTAAAGCACCTCCCAAGTAGGTTTTCTTCGCAGAGTGAGGAACTTCTCACAGCATATTATGATATTGTGATTTTAAGCAAAGTAAGCTCAAACGCCTACATTGTGCAAACGAGGCGCAGTTCATGCTTATGTTCTTTGATAGAAGTTTCGCCATCCGTCTACACCAGTGCTGTTCTTCCAGTCGAAAATACCCCTGTTTCAGTGTGGACGGCGAAACGAGTTTTTGATGACTGATGATTTGATAACGATAGCGTAAGACAAAAACATTCGACAGTTTACCATGGGAAGAAAATGGATCAGTGTGGACAGGGCCTTAGACGAACTAAACATTATCTCTGTATTTGAGTTTCTTTGCTTCATGGTTAGTCTGCTCGCCACCGGGGCAGTCCGAGTTCGAGCCCTGGGGCCCGTTTCTCGAAAGCCCCGGAAACTTTTCGGGCCCGTAAAGCCATTTTTAGTTCATCTGTTTCTGAAAACGGAGAAGTGTATGCGCCTGAAACTTCTTTTGTGAAGAGAACCTCTGTTTATATTACGAATACGTTAATAAAACAGCTCTGTAATAGCTTGTAATCATAAGCTTCGAGGTTTTGCTATGGCTTTCTGGGTGCGAAAACTTTTCGGGACCGTCGAGAAACGGGCCCCTGGCCGGGGCGCATGGTGTTGTGTTCGTGGAGAGATTATTTTGCCTCTGTTGAAGGTTAATCATTAGCTTTTTTCACCAGTTTAATTACCTCTAATAACGAGGCAATAATGAAATTCATACCTGCGAGCTATCGACTGATGCAAAGAGATCTCGTTCTTCAGTGAACTTTCCAAATCCTTGATCTTAAATTGAGCGTCTCTAAGGCTCATGTCTTGTGTTGTATTCGCCACCTTGAGATCATAAAACTCTTTGTTCTTCTCCTCGAGTTGATTCCTGTAGAAGTGTCAGAAAGAAACTGTAAAAGACCGCGCTCTAGAAAATCGGAATGCAGGAGCCAGATTCACAAAAAGACCCTAAGTTACTCCACTGCTCATATTTCGTCCCCTTCTCCTCTTCTACCTTTTCTATGGTTTAAACTACGTGATAGTGTCCACAAAGCGTGTTTCAATATTGATTCGTGGGTTGGGGAACAGTAACTGGGACGGTTCCTTGTTAGAAAGTGTTTCGATTCGCTAAATCGTCCTAAAACTTTTATCCTTAATTGTATTATCCTGGCTTTTAGCTTATAGACAATTTGCGTTCCCTCCGCCATTTTGAAAAGAGTGTATAACGAGCTGAGCGAAATACGCAGCTTCTGAACAAATCCGCGATGTCCTGTCTTGAGTAAAATTGCAATCAGTCACATTTCCGAAGCATTCACAATTTGTAAGCTTTACGCACCAGCATAGAATCAACAGAAACTCTACAAGCATGCAGTCGTGTTTAACCTGCGGAACATTTTTCTGAAAATTTTCACGCGCCAGGCTTTTCCTCAGTCTTAATTTGAAAATGCCAACTTTCACACTCCGAATCACTGCTCAAATTCAGCTTGCGTCATTTCTTGAAATAGAAACTGGCAAGGCACAGGTTGTTAAATTGGCCAGTACAGGCGCAAAGATTTGGGAGCGCCATGCCCAACATCTATTTTCTTTTCAACTGATAGGTCGGGTTATATCTTGCTACAAGCTTCTGTCCAATAGTTGACTGGTTAATGGAACGATCTTTGCTGACGTCATTGTTTACATTTTCCCTCCTTAATATACGACCTTGGGCAGAGAAGGCAACACGCTAGACACGAATAGGCCCTTTGCAGGATCCGGTCACATGGTACCGAATAAATTACGCTGGGACGCAAATGACGCAGTGGGACTTCCAAAACAAAGGAACTCGTACCAGTCCAGCCCGACTTTCCTTTGTTTTGCGTCATTTGCGTCCCAGCGTAATTTATTCCGTACCATGTGACCGGATCCTGCAAAGGGCCTATTGACTACAAACATTAAAAGAGCTTGCAAAACTTAGTAACTGGTGAATTTTTTGGCTCTCTGTAATTTTCGAAGAGAGATTGGCTTTCAAAAACTGCAAAATTTCTTGGAGGCAAAAGCGCTAATGAGTTCATATGTTCCGTCTTTGTAAAAGTTTGAGTTTTTACACCCGCGGCACACATGCAAAAAGTATTCAATATATCGGGCTCAAATTCCTTGGTACAGTTAATCCTGCTGTGTCCTATCAATAGTCAGAGAACTCATGCCTTTGTAGTTCCATCAGAAACTGTATCGCTTATGCCAATGAGGCAAATGTTGTAAACAATGATTCTTCTATACTCTCTTACTTGATTAATTCCAGTTCAGTTTCTTTAACTGTGGTTTGTACATCAAGCGTTTTCTTCATCTGGAAAGAGATGCACGTTTAATGACACAAAATGACGTATGATGCTTCAACTGGACAAAAAGGTATATTGGCTTCACAGGTACAGAAAGACAATTGAACTGTTCAACAGACAGAAGTCATAGGAGTTACCAGTATATAGACACTATGTATGTGTGGTTGGCCAACAATTGAGGCCGCCTTCCACATAAAGATACATGTATCTAAAATCAGAAGATTAAGATTAAGATGAACTGGAGATATAAGATGTGATACGTGTGGAACCAGGGAAGGGGCAGGCTAAAGAAACGCTCCTCTTTTCGTTAAATAATACAAGGGCTAAAAGCGAGGAAATTCTGTACATTTCTTTTTATGAGCAAAACAATAATTATTATTATTCCCCTCCCTTTACCAAGTCAAGGCTCATCTTCACTTAGCACCCTCTCCCCCCGTTTTAACTACATGTGGGACCACAACGGGTAATGCACAAGCCTCCGAAAAACTCCTTCAATCGTGCAAATAAATCGAGAAGTATACCGCAAGAGAATGAATTCCTGAATCCTGAATTAAAAGTATATTTAAAAAAATATCGTTACTAAAACAATTTACTGTAGCTGTATAAGGGGAAATATACCTTCATTATGCAATTTATGTTCGTGGATTAAATGGGTCTTGGTCCTTCTACAACAATATTAAATTTCTACTTATAGTAACTAAGAGAGTATGCCATGATTGATGCGGTAGATTGACCCATCTAAGAGACGGAACATTATTTTTTGAGGAGGAGGCGAGAGGAGGGGGAGGGGGGAGGGGGGAGGTCTGGGCAATTTCCTGGGGCTTGTATTCTCATCTTTAGTTTGTGCATGATTTTTTTGGGTAGGCAGTGCCTGGATAGTAGGAACTGCTTGCTCGTTTTTTTTTCAGCAGTTTTTGCTGTGCAGGATGTTTTTGTGAAAATTCCACACCTCACCACCCCCCCTATCCACCCCTCCATCAAAAGATAATCATGGGTCTGCCTCCAACTATAGTGGTATACTTTACCTCACCATTCATCGATTCCAGATCTCGAACAGTTTTTACCAGGGAGTTCTTTTCTTTCAGATTTTCTTTCAGCTGTCCTTTTAGTGATTTCAGCGAAACTTTCGTCTTGCATAGTGATTCTAAAAAAGTGAAATATTATAATTGAAATGACACTATTTGTTCATTTATCTTTGCCTGAATGCAGGGAAGCGTAATGAAACAAAATATAAATGGTTTCTTGAATTCCCAAGCACAGGTGCGTTTGTCGGCAGTGTGTTTTGAGTGCCGGCATGAGATTATGAGAAAAAAGTGTGATATGTTAAGTAGCATGTATATATTCGCTGAACTGTAAACGGGTTTCATTGTGGATTTTTACAGGCGGACACTAAATTTTGTTCTTTTTTATATATTGATTGAAATCCTGTAATCCATTTCCTCGTAACGATTTTACTTGTGTTTTCCTGATGATTGACATTTGTTATAAGTAGTTTTGTTTAGTATTCATTTACTTTGGCCGGATCAAACGTATACAGTTTGTTTGCTTTTTTGGTGTCTAGATTAAACAGTGTAAATAGTTGCTTTTGTTTTGTGATTAGTTGGCTAGTTCAATAAGTGGGCTAAGAATTGTCTGTTTATCCTGCACCGCATTTCTGGTTGTCAGTTTTTTGGGTGCGAGGAATTCAAGAATTGCATTCTCGATAAATCCTTTTTCTTCAATGAATCCTGGATCCTTGAATTGGTTAATGTACAAGGGCATATAAGCAGAAGGCGTCAGAGTAGTGGCTTGCGCCCTTCTAATGTTAGAAGTCACCGGAAAACAAAAACTAGCGTGAACCTGTTCTGTTAGTTGAAGAGCAGCGCGTCGAACGGTGAAAATAAAAATAACCGAGTAGAAAGGGCGCGGGAAAACCAAAGACCTTCACTTTTTCTCGTCAAATCCCTTCCCTATTTTTCTCTCGCCGTTTTACGCGCTGTTTCGATTCCCAACTAACAGAACTTTTGGAACAAGCGGTAACCCAACGCCCGATTATTTATACGAAGACGAAACAAAATTATGACTGAATGGGGACCCTGCAGGTGAAACAGCTCGAGGCGGAGGCTGAGCACCATCATCCAAGTCTAAGCCGCCTTTTAACCAATAGCAGCACTTGTTACATCGAAGGTTACGGGACACGAAGATCACGTTTAGACGTAATGCATCAAGTGTAGTTATTGGTTTGAAGGAGGTTTAGACCAAAACGTTTTCGAAATTTATATCAGTTTCGAGAAAGAACAGTGCTCCAGTCACACGCCCGAGACCTCAAGCAATGCAAAGCTATAGAAACCGCAACTGTTGTGCTTCTTTCGTTTGTAAGTTGCTTGTTTGTTTTCATTAAAGCTAAATATTTCAAGCATTTGCTTACCTTCTGTGGTCTTCAGCTTTACTGGAAACATATCCATGTCCTTCAGGGAAGAGTTCAATATTTCTTTATCCTTACTCAGCGAATCGATTTGGGCAGTCATCGCTCTTCGTTTCTCCAAAAGAGCCACAACACATTTCTTGTCAGCTCTTAATTCTCCTTCGCACTTGGAAAGGCGTTTCCTAAGAGATACGTTTTCTTCTTTCATTTGACGCACAGAAGTCTCAAAATTGGAAATCATGTTCTCCTTTTCCAACAGAACATCCTCCATTTTTTGCTTCACTTGTGAGGTTGAAGTTTTCATCTCTTCAAAGCTTTCCACGAGATCATTTTTCTCGTTTACCTCGCGGTTCAAGTTAGCTTCCAAGCCCTTCAAGTCGTATTTTAAACGGCTATTCTCCTTACGTGCAGTTTCAAGTGATTTGCGAGCTTCACACAAACTCGTTTCCTTTGCCAAGGCAGACACCCTAGCGTTTTCAAGCTCGTGTGCCAAAAACTCTTTCGACACTTCAGCAGATTTCAAGGCTGAGTATAGTTCTGAAATCTCTGCAAATCTTTGCTTCGTTTCATTGTCCAAAGACGAGAGCTTTGCCATAAGGTTTTCTTTTTCTGTCTTTAAACTCTTGATATGACATTCCAAATTTATCTTCGTGTTTTCTTCGGATTGTCTCAACTTGCCCAGCTCGGTCAACAAGCTTTCCTTTTCTTTGTTAAGAATCAAAAGCAATCCTTCGTGTTTTTCTAACTCACTGTGTAAATGATCGAGTTCATCGTGCATGCGATCTTGCTCCTTTAGCGCAGATGCCTTGAAGTTCTGGTACTCTGAGCAAAGTTTTTCCTGCTCGGCCTTTTCGTCCTTAACATTTGAAACAAGAGCCTTAGCGTTTAGCTCGTTCTCTTTTAACCTTTCTAGCAGCTCTTGAACTGCTCTCTTGAGTTCGTTCTCCCTCTCTGTTGCTTCATCGATTTCTGCTTTCTGCGTACTTACGGTGTTCTCTAGTGTTGTGATTTGTTTTTCTAACTCGTCTTTTTTCAGTTGCATTTCTTCAAGGAGAACTGAACGTTGGTAAAACTCTTCTTGTTTGCTGTCCCTTTCCTTTCTCAACTCACTCGTCTCCGCTTCTTTCTCATTTAACTTAATTTGCAAAGTGACCACATTTTCTTCAAGTTTTTCTTGCTTCTGTGCCGCTTCGAAAAGGTTCTTTTTCAGCATCTTAATCTTCTGTAACAGAAGGATAATTTTCTCGTCCTTCGCGTCGCAAAGTCGCTTCTGTGTCTCCAACTCTTGAAGCAGATCTTGTTTCACTTCTTCCACACAAAGTTTCTCGTTCTCTGCCAACTTCAACAAAGACTCAACTTGGTTGAAATTGTCTTGGAGTTTACAAAGATTACTTGATGTTTCTTCTAGCTGCCTTTCCAAGCTTTCTTTTCGTTTTACCTCCAACTTAAGCAACGAGTAGCCTTCTTCTAATTTCCTCACTGTTACTCGTTCATTATCCAAGTCCTCCAAAATCTTCTCTTTTTCCTCGTCTTTACTTTTCTGTTGCCTGTCAAAGTCTGATACAGCATTCGCCATATTACCTTCCATCAGCTTTAACTCTTCCTCTCGCTTCTCCAAAACTTGTGTCAACTGGGATATTTTTTCCTCTAGTGATGTCCTTTCGTCCTCCAGCTTCTTCAGATCATGTCTTAGTTTTGCGTCGCTGTCACCCGATTCCTGAATAAGAGCTGCCATATTGACTCGCATGTCTTCCGCGTCTTTGTCTAAATTCTCTAACGCGCTTTGCAAGACAGAAATTTTATCGTCTTTTTTCTGTAACGCTAGGCGATACCTCACAGCGTTTTCCTGAATCATGGCCTTCAATTTTTCTGCTACATTTTCCCGTTCCTTGAACCCTTCCTCTGCCGACTGAATGACGTCTTTAATTTCGGTTACATAGTTTTCTTCCTCTTCCTTTAAGCGAGATTGGAGATCGCCGAGTTCTTTCTTAGCATTCTGCAGCAACTCTTCCTTTTCTCGTAATTTCACTTCCAGTTGAGCTATTTTCTCTTTTGTAAGGGAGAAATCGGAAGCTTGTTGGCGTGCCACCTCCGTCGATAGCTCCAACTTGGCTTTACATTCTTCCAATTCTTTCTGAATTTCATCTCTTTTCCAAAGTATGTCTTCATTCGTTGCTGTAATGTCTACAATCCTTGCTTCCTTTGCCGTTAGATTGTCATTACATTTCCTTTCTAGGAGGGAAATTTCCTCTTCTTTCAGAGTTAAACTTTTTTCTAATGATTCCCTCACTGCTTGCAATTCCATTTTTGTTTCTTCCAACGATTTTTCAAGCTGTCGAAATTCGCCATCCTTCCATTCAAGTCTTTCGTCGAAGGATCTTTTTACATCTCTCAGAAGATCGTCTTTGGCTTTTAAAGCCTCGTTCCAACACTCTTCTCGCTTTTCTATCTCATTTTTATGGTCGCTGTTACTTTTCTCGAAATTCTGTTGCATTTCTTCTAGTTCTTGTTGCTTCAAGGTAACGGCATTTGATAACGACCTCTCTAATGCCTCCTTTTCATTATTCCCTCGCACATATTTTTTGTTCAGAACCTCCAACTCCTCAGAAAGCTGATCCAGCTCTGCTTCTAACTTTTGCTCTTGTTGTCTAGCATTTTCTAGCAAACTACTTAGGCTAGTCACATCATTTTCTCGCTCATCCAGGTTGGCCTTCAGTTCGTCATTTTCTCGTCGAGTTTCTTTATATTTGCTTCTCAAATTTTCTAGCGTCGCTGTGTTATTTTCCTCTTTCATTGCTCTATGCCCGATTTCTAAAGTTAATGTTTTTTCGGAGTTGTTCAACTTTTCCTTCAACAAATTCTGTTCTTGATCCCTCTCCCGGATAACAAATTCAAGGTTCCTTTGTCCTTGGAACAAGTCCTCGTTTTCCTTGCGTAATTGAGCAATCAAGTCCTCCAGATTTTGCCGAACGGATTCCAGCGATTGAAATTTGTTCTCAAACTCACGACAAGTGCTGCTTTTACATTCCAGCTCATCTTTAAGACGTTTAACTTCATTTTCAAGGGAGTTCCTCTCTTCTTCAATCAGTTTCATAGCTGACTTCCAGTTATCAAGATCGTGAGCCAAGGAATCACATTTCTGCTGCAAAACTTGCTTCTCCTGAGATTCGCTCTCAAACTTTTCATGAATGTCGTTCAGTTTGGTTTCCTTTCCGTGAATATCTCTTAACAAAGCCTCGACGTCTTTCTCCAAACTTCCGTTATTTTCCTTCAGATCACTCATCTTTGCTAATAGGGACGATATTTTCGTCTTCAGGTCTTCTTTCTCTAACAATTCGGTTGATAACTGTGATTCAATGCACGCCAGTTTACTGGACAACTCCTCGATTCGCCTTTCCTTATCTTTTACTGCCAGTTCATGGCTTCTCTTTTGCTCTTTGGTTTGCATTTCTAAAGACTTCAGCTGATTTTCTTTGTCTTCTAATAACGCCTGTTGACGTTCTTGGAGTTCTACCATTTCATGTCTTCTCGTTTCGCAAGCGGTACCCAAAGATGCGATCAATTTACATTTCTCCTTTTCAGTTACACTTATCAAGCTCTGTAAATTTTCAGTGGTCTTTTGAAATTCCTCGATTTCTTTTTCTTTTCCTGCCAACTCCACCCGCAAGCGTTTAATATCTTTCTCTTTTCGTTTGTTTTCCTCATCTTTCATCATGAGCACATTATCCGAAAATTCTCTCAGCATTTCCCTCTGTCTTTTCTTTTCTAATACCACACTATCCAAAGTGAACTTTGTGTTTTCAGTGTCTCGGTCTTTTTCAGCTATAGCTTCCGATAAAAGCACTTCCAATCTCTCCATTTCCTGGTCACGAAGCTTGATTTCCTCTGTACTCGACATTTTAATCTCTTCAATCTCCATTTCCTTTTCTCGTAGCCTCTTTTGGTACGAGGTTAAAACTTCCCTACCCTGGGAATTCGATTTCTTCGCCTCTTCAAGCCAGATCCTTAACCTCAACAATTCTGCGTCTTTTGCGCGGAGTTTACTTTCGGTCGACTTTTCTGCCAAGGCCATGATCTCTTCTCTGGTTCCCATGAGCTCATCTAAAGTTTGCCTAAGCTGCGAAATCTCGCTATTCTGGAGACTTAGCGCGCATTCGTAAGACACTCTCATTTCTTGGACTTCATTTTTTCGGGATTCAACAGATTCTTTAAGAGCTGCTTCAAGATTTGCCACCTCACTCACCTTACTTTTATACTCCTCCTGCCAGTAACTTCGAATCTCCGTCAGCTCTTTCTCTTTCTCTTCAATAGCATCTCTTGAAGCCTTCACGAAATTTCCATCAGCTCGTTCTCTGGGGCTTCCGGGCGTGTTTCGCAGTTTAACACTACTTCGAGGAAAACAGCCGAGTTGTTTTTCGGCCTCGTATCTTTGCTTCGCCCTTGGGCTCAAAGCCATTTTTGCTCGTCAGTCCAGGCAGTTACCTCGAGTAACGAAAATCTTTTTAAAGTCATCTGTTTTACGTTGTTGTTGACTTAAATTTTGTAACGCGCAGAATTAACTCGCGACCTTTGTGACGTCATTTTGCTTGCGCTGGCGCGCGCCTCATTAGTTCTGCATTGCGTGTTTAATAAGCAATTAACCTGCTACACAATCTTCCTCCGTGACGAGCCCAAAGAGCGTCTGCGTAGGAGGCTAGTATTTGTCGTGCGTGCAAAAATGACGCAAGTAACCTCAAGATCACGAAAACCACTTCAGCACTTGAAAGGCGTTAAATCTCTTTGGTATATGTAGCGATAGTTTCAAACTCATTCAAACATGTATTCAAGCCTAGGGCCAAAAAAAATATGGCAAAAAAAGTTTGATAAACAAATTTCCATAAACAAAGTTGTGCTGTTATACTCCATCAAAACTGTAGTAAGCCACCTTAAGGACTGGCCCCAAGGGAAACAGGGAGTTTTGTTTTCCCGAGACCCTCAATGTTTCGCGTCGCCTCGGGTAACATCGGAGGTCGAGGGGAAGCAAAACTCACTCTTTCCCAAAGGTTTCAGTCGTTATACCTCCCGACTCAGAAATAAAAAAAATACTACGAAAACATGATTTACTTGGCGCCTAAAGTGACTGTGCCCGCAGTACGAGCGGCAGTCGAAACCGAGCTGTTTTACCGAAACGACCCAATAATAGTCTTTTTCTTCGCAGCTAACAAAAAGTGAAAACAATACTAAAGTTGCTTTGGCTGCTTCAATGATTAACTCGAGAATTCTGGGTTTGATTTGAGGAGGAACAGCACATTTTGTTGTAAATGACACAACTATTTTCCTACCTGGCGACAACGATCGTAGAGCGAGTTGCCGAATGCGGGCGACCCATTTTTGGCGCCAAATTAAAAGCTTGAAGACACAAATGTTCAAATTTTCCGCTTTGTTAAGCCGATCCGCTTTCGCAATTATAAAACCCTTTTCTTGAATAGTGAATGCCTTCTCTAGGGAGAAACGTTGCCCGACTCCAATAGACATCAGGCCGACAGGCACACAAATTTGCCGCTGTTTCAAGGTGCACGACCTGATCACCTGTGAGTCGAAAGTTCAAGATGCTGTTTCCCTAGTGAGTTACCCCCAACACGTTCTCGTCCAATCGGAAAACGTATTTGAGTTGGCAGGTATAACCACACAGCGGTCAAACGCAAAAATCCAACGCCACTTCCGGTTTTCGCCGCCTCGAACTTCGTAAGAGTTTGAAGAGAAAACCTGCAAGACTTCTGTAGGAAAATGTTATAAAAATAGTACTGTGAGAGAAAATTACAAGCTGGGAGGACTTTAGGATGTCCATCACTAAATGTCCTGGTCATATACGAAGTTTAAAGCTTAACTTTTCAGCGACTGTCTTAACTTTGGGCTTGAAAGCGAAAATTTTCGAAAATTTAAGACTTTGTCAAGCCAATCTCGTTCCCAGAGCCCACGTGCCTTTGGTCAGCACCAAGACACGGAGCTCTGGAATAATCAATTTCCAGAGACCAAGATTTTAGGACTTCCGGTTTCACGGCGCATGCGTGGCTTGGCTTACATGGCGTCTAGAGATAAAGTCGAAGTCGATACGTTCCACAAAGGCATTCAATACGCACTGGAAAAACTAGGAAAGTCGAAATTTGGCTTTGAAAGAACAGCAGTATGAAATTTTAAAAGCAAAAGACACGAGGGCTCTGGGAACGAGCTTGTTGATTATTCCAGAGCTCCGTGTCTTGGTGCTGACCAAAGGCACGTGGGCTCTGGGAACGAGATTGTTGTCAAGCGAAATTTTGGGGAGAACTGCGCACGCGCGCCACGTTTGACCGCTGTGTGAGGTATAACAAGGTCGTTTAACTGTTACACCCTGGTCAGGTGGAGTGCTATGTCTAGGCAAACTTAAATTTGTAAACTTCGGAACTATGACCTTTTTCACAGACTAACTAGACAACTAACTTGCAAGTTCACACAAGTCACAAAAATTTCATTTTAATTACAATGTTTCTTATTGGATTAACCTCGTTACCAGATCTCTTACGAACAAAGAGATCTGGGAACAAGATTATCATTCAGCATAAGTCCCACGGGCGCGCGCGTACGTAAACAAGAAAACTTGCCTCATTTTCAAGAATAATCAAGCATTATTAGTGAGGTATCAAGCATTTAATTTGGTACACTAATGGGTCAATTGCAAAAGAAGTCACATTGAGGTCGAGGAATCAATAAACAATTTCTTTAGTTCTAGGCTCCATGTTAGAATGTCTATTATTAAAAACTGGATCATTGGATAATGCAATTCGAGAGTTTTCATTGGCTTAGCCATCATGGTATATGAGCCATTATACCATGATCTACAAAGATGGCGAGCGTATGCGTGATTTTTTGGGCCTTTTTGTTTTTATTGTAGCCTAGTTTTCTATTTTTTTGAGGCGTTTTTAATAAAACAATTATTCCATTCGCGCTTGTTGGATCTGAGATGATTATAGCCAACTCGGCGCTACGCGCCTCGTAGGCTATCTATCATCTCATATCCAACGCGCGCTCATGGAATAATTGTTAAATACATGGAGATTGGCAACTATCTAAGTGATCACGTGATGTGAATGTTTCTTTTGAAAACTCATGTTTCCTGTCACAAAACAAGTTTGTATAAACAAATTAAGTGAGAGGGGACAACTGAATATTGGACCTGAGCTGGCCTATCATCTTTTGCAACATAAAAGGCACCCTGTAACCCCCTTGGACGGCTCCTTAACCATAGCTGTGATTACCCTATCTATGCACCTACAACAAGTCTCAGAAATTCAGATAAAATGATAAATCTTTCTTTCTCAGATGCCCACACAATTAACCCTATACTTGCCAAGTCAATTAACCCAGCCAAAAGATGACTTAATTGTCGTATAATACACATTACTTTATAATTAATAGGAATAAAATATGTAAAATCATCAATGAACATTACATACAAAATGGCAATCAGTGTACCATTTACAGAAGGTCCTCATAACTTGCCATACAAAACAATGAACATAAAGAACACAAAAAAATGCCCCTAGCCCAAAGAACAAGAATTGTGAGAATAGAGGTTTTAAAGTGGCGAAGATCAACTGCATACACTTGCTGAGTCCAGGGGATTCATTAAGGGCCATGTGCCGGGGAAACTGACTGGCTGTGAGATAAATTTTGCACGGCTGGTTGGACTATTTAGTGGAAAGTTTTTCTTGCAAAGAAGTTCTAATTAGTTCTACTAATAGTTTTGCCCACCTGTGAAAACCAGTTGTCCTCCTGCTAAAAACGTTATAGGAAACCCCTGCTTGCACACTCAGGCTGTTTGGGACTGAAAGTTACCATACATCACAATGGCGGAAGTGATAATTATATCATCCATCTTCCTTGGTATTTCCTTAGGGAAATCAAAATGCCCATATTTACATTATATTGATGCGCCAAGCCATGTTCTGATATACGTTATAATGCCCCACATCCCTAACTTTTTTGATACCGGAATTTATTACATCATAGAGAAAATTTCTTCATTATGATTAGCTGAGACCAGGGCAATTTATCTTTAATTTTTAATTTGCGCTGCAGGGCAAATTAACACTTATGTATTTGTAATAAATTATTTTTCCTGGTTAAATAACAAAATTTGAGTAATCGTATGAAAGCTCAAGCAATGGCTGGTTTGCAGTGTCACACCATCAAAAATAAAAAAATGTAACCATTCAATAAAATAAATCAAGAAGCTGGGATATGAATAAACAACCTCGCAAAGATTTAAATCTGTGCGGTTATTCATTCACGCGTTCTTCAGTAAAGTGTTTCATACAAATTTATAGAGCTTTGTATGGAGACGGTGCTGGTGTGAAAGTAACAGAAACATCTGCCATTGAGTTTTGCCATTGAAACAAAAAATTATTACTCTAGAGCTCTGACACATTGAAACTAATACTTCTTCTAGAGCAAGAACTGTTTAGTTAGCAAAACGTGAGCAATAACTTATCTTATGTCACGCAACGCACAAACTTTGAAATTCAAGCGTGCTCTATTACACTGCAATGAGGAACACTGTCAGGCTTCAACGTTGCAAAACGTCAAGTTATTAGAGGGTCTTACATCTGATGAAACTAAAACTTCAGAAGGATTGATGATTTTTTACTTTGGAAAATGAGGATGTCACATTAAAACCAAGAATTAAGGATTTACACTACTGGTGATTTTCGAATTTGCATGAACCTTTTGAGAACATTTAAATATCATTCATAGAGTAAATCCTATATTGGGACATTCCATTTTTTTATCTGCAATCCTCTATGGAGTGCATACTTTGAAAGCCTAGTTTTTTGTTACGAGCAGCTTTGAAGTTTGCAACCTGAAGGTTCAAAAATTTGTTGGGTGACCCTGTGCCAGAGGTTGCCCTCCTTAGTGGGCTACAGATAAAAAAATGGCAATATGTCCTGCATTTGCATTAATATACACGATTAGCAGTTAGGGCCTGTTTACAAAGAGAGAGGTTTACTTTAAAAAGCGGGTTACCCTAGCCAGTGGGTTACCCTAGCTAGCACTCGCATATTTCCTCTTTTTTATTTCTTTGTCATGTTTACAAGGCAGCTAGGGTTGCCCGGGTAGACGGGTCACCCTATCTGCGCACTAGGGTTACCCTGGCAGCCAATGTCATCTACTGTATAACTTGCACTCTTTGCAAAAAGTTATATATCGGCGAAACAGGTAGACGACTAGGCAACCGTTTCCGAGAACACCTTCGCGACATAGAGAAAGACGATAAAGACGCTTCTAAACCGGTTGCTAGACACTTTAATCTGCCGAATCATTCTAAGCAACATATGGCAGTCTGCGGCCTCTCCCTACATCAAGGAAGCACAGAAAGCCGCAAAACTCTTGAACAAAGATTTATTTTTCAAATCGGCACTCTTAATCCTCACGGTATCAACGAACGCTTTTCATTCAACTAATTCATTCTGTTGTTTTTCATGTTGCCAGGCACCAACCAATAGCGTAGCTCCATATTTCTGTATATAAACCACACACAACCCACAATTCCTTGATTCGCTCCGACGAAGGGCTAACACTCGAAACGTCAGCTTCCGAATCTCTTTATGGTGGCCAATTCACATTATCAACCCAGTTGGTAAAACCAAATTATCTTTTAATACTCCCACCAACACAGCACCACAGTTTCTTTAGAAACTTGCCCCCTTTATTGGTTACCTTTATCCCTTGTAAACACTTCAGGTAGGGATAAACCGGCCTACCCTGGTTAACTTTCTAAAAGTTTCCAGACCCTTCGAGTGTGACTGCGCATTATGTTGTCCCAGGTTGAAGAGGTTAATAATAATAATACTTTATTTATATAGCGCTATTTCCCTTTAGCCCAATAGCGCTTTACAACAATCGTAATTCGAAAAGAAAATACAATAATACAAATAGCATTACAGTAAAAAATATATTAAAAACTATTTAAGATGTTAAAACTATATCGCAAAATAAAAGCTATATTACATGCTAAATTAAACTATAACATTTTTTAAAAAGATATGTTTTCATATAGGTCTTGAAACTTGATAATGAACTACTCTGGTTACCCTACCTGTGAAATTTTGCTTGTAAACCCGGGCTATATCTTTTGTCCTCCAGCTAGGGTTAACCCGCTTGCTGGGGTAACCCTCCCTCCTTCAGTTGTAAACAGGCCCCAGGTGTTTTCTGATACCAACCACAGCAGCAGCAGCAGTAACAACAACACACGTAAGAGGAACTTTAAAGCTTAATAATCATTCATTCTGCATAAAATAATTTCATAACGTTTGCAGCTCTAATTTGAGGCGTGCAGCTGGTTGTGTGACTTGTGAAGTCACTTGTCACGCAACAGCGAAAACAGAAATACATAAGCTTACATAAATTAATTAATGAAATGAAACTTATATCAAAGGATGAACCATTAGACTTACAGCTGTTTCAGATCAATTAGTCCTAGCCACAACGGTACAGGTGTGCGTAGCAATTGAAAAACCCATACCATAATTGTGAGCCCAGCTCTTTGTCGGATTGTGTCAAGCCGCTTTGAAGATAACGCTCGCGGGTGCAACTGGTCTGCGGTATTCTTCATGTGAGACATGAGTGTCCACGAGTGTGGCTCCCAGTCTTTTAGCGTTAAAATCTAACATGGCTTCCACAGATAGTGTGCAAAGGCAGCAAGAGCTGATGTTGCAAATTACATGTACATGTACGTTCCATTAGAACTGCCTTTTAAACCTTTGGGTATCGCTGGCTAACGAAAATTTTGTTCTGAGTATTTTCCTTGTTACACGGAACTAGAGAGAAATCATGAGGATACATGCGTGCATGTAGTTGAAAGTTAATTACTTGGCCGAGTAGAATGTTTGCATTGCTGTCTGGGCTTTGGAAATACCTTTTCCAGAAAGATGAATACTGCATTTTAATTCTAGGTTTGGACAATGCTGGAAAGTCGGTAGGTCTTTGATCTTGTTTGATATGGTAAATTATTAAGCTTATGAATTACAAGAAAATCCAGTTCTGGATCCCATGATTTTTTTTTAATTGATGGAATTGGCAACGATTAAATCATGCGACCGACTGGCAATCTTATTTTACACGTTTTCTTCTGCTGAGGCTCTTCAATGAAGCAAAGGAGCAACTTTCACAATAATAGTGCATGTGTAATTATTGTATAAACAAGCATTAAATTATATAAGTACTCACTGAAAACCTACCCTTCAAGACAAAGATTTCCTACTCTTTCTATTTGGTGAGAGTTGAGAGGAAACCTCTACCTAAGCTTGTAACCAATCAATCCTTTGTTCACTGCTCTTCACAATCAGGGGCGAATGACTTAAAAATACTGGATTTGGACAAAATTTTACCAGTTTAAAAATTACGCATAACAGATAGGATTCAAAAGTACAGTATGGGAAAAATTCACTGCTCTGTGGTTGGGTACATGTATAAAATTGCAATTTGCATTGTTGTGCCTGATATGGGTTCCTCTCACACAAATCAAATTACTTTTTTTAATTTTTTGTTGGAAGAATAACTGGCAATCTTTGATCTTTCTCTTGCTGCTGTTTGAACAATGTTCTCACCAAGCTACCATTATTGTACATTAGTTCACCCATACATGTACAAGCTATTTAATGTCAAAAGAGCTTGATGTGAGTGGTGAAGGCAGGTCATACATGTATTCCATTGAAAACAATAGTAGACCTGTAGTAGCTTGTAATTTGCAAAGCAGGTGCTGCTTTTTTGCTCAGTACTTCATAGCAATGTACAAAATTTTTGAACACATGATAAAAATTGCAATTAGTAACCAATAGTAGCCAAAATTTTGATTGCCTTTAAATTTATCGCATGACAAAGCACATTTATTATACTTCTTCGTTTATGCATGACAATAAGAAATCAAGCAGTTATAAGCTGAGGTTCCCTCTCATCTCTCACCAAGCAGTCAGGGGCAAGTACAATACTTTATTTTTGATACATGTTTCAGAGCATGCAGTGTCAGAAATTAGCATTCGCCCGCTCACTGATGCCCAAGTAATTTGTCAATTACAATAACACACAGCAAAGTGTTTCATAAATAGACAAAATGAAAAACAGCTTCCTCCAGTGATAATTGATAGAGATTTTTACATTGCACTAGTCATTCATTTAACTATACGTAACTAAACTGAACTAGTCATCTTTAGGTCTTTTAGTATAATTTTTCATTGGAGTGAAAACGTCAGTCTTCCATGTACAAGCTGTTCACTCCAATGTCTCGATGCTATGGACATACATTATGCAAATTTGGTAGTGTCAGCTTTTCGTTTAGCTGTTTTTTAGCTAAAACTACAGAAATGTGGAAAAATTTCCAAGGAGTGTCAAAAGCTGATGATAAAAATAAAGATAAAACAGTAAAATCAGTCCTTGATCCTAACAAGGCATCTCGTAAATGTAATATAAATAGAAAGGTCAACAGAAAATGGTAAGCTCAGATAAGATATTGAAAAACAAATGGTTTGTGAATCATTGCGAAGATTTTTTTGGGGAGGCATCCTTCTGGGCGAGTGAAAATTACACCGGGCTAGTGGGTTTTGAGAGTCGCTCATCCGAATGGCGAGTGCTGTCAAAATTTATTTTCCAACACTGAACATGTCTCAAGCTACATTAGTAGCTCTCTTACTTGGCAAGTACTCTCAAAATTAAGTCAGATGTATGCTTAAAAAGTCATTAAATAAAATATTATTTTTATTAGACTCTCCTGGAACAAATAAAGCGAAGGTATGGCAACAACTACACTGGCCTGCCCTTTGAGAAGATCACAACAACAGTAGGACTGAACAGTAAGTTACTTTTCAAACAAAACATGTTCAAGTAACAACTCAGTGACAACAAAAGAGTCCATTCTGTACACATGTACGTGTACATGACTTTGTATGATTGTATATAATTTGTAGGGAAACCACAAGTTTGTCTCAGTTGCTTCAGAAATTTGTTCTTATCTATGATATATTTGGCTCTTATACTGTATATAATATTATTGGAATGCAAAATTAATGTAATGTAATGTAACGTATGGATTCGAACAGCATGCAAGTCACATGTAAGACAGCTGTTGCTGACCCCTCAGCTGGGGAATGGGATGTAACAGCTAAAACATTTCCTTGACCGCCAAGTCTACAGCTGTACTGTGTGGGATAACTTTCTACAATGTACATTTGTATTATTACATGACAAAGGTTGCCCATCCTGCCACAGAGTGCTTGTACTTGTGCATGTGATCAAGTTAATATACATGTAGTGCAAAGTAATATTGTGCTATACATGGTGCTCTTACAGTATGAGGGGAAAAAAATTGTTACACTGGAAGTGTTACAATGTGCCCATGGGACCAGTTTGAAAGGGGTCTCTGGCTTGATCTGGCATCAATTAATTATGTTGGATGGCAAGCTGTTGTATTCTGTCATCATGTACTGTATCGACAAATAGAATGATTGATCTTTGGAGAACTTGTAATTAATATACCAACTGACATGTGCCATTTTTATGCTGTACTGACATGTGCCATACAAAACTGTGTGTATATTGACAATGTCATTAGCACAAGTTTTGTGTATTGTAATTAAAGTGCATGATCCTGACAATTCCTGATTCCTGATATCCCACAATAAATGTCTGTATATTCTTCTTTGGATCATGATCTCAACCTTGTAAACATAATCATATATACACAACCTTGTGAACATATAATACATGTACATGTACATGTAAACACAACAGCAACAGCGAACCATTGTGATTTCCTGAAAATCATTTCTCATTCATTTGTAAATAATAATACATACAGTACATGTAATTGCTTAATTATGTATTTTGGGACATTTAATGTCAGTAAAGGTAAATCTATTTTTTTTCTGTTTGTACATGCAGTTGCAAAAATTAACATGAGTCATGTGAAGTTGATATTTTGGGATTTAGGAGGCCAACAAGAGTTGCAGTCGTTATGGGACAAGGTATTATTTCATAGCAAACCTGTTTTGCCTGTTACCAGTAATATCTTGGTTATCCTCCTAGGGCTACATTAAATCACAAAAATTAATTGCATGTCTATATTATAGTCATAATTATTGTCAAGAGCAATGTGGATACCGTACCTTGCTTTACAGAACGTTTTTTTTAGGGTTTTAGATAATTTTTTTAGGGGGGAGGGGAGTCTACATGTATTAGAAATGGGGTGTATATCAGAGAGGGGCATCTAGATGTATTTCAAACTTAACACCACACCAGGGATGTTTAATGGATAGGAGGCATTATTTTATAGGAGAAGGGGTATTTATTAAATTGCTATTTTATGGTATTTCTTTTGTTCAAAAAATGGATCATTGGAATTCAGGGTTGTATATAAGAGCCGGCAGCCGGCGAAGTTCGCCGGCTTCTCTGCCAGGTTTCGCCGGCTACTTTCATTGCTTCACGAGCCAAGATATGTCGAGGAGATGATGTTTATCAGGTCTAAAGTACTTGGGCTCAATAAAAAAAATGCAGTACTTATCTTTTCCGAAAAACATATAAAAGACTCGAGGGCATTCTAAAAACGTTATGCTTGAGACTGTCTTTTCGAACAAATCTTGCTGCGGTGGCGGGAAAGTACAAACTCTGAATACGATTTGTTGTCCGCCATATTGGATCAAGATTATTAGTGCGAGCAGGAAACTGGGAAAGAGTAATCTTCGTGCGTGACTATCAGCACGAAATTCGGAAAATGGCTGACCAACGAGGACAAAAACGGAAGCAATTGACCTTAGACCTTTTTTGTCAAGGTAAACGACAACCAAAAGAGACAAGTACAAGTGTGTACCCATTTTTGATAAATTGGCAAAGAAAATAAGCTTAATATTAATTCGCCAGCAAATAGACCAAAACATTCAAGGACAAAATAATTAGATGTTTACAGTATCATCAAATATTAAATGAAATCATTGTTTTAATCTTTTTGTAAGCTTTAGCGTCATTGATCTGAACGAAAACGTCGAAAGTTTAATTTACTATTACTTCTGTGAAGAAATGTAGAGCTTTATTGGCCTCTGTCAAATCACCGTGAATGGGAAAGCTTTTTGTCGCTTCTTGCGGCCACGATCAAGGTGCGTACAGTGCTTGCATGGGAATCTGATGGCAAATAACTTTGCATTGTTAAAATGTTGCGATGTCTTTCTTTGAGTAACATTGTTTACACAGTATAATTGCAGCTTAATTCATTCCTCTAATGTCTAAGTTTTATGGCTCAAAATGCCAGGAAATGCGTTTTCCAGCGTTCCAGTTTTCAAAAATTTTCCGGGGGAGCATGTCCCCGGACCCCCTAGGTACGACGGCCTTTCAGCCCGTCGGATGGGTCCTCTGGACCCACAACCGTCTACTTTTCACAAACCTCCGGCTACTTAAAAACTTATATACAACCCTGTTGGATAATGTAATTCGAGAATTTTCATTGGTTATTGCCATCATGGATTATGAGCCATTATACTATGCCCCATGAATATGGTAAATGTACATGTAATTTTTTTGGGGGCGTTTTATTTTTATTTCTCACACACAACTGGTAGCCATGCCAAGCCGAACCATGCAGCCTAACCTTAATTAATCTCAGACTACTTCAATGAAAGAAGAAATTTGAAATGGTACATTCATAACAGGACGAAAAACTAGTCCAGAAAAATAATTTGAAAACTGCAGCAACTCAAAACTGGAAAAAGATAAATCTCCCCAAAACAAACAGGACATGGAAAAAAACTAACTTGCAGAAAAAAACTCCAAAAAACTGGGTGGGTGGGTGGGGGGTCAGGCAATGGCCTGAATGTTCAGCAACAAGAAAAGTGAGCAATCTCATGAGCCATGTGACCGATACCCCCTGCACACTAGCACCCAGACTCCCAGATGTGTGTGAGAAAAACGTTTTCGCTGTCTTTCGTACCTCAGCCAGTGGAAAACAACACTTCAGTGTAGTTTTCTACATGTATATTTTGGGGCCATTTTAAATAAAACAATTAATCCGCTTGCGCTTGTTGGATATGAGATGGTTATAGCCAACTTGGTGCTATGCGCCTCGGTGTAATTTTTTAAGTATCTATCTACCATCTCATCCTATGCGCAATCATGGAATAATTGCAAAGTATCCTTTTAAGATCTTTAATATAAGGAGAAATAATCTTCTACATGTAAAAATCTTTGTGAGACCAAATTATAGGTATTTTTTTATCTCTTGTAAAATGTTGAAGATCTTAACAATAATTTCTTAATTAACACTTTTTGTGTTTTGATTATAGTATTATGAAGAATGCCATGGTCTTGTGTTTGTAATTGATTCCACTGATAAAAAGCGAATGGAGGAATCTCACCAAGCTTTCAGTTAGTACACTATATAATAGTAATTACTGTACAGTACCACTCAGAACTAAACAAACCAAAATTTGCGTTAACGTGTTAACAACGTGAAGGGTTAAACGCGCACATGCGGTTTGCTGCGTTAGACTGCGTTTAGCACTCGCGTTTTAGTGCTCTATAACGCAATAAAGTAAACGCATTAGTATGTATGAGCTTGGTCAATTGTTAACGGTTTCAACGTGAGGAACATTTTAATTAATTTCAATTAGTACCCTTTCTATAACACAAGAGGTACAATAACATATGAGATGATTTATTAGATATCCAAATTACAGGTGACATTACACAAGGTTAACCTACAGTACTTGTGTAGGCTCAAAACAACTCTAAATTTGTAACATAAATTATCAGAATATTTTTTAATGTTTTTGCTTCAAGATACAAAGTGAAGCTACATGTACAGTACATTTGGTTTGCCAGTGTTTATACATGCAATTTGTGGATTTTCCAGATTGTTGTGCCAGATAATATCTATATCCCACCCTTCCCACCCCCCAAAGGTTTTTCATTTGACACCTCCTACCCCTCTGAAAATAGCAGACTGAGTTAAACCTCTTGTTATACTTCCCTAGAATCATGGCATTTAAGCTCTCCCCCTCTTCCTCTCGCAATTCCAACTGGACTCCCAATTTTCCATGGTGTGTATACAGTCAGTAACACTATGGATATTTGTATGGAACTGCAATTTTGTTGTACTGTACATGTAAAGTTGGCCAGTTGGGGATTATGAGGTGGTTTCTGCTGTATGTAGTATAAAATTGCAGTATGTATTTCAGATGGTGTAGTTCAAGATCCTCATTTGGAGGGAATTCCTTTGTTAATCCTCACAAACAAACAAGATCTGGAGGTGTGTATTACACATGCTGTATCTGCTGTTTTAACAACACAGCATGTACACCAAATAAGTATATCTTATTAGAGGTTTTGGTGTGTAGTATCACTGGGTATTTTTACAAGTTGAGCCGTATTTGATGAGCCCATAGGGCGAGTGAAAATACAAACAACAAGTAGAAATTCTCAGCGATACTACACATCAAAACATCTACATGTACCGGTAATAACAGGTTTATTATCAAACAATTTCTTTTCAGAGTTGGATAATAAGTATAGGTAATCATACGGTTCCGAGTTCAATTTAGAATTGATTTGCACAGGGTGAGTTTTTCAAAAGCTGAAATTGCACGTGCCGCTTTGGCGTGTGCAATTTTAGCGTTTTGAAAAACTCACAAGTGCAAATTAATTTCAAATTGAACGAGAAAAACCGTCTGATTACTTATTAATAATACAAACATGAAAAAGTTTGCACAGAAAAATTGCCGGAAAATGTTTCTTGAAGCCATTTTTTTCGCATTTGAGAAAACTTTTTTCAGAGTTTCCGTACAAAATTTTTGTCACCACTTTACATGATATCATTGGCCTACAAAATTTCTCATTGTCTCTCTGCCAATCATTATCCAGAATTACGATGTGTAATTTACACTGGTGTTACACTGTACTGCTCTCAGCCAATCAGAATCGAGTAATTTTTTCATGTGTATTATTACTGTAAGTTTGTTATTGAACTAGCGTAAGGTCTGTATTATATTAGTTGAGTTCTTTTTTGCAGATTTATGGAGTGAGCCTCAGATGAGGTCCATAAATTTGCCAAAAGTCAAAATTCGGAGCACTAAGGGAACTAATCAGAAGTCTTCTTCTTCTTCTTTTTCGTCTTCTTGGCACACATCAGTTTGACAGCCATATAATAATAACATCAATATAGGCTTTCCTCTCAAGTACAAGTACATCCTTAGCAGCTAGGACAGAATGTATAGATCATGGAGCGATAGACTGGTGTACATGTGTGTCACACTCTTATCTCATTCCAATCCCTTCTTGTTTTAAAGCCCACACACTGTACTCATTCTGATTTCTGAGGGAAAACCAGATCTGCAAGTCTCTTTCTGCTAATATATATAAACTTGCAGCTAGAAACAAATTATTGACAGTTTATGTTAGTTAATATTATTAACTACATGTACTGTAGAATCCCTCCAGAAAGAGCAACTGTCAGTTTTGCCCAGAAGAAAGGCACTGTTTGATAATAATGTATGCTGAGCTTGGTCATTTAACTCTCTTTAGGGTTCTCTTGGAGTGGAAGCTATTAAAAGCATCTTCAATGGCAAATCACCTTGTTTGGGACACCGGGACTACTATATTCAGCCAACGTCTGCTCTTAATGGGTAGGTTAAAGAAAGATCACATACATGTAGTGTAACTATGTAATTACATGAATTGACAGCTACATTTTCCTATTGGCATTTGGTTGTGATCATTTTGTTGATAATTTATTATCTAGCATCTCAAGGTCTGGACAAAAGGGTTTTAACAAATATATCTGACTTTAGTACTGGGTGTTTCCAGGCATCACTTACAATCTTACATGTACTTACACTGCACAACACAATTCACCCAGTACCTGGTTTTAGTTTACAGTTTATAATTAAGATAATTTTGAAATAATAATTAATGCGATTACACTGCTTGAACATGTGCAGTAACATTAAAGCAAAATCAGCTGAAACCATATATTTAGCTGGTGTTTTGTACATTGTACAGTATTAATATTATATTATACTTTCTTGTACAGTGTATTTACACTGTAGTAGCATTTTGATGTGTTATATACTATTAAAAACTCATGTAAAATTTACTAGTTTATACATGTACATTGTACGCACCAAATGATGTTTAAATACTAGCGGGGACATTGCTAAGTGATATGAAACATTGTTAAATAATTTAGTATTACCAAATGCTTGATTTTCCACAGACTTTCAGACTATCAGTCAATCTGTATCAGATCACTTTTCTCTTCTTAATCATGTCGCATTTTCTTGTCGACTACATGTACATGAATAAAGGGGGCAAGTTTCTAAAGAAACTGTGGTGCTGCATCGGTGGAAGTATTATAAGATAATAATTTGGTTTTATCAACTGGGTTGATAATGTGAATTGGCCACCGTAAAGAGATTCGGAAGCTGATGTTTCGAGCGACGAATGGCTAAATTTTACGTGCTTTTTACGTGCGTAAAAAACACGCACGTAAACAGTTTCCACTGTTGCGTAAAATCATTTTTCGCTGCGCTGCCTTTTTACGTACGTTTACGTGCGTTTTCGCCCTACAAACGCTTTGGGGCCTGGGTTGAAAACAAAAAGAGCGGGTAAATTTGATGTGAGCGGCAAGAAAAAATGGCAGCAGCAGTGAACAAGCGTTTGCTCCTTCTTTTTTACCTTCGCCAGAGGCGAAAGAGAAAGCAAAGATACAGAAAAAAGTATTGGATAAGGGATATATTTCGAAGCCGTTTTCTACTTGGAGAATACCACACGCTAGTGAAAGAAATGCACGAAAATGACCACGAGTCATTTTACAAGTATTTTAGAATGACTCCTGAACGATTTGATCACCTTCTTCTTCTCGTGGGCCCGATGCTGACCAAGAAATCGTTCTACCGTGAATCTATTAGTGCTCTTGTCGTTGACTGAAACTGAAACGGCAATCCACGCATTTTCCTTTTTTGTCCTATTTTTATAATTGGGGTTTGAAGTGTTCCAAAGGACCGGATATTTCCTCACTTCTTCTATTAACAAAGCCTCTACATCAGAATACTTCCCCATGTTCCATAAATTTGTTGACAAGATGGACGATCGAGCTCAACATGGCGCCCACGTGGCAAAGGATGTCATGTGACGAGATCCAAGGATTATAATTGGTTAAATTCTTACGTAAACGCAAGCGGCCGCGAAAAAGTTGAAACCGGTTCAACTTTTACGTAGAGGCTTGCGAACACTACGCACGGACAACGTGCGTAAATTCTGATTTAAAAACGCAACGCTGGAAATTGGACAACGTAAAGTCAACGCAAGAGTTTACGCGCGTAAAATTCTACTTTTACGCACGTTTTCAATTTTTACGTACGTTAACGTGCGTAGACAAAAACGCGACAGTGGAAATCCACCTTTAATCTGTGCAAAATATTCCTGCAAGTGGCTAGTCTTGGAGTGGTTCATGTATTTCATCAGTAGAATGTTTAATGGCAGTCCAGCAAAGCAGTACTTGAAGTGACAAATTCTCAAAATTGATTTGCTACTGTCCAAAAAATGATTTTTGGATTTCTTATATTGGTTTGTGCATGTAGTTTTAAAATGATTAATAACATCCATGGAAAAAATCATATTCTCTCAAAACATTTATTACGCTGCGAGCAGTTGGTTTCTCCTGCACCAACGAATGAGAGTGAGTGGTTTGTCGCAGCATGTTTTTAAGATGTTTCTTCAAAACAGTCAGTGACACATAACTAATTTGCAATGTCATCTCTTGGCTGCAATCAGTCAATTTTAAACCAACTTATTGTGCATTGCACTTTGTTAATGATTATTCCATTGCAAGTTCAAGATAATATCCCATTATAAAACCCTTCGGCAAATCCCTTCTACATGATTCTGTGTACTTAATTTATTTTTTATCTAAAACAAGTAATACAAAGATAAAAAAAAAATACGATAAGTAATAGAGAAATTAGAATTAGACAAGTTAGAATACATGTAGTGACTGAATTTGTTATTTTCTCATTTAAATTTTGCAAAGGGCAAATAAACACTCCACCCCCTCAATTGTACCTTGTCGAGGTCTAGTGTTTGACAAGATACATGTACAGTACATTGTACATGTATTGCTTTTACTTGTTTGTTTTTTTTTGTGCTAAACTGCAGACCACCCTTCTAAACGTACAGTACATTGTGAGATCGTGTAGCCGTTTAAGAAGCAATTTATAACTCCACATAATTATGCCTAACTTCAAAGTTGTAATCACTTGCCACTATTTCTCATATAAACTCGCCCATGTGATATAAACTCGGCCATTTGAATAATTTTGTAATTAAAATATCTTTGTCCTTTTTTGTTTGCTAGGGACGGGATAAGTACTGGAATTGAATGGCTTGTGCAATCAGTAAAAAGCAATCTGGAACGACCGCCACGACAAAAAGACATAACATAACATTAAAATGTGAATGCAAAGAGCATGTGATCATAAACTTACAAAGAGAACCTCACATCTTACAGTGATTACAATATTACTTGTAAATAACTTGTTTATATTTTATTGTGATCAAATATCTTGAATTTAAAAAAGACTTGAGGTTATTTTACTGAATGTTGTGTAATACGGCTGGGTATCTTTACAAGTCAGTTGTATTTTTCTACACAGCAGTGTTAGATTTAACCTATCGTGAAATAACTGGTTATTACTACAACTGTACGTACCTCGTCTCTTTCCTCACAATAGAGGTGACTGGGGATGGGACAGGATTTATTTTGTGATAACTAACCAGCCAAAGAAATGTTTTTTGATATAGCCTGTGTTGCAGGCGACGTAAATTAGTGATTAGGGAAAGCGTTAAGAAAAAAATTGAGGGATTGGGTGCGAAGAAAGGGTGCGATAGCCTTTATAGTATATGTGGGTAAGTCTGTGACGTCTGGTCTTCGCTGGCATGTTTCCCTTGATTTTGTGTGTATTTACGAAAATGTGAAGTAGTTTTACAAAAAAAACTGAGCCAGAATTCCTTACTAATGCCTTGCTCCCTTTTCGTAACTGTCGACTGCTTGTACTTTGATAGCCTTGACAGAAAAAAATGTTTTTTCTTTTCTTTATAATACCAAATAAATACGAAAACGGCGTTGTTCTGCAATTGGCACAAAATGCCCTAAATTCCTCTTGGTATGTTATGTTAGCTAAGTCATCATTCTTTATTATTTTTTCATTTGTGCGGTTGACGTCATAATGGAAATCGGCCTCTTTATGCTACACTCGAGCGTACGAGCGTAAGCTTAAGTATCGAGTGGACATTTTTCTTATTTGCGTGTATATGACCTGGGAAATTATGTTTTTGTATTGTTAAAGAATTAGCTCAGCTCTAAGTAATGAAAAAAGACTATCTGAGATGCTTATAGTCGTAATCCGGCTGTGATCGTGTTTATGAAGACGTGAGAATTCTAGGGACTGTGAGTTTCCGCGTTTTTAATCTATGCGCGAGTCATTTGGTATGTTTTTCAACAATTTGATTTGACAAACGTAATGAAAAGCGAGGCGTTTTTTGTTTCGTTTGCTTATTTTTTGTCAGGGCTTAAAATACCTGGAGAGTATTGAGAGCGTGCAAGTGCATATGAAAGAGTCAGTGATAGAAACTTGGGAACTCTAATTAAAAGGAAATCTTATTTGGGTATTTGGGTTAATTTAAGTTCTTTTGTGGGACTCGTTAGGTATATTTCAAGTTGCTTCAACAAGCAACTTTTGAACAGAAAACTATTTAAACCGTTTGTAGTTAAGTAAACGGTCTAAATTTGCCTAAACTGAACTGATAATCCTAAATGTACAGTTGTATAGAGCCATGTGAGAATATCACGACAGGCCATTGAAATCATGTGATAGCTTATAATTTTATTTCTTCTTTATCATAAGAATTGTAATGAATAAAATAAAGTAATAAATAAATTAGGGATGATTTTACATAAAAACAGTTTCATGTCTCACAGGCCATTGAAATCATGTGATAGCTTATAATTTTATTTCTTCTTTATCATAAGAATTGTAATGAATAAAATAAAGTAATAAATAAATTAGGGATGATTTTACATAAAAACAGTTTCATGTCTCAAATCTTTACAATGTAGTAACATTGTCGTTACGATAAATACTGAAATACTGGGAATTGTTTCTAAAGAAAGTGTTTTTCGACGTCGGTGAGCAAGCCATGTGATAAACTATCAACATGAATGTGATGACAAGCAGCTTCTTGTCTCTGTGTACCCTTCGCACAATTTACAATTCAATCCTAAATTTCAAGGCTTTTACTGCAAATCCATCTAAATCGTCTTCATTCACAGCCAAACTTGTTTTTGTTACTTCTTTTTGTTGTTTGTTTGTTGTCTTTGTTTTGTTTTGTTTTTTTGTTGTTGTTGTTTTTGTGCTTTTTTCCCTATTTATTGTTACCGTCGTCGAGTTTCCTTACCTTGGTAATCTATTATTATTGAATTCATGGTGTCCTTTTGACTCCGTGAAAGTCTGCGAGTCGACGCCTTCCAACTGTTAACAACATCTCTTATTATAAAATAACTGAGCCACTACTCGCGTTCTCATTGGTCGATAGGTGTTTAGACGAGAGTATGTAAACAAGGTTGTGACGTTGTTGGTGCGCGCGTATTTTTGAGAATATTCTTTTATAAAAGCAATAGAGCACTTTTTCCGTGTTTATATAGCCTCATCTAAACAAGAGGAGGGCTGGGAGAATTCGAGACAGGTATGCAAACCCGAGACGTAGTCGAGGGTTTACCTAACTTTCGAGAAGGAGGGCTGGGAGAATTTGAGACAGTTGTGCAAACCCGAGACGTAGTCGAGGGTTTGCATAACTTTCGAGAATTCTCCCAGCCCTCCTCGTGTTTAGATAAACACGGCAAAGTGCTCTATTGCTTAACTGCAATGTGTGAATTGTGCTTAAGTGGATGACAAAGCAACCCTCTCTTTTATTAACCTTGGATCTACAGAAAACAAGTAGAACGGAACTTATTGCGAACGCAAATTGATCGAAAAAGCACAGAATTCCTTTGTGTGTACTGTGAAGCTAAGACTATTATCAATCAATTCGTATTTATATTTGTGACTGTATTTACGAAAAATAACATGCCCCACATCTAGCCAGCCTCTTATGTATACACTCGAACATAAGCTGAAGTAAAGAGATCTAGAGAGTGGAGATTTCCATTGGCTTCTGAATGACCTCGGATAATAAGTCTCTGTTTGGTTAAGGAATAAGTTCTTAACTTCATGAAAAATTGCTATGATTTAAGATGCTTACAATCGTAATCTGGGGTCGTGTTTATACAGAGGCGGGGATTCTGGGACTGTATGGTCTTGATACGTTTCTAATCACCATGTAAGTCATAATGTATGTTGGGATTAAAAAAAAAATGAAGTTATGAAAACGTGTAATGTGAAAGAGGAATTACTCATTCGCTTTCGTTTTGTAAGGGATTAAACTACCTTTAGATAAATGGAACAGGTGCATATGAAGAAATCAGCGCTAAAAGATTGAAACGTTGAGTTGTTCGAGCCCCGGGTAGATTGTATTTACACAAGGGTCTTAAGAAAATGTTCAAAGCAAAGAACTTCCATCAACAATTAACAGAAAACAAAAACAATCTAAATCATGGTTAAATAAAAAGCTTTGGTAAGACTCCTTGGAGGTGGTCTAAGCTGATTCGGGTGGTCCATGGAAAACGCAACGAGCTAACCCTGTGTCTGTTGTTTGATCAAAAACGTTCCAAAAATGTTTTCGTCCGGGCGGAATTTAAACAAGCACATTGTTTTTTCAGAAACTGTTAAACTAAATACTACTACTAACAAAGAATTAACGCAAGGGAAGTTCTCACGCAAATGCAACTTTGTCTCACTAATTTTTTTGGTGCTTCAACATTGTCATCAAAACATCAAAACGTAAAACATAATGAAGCGAAGCAACTTTGGACGCACACAGTCTAGAACGAAAAGCTGCAGAAGTAACTTGATATAGTTTGTTTGTCGCAAGGATCGAAGCACAATCTCTTGCCAGCGATGAATCGTATAATTTTTTTTGTATTTTTTTGCGGCTGTTGTGGTAAGTAACAGGCTATTGGAGAGGGAAGGAGAAAGGGAGGAGAGATAGCGCTGAAAACGTCGAGGAATTTTTGGTTTTTGTCATTAATTGACAGTAACGGTTGCGATCGTCGCTTTTCTGCACGCCCCTCCCATACGGGTTCATTGTTACCTTACCCCTGTAAATATATGTCCATGTTACCGTGTGTTCCTTGACTGATAGGGCTCGGATTTCTTTGATCCCTGGTGCTACAAGATCAATTCGTCTTGTACTTCAGTACTTGTTTGTATTATGGCTACCTGTGTGCAAAGTCTGTCTCACAGCCGGCAGCACCGTGATTCACAAGTGATTTTTTCCAACATCAATGATTAGACAGAGACGTAGAGGCACTGAGTGTATAGCATCATGTACAGAAATAGAACACTAGAACTGTATCTGAAGACAGAATGAATCAAATGCACACATGTTAAGATTTAGGCAGCAAAATTTTCGACTGCATAACATTTCGCTGTTGTTATGTAAAGTCCTCTTTCCATGTGTTTTTGCCCTTCTGTTATAAATAAACCTTTCACAACTGAATTGCAACGATTTCGACATGATTCCATTTGGAGAAGCTCCAAGAAATTAGCAAAGTGAGATTTTATCCTCGCTGCCGCCAGTGATGACTGAATTGCTTAGTCTGTCGACGGAATTAAAAGCTTTTTATGGCGGGAGTAGATATAATGCGCTTTGAAAAATAAACACTTAATCTAGTTCGGGTCGAGGCAGGTTCACAGAACAATGATTTATAGTTTTACTGGTTTAAAGTATCATTGGTCTTGAAAGTGATGTTTTATTTAGCCCCATTTGATAGACAAGAAACAGATACTAGATACTCCGCTACAAAACAAATCTCAATTTTTTTTATCAGTTCTTTTTCAAAGGAGAAGCTAGTATGTGTTGTTGGAATTTTAAGTGGTCTACTATAGCCAAGCTCGCTTTTCCGCAAAGTGTTTGTTTGCAATGACGTTTTAAGGGACGTAAATGAGCTAGGATCAGGGTAGGATCAGACGGCGTTATAAAATAGGAGGAGAGAACGGGGGGGGGGGGGGGGGTAGTCTGTCGGCAAAAGAAATGGAAGGAATCCTTCATCATTTTTTTCATGATTCTTCTAGCTTTAGACATGCCTATGATTTGTCTGAAAAAAATACGTCACTGGAAGTTGACTATTTCTCGGAGGTTTTTCGTCGTGGAATGTCCGCAAAATTAAGAGATCTCCAAAAAGTGAACCTGGCTGAAATCCGATCTCTGCCGCCATTGCGGACCTTAAACGTTGTGGCCGCGATCGAGCCTCATGCACTCGATCGAGAAAAAAAAAATTGGTTACCTAGGATGCAGATCAGTGTCAACATCCTTTACATTTCTCTTCAAAATAAGGTCAGAATTTCATGCTTCTGGAAATCGACATCTTTGTTATGCTTTGTTGGTGAGGGAAAATGTGATAAAATAATTCACGTGCATACTAATTCCCCTTCGCGTGCATAAAAATGGCGTCGCGACGGCGCAAAGGTCTACTTACATACAAAGGTCTACTTACTTACATGAACTCTACTTACACCTTTTTTATGTCGCATGATTTGCTAAAAGCCATGTTGTAGAAGTACTGAGATATGTCTATAAAACATATTAGACACGTTCCATTAGAATCGTCCAAAAGGAATATAGAACATTTTGTCGTTAGTTATACAGACATGTCAGATCAGGCGTCAGAAATCGAATTAGAACACGCTGTGAGACAGCTGAGGAATTCGGCTCGTGTTTCACATCTTTACCTGTGTCACAGCAGCTATATAGAAACACAGAAACTGGATACTTTCTATTTCATGAATGACTTCTTTTTTTCCTTGAGGTAATTATTTTTAAATATGCCACTAGTTCTGTAGATGGCTAATTTCCGGAGAGAGTGTTTAATTCGTTTTTGATGAGGATCAAATCTTCCGGTAAAAGTCCCCCAAATGGCCATCTTTTCTGGTTGGCCGTCTCGTACCTCCATCCACGTATATTTTACGGAAATTGCCTTTAACTTATCTAATTGCGGTTAAATGAAGATAGACGGCTTTCTGATGTGTCCGGAAATGTTCCGTGCATCTTTCAGCACTAAAGCTTTGATAAATGACTGTATTGAAGTGCCCTCATATTGGTGATATCAGTAAAGAAGAGCCTTGGCTTCCCTTGAATATTTTTTTCGAAACGCAAGAGAATTTAGACATTCTGAGTCCAGGGCTGTGTAATCATATACTGAATAAACCTTGTACATATCTAGGAATCTTCCTCTGCGAAAAAAGAAGGGGCGAAAAAATCTCCATTCGCTCCGACGAAGGGCTAACGCTCGAAACGTCAGCCTTCGAAACCCTTTACGGTGGCCAATTCACGTTATCAACTCAGTTGATAAAACCAAATTATCCTACAATTTCTTACTCGCATGAGTATCCATTCAGTAGAATCACTCTTGTAGGCTGGACTAAATATTATGACTAAAAGACTGTATTTGTCAACCTAGAGAACACCTTGCGATGCATGCTGTAGTTCAGCTTTGTAGGGGATTCGGCTAACATTAAACGTACGGGAGTCGCTCATGACATTTTACTTGTTATAACCCTTTTTAGTATACATCTCCTAGTTCTACCAGTAGTCTATAACGAATGCCGTTCTCTGATTGGCTACGCTACTCACTATCTATTCTGTTAGAGATACGAGTAGCGTAACAGTGTGCGCCTGTTAACAAAATGACGGCCGCTTCTTGACGTTTTCGAGGTGTCTGTGCAGAGAAATTCCGAACGACTAGTAGATTTATACTAATACAATTAGATTATTCGCTCTCGATTTCTATGCGCGATAGTTAACTCGGGCTGCGCCCTTGTCAACTATCACGAATAGAAATCTCGAGCTCATAATCTAATTGTTAAATATCATTCGTTATTTCGATGAAAATGGGCTGTGAAGTTTTCATGTATTGGTTTTCCAGACTTTCAGACAGGGTGGCGCATGATTAAATGTTGATGTTTTATCAATTTGTCAGGAAACCTGAATAATGAATTAAAGAAATTAGTTCAAGATGTGAATAACCACGAGACAATCTGGGGAATTCCTTTCACAAAAATTGTTGGTGACCGGCTCTTAAAAAATCGTAACTACTAAACTCGTTTGGTTTGAATGCGTTTGCCTTTCTTTTTCTTTTTCGAGGCTACTTATAGAATGTTTAATTAATAGATCATACATGAAGGCAATTACATGTAAGCGGCTTTAGCAAATTAAAATAGTTTAAGCTCGTTTGGCTGCCCTGGCATGGCATGGAAGCTGATCCTGGGATCAGCGGGCCGAGTTGATCCCGAGAAATCCGCTAGGGACATCCCTGGAATATTTGAAGACGCGAGTGGCATCTAAGTTGCCATTTGTCTTGAGTCTTTTGTATCAAGCTTGGCGCTTTACTTTTCGTCAACATGAAGGGTACTTGAAATTTGGTTCAGCGAAGATCATGCTTGAATTAAGGCGGGGGTACACGTGAATTTAAGTGAAATTTTGGTAAGTTTAAAGAGAGGTTGAAAGGGAAAAAAAAGGGTTATGGAACACCACCAGACAGTTGCCTGACCGCACAATGGCACCCCAGGTTGTTGGGCAACTGTTTGGAGTGTATGAACCAATTTTTAATTTCAAACTCTAATTTTAAAACAACACCAAATCTTCAAAATTTCCTATTTCCATCAATTTTACTAATCCTTTAAGAAAAACTATTTCTCTCCAAATATACCTAAAAATCACCAAAAAATTTACAAAACAACCCAAAACATAGATATGTGAAATGAGCAAAGAGATTCTTGATTGCTTGAAACGTCAACGAGATATTTGCATAAAAAACATACTACCCAGCCAAAATACGGCTTTCATGTGTACCCCCGCCTTAACCTCTTACGTTCCGAATACTGTACCAAAACTGAACCAGTGTTTCGACTTTGAAGAATTAAAAGCAAATGATAGTAGCTTCTTGAACTATTTTCTCGATTAAAAAGAAAAATGTGTGGCCTATGTTTTTCAAGAACAAAATTTTGTCTTTTGTCTTTAAATGCCGGAAAGGAATGGAGTTAAGGCGGGGGTAAACATGAATAGGCGTGAAATTTGAAGTGATATAAAAAAGGAAATTGTTAGGATTAAGATGGGTTGGAAACACTACCAGACAGTTGACCCCCGCAAAAGAGAGCCTCAGGTTGCTAAGGGACTGTTTGGTATCCGTCTACTAATTCTTCACTTCAAATTTCAATTTTCCAAATCCATCAAATCTTCAACATTTCATATTTTCATCAATTTAACCTATCCTTTGAGAAAAAGTATCTCTTTCCCAAATGCCCAAAAATCACCCAAAAATTTACACAAAACCGCCAAACAGTGGTTAATGAGATAAGCAGAGAGATTTAGTGTCGCTTGTCGCTTGAAACGTGACAGAGATATTGGCAGAAAAGCCGTGTTAAGCGACCTCAAAACACCCTTCACGTTTACCCCCGCCTTAACTAGTAACTGCGTCCAAGCTCGTCTGCAGTTTTTCCAGACTTCCACTGAAGATCAGACGAGTACTGCAACAATCACAAACTCGAGCAACATTTTTGTACTGTTGCCTTAAAAGCATGACAATAGCATGATTCTCACACGGTGCGAGGTCGCTTGCTCGCTCTTTTTTTAACAACAACAATCTTTATTTTCGTTCATTTTACATTTTTGACTGGCCCGCGGATAGCTAGTGCTAGTCTACAAGGGCCAGTTTATCAATATCTAGTTACAAACGCTCTCGATCTGGCCTCTCTCCTCTCACCATCTAATATATTTTGAGTCTTTATTTTCCAAATGGCAATGGATAACGGCAATCATAAATCACTACCTTGTTCTACCTATATTGTTCTTGATGTTCTCTTGTCCAGTATATGTCAGTGATCAATGATATTGCTCGATATAATTGCAGCATGGAAAGGAATCCTAAATGTCAGCATGTCATTTTTCTTTTTGGATTTCCGCAGTAAGGGCTCCTAACCACGTATAAAACTATGCGAAAAAGCGTTAGAATTTCAAACACCAGTAACTAAGTCTCTTTACAATGGCACTTATACTGTAACGAGACTCAGATGTAAAAATAAATGAATTAATAAATTAATTGATTAACACATCGCTGTCTTATTGCATACAAGGCGGGTCACGTTCCATTGTGGAGCCACCACCATCGTTATCATTTAACGAGGGAAATCTGGGGAGAGGAAGGGGGCTACTCACAGGCTACTTAGCCCAGATTTCTCTCGCCAAATAATTCAAAATGGCTATGCTCTGCGGTCAATCGTAACCGAGCGAGTTCAGCGCAAGCATGTAGGGGCACATTACATTCTAGCGTCCCTTATAACTTAGCCAGGAGTCCATTTGCTTAGCTGATCGTGACATAGGTGTTTGCTGACTTTGAATTGATGAGAATTCGATGCTTGCTCCTGCTAAATAAACATCATGAGGTTTGCAGATGTGTGAGGATGTAATTTTTTGTTGTTTAAGAATTGGGGAAGGGGAAAATATCAGCTTCCCGTCCCTCCCATATACGCACCCCGCTGTATTAATCCTGTTCTGCCAACAAACATGTTCATTAGAGCACGTTTCTCGAGCTCATTAAGAATCTTAATTGTTCATTTAAGCAGGATAAGTTCTTATTCTGGCGTTGTAACAGCTTGAGGAGAATGTTTGGAATATTTGTTTTATTGCTGGGCGGGAGTTACAGCGGGAATTGCTCTGCTCCCCAGCGCGAGAGATCAAGTGGTCTTGTTATATTTACCGTTAATTGTTCCATAACAGCAGGCAAGGCTAGAAAAATGAGGTCAGAGAGAACTACGTGCCAGAATTCATGACAATTCCAAATTCCGGATTCCAAAGTGAATTCCACGCAGGCATACAATAGGCCTTGTGCAGAATTGTGTGACAGGCTCAAAATTAACCACCAAATCTCGTTTGCGATAAATTTTCTCAAGCCTCTTGCACCTTGTTTTTACGAGAGTATTCTTTTCATTTTTGCTGCTTCGGGAATTGGTGGGGAAATTTGCTTTCCTGGGCCGGGGCCGGGTTGTTCGAAAGCCGATTAACGCTAACCCAGGATTAAAAGTTAACCGAAGTATTAATTTTTCTTCTATAAAAACGTTTTTCGCTGCTTATGTTTTGTGTGGTTTGAGATTGTTCAAACTCAAAACTGAAGGGCAAACAATATAAGGATAAAACCTCAGCAAAAAGTTGCAAATTTGAAATCAAAATTCTCGCTAATCCTGGGTTAGCTTAATCAGGCTTTGAACAACCCGGCCCTGGTTGTTCGAAAGCCGATTAACTCTAATCCAGGATTAAAAGTTAACCGAGGTATCAATTTTTCTTGTATAAAAATGTCTTTCACTGCCTATGTTTTGTGTAGTTTTAGATTATTCAAACTCAAAACTGAAGGACAAACAATTCAAACAGAAAAACTCACCAAAAAGTTGCAAATTCACAATTAAAATTCGCGCTAATCCCGGGTTTGCTTAACCGGGCTTTGAACAACCCGGCCCTGATGTCATCATACAAAAGGGCTATTTTTTCTAATTCTTTTGTTTTTTTTTTGAGTAAAAGGTTAAAACCTCGAGTGTAGTCATTCGTGGAAACAAATAAACACGTTTGTCTTCACAGTGAAGTTGAAAGTGAAAGTGAAAGCCGGCGTGTGAAACTGAAAGTGAAAGGAAAAATGTGAAGACATGATTCGTCATCGCAGTTATACACACAACTTAAGCAGTTGTGAAATTAAAGCCTGAAAAAAAATTCAGGCTTGAGCAGGAATTCGAACCCATGACCGGGCTGTGAGACCGGTGTAGTGCTCTACCAACTGAGCTATCAAGCCATCTGGGAGCTGATCATGTTTTGAGTTCCTAATATACTCGTAGATAGTGAAGAATACAAGTGAATATATGCGGAAAGATCATATATTTGAACTGCGGAGAAAGATATGAAGACATGATTGATCATCGCAGTTATACATTAAGCAGTTCGAATCTCGTTCAGGCCTGAATATTTTTTCAGGCTTTAATTTCACAACTGCTTAAGTTGTGTGTATAACTGCGATGATCAATCATGTCTTCATATCTTTCTCACGGCCGCAGTTCAAATATATGATCTTTCATATATTCACTTGTAAAGTAAAAAATGTGTTCATCTTCACAGCGAAATTGAAAGTGAAAGTAAAAATGTCTTCGTCTTCACAGCAAAACTGAAAGTGAATGCGAATGTTCAGACTCAGTGGTGAGAATTCACACATAGCTTTCTCGTATACCATGCCATACTACTCCATGCCGATCCATAGCCGCTTGCTTTAGGCGCCTTGGCGTCTCTCCAGTCACGGTTATAGCGTTCCTTTAGTAACACCAAAACTGTCACGGCTTAATAAGACTTGTAGGAAGACTCTAGCTTGTTCAATAGTGTCTGTACGACAGTACTGAAGACTGCCCGTCTGACCACTTCAGACTCAAACGTTCCGTTTGTCACAGTGTGTTAGACTTATATTGACATTTCATCGAGGTTTACGACTGACTCCATCGCGGTATTTTGAGTTATTTCTACCATGTACAAAATTACCTCTAAATTCAAGGAAACCCGAAAATAATACTTTACAAAGATAGAAGAACACTAAAGAGATAATAATAAACCATAAAGGAACAAGGATGGTTAAGGATGGAGAAGATTGACACGGATTACAAACAACAAAATTGTAGACCGTAGAAACTAATAATTTAGCAATTTAGCAAGGTGAAAGTCGATTCAATATTGTGTTGTAAATTGTAATTTTGTAACGTATGTTTTCTGTAATTAAATAATAAATAAATAGAAAAAAAAAATTGAAAAATTTAGGCTAAATTTTTCAAACCGTTTAACCGTGACGCAGCTCCTTTAACCTCGGATAATAAATTACTGGTATAGCTTGCTGATTGGTTCAGTGAATCTCGATGAGTAGCCATAATACCTTTTTTACATGGAAAATGGCACGGCAAGCGTCGCTTGCTTTATCACTGCACTCTGTTTTTTTTTAGTAAGAATCTTTTTTATCAGAATAATAAGTTTGAACGTGGAGAAATTTAAAGAACATGTCAGCAGTGTACCCAAGGTTGAGATTTTGACAAGAACACTTTTTTACGTGTTGATGGAAAATATAATACAATAAAATCACATGTTTTTAAATGAAATTTGTTTATCCTTGAAAAGTTTGGTACGCAATGTATAAAAAGACAGCCATATTTCAAAGTTCAGTTCTTCACATACGTTTATTTAACTGAAATACATGTACTATATTCTCTGATCAAAAAAAATACAAAACAATATTTTCAGCCTAAAGTAAAGTCAGCAGAAAAATAAGATTATCCAGCCTGGCCGATGAAAAACTCTGATATTAATTCTTGTTGTCTAATCACACTGAAGTGAAACGAAAAGGCAAAACAATTTCTAACCTGGTACAAGAAGAAACCACCAGTCACATAGGAGAGGGAATCTCGTTTACTGATAAGACATCAACAGCCACAGCATAGTTTATTACAACAAACATAAGCGGCCCTAGGATAATTAGCACAACAAATGTACTAAACAAAAACACGGAAATTTTACTAAAACACCATTTCCAAAATATAGCGATCAAATGCGGAGATGCCCGTCGAAGTGACAACTCATAACGGACAAACTCCTTAATTTAAGTATTCACTTCTTAGCATTATTGCGTAACCTGCATACCAACGAATCTACATACCGGCACAACTATCTTACAATAACAACGTGAAAAACTAAATTTATTTCATAAAAGAGTGTAGTTTATAACAGCTGAATTAAGCTGAGAATTTTTGCCTTAAAAATGTCGGTTTTTTTGTCTAGTCTGGAAAATGAATCCAATCATCGGAAGAAGAACAAAGGTACAGAGGAGGAACTACGTCAAGAGTAGGATATATTTGTCGAAAGGTCATGTTGGTCGTCAGTGAAAGAAAACCTCGAAAAGTTCACAACATGAGAAGAATGCAAAAGTGAGCCAAAATTCAACTGTGACGAGAGATCACTGCCACATGTTTCTTGCACCCGACGACCAACGTCTGTCCGCAAAAACAGTTACTTTTGTTACTGTACGCAAGTGATCACGAGCTGTTTGATTCAATAGCGCAATAAATTAAGATGCTAATTGATACACCATCGCTTTCAATTTAACGACAATAGACGAATTTCGATATCAAGTTAAGCCTAAGACAATAGACCTCAGCGCGAGACGCTGGTGAATAACTACAGAGTTTGTGGCGTCTATTTTGTTTTGGTCTATTATTTTAGGCTGAATTTTAATTTATCGGCTATTCCGTCGTAGTTAAATATTACTATTATTTGCGTGTACCGGAAACGGACGAATACTTGATCTGAGGTGGTACAAGATTCGCCAACCACAAAACATGGCTTATAAATTCCACGCCTATTTTGCTAGCAGAATGAGGTGCTTAAAAAAACAATCTTGTGCTGTCAGACATCCAACAAAAACTATGAATAACACTTGCATTGCTGGAGGTCGATAGATTTTTTCCCTTTCCTTACTCAATGTTAGTTACCTTCACGTGAAATGCATGTCTCCGAGATCATTGGCAAGCCATAAAGTGGTGATAAATTTGTTTGATCTTCTAACCTTTCGTAGAGTGGTACAAGGTCCGCCAACCACAAGATAAATTGCACTGGACTGAATCCAAGAGCAACCGTGTACGTGTTCCTGTCAAAAATAAAAGCCTTAAGCGTGTACGTGAGTTTTTATAAACAAAATTAGACAATTGACCTTTACGTGGTTCCAACACGATCTCGCATCTGTCCAGCTCCATTGTAGAATAAAGAGAGGTTCTGGAATAGTTTTGCTTTAATTTCTTCGTTTCTAGCTTTCTTGCATGTTACATGTGACCTTTATGTATGCGTTACAATTTCGATTTCGAAGCTTTACTTTAACTTTAGACTTTCCTTCTCAAATGACCTGGACGTCACAACGCGCTAATTAAAACAGTTTGTGAATTCCTTCACGGAGTTTCTGCTCAAAAGAAAAATAAACAAACTAACTTTTAGCCAAAAGTCGCCCACGTACCATGACGATTTTCAAGAACCGTTGTTTCCTGTCACTGACATGAAATGCCCGAATAATGAGAACTTTATTGGTACAAGGGCATGCCCGAAAATAAAGACGTTTTCTGCTGTTTGGAGAAAGGTTGTCCTTACAAAAGCGTGAAAGCTTGCCCAGCAGTGTGGAAAGGTGTTTTAATGATAATAATGGGAACTTTATTGGTACAAGGGCAGTCGCGAAAATAAGTTTACAGCTGTTTCGAGAAAGGTTCTCTTGTAAAAGCGTAAAAGCGAAAGGTAGTTGTTGTTGTTTTTTTTAGGATAAAGGTGCGGGTTCACGGCTTCTTAATTGAAACTCAAAGTGTTTCGTCCTGATAGAAGGAAACCGAGCACAAACACGTGCATTCATACTTTCTCCTTCCTACATTTTTCTCCCCCCTTGCCGAAACGCCGTAAGTGTTTGCTTCCGAACAAGCAACGACAAACATAACTTTCGCATGATACCCGCAATCGACCTAGTCGCGAACTGTGTATTAACCTTCCTCAAAACAGCTGTAGGTGACACGTTTTCGGTTTTACCCTTAAAACCCATCCCCCCGATTTCAAGCTAAGAGGCAAGCTCGCACCTAATTCCAGGCAAAAATAGCAAAATCTATCATGAACCCATTTTCATTTATAATACGCCTCAAAAATTACACCCTTTGCGACAGCGAGTCGTCCCGTCACCATCCGGAAATGTGTGAAGGGAAGTTCTAACACTTATCCTTAAAATAAACCGTTCTCCAACGTTTATGCAATGTTTGACCACATTTCATTGTTACAGGCTTCAATGTGTTTTACGTTTTGGCTATTTCCAAACTTCAAACAATTCATTTCAATCATTCTTGATATTTATTCTTCAAGCGGAAACGTTTAGAGTACAAAGTACAAATAAGGCCATTGTCTTGAAGAATGCTGTCATTGTTACTAGATAGACAATGGAGTGCTTTAATGATTTGCGTTTCTCCTCTGCCAAGACCTTTACCTTGGTACATATTACACAACAGACGTAAGCATGGTCAAGTTCACCGGTATTTTATTTCACCAATCTACAAAAGTCATTCTGGCTTATCAAAATAAGAAGATGTAATCTTAACATGCGTGTTTTATCAGCGCCCTGTTGTCATAACATCTCGATATTTGCTGCAAAGATGGATTCCAAGCTGAACATGTTGAGAAGTCAAATTACTATTCGCGCTTTAATTATTGTTGAATCTCACGGTTGTTAACTTTCCTTCAAAAGCTAGTTATCAATTGTAAAGTTTAAAGGCAGGTTGCTCAGGAAGTAAAATTGAGTTTGGAAGAAAGGCAGATATTAAGATTTAAAAGTTACAAAAAAACATATGGAATGCAAAGGTTAAATCAAGCTGTGCGGAAAACGAGATGTTTTCGTTGTTACTCTCGATGGACCCTCGTTGGACCCTCGTTGGACCCTTGTTGTGGATTGTTTTTATTTTTTATTTTTGCCAATAAACAATGTTTATTTCAAATCGAATCAAAGCTTGAGTTTAGTTTATTCTTACGTAGAAAAATGTCAACTAAAAGAATGATAAGCGAAGACGAAACTGCTGCGAGATTGCGAACGAAGAACTGACTCCATTTCGAATGGAGAAATCAACTGATAACCCAGAGAAACGCGGTGAAAATAATTAACAATTACCGCGCCAAACATTGCTTATTTGTAGTGTAATTATACTGGTCGAGTTGGCTATGATCCTAGGACGACATCTGTAAGAGTGTTCAGCAAAACGGTTAAAAAAACAGTAATGATATTCGAACTTGTTATTCGCTGAAAATGAATGACTGGCACTTTGATCCTACAGTGTACATGTGTGGTTTTCCTGAAGTGGGAGATGGCATGGTAGTTTTTCTTGTCAGTCCTGTTTCTGCACTAGGTAACTTAAGCTTCGTTACAGCTTACCAACTGATAGGCAGCTTATCAATTTTTTTTATGCTGATACAAGGTCAGTTTTCCGTTGTGAAACAGTGACTACTTATATTTCATTTTTACTGTATTACTGTTATTGTTATTGGTATCTTTTAAGTCTTTTGGTGAACTCGATATGTAAAAGTGGAATTCTTACTGTTACCAGTTTATTCGGGGCATTATTCGATAAATATAGACAGGAAAACAGGAAGTAATAGATTAAACTATTTTTTTAAAAAAAATAAAATAAGTGTATTTCTTTGATCCCATTTTAGAATTAAAGATGGCTGGCTAATCAACATGTACTTCATAAATATAATTACTTGATAACTCATTTAATTTCAAGTTGTTTTTCTCCATGCAAATGACAAACAAACGAGGAAAAGGGAAGGGGTAAAAGGGGGTTTTAAGTATTAAGGATTCGTAAGTAATTCTAAACAGATTTAAAATATTTTCCTGTATAAGTGTTTTTTTTTGGTTGTTTTACATAAATTGTTTTGTTCAGTCGGACGCAAATGACATGGAAAACATTTTCTTTGGATGGGATGTGTTTCACTCGATGAAACATACGTAATTAAATTGGCGTGATGAAAACTAGCTGCCTTTACAACTTTAGAAATCTCTTGACAAGTAATTCCAGCTGAAAGTACTGAATGCTATAATTATGTTAGCTTAAGTAATTTCTAGCCGTTTTAATTTCTTCTTGCCTTGGCTTGTACGCAGCCAACGAGGTTTGAGCTTTACCAGTTGTACAATTCCTCAGTGATCTCAATGCTGCGAACTCTAAGAGACTGAACGTTCGATTTTAAGAGTTTCCTTTAAGAGTTTCCTTTAAAGTTTAGAAGGACCACATGCTGAATAAACAAAGAACATATTAACGATCTCTAGTTAACCTTCATTGTGATGAAACACTCTTTATAAGGTCAGAGCCGGCTGTCAGGCAATAGAGAAATCGTCGTCTATATATAAGCTCGCTGGCTTAAGAAGTCTAAATTGACAATAGTTGACGTAGCAAACCTGTAAGTTGTTTTTGACTGGCTGGCTGTGCAATAGATTATAAGAGCTGCCTTCAACAGTTGCCAGTGTGGTTGTTTTCTTGCTATAAAAACATGAAATGCACACAAAAGGAAAAAAAAAACGTCGGTGTAATCCAAACCAGAAACAAAGGTCCCTTGTAATGTGAATACTTGTTTGATGTGAGTGCATTCCATTGAAAAAGTCTAGATTTCGCTTTTCGTTGAAGTAGGTTGTTGAGTTAAACGATGATATGAGCAAAGCGTCTGTTCGATGTAGCCGGTACGAATTCTCTATAGAGCAGTGTATGCGTTTTAATTACAGAGATTTCCTAGAAAGACATTATTACAAATGGGCAAAATGCATAAAAAAATAACTTCCTTTGGAATTCAGCTTTGTGGTGTCATCAAGAGGTGCTGCGATGTTTACACGATAATTAGAGATTTACTGAAAAATACCTGCAAGGCCAGCATACGTCAACAATTTCTACATAAAGGTGCATCCTGTATGTTTCAAGTGAAGGGCAGGGGTGAATAAAGACGCTTAGATTAGCTTTTTTTCCATTTCTAGATAAGACCATTATCCAAAGTTTAAAGCCTAGTATTTAGGGAAATACGTACATAACAAGGTAAGGCTATAAAAAACCGCAATCAGTTATTGCGTCGCCTCGCGATTTGAAATGAACCAGATCAGATCGAGGGTCAAACAAATAAAATTGTTGATGGCCAACTGTTTAAGCGAATAGCTATATTTTTTTTGTCCAGACTTAATTACTTTATGACCTAAGGAGTCAGCATTATAAATGCATTTTATGCAATAAGCTCTGACCGAGTAGTATATATTAAAAATAATACCTGGTTTATACACAAATCCAAGAAAATCTCGTCTTTTAGCATATGTTGCCCGTAAAACACAAGAGGCTTTCCGTGGGGCATTCTCAAATTATTTAGTAACCCTTCTCTGTAAGTTAAGTGTATGTAGGTGTTTGTGGGATCCCACATTTCACAGCTGTATTACATTACAAGACATTTATCGGTAAAATAATTTGGAACAAAGGTTTGCCCACTTTGACACACCCTTATCTCCTTTTTTAAAATAATTGTCGTTCCCCTTCCTTACAGTACATTTATTTTTTTCTCGGCCATCAATATGATGCACTTTTATTTTTAATATGTATTTGTCACACTAGCCAGAATTTCCGTTTGCGTCTGATGGAGGGCGGTGATAATTGTTTGTAAAGAGGCCATCGAGACTGAGATTTTCATGGAGAATTTTAACAACAGCACATTGCAGAAGATCTTTTAATGCGAATTTTCTGATTAATTCCACTGACCTCTGCACTCTTCGTAGTACTAGAAAATATCACACATGATCGGACTTTCCTGCTTTTTCAACTTTTTTTAAGGTAAATTCCCACATTTATTAATAGTTCTATGGAATAACAGGGGGTCCAATATAGCTTCACGTCCCTACAATGGTGTACTGATCAAGTAAAAGTTATGTTCCCGCTTTAGCTTCATAAAGGACGACCTTATGCCGTTACTAATGGTGTCATCAAAGCAAGGCCTACTCAGATTTTATTGTTTTCACTGACAAGCAATAATATCGTGGGATTGACGTTTCGCCATTTTTCTGTCAACTGCGTAGCAAACATTTCGAAATTTGACTTTTTCGATGGAAAACTACAAACCACAAGGCTGCTAAAAGGGTCAACACTTCAACGGGAGAACTATCTTCAGGAAATCCGGACTTTCTCGCCTTGATGTCTGTCCAAACTTCCTGGAGGAACCAGCGTAGATAACTGTCCTTTGCGATTAAAACTACTTTGTTGCAATTACAGCTATTTTTGTTTTGATTTGATTACATGGGATCCAAGTTTGGAAAAAGCTGAAAACAGGAAAATCCTACAGTACGTGTCTGCAGCCATGCGCGCCACAATTTTACTGTGATCGGTATCGCCAAAAGGGAATGAGTCCAGGCTTGTCACTCAGTTTTTTAAGTACATAGTCTTGAGCTTTGTTTGAAACGTTTGTGTTTTGTTTGAAAAGCTGGCAAAGATACCTTGTCTGGTACTAGCCTGCAGTGCAGGCGTTTTCCGTGTGTTCGCGAGTTATCGGTACATGTATTAGCTCGCGAGCGAGTAGATTCGTCAATCCAAGATGGCGCTCGAGTGATTAAAGTTGCGCTCGCTCGCCAAAATGTGCCTACGGTTGTTCAAAACTGACAGTGTTTAGAACTGTAAGACTGACATAACTGGGCATTTGAATCGGTTCTGCGAAAACAACTACTGTTGCATGGGTCTCAAGAAGATCCAAGTCTTGATAAAAGGTGCCAAACAGAAATTCGGAAATGTATACTTACACCTTTCAGATCAGCATCAAATTAATTATTTTCACATTTCTGCCATTTGCCTTAAGGATAAACTCATGGTTTCCAAACGCCTTGAGGATACTTAAATTATCTTGGAATTTATAATGGAGTTATTTCTTTCTTCCTTTCGCAATCGATTATTCAAGGGAAGTTAGTTCTGTTATTAAAGGATTGAAATTCAGTATTTCCTTATAAAGAAGATTCACTAAGTCCATCTAAGCTACAAATCGTTATTTTTTTGCTAATTAGCTTTTGGGAAGTATCTGTCAATATTTTTCGAGGTAAAATCGTAAATCTACGAGTGATTCAGGCAGATTTCCTTCATTAAGTGCTACATTGTAAGGGCTTTAAGAGGGTTTTTTTCTTTCATCTTATAAAGTAAAGTCTTCCTGAAGATGCTTTCAAATACTCTAAATCTGTTGGCAACTCTAGATGCTTTGGTTTGGCAGAGGTTTTTGGCTCCCGCCATGCAATCTTACTGTGACCTTGACAGAGAATGTCATTTGAAATCAGAGTGGAATTTGAACAAGGCATATGTCAGAGTATTTTGATCAGGATCCTCTATTAGTCTTAATTCCCTGCTGAGAAAAATTAGTTATAAAACTAAAAATGCACCTGACGAGACACGCTTCTTCAGCAAATCTTCTCAGCTTGCATCAGTGATCAACCACGTTATGAACTAAATCTTCTCAATCGGCTTTACACCATGTTTTAAGAATTAATTTTGACGCAAAATGTAACTCAGTGAATCGTTCAGGAAAGGAACACGCATTCCGTAGAAACTATGTCATCTTTATATATATGCAGCTTAAATCACCTGTATTTTATCCAGAAACATTTTATGGTGCGAATACTTAGCCATCTTGCAGTACAAGGCGTATTGCTCACTATCTACTTACTCAGTCAAAACACAATGCACAGTAAAAGAGTTGTTTTTGCTTTAACATAGCAATCCTCGAGATGTCGATTCGAGATGTTAATTCTCTGTTCTCTTTGGAGATCAGGAAGTTTTAAATTTACTACAATTATGTTATAACTCTGAAACGTAGAAGCACACATTTTCGTTGGACAACAACCACAAGAAAATCTCCCCACTAATAACACTCAGAGCTAAAGGTCTTAGACGACAGAGAAAGGGATGTACTTGAAAGAAATGCATTCTAATGAGTGCCCTACTGTGTGGGAAAAAACCCAAAGCGAGTTCACACATATCTCTCTCGCATCAGATCATTTACCAATTATGGCTTGATAAGACTGATCTTGTAACTTGCCAGTACTCATTTTCCACACGTGTTTTTTAGCTTAAATTTGACATCATTATCATCCTAATTCTTGGCTATTAGCAACGGATTCTCTGCGACAAGAAAATGGATTGAAATTCACATCAATACAAGCCAATTCCCCGCCGGCTTTTGCCGGAGATTTTAAAATGCGAACGCCGGTCGCGTGTTGCTCTAGTCGCAAGCCACACTTCAAACGAACAAGTTGAAACTAAACTCTTGTTTCTAAAGTAAACTGTTTGCCCATTAATCATAAATAATCGATACAATTTTCTCGAATGATACCATGAGTGCACTTAACATTCTTTTTCTGTTTAACATTGAAGGTCAGTAATATTAAAACAACCCGAACGGAGCACAATTTATTGGGAATTATTCAATCAACAGGAGGAAAAAAAAAACGTGTTTTATATTAATTTGGAATTCCGGACAATTCTAGACGAGTTTCCTTTCCCATTCCAGATCATCATCAGGTTTACGATTACGATCGTGTAAAAGGTAAACGCGTAAGCGCTCAAAATAGCGAAAGTGAAAATGCACGGTGAGCGCACTGGCGCAAATTCGAGTTCTTGTTTAACCCTACTCGTGAATTTTAACCCAGGAAACCCCACATAAGGGATTATCAATGCTATTCGCAGCATTCCAGATTCGGCTGCTTTGAGAAGGACGTTTTTTTTTATATATATACCTCAAGGCGATAGAATCTTTGCTAGAATTTGACTGTCATCAATTTTTGCGTCAAGAATTTCAATCGAAGCGCAATTTAGGCACCAATCATTATCTGTTTTATCGCGGGGTCAGCGTCGATTTAGAATGTTACCTTATAACTTCCAAGCCGTTGCAGCGGGATTTGCAACTGCATTGAACGTTTAAAATGAAGGGCTTGTTGTGGAACATCAGCAAAAAAAGATAACAGAAGGGTCTTTAAGGTCTATATTTAGCAACCGATAGTTTTGTTAGATAACATTGCGCAGATAAAACCTTGTTCTTGATCCTGTATATAATTTAATAAGCGTGGCCAAGGTCTAAGCGCTCCTTCCCGAAGAGAACGAGGCGTGAGCAATTATTTTGAATGCATATTTATTCCGAAGTCAGTCGATTTTGGCAGATGTGTGTCAATATTTGAAGTAAGCGAAGGAAGTTGGATACATAACACTAGGCGTGCTAATGAATAATTAGCGCAAATCACAGTTCTTTTGTTCAGAGTGATGTTCGAACAAGCCTAGTTTCCGGTGTGGAAAGAGATTAACACTAGGAGTCAAGAGCGCCATAAAATGTCTGAAAACAACTTTTCGCCGAGAAAATGCTTTTCCGGACGATCTTCGAGAAGAAAGGCTCTTTCATTGACTTGTGGTCATGTGACGTCATTGAGGTCTGAAATGTCTTTTAGAACAAACTCGAACAGCCGGTTTGTCACGGAGTTTCTCGCCCAGATCACCGAATAATCAAGTTCGGCAAACACGTTCGGCCGTTGGTTCTCAACAAATTATTAAGCTGAAGCGAGCTCGAGGCGTTTTTGGATTGCTAGTGCTAGGTCAAATTTACTAAAACGCAGATTTACAGTATGTGCTTTAGGGAAAAAAAAAGTCAATCTTCTGTTAGATTATGACAAGTGATGACACATCTCAGTGTGTACTTTGACTTACGTAAGCCAATCGTTTTCATCGTAGATAATAATCTGTGTAAGCTGCTTTTATGAGCTGTCAAATCGGAGAAAACTTGGAGAAGGTGACAGTATTTTTTTTCTTGATTTAACAAGCCGGCCTAAACAAGGATAATTCCGGCACTAATGGCGGTAACATAGCACCCCGCGCACGAATCAAGACCACTAATAAAGCTCATTAAGAAATCTTTATTTTAACAGCGACCCGAAATTTTACATCCAAATATAAGCTACAAAAGACCGCACCACGTATGATTTCAACAAACTAGAAACGAACTTTGTCCCTCGGCCCCTCGCAGTGCTTCTAGCCTTCAACCGAGCGCATCACTCGTATTTGACCTCTATGTAAACTGTACATTGAAAAATAATTCCATGTATACGCATTTCGCTTGAATACAAGACAAAACAAGACAGAAACTACTAAACAAAGCTAGTTGTCATCGTAAACCGAAGGCAGAAATCTGTCACTTGAAAATATGGAAAAAAAGTATCGGCACCAAGACTATGCGTAATGGAATTTTACAGTCAAAAGTCTGTACTACTCCCTCGAAGCTGTTATCTTACCAAACCACATCATACATCATATTCGCTGTTTCTGTGCCGTCCAGGTATTGATCAAATTCTTCTCTGTTGAAATCTCCTTCTGGTAGCAGATCTCCGATGTGCTGAGCGAACGAGAAGAGCTGGCTTGTACTGGTATCGTTGTGCTGGAGATGTGTGTTCGCGCTACCAGCCATGATCGGCGAGCTAATTGCCTGAACACTTCCGTTCGTGAAGTAAATCGGGCTGCCAGGCGCCGAATTTGAAGAAGACACACCGATGTACGGCGTTGGGGTGGTGGGCTGCGATTTGGGTTGGAGGTTTAACAGCGCGTTTTGAAGGTCTTGCCAGCTCGTTGGGAAATTAAACGCGCTACCAAACTCGCTTGACCCAGGACTTGTCTCAGGTGTGGGGAGGCTTATCTCGGACAAATTCGGCAAGGTAGAAGAATTTCCGAGATGTGATAGCCTCAGTTCAGCGTTTGCAAAAGGCATCGGGGCAGAAGCCAGCCCAAAGTTCATAGTATTACTCTCTGATGAGCTAAATGCGAGCTGTCCGCAGCCGGCACCTGAAGTGGAGCGCGAGACACTAGCTGTTGGTTCCTTGGGATTGCGCACCACTGCACAGTTCGGGGGTGAAGTGGACATTTTTTTACACACTCGTTTCGGGTGTTTTCTTCTCCTTGGCCTGTATTTGTAGTCAGGGTAATCCTTTATGTGTTGCTGTCGCAAACGTTCGGCCTCCTCTACAAATGGTCGTTTCTGCGACCCGTTCAGCGATCTCCAAGCCTGTCCCAGGATTTTACTAAGCTCGGCATTGTGAAGCTCTGGGTTGGCATCTGCTAGCCGCCTTCGTTCCACTTGCGCCCAAACCATAAACGCGTTCATGGGTCGCTTGATTCTGTCGGAGTCGCTGTCCATAATCGGGTCCTTCTTCGGAACAGCTCCTTGTTCCAGCGACTCCAGTAATTTCGAATAACTTTGACTCTGTTGCCGCGGCGGTGGTTGAGGTTGACAAGCGATCGGATTGTCAAACCCCAAGGGGTTTAAAATTCGCATTGGAGTTAGCGGAGCAGGGATTCTCTTGTTTCGCATCGTCCTACGGTCGGACAGCAGCATCCCTTCGCTTTCACGCATACTGTCGAGCGTCTGTGCAATTTCACGCCCGTGACGAACTTGCAGCGTAGGAGATTTTTCTGACTCCAAAAAAATTCGCCAAGCTCCCTGCTGCTACGATGTTCGCGATATGCAAGAACACGTGTGATAGATGTGACAGGCAAGTTGAAAAATAAAGTCTTTTATCACGTGGTTAAATTGGGACATTTTTTGTGCAATAATTCCTCGATCCAATCAGAGAGCTTAAATCTTGACAGGTGTCAGCAGCTCAGTAGAGAGCTATCGATTTTGGTGCCAAGCTGACTATGACTTGAAAGGATTTGTGGCTGTATATTTCATGGGTATTTTAAAGAAATATCGGGTTACCCAAGGGTCAAGAATGAGGGTGCAATCAGGAAATATGACGTTTTGGCTCCAGCCCACAAATTCCTTGCCAGCGCCAAATCGCCGTACGTCTCGCGTAAAGTGAGTGAAGTATAATCAGACAAGTGATGCCCAGAGAGCGGAACCGAGTAGATAAAGTTATTTCCTTCCTACACGCCAAGCTGCCTTCATCGAATGAATTTACAATGCGTTTCATTCTGTAACAGACTTCCTTGCAATTAAAATGCGATGAAATGAAATCGTCAGGTGCTATAACATAAGAAACGGGCTTAATTCAAAGTGGTACCCATATCGGTGCGGTGTCGATTGCACTTCTTGAGCTGTATTTCGTGTATCAAGAAAACTAAAGTAAACATACACAGCCCAGAAATAAAACTCCGCTCATGTAAGCGCTTGGACGTGACCATAATATTGACTTTGGGATTAAAAATTCGTCATTCTGTAGCTTTTCTCTTTTTTCTAGAAAAAGGTGCCATTGTAAGGGCCAAGGAAAGAGGTGGACAGTTAAACATATCAGTGTGATTGATTCTGGTAGCAAGTTTTTGACAGTAAAAACTGACGTGGCCTAAACTATTGCATTAGCTAGGCGCCTGTTTTGTCTAAACACAGTTTATATTTGCAATGTTGCGCCACGTAGCTCTGATGTTAAAAGCTAGTGGACTGAGCGTCTCGGCCTGATCGATCCGGTGGATAGGGACCCAAGAATGCGCTAGATTGATCTTTTGATCGGTCACGTTCTTCAGAAGTGCCTTATGTCTTTTTAGAGCTCCGTCCGTTTGACTTGCAAGTAAAGCTCTGTATAAAGACGGTTTCTATTTGATATCAGTGGACTTAGGTTCATGAGCAGGCAGTTGCTCTCAGCTGCATTGAGACTATCAACTGCCATTTTGAAAAATGATGGAAACATGACGCGAGATGAAATATTCTGCATCGAAGTATTTTTTGTCAATTTTTTTTCCTGAAATATTCATAATTATGACGCAATTTAAGAATGTCACTTTTTTGAGGACCACTGCATGACGAAGGTGTGCTGCGAATCACATGCATAGCGCTTTTTTGCCCTAGTTAGTTAGACTTCGACTGCGCTTTCCACCCATGCATATGTAGTCTTCAAATTTAATCAGCAAAACTGCAGTCTATTAACAGTGGTAAAACGATTTTGCTTTCGAAACTAAACCGACGCGGCAGCCCAGAAATAGAAAAATTTGCCTCGTCGTTATGTAACAATGTTGACATTTTTTATCCTCAAAATGAGATATAAAGCATAATCTGATGTGAAACCGTTACACTGCGCTTCTGATATCAAAAGATAAGCCGCCATAAGCGATAAGATACGGTACAAGCAGCTTTTATCATCGGTGTTCTTTGTCTCCAGCCGACCTCATTTCAAACTTCAAGAGCCTAGAATTTGTGACTGTTGTTGACAGAACATTAATTTGTATAAAACCGAGAGAGATTCTAAAATACCCTGTTCATGCTTGGTGTTGTTTTCTTTGATATTTGTTTTTCTGCCGCAATGTCGCCAATTTGACAAATTTTGAGATCAAGGTCGGAAATAGACCGACAAGTGTGTCCGTTTCAGTGAGTTCGCCCTTCCTTATCGTTTGGCATTCCGTGACATCTTTTCGCAAACTACATGAAGGAGTGTTGACACTGCGAAAATTACACCCAAATAAACTCCGTCTTTAATACAACGATATCTTCTGTTATGACGGCGTCTTGATAGCAGTTTAGGCCAGTAATATTTGGCCATATTATCAACCCAGTCGATATCTGACTTATAAAAACAAACTCGCCGGCTAAACTCTAGCGCTGACAAAGCAGTCATTGGGAGTCAGAAGTTAACAGACTTACTGGCGCCCTTAGGAACAGCTGACATCCAAATCCGTGGCCAAGATTTGGACTAATATTTACTCTTATTGCCTTACACTGATCATCGGCAAGTTCCGGTTACATGAAAAGTACTCAGTAAACGGCAAATAAAATGACAGGTAGGACGGACCTGTCGTTTAGATACGATTTAAGCTTTGTTTTGATTCTGCTTTTCTTCCTTGAAAAGTCAATGGAGTTAGTAAATAAGAGCTTTGTTCCCTCGTGCCTGTGACAGCTTTGATGATATTCCACCTGACGTAAAGCGGAATGGGTGTTTCGGCACCTGACTGGCGCAGATAAAGATATTTGTAGGCTTAGCCAAAGAACTTTAAACCCTGTGTTCTCGCGGATGATATTTCCTGGTTTTCTCAGGTTCTGTAAACTTTGACGGTATCAGTTTTGGCTTTAAAGTAGCAAGGTTCTGTTTCAATGTGTTTCTCTTATGATCGAGTTTCTGCAACACATAGTCGCGATAGGAATACAACACCTATCCATGAGTCAAAATATCAAGCTATCAATCAATTTTCTGTTAACCCAACACGATAAAAGCTTTTATTGTTGCCCTAGTTCTCAGTTCTTCACTGACGCCAAATAAAAATATCTTGTAGACCCTGTTAAAACAGTCGATCGAATTGGTCAAAGTCCCGGCCTTGATAATCAGAACTCAAACTTTTCCGATGAAGATAAATGGCACTCGGATGGGAGGGTAAATCATTTTTCCTTTAGGAATTCGCTTTCCTTACCATCCTCTGAACTTCCGAAGAGTCTAAATTTACCGCTAAAGCTCATTTCCGCTTTCCAAATATCCGTACACAAGAGGAGTAACGCCGCGCTCTGCCGATTATTATTATTTTTTTATCATTGGTGACCAAAGGGCGTGTGGATGTTTACAGGCGGTGTTCTTTACTGTATAATTAAATGAACACAGCTTTCATATTCCTGAAGAAATAAAATTACAATATTTAGAGAGGAAGCCACCTCAGCCTTTTCATGCAGGTCCTCTATCCTGGTCCAATTGGAATTTGAAGATGTTGGGTTTTTGGTTTCCCCTTCAAGTTGTTATGTCAGACACATTACGTGGTAATCAGGATGTTGTTAAGTTAGACCACTAGCAGCTCCTCTTTTTTCTGGCGTGAAGGAAAGCGAGAGAGAAAAAAATATCCGCACGATCGCGTGTTTTTGTTTTTGTTTTGTTTTTGTTTTTTTTTTTCTCTCCTGCTCTCTTTCGGGTCACACTTGAGGGACTATCTAAAAAGGAGAGGCTTCTCGCAGGCTGTCGGAAAGATTCAGTGATCTGAGGCCGACGTTGTAGTTTGATTTCTCTGGCCAACGTTAAATAACTGTGTTAAGTTCGGTCGTGTACAAAAACTTTCAATTCGATTCAACACCAAATTAATCTGTTAACAGAGGTAGTTAAATAAAGTGAAACAACATCAAAGAGGTTAAAATAAAAATGGACAAGGATGGTCAATGTTAGGAAACATCGACTGGAGAAAGATTGCTGATTCAACAACTTGCAAATGTAACACTGTTACGTGCGCCAGATTTTGACGAACTTTCTCAAGCGCAGTGTCAATGCGCTGGTTTTATGGGCTTGCAGTCTGTTTCCCATATTGTAACGACAAACAGAGCATAAATGAAACTGGTTGGTGCATTGTCACTCTATCAGTTATTTATCCTTCAGTACAGTGCAAGGAGAGCATGACCCAGAACTCTATGTTCATTCATGAAATGAATTATTTTTGGAAAATATATCTCGAGAAAGCCTCTGATCCTCCTCGAATTGTCAGATTTAATTGTGATGAAAGCGTGGTGTTTTCTGTTGAAACTGATGCCATCTTGAACTATCGTAAACAAAATCAAGCATTGTTTTTGGAGAGGCAAAATTGTTTAACTAAGAAGAGGAAAGTCTTTTGGGAACAAGCTAAGTGCAATTCTTCAATTCAGGTACCAAAAATGTTTTTCAAAGTAAGTATTTAGATAAGCATATGATGGAACAGTTCAAACTGTGTTAGCCTACACAAATCAGATTTTATTCCTTTGCTGGGACTTAATTTCTCGCTAAGTGTTTCTGACATTTGTAAGTGCAGCCCTGTTACGTAATCAGGAACGTGTTCTAACGCTCCCCTGTTCCTCAGAGTGTTTAAGTGGATAGAAACCCGCGAATTTCTCGTGATAAACTCCAAAATGATGTTGTACATATATAATGAGCATGGTCATCGGTGAACGCTCTTTCGGCTCCTAAAAGGATCCGAAAAGTCTCTTTCTCCCTCTGGAAGACCCTGGAGTGATCATGTCGTGAGAAGGTCATAGAACCGAGTCATGGCATCGCGCACGCGTTGATCCACGTGTGTCCTGATCCATGCATGAGGGGGCTTTGGCATGCCACAAGCCTGCATTTTGATACAAGAATTAGCGTGCCTAAGCTCGAGAATTCAAGTGGTTGAGAGGGTTTACCTTAAAACAACACAACATGGTGGTTTTATTGCAATACCTTTACAAATAAGTTTAGAGCTGGAAAGCACTTAGCCGTATTCAAGAACAGTATTGCTGCAGACTCGTGATTTTCAGACTGAGCGCGTGCGAGTGAGATAATTTTATGAATGAATCGAGTTAACATATTGTCATGTTCTTTTGCCGACTTTTTTCTAAATTTAAAAAAAAAACCGATATTTTCCTCTGTATTCTATATATAGTAGAGTAGTGACATGCTGGATCCATATAATAATAATTATGTTTTATTTAGCTCATGTACATGTTTACATTTGATTTTTACATTCTTTATATGGTTTAGATAGATATTTATTTGTAAATTGTTAGTAAGGTTGTGATCCACGTCAAAATTGTCTTCAGTTTCCAAAACATTGCTAGTAAACTTGATTTTAGTTCGTGTACATGTGCCGCTCGACAATCCGCTTTACCCCACAACATCTCCACTGAATCTTCGCGTTCTTGTTTGTATTTATGTTCTTTTTTAAAAAAAAAAAAACACTTCCTAGAGATTCCATGCTGGCAGTGGAATCGCGAAAATACCCCTTCATGAATCTACAATACCTCTTTGAATAACCTAACATGCTTTTTCAAGAATCGACGACCTTGACTTACTTGCTTATTTGGTACAAGTTGGTTCCCATCAAGGAATCACTTGGCATCACTAGGGTTATTATTCTGTTTACAAATACATACGTCGATTTATCTTTGTCAGTCATGCCAATTGAAAAATGACAGAAGTTCTTAAGGTGACGTGGAATTCAACATAAACAACGACTTGGCAAATCTTAAAAAGAATAAAAGTATGAATTCACAAAAGGGATGATTTAGCTGTACACTTTGGGACAAAGGGGATCAATTATATATAAGCACGCACGTACTCGACTAACCTATCAGTAGTAACTAAACAATCTCCCAGTAGAACTAACTGGTAATATAACCCACGAATGTGGTCGTGAAACTCCAGAACACTTTGACAAATCCACATCTTTTAGCTGATGAGTAAGGCAATGGTCTTACACCGTCCTTCCCATGGAGGTATTGGTTCAATATTTTAAAAATATATATATCGTCAATTTTGTTCCCAATTATGTCCAATCGCAGCTTTACACTTTGATGCCATACCAGGCGAGTTTGGTCGAGGCTTAGTGCGAATTTGCAGTACACAAACTCGGACAAACCTTAGGGTTACTATCAAGTCATTGACTTGATGTAGCAGGACACCAAGGACAGCAAACAGAGGCTCTAATTGGCTAACTACGAATTTAAACAAGTAGAATCACATCTTAGTAACAGTGCTTTCCAGTTGCCTACACTTGACCATGAATGGGTTTCAACACATATGTAATGGTTGAAACTACCTTATACAATAAAATGAACCACAAAGATGTACTGCTCAATATCTTTCATTTGAGTTCTCACACGCTTGAGTTGCATTCGCAGACTTGCAAGTCAGAAATACCTTTACGGCATTATAAACAGAAAGAATTACTGCCCAGCACCTTTCATTATTCTTGGACTAGTGGGTCTCGTTCAGAGACTTAAACCTCCCTCAAACCCACATTACACCTCCACCCTCCCCAGTGAGACGAGTGCCCCTATATAATGAACTAAACGAGGAAGTTCCTTACGAAAAGAGTATCTTGTTCAGGCATGCTGTAGGTACATAAAAGAGTAGGGATCTGACCAACGAGCTGAAGTCAAATAACTGGGTTGGGAAAAGTGACATTTAGGTATTAAAACGTTCCGTTCAAAATATCTCGAACAAATATACCTAACGGCTGAATTAGCTAAGTACAGGGACATTTTCTATGGAAGGTATATAAAAGGGTTACATTTTCTGTAAAAAGTAGTCTATAAAATGGTAAAAGTTTGGATCTCGAAAAGGCGCCTTCCAGCATAAACTTTTTTTTGTTTGTTTGGGTTAAGTTCCCCGGATGTTTAAAACGTCCCTGCGCATGGGAGAGTATAGGGGCTGCTAATTCTTTTTGAGCTGAGCGCGAGCGCCGTGACTAATGAAACTGGCTTGACTCTTGAAATGGAGCAGTTTAGGGAAACACAATTACTCCAGAACATAGTGAAGCCTGGGTCACAATGTCAACGTCGACATTTACAGAAACGAAACCTTTCAGATGCAAACCTATATTGAGTAGTGGTTTGGTTACGGTTATTCAATAGTAAACTCAAATTTGTATTTTAAGGAATATTTCCACTTTAGAGTTTACTCGTCGGTCCTAATGAATGCATTATAGGGATTACACAACAAGTAAAGTTACTATCTATAATTAGAATACTGTACCCGTTATTCCTGCTTAATTGAACCCCGACCACCAGTGAGCAAGCACTGTACGTAGAAACTCACCAAGACGTTTGCCAGGAAACGAAGGCTCGTGTCTGACCAGCTAAGATAAATGTTTCTGCGAAATTCAGTAGAAAAAGGATTTCCGGTGAACTATTTACCAGTGGGAAAGTCGGGGACACAGTTGTATCTTGCTTAAATAACTTTAAAATTGACTTAAAAATAAACGTAAGTCATGAGACGAACTTCAAGAGGATTTTAAATAACATAATTCAAACTGAAGAGTATAGCGGTCAAGAAGGAAGATCGAGGAGAGAAGTTATAAAGGAGAAATAATTGTTGTTGATATTAAACTTTGTGATATGTCAGGAGTTACACAAAACTACAGACTGAAAAAAAAAACAAAAGGTTTCACCTTTAATAACATGTTCTTTAGTTACATTTGTCCTGAAAAACGAGTTGGGTAAACAGTTACAATGCAGGCACTTCCTGAAGTTATATCAGTGCCTCAAGGGTCGGCTCCGTATAAACTCATTAAATATGAACGAATTTCCGCAGAAAGGAAATGAAAGAAGGCACGAGACAGTTGAAACTATACGTCAAAGACCATACAGAAAACAAGTTTGTTTGCGGGCTTTTTTCAACGATAAACCCAGCGCCTACTTCCGTAGAGAAAAGACAGACCACCTCGGGGAAAAGAGAAACCAAAAAAACTGTAGGTAAGGTTTTTCATTTTCTTTCACAAAACTTCACTATTAAACGCCATAAACCATGATTGCCTGATTTTTTTGTTTGTATTTTTCCCAGAAGCACTCTAATCTTACATTTTAAATTTCGCTTGTCTAAATCGATCTACTAAAGGTTACGTAAATAAGGCAAGGGCACCGTCTCGTAAATTCGGGTTGGAGTGTTATGGCTGAGTTTAGGTTTCAAAGAAACCTGTGATTTATTTCGTATCAGTGTTACAGGAAACCTTCCTGTTTTGTCCTCGTGCAGAAGACTCAAGAACTACCGTTATCTTTACACCACGAGCTTTTATTATTGCGAAACCAAATATAATATTTCTTGAGAACAATCAGTTCAGTAACTATGCCTCTTTAAGAGTCATGATTGAGGGTTATAAACTTGTATAGACAGGCTTTGTCCAAGACGTTTGAGCAGTGATTATGCGATGCAAGTAATTATGCATGCATGGTTGTCATTTGTCATTGTGAACTGTTGCTTGTGCATCTGTTTGTGAATTTCACAAGCTCAGACTGATGTTGTGAAGGTTACTTCGTGCATGTCTGTCTAGAAGACGAATCATAGCAAATAATAAAACGATAAGATAAAAAGAAGCGCACCCATGGTTTCTTGATCACGATCTTGTTGTTGATCAAGCTATTCCGTAACGCTGCTCTCGACTTACAGTGTTTTTCCACGACTGTAAGCCATCTTCAGCTGTTTTCGCTCGTTGGTAATACTAAAGAACTCCACTGAATAATACCAGATTTTCATATGTCTAACGCTATTCTAGCATCGAAATGAAACAATTTATACCATATAAATGTATATTTATGCAGTTTACACAACTATATGCGCTTGTTAAGCATCGCCGGCCAACGAAGTCGATTTTCCAAGGTCATTTCTTTGAACATAACTAGAACAAGCAGCAGAGCTGTATAGCATGAACAATATTACAACTGACAAACATTCGGCGCCAATGTAGAGTTTGGAGAGGTCTAGAGATTGAGGAATTTAGGAATGACGTTGTCAGTTGTTTTTGTCACTAGCACTGGATGGTATCATGAATATAATGGTATACAAGAGAGAAGAGACACTGTCTGAGTAGAAGTATAGCTGTGTATAGTACAGGCATAAATAAAACATACAAAATGAGCTTACCTCGACCACAGTGGTCTTTGCTGTCGTTCCAAGTTCATTTTCACTGATCGCTTTAGTTTTCTTGAGAGCTAGTCTACCGGACAGCCTATAGAGATTCTGGGGAATACATGTCCAAGAGTGTCCAAGATCCGTGATCAAATAGAAAGCAAACTAACGTAAAAATAAAAGTTATGCCAACTGATACAGACTCACGCTGCATATTCAGGCTCAAACTATTACTATATATAGAGAGAACGATTTCCCCATTCTTGCCATTATTGTTCATTGTTCATCAGTTCATGGTGAGAATGCTTATCGCAGCTGGCTAGCTGCGGTTTTCCTTAGAATTCACATTACTTCTTCGCTTCAGATTTTTTGTGAACCCTTCATTTGCTACAAAGCCTACTAGGTAAAGGAACTGAATTGAAACCCTAAGGTCTAAATGATATAAACTCTAGAGGAGTAGATCATCATTACTTTTTTTCTTCTCAGTGAACAGTGAAAGGAAGTGAAAGTTTTGAAATCATGGGACTGTGGGGATGTGGCGGGCATTTACAGACATGTTCCATCTTGTTTTCAACGAGGAAGAACGCGGGAAGGCATGTCAGTTGTTAAGGCCGAAATAATGTGCCAAATCCTAATTATTGCATAGCTTTGGCGTCTCGGAGATTGTTTTTACCCCGACCATGTCAGCTGTTTCGTTCGCAAGGGTTTTGTTTGCCATCGGAGTCAGTCTTCACCATTATTGATTGTGAAGGTCAGCGGAGTGGCCGCCATATTAGATCCTTGAGTTCCTTAGCAGCAGAGCTTTAGTGAACGGTTTAGATTAATTGATGTGATCTAGGATTGCCGGGGCGAGCATCTAGGCTAGGATGACTGGAAGAAGTCTTGGAACAAACTATTTCTTGCTTTATTTATCTGAATGCCTGGTCGTTTTTGAATACATTGTAACCGAATGTGAAAGAACGAGACATAAACACCGCGGTTGAGTCCACGAGTTACAGTGTAACACGGAGTTTTTAAGCCGCAGCCAGTTTCGCCGAAGACTCAAATGGTTTAAGTGCTTGTGGCGCACAATTTTTGTTAAAAAAAAAGCAAATATGGCTTTCCACCTCGTCGCCGTAGATTTGATCATTCAGGTTTAGTTATGTGGAATTTCAGGAACTTTGTACTAATAAACTCGGCCGTGAATGCATTATGATGAGTGGCAATGTTCTTACAATGGGCTCGTTGTTTGTTTCGGATGATATGTTTCATTAGACGAAACTCGGGTTAAAATTCTAAACAATGCAATGTCTTTTGCTCCTCATACAACCACATTATTATAAAGAGGCAGATCTGAACTAAGCTCATTACCTTGGTCAACCTAAATCATAAATCCACAGTTTAATTCAGTCGAGTTTCATTTTGGAACTGATGTCAAGAGTATGTCGAATTTCTCTTGGAGATAATCTCTCTGTTCTATGATAAACCTGCTTTAATTTAAAAAAAAAGCCAAATTCAAGGTATCACTGAGGATCGCTGCCGAACTGCAAACCTGTAATTTTTTAGCCAATTGCAACCCATTTAAATTGAAGTTAAGAGCTTTTTTAGGTCGGGATTTAGTTTGTTTGGTTATTCTAAAGCCCTCCATTTGTTAAACTACCAAAGCTTCTTTCTGTATGGGATAAAATACTTACGACGGTCTGTAAAACAGACTATCGTGTACTTTTGTCGGTGGTTTGTCCATGCAAGTCTTCGAGAAGCGAGCCATACATGATAATTCCATATAAATATCGTGGCATTGATTTGTTCTGAATTTCCAAAACGAAAGTAATCTCGATCGAGCGATTTCAGTTTATTATTTTTTGTCAATACCTTTTATTTCAATTTTCAATGGCACGAAAAAATAACTTGAATTTTCTACCGTGAGGAATTTTTTTAATTTCATGAACTGCAAGTATTTATAATCTCTGAAATGCATTTATCGTCTTTTGGATAAGATTAAGTTGTAATCTGAAAGCCCCTCAATAATCCTGTATTACCGCCAGTGTCAGTTATCCTTTCAATATAGGAATTGTATTTCATTAAAACAGTACAAATTTCTGCGCTAGCGGAATCTCATGACTGACAATTGTATAATGAAAGACTGTATTCACCAGCCTGAAATTGAGCGTCTTCAAGAGTTCTTGTCTTGAGTGCTGTTTATTTCAAAGATAAATGTTATGGTCACATAGTAATATGATGTGAAACCGAATTGAACTTTGGGAAAATGTGACTGAATAAAGGTTTAGTATTCAGTGAAGCGGTATTCGTGGTGAGATTTTTAGTTTTTGATCACGGTAGCTTCACTTTGGATTAACTGAATCTATTGCTGCTGACTGTGGATGCTCTGATCCGTCTGCGTTGTAGAATCTACGTCATCCTTTTAGAGAGTGGATCAATGAAGACTACACTAAGTCCACTGAACGTCTTAGAGACCGTACACCCTCCGTCCGATTTAATTCTAGAGTCAGCAATACTGTCTACTTTTCTACATATGCATGCATAACCAGTCGGCATCGGCGCGGGCCAAAAAATGCCAGCGCTTCGTGCACAGCCGAACTGATTGGTGGCTCCAAATTCTCATGGCTTGGTAATCTAACGGATTATCCGCTAAAAGTAATTTATCATTTATTCTCTGGCGGCTTCGTGTGTCATACCTCGACACGAGGCTGTGAATGTCTATATTATTAGCCAGTAACGCCTCTCGTATTATTTATAGATGACCTGAAAATGAGGGCGAACTACTGAATAAAAAAAAGCTCTTCTCAGAGCTTGTAAAAGGTTGAACTTTGTGGCATCAACATAAACTGAGTAACGGTGATAACCGAAACTATTTCTAGCATATAATCCAAATTTCGTGATTTGAAATATTTGTCAAGCCAACAGCTCTGCAAGAGATAGTAAGGGTACATATGAATGTTGTGCCGCGTAGCACTATGAAGACAAATGGTGATTCCCACCGAGGTCAAAAGAATTTTTTCTTTACCTCGTGTGGTTCCCTGATTCCCTTTACTAGGGCTAACGCCCAGTGGGTCTTTCATGGGTTTCAAATAGCACTTTAACTTACACTTCAGAGTTAATTCTCTGTTCCACCATCTGCAAGAGATAGTTGTGAGTTTTCAATCGATGTGTGCCCATTTGAAAGGTTTCGTTGTTTTCTGTGGGGCATCGGGGGTTATCATGTAATACGAAGAGAATATGATCATAGTCTCTCGGTAATACTTATATAAAGTATTTTAAAATAGACAGATTGAAACTGTTCATTTTTTTTTCCACAAGCGGACTAGAGTTTCTCTTTTATGCTAATTTGCTGATACTGATGGGTGACAGTTTGGGACGTGCTGTACATGCAGGAAACGCAGCTGTGTTGTTCACTACATGTACAGACACCCAAAACGGCTTCCTATTTTTGCCGTTTAGGAATTTCAGCACTCTTTCCAGAAAAGAAATCAGGACCATGTGAGGTGAACATCAAATAAAACCGAAATTTGCAACTTGGGAAAATTTAGGTTTTCCTTAGAAGATCTTAACTAAACTACTAAAGAATAATGAAGAAAGCACAAAGCATTACAAAAAAACGAGGTATTTGATATTAGTATCCACATAACAGTTATCCTAAACGCTTGAAATATTTATTGTATGGCATCCTAGGGAGAAAAGTAAAACCTGGCTGAAAATAAAAATAAGCGAGCTAAATTCAGGATTTAAAGTATGATCTAAAACCTTTCAAATGTCATCGAAACTGTGAGATTAATTTTACAGATTGAAAGAACCTACCAACACATTTCCTAATGGAGGCTGACGGATATCCCGAGCATTGGATATCGTCTCGAAATGGAATTACAGTTAAAGGAATCATTTCCGCGCAGGAAGCGGCGAAGGAGTTGACTCCGCGAAGCCGGATATTGAGGTAGCGTCGCCATACTTTTTTTTCCTCGGTAATGAAAATACTTCCTTCTACGGAAATCGCAATCAGTGAAATATCTGGTAAAACTGGATGAAATTACTGTTTACTTTAGTCTGATTTGAATAAAACCAATACAGTCTACCGTCAATTAAATGTTGAGTACCAAACATCTATTCTATTACCATCTGTTCTGAGTTACAGGCTACCATTTTATGGGGCTTTAGGTTACGGTATATTTCAGGTAATTCTGTTTATTTTCGTCAACTGTGAGTTCTAATTTTATAATTATCTGAGCGGGAGTCTTTTATTAGCAAAATCTCGGCCACAAGGGTCATCTCCATATATACTTGAAAACGTCGGGCCGTAGTTTTTCAAGTTTATCCTAATGGTTCAGTGTTAATCAAGTTCAAGTTTTCGCATCCATACCCTGTTTTGGCGCCAGATTTTGTGTTTCATTTCTGGTCGATCTTGACTGCCAGGGCCTGTCAGTGTTTCTCTCCGCCCTGCTTGCTCCAGTCTATGTCCGAATTTTTGTTTTTGTGTCTTTGTACAGCCCGCGATTTTTAAAATCGCCTTTTAAGAACTATATCAAAGACTAAGAATGCTAGTATATTGTAATGAAAAAATGTCTTCCACTCAGTACGTCGAGGCAGCTTAGCTCTAGGTATTCCGTTTACTTCTGAGCAGCGACAATATTAGGCTGCAGTGCAAGGAGAGTGATCTAGATCGAATTGGTCATAGTTGAACATTGTACGATACCACACGGCTGAAATTCTGGTCATTAACTTAAGGCAGGGGTACACGTGAAGACTGTTTTGACGTCGCTTAACACGGCCTTTCTGCCAATATCTCGGTCACGTTTCAAGCGATACTAAATCTCTCTGCTTATCTCATTAACCACTGTTTGGCGGTTTTGTGTAAATTTTTGGGTGTTCTTTGGGCGTTTTGGTAAAGAGATATTTTTTCTCAAAGGATAGGTTAAATTGAGGAAAATATGAAATGTTGAAAATTTGATGGATTTGGAAAATTGAAATTTGAAGTGAAGAATTAGTAGACGGATACCAAACAGTCCCCTAGCAGCCTGGGGCTCTCTTTTGCGGGTGTCAACTGTCTGGCAGTGTTTCCAACCCATCTTAATCCTAACAATTTCCTTTTTTATGTCACTTCAAATTTCACGCCTATTCATGTTTACCCCCGCCTTAACTGAAAAGTAAAAAATAAGGACGGGAGGGAGGAGGAAGCGTCTCCAGGCAACACACTGGTTGAGGGAATTCCTTCTCTAATTTATAGAGACTATAGTTTTGCTTCTCGTTGAAACTTGCTTGTTCACACTAATGCAGATAGTTTAGCTTGCATGCAGAAACTTCACTTTTCCAATATTTTAATTCAAATGAATATATCAAAGATCATATATTTGAACTGCGGAGAGAAAGATATCGCAGAGGTCATGGGTTAGAATCCCGTTCAGGCCTGAATTTTTTGAAGGCTTTAATTTCATCTGCTTAAGGTGTCCTTTCATATGCAGGTTACTGAGGGAAGAATTTATTCATGATTATTATTATTTGTTTATGGTACTTCTCCGTGATAGACTGTAAAAAAAGCTGACCCACTTTAGGAAGACTTAAAGCACCCGTTTCTTTTCCGTTGCATTTCCCCTCGATTAACATCAATGAACTGAAGCATTTGGTTTTTTTAATTGCTATTTTAAGATTTTTAAACACATTTTCCGAATAGCTTCGCCACGCTTTATAACGTTTTCATTTGTAGGTTTTCAGTTTGAGTTTAGAGTTTCAGGTGAGTATACGAATATTGTGTGACGTGTATGCAATAATTCTCGAAAAGGTTTAAAACGTACGGAAATAATTAACATGTTTCCCAGCTGTAGTCACGTAAAAAAAATGCGGCACTAAACCGAGATGCCGGTATTAACAACCTGTTTACAGCCTCTCCGTTTCACAGGCGGATAACTGAGTGATTTAAGGATCACCAAGCGAAACTAGCCCCGGGGGAAATACTCCCTTATATGGGCATATAAGTTTGTGCGCCCCCAAAGCGTATTGCTTTGTAGCCGTTTTTGGTCAGAAGTACGGTATCGATTTTGGCCATTTTGGCCTGAAATAGGTGGGGAGAATCGCCGATTTTAGTCTTAAATAGGGTAAAGGTTTTGGGAAGCGGGTCGTACACCCCCCACCAAATTTTATTCTGGGCTTCTCCCCTCTCCACTACCCCTGGGAGACAAGCCCTTGCGATTCTGCCGTCTGTACAATAGCGAGGGAAGAATTTTATATTGGACTTTTCAATGTTTTCCTAGCTGATGTCCCGATTCTGTCTTGGTCTAGGTCTGTGTGATGAATTCTTTCCCAATAGTTGATGAGAAAATGGAACAAATGCTCTGCTTTGTATCCAAAGAGGTCTCCTTCTGAGTGTCGAGGGTTGGGCAATTTAGAACAGACTTTTTTGACACGTTAAAGATTCTGGCCGTTTCTTGAGTGAATTGTTACTCAAAATAAATCAGTTTACTGCATATGAGAAGGGTACAAAAAACTTGTTGTCTCAGTACATCTTTCTAGAAATTTAAAAGCTCCGTCTAAGTAATATTTCCGGAAATTCTGTCGTCTTCTATGGGCAAATCCCACCAGACGTTTCAAGGGCCTTGGAGTTTAATGAGAGTGAATAACATATTTATTTGCGCTATCAGTTTTTATCAAACGTTTCTCGTTTCAGTTCTGAGTGCACTGGGCTTAACCTCAGAAAAAAGCCTGTTTTTTATTACTATCTTATATTTTTAAAACAGAGCAATATTGAGAGTATGATATAGCTGTCTCCATACATCAAACTCGCTGTACAGTATATTGAGAACTGATAACAGTTCTTTTTATCTCCTTGGCCATTAATCTTTATTACTTCAATTATTTCTTCAGGGTAGATATTTTGCTAGCTACTCTTCAATGATTCCTGGATTGCTTCCAGAAAACAAGAAAGCTATCTGTCTGCATTGTACAACCCATCAATCGAGTGATGATCAGAGTACATTTTTTCTTATCTTTTTTTTTAGATAGATCGGAACTTGCTTAAACAGGTTCAACTCTGGAAGTTCAGTATCTTTGTAGAGAGATAGGTATAATATTAGTTTTCAGGGGAATGAAAGCTCGTTGGGGGCATTGTATTTTACCAAGGGATAATCCCTCAATGCAAATACACGCTGATTAAAACCTAAACAAACATTGACAACAAATCAAATAAGGTGGCTGGAAACAGTTTCCAGTACTTTCCAAGACTTAGAGTTTGATGGGTCATTATAACCACTCTATATCGGTTGATTCAAAAGTCGTGGTAATAAAAAACTACCCAATCATTGGTGTTGCTGTTAATGTTGTGGCACAATAGGTTACCATAGCAACAACATGACCTGCTTAAAACACCCTTAAGGGGGTCTTATACCCAAAAAATTTGTTTTTAGCAAAAAAACTCTGTGGAACAGTTTTGGCACCACGTTAAAAGACTTTGCACTCTGACTGTACTTCAAAAATGAGTATTTTCAGGTCACATGCCTCAATAGTTAATGAATGACTAGCTCCTAAGTGTTAAAAATGGTGTTCATTACAAACACGATAACTTACTAATGGATGGTTCGAGAAGCATGCAATTCAGTTCATGCTGTTCACAAGCAGGTTGTCCAGGAGCCAAACCTCAGAAAGCAGTGTTTCGAGGGATTTTATCTCGTAAAATTTGGAAAAAGGTTTCTAATATTAACTAATATTAAATGTATTAACTGAATAACAGGGATAGAATTTCATTAATTGCAAATTTTGGAGGTTTGCCTCCTAGATAACTGTGTTCTTTACCAATGTTGAAAATCTGACAACATTCGGTTAAAACCCTGTAAAGATATCGTGCGTGAAATATTGGTGATCGGTCTATTTGGTCATTTTGAGAAATATGGCTTTAAAGTTTGTCTTCGGTCTCTGAGAACCCAAATTGGCCCCGTGAACGGGAAGGGGGGTTAAAGGAAAGGGGAAGGGGGTATGTCGAAAGGGTTTACATGAATGCTTCATTGAATACGCGAATACACACCAGTCATAGAAATGTTAAACAAGTATCAAGATGGCACAGGAAACAAAGTTCGGGACCATGATGCAAAATTCTCATGAGTACACATCTCTAAAGCTTTTCTGTAAAGTATCATTAAAATGTACTAGATTGAATACATTTTGTGAGTACTTTTAGACTGTAAACAATGGTTGCTATGCGTGTTGCTATGTTGAAATATAGCTGTCAGTGTGCGAATTTCTTAATTTAAACATACATCAAGGAGTAATTACAGCAAAATCGTTTCAACATACGATTAACAATTGGTCAGGGATGGTGAATCTTCATGTTTCGAAAAAATGCTTTTTTGGGGGAAATATCCAAATATCAGAGTATAAGACCACCTTAATTCTAGCTTTAAGCTCGTATAACTTTCTGCGCAGGGGGTTGAGAGCCACCTTAATGACTGGACTGGAGTGTTCTATGAACTACACTTCTCGCATTCATTGCTTGATCAGTCGACTTAACCAGAATTTTAATGTTCTCGTTCACCAACCTAAGAGTGGGTAGTGCTCGTGGCAACAATTGCAGCCAAGAAGAGAGAGAAAATTCCAGATTGCTGCATAAAGACGATTTTAAATTCCTACTCAGTTTTCAGTCGGGTTAGAGTTGAAGACTCAGAAAAACACGAATCAAGCTAGATCGGTTGCCACAACTGCCGCGATTTGGCTTACTAAGTGCAAAAGGTTTTCCCTGGGTTTCATCAGGCATTTCAGTTAGCTAGAGTTACTCTCAGCAGCGCCTCGAGTAACTCTTGTCCGTCTTTCGAACTCTCCAAACCTTCCTGGGTGCATTATAACTCGCTCATGGAAGTTTAATGCAAACAGTAGAAGCGCGAATGGATTGTTTAAATAGTTACTTCTTTACTTATTTCACCGCGGACTCAGAGGAAAATGAAACGACTCTGGCACTTCTGTAAGGCATCCTCATATCCCTGTATATCCCTCAAATCCGATCAGTGAAATTCTGTTGTTGAAACTTTATCTTACAGACTGTGCATATCACAAACTTGAAAGAAATTGCTAAAATGAGATCATTTCATTTCTTGTTTGTGCGCGTGCCGATGAAAACCGTAAAATTATGTACGTGTAAATGTACTTAGCAAAAAAAAGAACTGCTCACGTAACAAAACATCGACACAGACATGGTGGAGTTTGTAAGTAAAAAGCGTGTCTTGCCATAAAAGAGAGACAATAAAGTGTGCGTACCACTCGCTGGTTTCTCGCGTTACCTGAATGATCTGCCTGAGGCTATGGGCTGTTTGCGCGATGGCAAAGGAAAAGTAAGTGCGGCGAGGACGCAAAGACGAGCCTGAGGACCTTGTAAGACATTCTCTACGATACACTATTTATATAATATTAAAAAACTTGAAAAGGTGACTTTCAGAGACGAATCAAAAGTGTGCAACCTTCGTTAAAAGCACCAATCAGTAGGAACAACTCGTTTATTCTTTTTTTTCTCCGGCTGGATGGCGGAGTAAATAAAAGTTTTTCTTTTCCAACGACGACACATGCAAGTCTAAACAAGCTTGTCCTCTTGCGTGCATGCCTAGCGCCTGGCAGCTAAATTTAATCGGATGCTAGCAAGTAAGAGGTTTTTTACTCACACTTGAGTCTGGTTAAGACGCATTCAGTTCGCGCAGAGTTTAATTTCAGCGTAAGAAATAAGTCAGTAGAAACACTAGACACGTTATGTCGCCAGAGTGTTGAATCTCTCTCACGAAAAAAGGGCACGAGCATTTTTCGGCGAGTTGCTAGCCAAAGCAAAGCTGCCGGAGCTCCTTTAAAAAAGACTCCATTAATTGAACCTTTAACTAGCCGGTAATGTGTTTGTGTAACGTTTACGACTGTCACAATTGACTAAAATTTGTAGCACATTCCAGTTTATTAAGCCGAGTCGTCTTAAGTCGGCTTATAATTTGAGAAAACGGATTCATAATCGAGAAAATAAGACGACCGTAGTGTTTTATGATGGCAATAGACTACACCGGTGGTATCGATTTTTGTCGGCAGAACAAACAAAACATCACTTTTACCGTCAGAATGTCGCAACTTTGCCTTTGCGGCTCTAAGTAGTGGTTTTAATGTCTTGCTTAATCCCCTGGTAGTCTTGCTAAAGGTTTCAATTATTTTAACGAGCGGCCTTGTAAATCTGACAGGGTCCAAAACTGGCGCCTAAAGGACACACCCGACTACATCAGTTGCGACGAAAATTAAGGCGTATAGTGCCTGTTTATTCTGATAATAACGTTTTTTTTTTGTGTGCGTCTTTTTTGTCGGAGTGCTAATTAGCAAATGAAAGACGTAAAAGCTTTAACGTATTTCAATCTGACGGAAATAGATGTACTCGACGTCAGAAATACAAATGATCTGGATGGGCTTTCACTGATATGGCTTTAACCGATTGAGAATTCGTCAGAACTTGACCTGTCGGCTGAAAAATGACGCGATTTGTTTTCTCTTTTATTTTTGAACTGATAGCTGGGATCTAAGATCCGCAACATTTACTGATTACTGGAGAAATAGGCTGAAATTTTAACTCGTAACTGAGAAATCGCCAAAAATCTAACTGACCACTTTAACCCTCAAATCCATCTTGATCCTCTAATGTCACGTATTAATGAATCGTTGTACCGCCTCAATGCATAAACGAGGAAAAATTCCATGCCACTAATATCTCGCATTCAGTCAGCTCGGGTAGAACCTCTGTCTTGCACATTGTTTACGACTACAGTTTACATTCTTTTTAGTAATTTGTTCTTTTATTTAGAGAATATCCAGCCTGCTCCATATTGTTCCGGCGTCATCTATCTGTTCTGGTTCATCCCCCGATTTTGAACATAAATCGGTGTGTGCTAAAAAATGCCTTAGTATCTTGTTTTCATTGCGGTTAGAAGAGCCGTTTCGCACCTCCTAGAACAAAATTTCTTCCTTTATCCAATCACCCATCAAAAGCGCCCCGGATGTAGTTATCCAAATGGCAGCGATTTCTTTGGCGTTCCGACAGAAGAGTAGACGAGACGAGAAGGCGCGAACGTTGCGGATATCCTAATAAAGATAAATGATAGCTTTTGCTATGCTTGCTGTTGCTTTAAACAGGTTATGACAGGTTGGTGTTTAGCTTCCTTTAGCGGTTTGTGGTTTCTTAAAAACGAAATAAACCTGGCAGAGGCTTAGACTAAATTTGACATTCTTCCATCAAACGAATTCCTCGAGTATAAAATAATACTTTACATTTAAGTGTCCGCGCTGAGAAACAGCAGTGTAATTACTCGGCTAGCAACTGTAGTTCCACTTTACATGAACTTCTATGGATCAAATTGGCAATTCAGACCAATAAAGGATGTAATTTTTGATATCTCCTTGTCCTTGCCATCCGGGAGTTATCGTAAATCTCGACAGAAGTCTGTATCTTTGCCCACCGCACTCGTCGAAGGCTTTCACCTCAAGCTATAATTTTAGCAAAATTCGACTGAATTCAATCAGTGCTTTAAGTGACTCAATTTGTATGCTTTTATTACGTCTGATTAGACTGTATTGGATATTTTTGCCTGTTGAAGCTAATAGATTTAAATTTTAATTATCATCGTTTCCGAAAGGTAAAACTTTCTTCCCACGTCCCAACGTATGTTCAAAATTTCTCAGTTTCTTCAAAACCCAAGGGCAATCAAATTAAGAAAAAAATCCAAAAAAGGAAACCTCCGTTCGGGGTTCAAATGAAAGAAATTCAATCTCTTTGGAACATAGAATATTACTGTGTTTTTTTTTAAACTGGCACAAAGCCTTTTGTTGGTCTGTTTATCTTGGAACGTAATCTGCTCCCTTAACCTTAATCAATGTAATCTCCTTAACGTTGTTATGTAAAAAGATCAATACGTTTTATCAAATGTATCCGGATTTTCGTCAGCTTAAATAACAAAAACTCGCTCTTTTGTTAGGCTAAGTTCATTTAGAAATCCCATTACGTGGTCTTAAAATAAGAAAAATCGGACGATTTCCGGAGATTTGATCTAATCTGTATTTTCAGCTACAGATTGTAAAACTCAATGACCAACCTTAATAATTGAAGGCGAGTAAATCTGGCTAATGGATCTTCATAGAAATCGATTCACTACTGATAATGGGTTAGTATGTACAACAGCCCCATTCTCTTTAAGACTATAGGAGCAGTCGATTTTTGTTCCTGAAATCTTTCGCGCGATTGGAAGAGTCAAAATGATGATGCGTCGCATTCCGGGAATAAAAAAGGACAATCATTATCACTATCGTAAGCTCTTCCTTCCAACGGAGGCAAAACGTAATTCAAATACAAGGTCTGCGTAGCTATTTTCTCTTGATGTAGGCAATTAAATAGAATTACCGTATATTGTCCCCACTATGTTTGGAAGGCACAGAACGTAGAGCAAAAGCAATTAATTAACCAATCGACTTGTAAATTGAAGCACGAGATAAGGGTACCTTCTCATCCTTTCATTAATCAATCAATCAAACTTAACTATGGTTATATTTAGAAAGAAACGCCTCGTCCGTTAAAAGGCTGGTTTTTATCCAGATCCTATCTGCTACATATCTGAGTGCATGGGATCAAAATTAGACAAAGAAGTCAAAGAAAACGGAGCCAAAAATAGATCTAATGTTCCTCAAATGATGTGTGCACCAGACATCAGTGACGACAGTGAATTCGAAAGAAAAGCACTCCTTGTCTATCAATAGCATTACGTGTATCAATCCCGCCCTGTGCCCCCCGGGGGAGGGGGTACTCCCAGTAAAATTCGGTAGGGGTGTGCGGCCTGCTTTCCAAACCCTTACCTTATTTGTGACTAAAACGACTCCAAAAGCATATCCATTGGAGCTGCACATACCTGTAGCCCATATAAGGGAATACCGCCCCGCCCCCCTTCTCCCCCCCCCCACCCGGTCCCTATATGTGGTTCTGGTAATATTTATCGGTTTCGGACACGGGACTTGACTTGAAACATTCACAAAAACCCCAGATTCCTTATTTTACCTATGATACTTTATGACCCTGCCACTGCTGTCACTGAAGTGCCCGCTTCCTTTCCACAAAATTCAAAGCGGTCCAGAAGCATCAATTAACAATCTGTGTTTATCTTCTCCACCCTTAACCATCTTTTATCCTTTATATGGTCTATTACAATGTTTTTTCAGGTTTCCTTCAATTTAAAGGCAATTTTGTACATGGCTAAAATAACTCAAAATACCGAATAGAAAAAAAGTCATACTACACGTTGTTTCTTTATTACAGTCACTTTTATTTTATTGCATTGAATACATCAAACTAAAGTTATATCAGTGCAAAGAGGTATTTTTTATATGCCGGCGTTGCGTTCTAAGTAAACTAGAAGTTGAACGCATAAATAGTAATCAAACGAATGATAATGACTTGATGACTGTATTATTAGACAAAAGCAATCCTTCGACACGATGAGTTTGTTCATTACTCAATGTTAAAGTATGTCTTCGCGCTCAAACCACCCCCATTCTGATCTCGAGTCTCAACCACTTTGGTTGACTTTGCAAGACTTTTCTTAAACTTGTTGTTTATCTTCTCCACTTCCTTGACGCGTGTTCTTAAACTGTCATTTCGTTCCTTCAGGTTTTTTAATTCTCTTCTCACGCCGTTTAAACCTTTCGTTTGCTCTCCAATCTTTTCTTGCAGCGTGCGAATGTTTTCTTGTAAACTGTGCACCTGGATTTTGTTTATTTCTTCCATTTCTTTATGAAACTGTGAGCGCTTTGACTCGTTGCTTTTTCGCTCCTTCTTCTGCCTTTCCTTCAGTCTCTCCAATCGGACATTAAGCGCTTCTACTTCTGTCTTTAATGTTGTTGCCTGTTTAATGTTTTCCTCCAGCTCGCTAGTGAAGCCTTTCACCACCTTGTCCACATCTTCAAATTCCCTTTTGTCCCCATCAAGTTTACGTTTCTTCTTTTCAAGTTCCCTTACCCTAGCTTCGATTACTGAAAGGCTAGCCTGCATTGCTTGATCCTCGTTTTCAAATGTTGATTTTTCTTGTCCTGGTTCCGTGCAGTAGACAAATTTGATCTTGTTTGTCTCGTCTTTCAAGAAATGGGCGATATTTTTTATGATAGTCTTTTCTCCATCGTAGCCTGGGATATCTCCAAACACTGGTGTGTTAAAAGTATGGCACAGTGATACAAGGGTCCTTGCCTTCGCATAACTTGTGATAAGGTGTTTTATGCGAATCGATTTATCAATTCTTTCTTTTTCCTTTTGTGCGGATTCTTTCGCTTGCTTCTCTTCCGTTAGCTGATTTTGTTCTCGTTTGGCAAAGGTGGGCTTCTGTTTCTGTTTTTCGGGTAAATTCTGTAAATTCAAGGTTATCGTCAACGCCATGTTCTAAACTATAAATGATTTACAACATTATCATGGTCTTTAACCCACAACAGCCTCAAGTTTAAAACAGCAATTCCTCTTCCTAATTATCATACATATAGTTTAATGTTAGGTTCTAAGAATTTGGCAATACATCGAGACCGATATCTCGTTGTTGATGACATTCGTCAGTCTCATCACTTTCTGCTTGGAAATGTGACGATATTCTAAGTAGACATTAGATGTTGATCACTTAGTCATCTGGGCCAGTCCAAGTCGACAGAATATTTTTACTTGTTTCTAGCCCATAATGTATTTATGGCGACAAAGTTACGACCATCCCTTGGTGGTTCGTAATATATTATGATTGGATGGACAGCAATTCAATCATCGAAAAACTTGCAGGTATATTTTTCCAACGAATTATATTAAAAAAAACCGGCAGTTTTTCTTCACTGTGGAAATGCTATAAAATCGATGACTGGTCCTCAAAGAAACAGATAGTTTCTGTCGCGTTTTTTGTTTGTTTGTTTGTCTCCGCCCCTTTTCCACCAACCCTCGCTGCATTTTCCGCGCGCTTTTTCACTGCACTGTTCTCTACGTACTTTTTTGATTCTAGGATCACTTTGAATGGATAAAACACTGATTAGAAACTCACGTTTTGAGGACCGTCCAGTTGTCCTTCCTCTACGTTTGGAGTAGTAAACTGATATGCGTTGAAATTTTGAGGTTGGACACTTGTGTTTCCGAGGACTTTGCTGTTTAAGTTACCAATAATGCTTGCGCCAATGCTTCCTAACACCTGCTGCCTACTAGGGTTTTCGCGGGTGCACTCCGTCCCATCGCTAAATTGAGCTGCCGTTTGTTGAAATTGTGACGTTGTATTATATGGCATTCTTCCTGCAAACTCTTTGCTAGTTCCAGGATATTGAGCAGTTCCCAGATATGGCGTGTAAAGCGGAGGTTCGGGAAATTTTCCAGGTCCCGTATAATGAGTGGTTCCTCCACACGGAATTTGTCCCAGAAGAGGCGTGAAGCACTGAGTAATTCCCGGATGCTGTGTTGGGTGTTGATTGGCTCCTGGGTATTGGGCTGGATGATGGCTCGTTCTAATTTCCTGAGTGGAAAACGGATTTGTTCCCGGATGTTGCGAAAAGCGTTGATTTGTTCCCGGATATTTTGGGGTGTACTGCTGTGTTCCCGGATGCTGTGCGGTGTGCTTCCTCCCTCCTGTGTGTTTGAAGAGAGGATTTTCTTGCGCACTTTGTGTCGAGTCGCAGTTTTCTGTTTGTTGTTTGTTGCTGGTGCCGCTGGCTGGATAGAAGTTGAAATAATCGTGCTTGTGATATTCAGGCTCTGAATCCATCAGTTAACTGGAAAGAGAAGGTATTAACAGTTGTACAGTAATGGTAACCTACCACTCTTTAGTAATGGCAACAGTCTGTCCAATAGTACTTAGATGCAACTGAGGCGATAAGTTGCTAAATCGATCACATATGTAACTCGCAGCATTTTGTCAGTTGTCCTGCCAGGCGCGAGTGAAGATTGAGGTGGGAGAGCTGTGTAGACACCATAAAAATCAAGTGTATTGCACAAGAGCACTATATACAAGGACCTTAGCCCGGGAACAAACCAAACCCATGCCCAGACAATGCGGTGTCTAACACACACTGACCAAGGATTAGGTCAAAACATCTCTCACACTCTTTGGTGCTGATCGCGTACTGCTAATGACACATGATAATTTTGTCGTTTTATATATAGTATAATGTGCGAAGGACAAAACATTAAAATTCAATCGCTCAGCTTAACAATCTTTAAAGATATAGAATAAGATTAAAAATTACTCGCCAGTCACTGGGTTTTTCAAAAGTTTTCCGCGATTTACACGTAAACGTTCATATGCTCCGTTTGGTTTTCGATTGATTATAAGAAATTTTGAAAAGCCATATTATACAAACAATCTCTTATCTTTGCGTAAGAGCTGAGTATGGAGTTAAGCAGTCAATAAACTGCTCTCACTGTTCAAACTAAATACCTCGATGAAAAAGTACATCAACTTACCCACTATGAAATGCGGTGATGATAAAAGGCTTGAAACTGGAACTAAGTTTTAAGATTAACTGATTATCAACTGATTCTGTGGACACTCGATATATTGAAATCTCTTTTAAAGAAATTTCTTTTATTTCCAGTGATAAGTCATTCTACGATTCGGCGTGCGTCGTCATAATGGAAGATTCAAATCTAACTGCCTCGCGCCAATATACGCGCGCAGCAGTTATATTCATCATCATCACTTTTCTTTCTTTGTTTTTTCTTGAGTCCTCGGAAAATGTTGATCTGACATTTTCTCTCTGTTTGCTGGCTATAGACCAAACGAAAGAACGAGACCAACATTTCCCAGCACTGGCCAAGCATGCTAATTTACAAACGTTTCTCATTGATAGGCTCATTAACCATGTCTAAAAAGTTGCGCGCGCTCAAACTGGCGAGGTAGGGCGCGCGCGCTTTTTTGGCGCTGCAATGGACTCAAACTTTAGCGCGCGCGATTTCTTGAATATTCTATAAGACTTTCCACCTTTCACTGGCTCGTATCCAGTAAACGTCGATACATTGGCTTAGGAGAAGTATTAAATCAAACACTCTTAAAGCTAGTTAAAGTTTTTTTTTTTGAGACACAGCTCAGTCTTCGACCTGGGGCACGATTTGATTTTCCTGTGACATTACTGTCTGACAGTCTGACAAAGAGTGCCTTGCTTTTGCGTTTCATCACTCGGCTCTGAAATTATCAAAACAATTAAACTACATATTATAACCACTCATGACGTGATCACGTCTTTTCAAACGCTTAACATCGGCTGCATGGTTGTTGGTAATTACCGAGTGTATTGATCGGTCAGTTTGGGGCGTAATTATGTACCTGTTAGGTTGCAGTTTCACGAGAAGTGATTCCAAGACAGTTCCAGCAAAGTTCTGGTTTAAAAAGCGACTAGCCTGCAAGCAGGCTGCGGAAAAAATGGGCACGTTAACGTTGTTTAGTCGAACACCTCTTAATCGCTGGGGGGACTGCCATATAAAAAAGACGGGGGGTGCTCGTCCGGTAACTTTGAAAAAAAAAAAAACAGAAGAGGTACCAAGATACTGTTTTTTGGCGTGGCTTAAATTTTTACCCGTAAGAGGTACCTAAAACAGCACAATAACTGATAGTGACTTTCTTCTGCTAAATACCCGAAAAAGTACCGCAAAAGGCTGAACACCCCAAGATGTAGCAAACCCACTTTTTTAATATGGTACGAGGGGCACCCCTGTCCTTTTTAAATGGGAGTTGTCCCCCCGGGTCTCACTCATGGTCTCGGTCACACGCTAAAGCCGTGTTCACACTAAATGTTAATTATATTCAACTGAATTACTATTCAACGTATCATATACTCCATTCGATTTTATTCAATTATGGTTCTGTTCACATCTGCGAAAATTCAAATAAACTAGGCAGGGTAACCTCGCAATCTAAAGTTGAAAACAGAATGGCGCCCTATCGAACAGCTGCCATGATATTCACCGCAATACTTGATTTGGAGGCCAGGAGAAAGGCAAAGGAAACTTCGAAGGCTAGAAAAAGAAAAATACGCCGTCTGAGAAAGCAGCAACGGATGAGACAAACCACCACGTGTCCGCCATTTTGTTCAATCACGCACTGTAATTACTTCAAACAACCCCCTTTGGGATGTTTGAAGTAATTGTAATCCAATTATAATCAGGGACTGTAATTAGTTGATGTGAACCCATTTCATATTTAATTCGATTATAATTCGATCATAATCGAGGCCTAATGTGAACACGGCTTAAGATTGACAACACCCTTTGATCAATAGATTCAATGTTCTGACTGCGAACATAAAATAACAATACTTTTTACTTTCACTCTTTTATTAAGTCAGTTTTTTGTAGTCATATTCGTTTCTATGCGCTTATTTAAAATTTAAGAAATTCCCTTAAAATAGCAATTAAATATAAATAATCCCTGTAAACAGGCTGCAACAGAAAATACCCAAACCCTTCACAGGAAATGATGAATTTGTCGCTGTCATTCACGAACCATTACGCCTGAGATTTCAAAGTTCGATGCTCGTTGTCAGTCTTAATCTTTTGGTGTATTTTTTTACCTTTTGAAGTTTACTTCAATGTGAAGATACCGTTATGCACCACAAAAAGTTAGTTACTAAACTGCGCTATAGCTGCTAGCGTCTCGACAAAGCCTACATGGCGCCGACTAACAGAGGTCTTTAAACTAACTCTGTAACACATAACATAACCGTGCAAAACAGTGTTTTAAAAACTCCTGGGAAAAGATACGCGGCTCCCTTGTTCTCTTTTCCCTCGTCTTTCCTGGGAACTATAGTAAAGGCGTCTCTTAAACTAAGAGATTTTATAAAATAATTGAGCCACTACGCGCGCTCTCATTGGTCGATAGGTGTGTTTAGATGAGAGTATGTAAACACGGCTGTGACGTTTTAGATTCGCTATATTTTTGAGAATTACTTTATAAAAGCAATAGAGCACTTTTTCCGTGTTCACATAGCCTCATCTAAACACTCGGAGGGTTGGGAGAATTCTCGAAATTTATGTAAACCGTCGACTACATCTCGGGTTTTCATAACTGTTTCGAATTCTCCCAACCCTCCTCGTGTTTAGATGAGGCTATGTAAACACGGAAAAAGTGTTCTATTGCTTAAATAACATTAAGCAATGAATGATCAAATGTCACTCCACATAAGGAGAATATTTTAACTTCAGAGTTTTAATATACTCGACTGAGTGGATACCTTGTACAAGAAATTAAGAGACGAACCTCTGAAATTCAAGGTCGTAAAATCTTGTGGCTTACACATGTAAGTTAAGTCTTACAGGACTCTTTCAAACGTTATCTTGCTTATAACGGGCACAGTTGTCTACAGTATGCGGTAAAGGTAAGTGTTTTACTTTTATAATAACTGACAATAATAATTTCTTTGGGTTCAGTTCATTTACTGGCTTTTCTTTGCCTCGCCGTTGACTTCTTCGCTACCCTCTTCTTGAGTCTTTTCGCTTTCCCTTGTATCTTTCTCCGGGTTATCTTCATACCTGCAGTGAAACAGCCAAGCTTGTTCAGTTCTGTCAAAATTCTACTTTCTCGAATCATGTGTTCATCAAGTTTAAACGAAAGAAATCATGATCGTGGCGGGGTTTGATGTCTGATCTTAATTTGTCCATGTACGATTACTTCTCCGTTTTCACCTCAGTTTAGTTTCGAATGAGAAAATATATCAAACACTCAAGACAGCGCTTGACCACATTTCAAACACTTCGAAGTTCGTCAAAAAATACTCCGTTATGCGTGTTTTTTTTCAACTCCCTTGTCAGTGTTTGGAAATGTGTTCAAACACAGTCGTTTGTGTTTGATGTAATTGTATCAAACACGATTGAGCCAATGATTTGTTTCGCTAATCAGCTAAACAGAAACAGTGGCTGTACAGTGTATAAACATGGATAGTTAAAGCCTGAAAGACTAAAAAGAATCCTACAATAATTATTGGGAGAAAATGTAAAAATAAAATGACTGTAAAACTACAGCGGAGAAAGGATCGTTTTAGTTTATCTTTTAATTACTGCTACTCTGTATGTTTTAAATTTTAGGCTTGTTAACACTACTTCAGCATGCATAGATACAGTATACACCACGTCTAAAATAATGAAAATTTTTGACAGAAAATTGGAAACAGGAATTTTACACTGCAATAAAAGAAGACCCCCTATGAGAGCCTTCAAGCCTCCAACTTTGGACGCCAAGGACGCTAAACGGTTTTATGCCAAATTAACAAAACTACTTTTACACGCGTAACCTTTGATACAAACTAGATCCAACTTTCAATTTTGGAGTTCTAAATAAGCTTAGACGAAAGAGGAATAGAAATAGACGAGTAAAATATTTTCAACTCACTTGAACAACTCTGAAACTTCTCCTCTTATGAGGGCCAGCGTGATTGGTGTTCCTAGACAGGCAGGCACCAAATACAGAAGGGCGGGTTGAGCAGCCTTGAAAGTGTGCATCACCAGAACGGTCAGTACCAGGCCCACAAAGTAAGCGATGAAGCCAGAGTAGAAATATACCCGGCTGACCTTGTCTTTCTTGCTGCTGTCGACGAAAAGATGATAAGAAAATATATCCTACCCGTACAGTATTCCTCCGTCAAAACAACACAAATACAAAGTAGCTGAGAAAACACATGGAGCTCTTAATTTTCACCATGAAACTGCTTCTGCTTCAATTTGATAGCCACAACTGAACATACAACTTACAAAACCCAGATAATACTAGCTGCAGTTTAAGCGTTCATAAGCAGATTACATCAGACGCACAATTCTTTTCATTTGCATCCATAAAACGTTTCAACTAACGCTTGAAAGCCAAATGCAGTGTAGTGCTGTTTCGGTAAAAGTACAGCACATTAACAGCACTTACGAGTTACATGTAGCTACTCTTTCATTATTATTTTTTCTTTCAAGATTTGATGCTTCTCGGACAATATCCCCATATCTGTTTAAGAATGGATTGATATTCTGAGGAGAAACTAAATGTTGACCAATCTTGGTAATTAATGGATGTTTCACTGTTACAAGACACACACACCACCTACCTGTGATCAAACCTCAACAGAAGTGCAATAAATATTCCTGTCAAGAAAAAAAAAAACAATATTTCAAATTTGCAGAGTATAATTTGTTATTTCTATTACAAACATTGTACACTACATGTAACTACAAACAAATACATTTAACATTACATTTGTAATAATAGCACAGCCCACAAACTGCTTAAGTGAACAGGTGTGCTCAGTTCAGGAGCATCACAGTTACACGTACATGTACATTGTACTCTGGGATACAATATGTTAGCTGACATGGTTAGTATCACCCAACTAGTGAACTCATGCGAATCCTGCATTTTAATTGGCTACGCTACTCGAGGACTATTAGCAATAGTCCGCGAGCGCCATCAAGTGTGACGCTTTCTTTCGTTTTAGTCCCAAATAAAGATTTCTTCAACTTACAATTGCTACATGTAACTTTCTTATTGCCATTTCTGTCCGACTAGTTGGGTGATAGTAAAACAATTAGACCCTTCGCCCTCAAGGGCCATGGGTCAATAGCCCATTCGGCTTCGCCTCATGGGCTATTGACCCGTAGCCCGAAAGTCTAATTGTTAAATATACATGTACGATGTATTGTTAGGATTTCTTCGGTCTCAGGAGACCATGGAATTTACACCTTAGAGTAAGAGACAAATTATTGTTACAGAGCTGCTGTGAGTGAGCAATCCAGTTGCACTTTAAGTCTAGCAGTGTGTCTCTCGACCCAGGTGAATAAAAATTGTACTTCAATATAAACTGCTACCTTGGACAACATAACAAAACGCTTTGGAGGAGAGAAAGGGGGAGTACATGTAAAATGCGATGGACTAGTACATGTACCTCATCCAGGGTGAGTAGAAATACATGTACTCCTACATGTACATGTAGTTGTTTCATGCCAGTTTTACCCACATGGGGACATACATGTACATGTAAACTTTAAGGTCTGATAGGAGTATACATGTAAGAGTGTCAAGAGTCGAACAACCTTTGTCAAAGACTCCTAATGTTTTTCTTATTTTCACTCTTACCCACCTGGTATAACAATGTCTCCAAGACCCAACATGGCAAAGTTGGATGCAGATAATCCTTTTTCCAAGAGATCCATTGGGAAAATCACTGCAAATGAGGGGTACATTAATGCAATCATAAATGCTGTACAAATGAACATAATTATTCTCCTTGCTTACAGATCTGCTGGGAGAATTAGGACTTTGTGGCAGAAGTTGCGACAGAAGTTTCTTGGGAAACTGTTTGTGGAAATGCAAATTACATGAAGCACTGTAAGACTTACTAAGAGATGATTTTCTTTACTAACTTTCAACAGCAGCAAGTTGTTGACAGTTGTTACAGTGAGAAATTTTGCTCAGCAGCGATTGACAAATACACTGTACATATCTTAACTACATTGTAGCCATGCAGTACCCAAGGTATCATAATTATAATTATAGCAGCATACATTTGATTGGAGCTTCAAATGACTTGGCAACAGTTACCATGACATCTGTTCCAAACACCTGAAATATCAATTAGACCAATGTTAAAAGAATGCAACTGAGATACACTTTAGAACAATAGAATATTAGTGGCATGTATGTACAGTACTTGGTGTACACATGCAAATCAATAGCACAGTGACAAAAGGGCCCAGTTGTTCACCAGCTGTGTACTGGACAAATCTAAACAGTTGTATGCTACACTGTATCCAGTGGATAGCGTTAGACACCTTTTTACATGTACATGTATATGTAAACAACCAGGGTCTGATGGTGAAATCACAGTTAGTGGCTGACAATATGTAGATGTTCTGTAATTCTGCAATGTTATTGGTTTACACATGATAGACACAAGACCTGTGTATTAAAACAACAGGGGTGGATCCATGGATGAGATTTAACACAAGGAGGAGGGTTGGATATGATGATGATGTATAACAAAGGAACATGTACATGTACTCACCCAAAATATGTCATATACAAAGAGTCCTCCCAGAAGAATGCAGCCAGTTGTTACTGTGTTCAAGTGAAGTAGTTCAACTCCATTGAGAGAGAACGCCAAACCAAATATGTTATTGGCAATCCAGTGCTAAGGGAGCAAAAAAACAAACTTGTAAACAAAAAATATATTTGAAACAAACTTGTTATTGTACAAATACTATACAATGTACTGTATAACTACAGTCACACACATGGACACGCAACAATTAGTCAAAATTACATCTACAGTGTATATACACAAGGCCAGTCTAAGTCCAGGTGTAAGATAAACAAACTCTATATTACAGTGTACATGTAGGTAACTTGAAGGAAACCATGTCCTAAGACTAGTGTGTCTGCTTTTTTAGTATACAGGGTACAGTAATTCATTTAAATTGATCCTTAAATTTAAAAAAATTGTTTGAAAAGAGCGAGTCACAACTTTCACTACTGCAGCAACTGTAAGAAGCTAAACAAATATTTCTACAATCCTTTACTCACTTTCTTCCATAAATACCACACTCCCAAAGCAGAAGAGATGGCAAGGCAAAGCAAGTCTATTCTGTCAAACTCATAGTTTACAATTTCTGCAAGGAAAGAATTAAAAATTAATCTGAGCCACTTTTAATAAAATAATATTGCCGTTTATGAACTGGTATTAATCATGGTAATAGGACTGAATGGAGTCAAGTCAGTGATTAACAAAATCAGACGACCATGAGGCGGGAGTGCGATTTGTTAATATTGAGTATGATTACAGACTGAACTGGATGACATGATGTCTTGTTACCAATTAATCATGACCATTACAACTTCCCACAAAAGTAAAAGTTTCATTAAAAAAGAGCTTTTAATAGTCATCTTTACATACCATAAATGATAATTAAAAATATGGAGAATAGCTTGCAAAATGGCTGTTAAGTTTCTTTCAAAACATGTCACTGGAGAGTGAACCTCCACAATTTCACAAGTTAGCTCTTCAATTGGTTACTATACATGTAAATGGTGATTATCAATATTGTGATTAGTGGATTTAGTGGAGAGGACTTAAAATGATTGGCTCATGTAACTGTCCAATTACAGCAAACTGTCTGATAACACTGTCCAATTACAACTTTGCAGATTAATTATAGATTAATTACTTAACCTATAATCTGCCCGGTAGTGTACAATGTAGGTAGTGGAATTGAACACACTGGTACTTTGTGTTACTGTAGTTCATAAATTATTATCCCCTAATTTACACGTACTTTCCTTTTCCTCTTTTCTTAAATGTATACCGACACAATAAGTAACTTCTGTACTCATTGTCAGTAGACCGTTTTCGATATACATGTATTAAAATTCAGCTTGGCAGTAAGGTTTAGAGGACACAAACAAAGGAAAGTGAATGAGCATGTTTACATGTACATGTATTCATTCCTTTCATTTGTGTCCTCTAGGCCTCGCTATCACGCTGAATTTTAATATATCGAAAGTGGCCTATTGATGAGCTTGAGAAAAGTGCCTTAGGCAGGCCTTCTGACAGGGTGCGATAAAAAAACAGAAATTACGCAATATTTTCGGGGCAGATTATGCCATAAGAATGGGCTATTATGCGATGAATTATGCAAATTGTGCGATTTTTTCCTCAGCTGTTTTGAGCATATTTTAAAGGAAGAAAACCACTTTGAGGCTGCTCCAAAGACCAATTGAACATCAAGGGACAAAAATTAAACATCTACATGTACGAATAAATTGCGATAAAAAAGACTTGAGGTGCTTGCCAATCACGGACTTCCAGCTGCGAAAGATCATCGATCATAGCGTTGCATCTTCAGCCTATCGTACATGTTAAAATGGTATTCTCTTGCTCTATCTTTGGCAGTTAAATCTGGCAGAAGGTGTGATTTAACCTTTTCAGTCAAAAAAATCACTACAAACTTATCATCGAGGGACGTTACTTATCCTCGAGGGACGTTACATTAAGAAATTACATTTTGCCATCGGAATGCAAAACTGAACATCGCTTGGATCACTGTGTTGTCGATATATACTTGCAATTCTGCTTAGTCAAAGCAAAGAAAGTGATTGTTTGCATTTTACCAATTGGCAACTCTTTAAAAATGAATGATGACACAGAGAATTAACTCTGAAGTGTAAATTCAAGTGCTAAATAAACCCGTGAATAACCCACTGGGCGTTAGCCCTAGTAAAGGGAATCAGGGAACCACACGAGGTAAAGAAAAAATCTTTTGACCTCGGTGGGAATCAAACCCATGACCTCCGGATTAGATCTACACTGTACCATTACTCTGCCGACTGAGCTACGAGGTCGGACAGAGAAAGTCGGGGACGATTTAGATGGTGAATCGCGGCGAAGATAAAGTAAGGGTACATATGAATGTTGTGCTACGGGGCACAACATTCATATGTACCCATACTTTATCTTCGCCGCAATTCACCATCTAAATCGCCCAGTGGGTTATTCACGGGTTTGTTTAGCACTTAAATTTACACTTCAGAGTTAATTCTCTGTGTCATCATTTGTGTTCTTAGTGCTATGCGGCACAACATTCATATGTACCCTTACTTTATCTTCGCAGCGATTCACCATCTAAACTGTCCCCGACTTTCTCTGTCCGACCTCGTAGCTCAGTCGGCAGGGTAACGGTAGATCTAATCCGGAGGTCGTGGGTTTGATTCCCACCGAGGTCAAAAGATTTTTTCTTTACCTCGTGTGGTTCCCTGATTCCCTTTACTAGGGTTAATGCCCAGTGGGTTATTCACGGGTTTATTTACCACTTAAATTTACACTTCAGAGTTAATTCTCTGTGTCTTTAAAAATGAGACTCGTACCAGGCCCCGACGTGCAAAATAACGCCTTGAACTTCGAATGTTTACGAAATCGAAGGTGACAGACGTTTTTTGGGCTTTTTTCAAGGTTTATGATCTTAAAAAAGGCGTGTTTATGCTGGACGTTTTAAGAACATTGTTTATTTATGGTTGATTTTGTGAATAATGTGCGATCTTTTGTGAATTATGCGATTTTTTTG